>JAPDVR010000013.1:4938074-5601407 GCA_026230005.1 Gila orcuttii | reverse complement strand
TTTTGTATCAGAGAAACACGGACATCTGCCAAGACATCTTATGTCAAACCATCACCTTAAATCACTGGGGACAAAAAAGTGGCCTTTTTAGTGTTTCCAAGGAGATAGTGTACAACAGTTTCTTAGTCACTGTGTTCTGCTGGAAAACTGCTGAATAATTGTGAAGCTTCAGTGAACTAATGGGAAAATCACCATTATAACACATCAAAATCAATTACAAGGCATTGAAATGATCTAGTTGCCAGCTAAACGAACTGCTAAGCAACAAACTTAACCTGAGGAAATTACCCTGAAATTGAAATGTATGCTCAAAAAACATCACCATTGCCAGCCAAGACAATATCTTACACGGATGAACAGAGAGAGATTTTATGTGCAACACCACTTGCAATGAATGTTTGAAAAAGTCAGTGTATTACTAAAATAATAACATTTGTTCAAATGTCTGCAGACAAATAATGTGACAAAGCTAAAGCCTTTGAGTTAACTGAATTGAATGAATGTATAAAACAAATTTGGGGGGAGATTTTTAAGGACATTTTGGTTTATCAAAAAAAGGTCACACTTTAGAATTAGGGTCCAATTCTCACTATTAACAGTTTTTTTTTTTTTTGCCTCAATAAACTCCTAATTACTGCTTATTAATAGTTGGTAAGGTAGTTGTTAAGTTTAGGTATTGGGTAGGATAAAGGGATGTAGAATATAGTCATGCAGAATAAAGCATTAATATGTACTTTAAAAGTACCAATAAACAGCCAATATCGTAGTAATATCAACGCAATAAGCAATTAGTTAATAGTGAGAATTGCACCCTAAACTAAAGTGTTACACTTTAGAAAAAAAAAAAAAAAAAACTCTTGCATCTCAAAATCCAGAAGCATCAATCTTAATAAAATACAAATAAAATATGAAATATAACCTCTGTGTCCTATACATCTAGGGAATTTAAGATTTTTTTTTTTTTTTTCATGTTGCTTGTCTTCGAATTCTAAATGACTTAGCAGGAGATTTTTTTTACTGAGTGGGAAAATATTTTCAGTATTTCAGTTTAACCAGACACTTTTACCTGACTTGCATATCATTTATTCGGCGAATCTGGCACTAAAACGGCACAGGCAATGGGAACAAATAAACTGTGAAGTTTGAGCTACTTATGCAATTAATAATATAATGAATAATAATCATAATAATACAATCCCTGAAGACATAGGTTAAACACGACACCTGTTTCTTTTGTATCCCCCTAGTATTCAAATATCTTAATAACAAGGATGCAAAGGAATACTCATTTATTAGAGTAAATACAGCTGCTCTGTTCTGCACAGTGCCCTGAGCATATGTGCAGTAGCTCCTCTCTGCACGCGTGGCCTTATTGGTGCTCCTCCAAGCAGCAACACTGCATTGTTAATAAACAAGAATACCTCTCAAAAGACCTTAAATGCAAGATAGAATGTTTGCCTGTGGTTTAGTATGATGGAAAAAAGCAGAACTACCAAGCCTTTTGAGTGTTCATTAGCAGGATTAGGCATTCTCTGGCGTTATGTTTCCTCTGCCGTTAAATTACTCATCCTGTCAAAATAAATCATGTGTTTTCCACATTAATCAGTGCCCTGAAATCAGAAGCATATTTACTTAGCAGAAGTGGTTTGTTTACTTAGTCTAAAGGGAATTTACTTGATGTTAACATGATTTATAGCTTTCACATATCTGTAGGTTTGTTTATACCTATATCATAATTCCACGCATATTTTAAACAACTAGCATTATGCAACCCACATTAGCTAATCATTGTTATGTTTAATTAACCCTCAAATGCATCAGCAATCAATATTACATAGTCGGGTCTTTAGCGACCCGGATCTATGTTTAACCAGCCTGATCTCATGAAATGCGCCTCTATAGCATGCATTGTATTTATCGTTTAATTTATACGTGAAAATTAGTTTTTACGTGCATATGATATGCAGTTTTCGCGTGCATATGACACGCATTTTATGCCGTGTAATACACACGTACCCCACACCACTAATTCTACCCAAGGGGTTTACAGTGCATATCATATGCACGTAAAAAATAATTTTCGCGTATAAATTGCACGATAAATACAGTGTGTGCTATAGAGACGCATTTCATGAGATCGGGTTGATCTAGCACAGATGGATCTCTAACTGCTGCAATAATATACCAAATCTCTCCTCATATTTTAATAACAATTACAAAATAAATGTAATAAAGCATATTTCATTACCTTTTGGCTCTAGGAAGGGTTCAGTTTGAGCAGATGTTTTCTAGCATCATCACTGTCATCACCAGAGCTAATTTTCCAATTATATTTAGCATCAATTTGGTTGCGTCTTACTGTTGTTGAAAGTAAAACTAATGTCCTTGTTTACAACTTTGTTTCAGTCCCTTTCAATATAAATGTCTTTGCTACTGATTCACCCATAAAGACAGTCTTTTGTCACCAACTAACCTGCACTGAAGTCCAAATCACCAACACTAACACAGAGCGTTTCTCAATACCAAATACTTATATTAAATACTACTATTATTTATACAAAATATGATTTATTGAACAATTTGTATTTAATAAACAACAATCGCCATTATAAAAGTTGCAAAGCAATTCAGTCAAAAGTACAAAGGCAGCGCTCTGAAACAGAATTAAAGCTATTTGCTTTGCACTATTTGCTCTGGAACAAATAATAGATTAATGAGACCAAAAATTTTCCATTAGATATACCCAAAACGAATTATATCTCATGTTTAACCAATATAGAGACATCAGAGACACCTGTAACTGATGCATGTGTTTTGTTTTTGTTTTAGTTTTTTAGTTTTTTTTAATTAGAAGTATAAACTACCAACGGGTATGTTCTCCAGAAAGTTGGCCAAAAAGGTTTAAATACATAATAAGGCGCACCAGACAACACAACAAAAAATCTTTGCATCCATATTTTATCACGGTATTCGATGAAGGTCAAAATAAATGACAAGCATAGTGAAAAAACAATAGTCATAGATATTTCCATCTGGACAGATATTACTTGCTTCATAGCTTAGACTGAGGTTGTGTGAGAAAAAGACTGGTGCTGGATTCAGACTAGATTGAAAACAAAATACAAATTGTACTTGACCTTCTCAAGGGAAACGAATAGGGTAAGCTGCAAAAACAGAAACCTTCATCCATTAGCACATTTTGATCGAGATGACAAAATCATGGTGAAGTAATAAGGAGGAGGACATTATTCCTAAACCAGAAGAATGTACTATTATTCCATTTGATATCACACAATACTGTTACATTTTCCACCAACTCTTTATCTTACAATAAGAGAATAATAACTATTATGTGTTTCCGGCTGTTAGATTACACCTGCATTCACTGCATAGAGGGTCCCAACATTGGTCAGATGTTTTTTGATAAACTGTAAAATTCTCTAAAACAGTTTCAATTTCATTTTGACCATAATAGTTGAAACATACTGTATATATAATCATAATATGCACATATCAGTGCATTGTGTGCAATTGTGTGACTGTTACTGAAGGGCAGTGTAAACTGTGATTGGTTCATTCCAAAAAGAGTTTCAATATTACATTAAATATGGGAAAATATGTCATGACTACTTTGAATCTCAAGAAAACTATATATGTAAAAGGGTTGTGTAGACTTTTTACCCCCCCTGTATTTGAAACAAGGCAAATTACTGAATAAATAATGTTTGATCTGTATAATTAATCTCTCAGAGGTCTCATTTATTATTGTTTCTAATGTAATACATCTTTCAGTAATTCTACTGACACATGTCCTACATGCAATCTCTCCATTCTGTGCGAGTATGTGACCTACATCAAGTTCATTCTGAGTTCATATTCAAAGGAGCCATTCTTTGGCCACAAGTAAAGCTTTTTTTTTTTTTTTCAGGTAGTTGAGTCTACAAAAACAATGGGGACAAATGACCCTTTCACAAGTAATGAAATCCACACTCATTTAAAGACCAATGAATCACCTAACCAATATGCAAGAGACAGGGTTAATACAGTCAGATGGACAGGGCTTTCACAGGGATGGGCACAACATCAATAATGTGGACCAAGAATCCTATTTTCATCGTAATAGGATAAAGAGAAAGTTAAACTTTTCCCCAGGGCAAAGAGTTTTCCTCACTGTCTGCACATTCCATGTCCAAACAGTCTTACCACATATCAACTGAGAACTGTGGGAAATTCAAACTAATTAGCTCATGAATCCAAGAACTGCTGTATGTCAGGGCCACAGGGATTGTCTGTGGGTGTTTACTTCATTCCCAAAAGGGAAAGGCTTGTGTGTCTATTTATATTGATGTTCTGCAGCACTAATCACAGAAAAAAAAAACGAAAAAAAAACTTCTAGAAAAGACATTCTTTGTAGGTTTGTAGTGATTGCCTAAAAAAGTGTGATACAAAGTGATTCTAATTAAATTAGTCATCCGAATGCCTTTTCAGCTTGTGCTATTGAATTCAAATTATATAAAACTGGTGCATTTTAAGAAAAGAAAAATCAGAAAACCGTAAACTATACTAGTAATTTTCTGCTATAAGACATTATCCATTTCCTTTGACCTTAAAATGCAACACATAATACAAAATACAAGTAAAACACTTCAATACAGAAAAAACCTTCAACATTGGGCTCTATTTTTTACACAACACCGTTTTCAACTAAAAACTGAACACATTTCATGCATTTTGGCCATTCATTTATACAACAACGTCTTTTTTGGGGGCCTGAAAACGCGAACTTTACAAAACGGGTTTCAAAGTGCAGGGAGTTGAAAACAAAACCGTTATTGTCTCTGTGTAAACTACAAAAAGTGAGAATTTGTGGGAACGGTGACATCATCTCATTACGTGTTCAGTCTGTAGTGTTTCTATACAAAGTGACATCGCCAACTACAGGCCTGGCAGCAGAATACAGAGTTTTTAGTCATTTTTGTGGATCCATGTGAACGGGGATCATTTTAAAAACGTTGTTATTGGTGCGCGAAAAACAAAAAGGAAAAACATTTCCGTTTTTTTTTTTTTTTACATCGTTGCTGTGTAAACACAGGCTTAGCACATGCTATGTAAAGAGACCTAATACCTCATGGTAATACGGCTGTATGCATGAACAGTTTTCTCAAAGTAGCGAAGAAAAGTTCACTTAAAACATGGAAAATATTGTGTGTTATTTGAGCTAACTCACAGTGCGAGTACACTATCACATGGTGAGATTGATTGTTATGGACAGTATAGTGCAAAATATGAACAGAAACACAGAGGTCTGCAAATAATAATTTATATTATTTTTACTAAGTAGTCTATAATTGATTCAGTTGTAACTAATTTATATATGACACCATTTGTATGTGTTTACTTACATCACATACGAAATGTATTGCCGTGGACTTTAGTGGGCAAACTACAGTAGTTTACTGCAAGAGGAAAAGGGTTGTATTTGCCTCTGAACACAACCATTTAAAATATCTAAAATTGCTTTCCTACATAGACACATCAGAAAGGCTTATCTATGTTTTGTTTTGTTTTACTCAACTTATTTATTTCAAGGAAGTGAAGTCATGACAATTTGTTTTGCTCTAACATAGAATGAATATGCATTAGGAAGATTTGTGAAAACGTGGAAAGCATTGTAAGAGAAGAGGAAAAGTATAACTTAGCAGTGGTGATTGCTTTAAGTCTGCACAGGAAGCCTGCCTCAAAATTGCACCAAATCATTTATAAATAATCTATAGGCTATATTACTCTTGGTGTAATTCAATATCTAATCCATCCTACAGAAACTATGCAAGTCTGTGAAGTAAGACTGTAATTTAGAAGATAATGTTGTCTGCTTATTGAACATATTTAACTTTTTTTTTAACATACTGAAAAAATATTGCATTTTGATATTCATATAGGATGTCAGATCCAATTAAGATGGACTGATATTATATTAAAAGGTAATCTTATTGTACAGGTGAAATCTCCAGAGACTGACAAGTGATTATTTATTTATTTATTTTTGGTTACTGTGAAATTAACCTCTATTTGCTGAGTGGATGAGATGAAACAACTGGACAACCTAAGCTATCAAATACCACCTAGTGCATAAGTTTAACATTTATTTATAAATTTATTAATTTAAGATGAAGAGTGTATTCCTGGCAAAGTGCATTTTCTCTTCACTGGCCCACATTTACCTTTTATGTATAACATTTACTTCCAAATGTTAATAACTACAAATTAATTGATAAATAGTCCAATCTAAATAAAAATTGCATTATTTCATAGAATATTTTAGCTAACATTTGTGTGTACAAGATATTGTTATGCTTATTAGAGTATTGTGCCATTAGCTTAGCAACATGCTAATGGGTTAAAGTCTAAAGTGTATTGAAATCTAGTCTCTTAAAACTTCACGTGACGAGCGCTGTTTTAACTGAATATTGCTGCATATGCAAAGTTCACATATGAGGTTTCATCTCTGTGTGCATGTTTTGCTGTTCTTGTGGGGTCTATCGTATGAAAATGTCTAAACAAAAATAGCAAAACCTGATGAAATCACCTCGTCAGGGAGAAAAATAGATTTGAGAGAGAGAGAGAGAGAGAGAGAGAGAGAGAGAGCGAGAGAAAATCCCTTGATTTGTGGTTTAAAAATGGTTCGTGGTATAGTCCCCATTGCTGTGTAAAATAAAATACTTTCAAAGAGCGTGCTGATTGCTGATAAAGAATGTATTTCTCAACTATAAATAAAATACGTTTTTAAGTATACGTACAATCAGGATATACTACAGTATATTCACCATGTCAGCATATATTGTGACCAACACTACAAAATCAGCCATCACGCCGTTCCCGTTGATTTCTGTATGTTGACTCCTATCCCATGACGGAATGCTATGGTAACTGTACGTTCACACCGCCGCCGACTTGAGCGTCAAAGAAGCTCTGGCCGCTCTGTCAAGGACGCTTGTCAAAAAGCACGGGGAAGCTCGTTGATGCTTTGGACGCTCTGACGTAGCAGGGAGAAGAGAAGTGTCACAACATGAAATGTAATAAACAGAAAAAACAAGCAATACATTGAAGAAACCTTTTATAATGACAGCATTTTTATAACCGTTTTGGTCACATTTGGTCGGGGAAAAAAATTATAATTAGCTATTATTATTATTATTATTTGCATTAGGCTATTATTTGCATTAGTGCAATTGGTCAAATCGTTGTCACCGTGAGCAAATTAATTGCATTCCCGCTTAAAACGAGCGTTCGTAAATATTTCAAATAAAAGTTGCGCTCATTCTCAAATGTGTATCACTGGATCATTATGGAAAATCGCGAAGTTGTTGTGTTTGGTGGTGCTTTACTGTATTTGCGGAGAAGACGTCGGACTCAGAGATTTTGGGTTCCCTGTAAGCAAACAACGTCATATCATATATGATAGGAAACCCAGCAACAGCGATTATCAGCTTATCCTCCATTTTCTCGGAACTAATGTTTTGGTAGGAACGAAAGTTCACATCGTATGTTTCTCCGGAATCAGCCAGAGTGAAGGACGTCTTTATTCTGATTGGTTGCTAGCGTTTTGCAGCTGCTTGCCGCTGAACCGCGTCATAGCTCATTACCATAAAGTTGAGCTTCTTTCAACTTTCTGATTGACGCCTAAAACGCTCAAAACGCCCAAAACGCGACGCCGAGGGATTTGACGCTCCTTGCAGCTGAGAGAAGCCAGCTTCCTTTGAAAGCTCAAGTCGGCGGCAGTGTGAACGTACAGTAAAGTGTCCATTTGTTGCACAATTCAGAATCTGGGCAAAAACAGAACAGGCAGGCCTACGTCATTTGAATATTTATCACCTAATGTTTTATGAAACATTTGTTATCTGACCCACTGCATATTCGAAGGGAGAAAATATTGAAGGGCCTCAAAATCACACGTTTGGTTGGGCCAGCTGGGCTGGTCAAAAACAGAGAAATATTTGGCCGTAGCCAGCTATGAGGTCACCGGACCTCTGTATTTTTCCGAGGTCTATATAATAAAGGTTGTGAAATAATTGCCCAACATAGTATTAACTCGGTCTTGGTCCTGTGCACTATACTTGCAGCACTACAGTATTCTCACCTGAGCTGACTCAGCGGCCAGTCACCGCTCGTCAATGTCAAATTATTTGAGAGGACCAATTAAATCAAAGTAGGCAGGCTTTATGTTTACAGATAAATACATTTCGAGATAAGATGCAAGTACTGTAGTTAAACTAAACATTTCCTATTTGACAGCTGTTTTAGGATAGAAATGTTAAATAGTTTTAATTGAAAAGAGGCATATCATTTATGTGATTCATGTAATAATTAGTAACTGTCAATGTGAGGGGACAAGAAACAGTAACAAAGCCGTTATATTAGGCATAAGATTAATAATGAACGTGTACATATCGTGAATGAATTTAATAAACTTAGTTACCTTTCCTGATAGCATTCCGTAAATTAACTTGTCTAAGAAAATGATTCATAAAACATAAATATCAGTCGACCCTTTGTCACAGAGACTGGTATTGACAAATAATATACTGCCCACTGACATTTTTGGCCTTAAAACATCTTGAAATGCACATATATAGATCAGAGAAATAAAAATTGTCTCAGGGAAGGATGCTCCCTTTCCCCCAAACTTAATCAAATTTGGGACCTTGGTGATTATACAACCCTGCCTAGGACCCTGTTTTTTTATGAGAAATCAACCAACATATGCATGCTTTACTTAGTTAATTTTGTAAGTGTGTACTTTCGCTGCTGAAAAATCCATCATTACTGGTCAACAGCAAAAGGTATGTTTTGCATTCTAGGTATGATGGTTTGCTCACCAGCATGGGACGAGGGAGTGCTGGTGGACCAGCTCGATTGAGAACAGCATGACTATCATGCTGGTTTATCCTGGATATTTCAGCAGGGTTACCACTGAAAAAAATACACAAATCATCTTCAAGTCCTCTGTAACAGGAAGTGCATAAATACACGAGAGGGCTAGGGATTCAATTAGTCACCCAAGTCATGTGAGGCATTGTAATAGGGATTCAATATACAAGTCTTATGAACTCACCCCACCACTGCATACCAAAGCTCATTTGAGTTTGTGAGACCAATTATACTTCCCTCCTACCACCACTTGTGTTATCCTCTTAGCTCAAAAACCCAGGGTTGATAGGAGAGTCCCCAGCCTTTCTGAAAACAGCTCTAAAGATTATTCAAATGAGTGCATTACATCTATTCTATATTAAGCCTCTGTCCTTATGTGTCCTGTTTACTTCAAGATTTTGAACTCCATCAGTAATCTACTATCTGGGCCCAGTCTTGGTCAAGTAGTGTTTATTTATTGATTACAGTTCTTTATGTGGGTCTGGCAGTTGCAGCTTAGATGCAATCAAGTCAGATTTAATGAGTCCATGCATACAAATAGACTTTCCTCATGCCCTGTTTTGACCAGTATCGATTAACTCTCCTGAGATATCAGGCCTATCTGCAAAAGGGATCAGTCATTTTGTTTGCATCATGGCACTTTTTCTGATGCTTGGGATTGTGAGTGACTGTCCTTATCTTGGGCAAAACTAACAAGGCACAACAAATAGCTATGTAAGACTGCACATTTCAGCATAATGCCATAGGTGAGTGTAATAAATATTAAGGAAGAGGGAGAACAATCCAAGATGACAATTGAAATTATAAGAAGGTTGTTTCTGTTTCATTATTCAGTCACCACTAGGCAAATTCCCACCAATATTTATGCTGTAAACGATCATGCTAATTTACATCAGTAACTCTTAAGTTAAATTCCTGTTTCCAATTACAATTTTAATCTTGTTACTGTGACTGTAAATGTTAATCAGTTTATTTTCTTTCATACCTTTGCGTAGAGCTTCTCAGAATTACTTCATGAACGGATCGATGTTATGTTATTATCGATCGCTGTTCCCAGGAGGAGAGAGAAAACAGTAACTCTGACTCTAATATCAGTAGAAGAAAGATCACATTGCAGTTAGCTCTAAAAGTTCATTTTATAATTATAATTTTCCATTCATCCATTTTTCCAAACAACTTTTCCTATGTTGTGAACATAGGCAGGGAAATACCTTGGACACATGGCCAGTTTAACAACAGACTAACACACACATACACAGTCAGTTATCAATACACCTATGATGCTTGTCTATGGATTGTGAGGGAAACCGGAGGAAATCCATGCCTACATTCAAAACTCCACACAGAAAGACCAACTGGTAAAGCAGGGACTTGAACTGAGGACCTTCTTGCAGCAAGGCTTCAGTGTTACCCAAGCCACCGTGTTTAAGTGAAACTGGCTAAGGTGATATAGGGAGATGTGTGGTTACCTGGTGGAAAAGAAAAAAAAGGTCCAAAACAATCTAACAGACTTACATCAGGGCCAAGCATGTCATCATTGGTCAAGCAAAGGGATAATGGTCATAAGTGATATGAACAACACTAGATAATCCAGTCTCTTCATTTTAAATTGTCTTTTATGTAGAGGTGTTTACAGGCATTTAAATAGCTCAAGCAGTAGAATTTAGCAAACAAATAAAAATTAAAAATGGAAATTCCTCTTGAAGGGATCCAAAGCATATCCAGGGAACAGAATATTAATAAACTTGAAGTTGGGATTTTCTTTCACTTATACCAAAAAACAACCACCCACTTCACCCAATAGCAACTACAGAGAACATCTTAGGTAATGCAAAAAGCCTTGGTAACAACAACAAGCTTGAAACTCACTCCCGCTGAACGATTACTCTTTGAATTCTTACACCCATGAACAACACAAGACACCCATTGTGACTAAAAGTTTACTAAGAAGTATTTCCTACTGAAGCAAGGTGGTATTTGACTTTTGGCAAAATCTCGGTGACCCTTGTCAGGTAGCACCAATTTTTTTTTTCGCCTTTCTACTGCATAGGCAGCCCAGTTTTATTGAAAACCCATTTTGTAAGCGGTGAAGTACCACTTTAATATAAAAAGAAAATAGCTTGTATATGCTTCTGGTTTGCAAAAAAAACAACAACAACAACAACAACAAAAAAAAACACCAACAAGCATGATGTTTACGAAACCCATTATAATACTATAGGTGGATGGTCAAATTTACTTTGGGTTATTTACCAAGTTGAATAAGTTATATATTTTATAATTATATATATATATATATAATTTTTTTTTATAATACATTGATTTTGTTTCTTTCACATTTATGACTGCCTCAGTCGAGAGACCTATTAACAATCAAAGTAGATGGATGGGTTTCACTTTATTTTGATGGTCCATTTTACACATTCTGTTGAGTATATGCTTCATCTACATGTCTACTAACTGTCATTATGGTGTTAGTAGAGTATTATTAGACTGGTAGGGTTAGAATAAGTTGACATGTAGGTGCAACGTTACTTCTAGTTGGAGGAGCATCAAAATAAAGTGTTAGCAGATATTAAGCAGACAGTCTACTAATACTCTAATGAGAGTTAGTTGACATGTACTGTATGAATGTGAAAGCACTTAGAACTCAGGTCTGCAATTGTTCATGAAGTAAAGTAACATAGCATGCATATGCGTTTTAGCCGATGGCAACATCTTTAGCTCAAAAACAAACAAACAAAACAAATGAATGGCTCACAATCAGCTGTCTCCAGGGCAAATGAAACAGTAATTGAGAATTCAATATATAGTTCCTGTTGGGATCCTGTCATCAGCGTGCTCTTAAGAAACTAGTAAATCATATGTTACTACTTTGAATCTAAATTGTATTAAAAGTAATATATCTTTGATTTTTATGTATATATATATATATATATATATATATATATATATATATATATATATATATATTTAACTTGACTTCTTTGAAACTTTCCTTGAGACAAGGTAAGTCATAACATTTTAAATAAATAAATTGTATTTTTAAATCTAGGCACTGTATAATTAATGGCGCCTATGATCTCTCTCTCTCTTTCTCTCTCTCTCTCTCTCTCTCTCTCTCTCTCGCGCATGTGCGGAGTGATTGTGGGGAGCGTGTGAGCGGAAGAGTGTGTGGCGGTCTTGAGTGAGTTTCAAACTTTTCCTTCTTTTCTGGGTTTATTCCTTTTGAATATTGCTTCGGATTAGAGGACAGAGAGTCGGAGTGCTGACTTCTGTCAGTATAGCTGATAGAGATGGGCTCAAACTCCGATGGTTTTTCCTGTTTGTCTGCCCGGCATGCATGCAAGTGTATGCCGGCTGACGGATCAGTGTCTATTGAGAACGTGTTGGTCGCGATTGGCAGAGAAATAGGTGCACAAAACATAATGTCTGCTTCTAGAATGAATAAAGCAATGGTTGTCTTTCTGAAAGAAGTTGAGATGGTCAATCATTTAGTGGAGTGTGGTTTGACTGTTCAGGATGTTTTTGTTCCCGTATTGCCCTTGTCTAACCTTTCGAAAAAGGTGATGTTGTCAAACGCCCCCCCCCCCCGTTTATCTCTGATAAAGCGCTTGAGAATATTTTAGCGCGTTATGGAAAATTGGTTGGGTCGATTAAAATGATTCCTCTGGGTTTGAAAACCCCAGAGTTGAAACATGTCATGTCATTCAGACGTCAGGCTCTTATGATATTGAGTGCTGAATTCGCAACGCTTGAGGTGTCTGTGAAATTAACGGTGCTTGGAAAAGATTATACGATCTTTATCAGCACTGAGTCCATGAAATGCTTTGTTTGTGGAAAATATGGTCACATTAAAACAGCCTGTCCTCTGGTTAAGGAGGCTCAAAATGCAAGAAATGGAATTGAAACTGATTCAGGGCAGGTTTTAAATGGTTCAGAGAATAATGATCCGGCTAAAGTGACAAGTGCAAGCGCAGCGCCCGATCCAGGCGCTGAAAACCCCTCGCGCGCTGAAATCGGAGAACAGTTGCATCCAGGCTGCAATGTCCATGTCACTGCGACTATTGCTAAAATATCTGATGCTGAACAGAGTGGAACAAACGATAGTGTGGAGGCTAATGTTGAGTTAGAGCAATCCAGAGAACAAGATGTGCCTAAAGTGAGTGATGGTTTGAGTGAGACACAGGCATCAAGTAACGTGTCTGACAATGATATTGAATTGTTGACTGAAAGGACAAAATCGCAAGTAATTGATAGTGATTTGGACAGTGATTGTTCAGATTCGATTGCTGATGAATTGTCTGAAACTAATTCACAGGAAAGTACTGTTGGGAAATTTACAAAATCTCGTTATTATACTGTGGAACAACTTGATGATTTTTTGAATGCTACAAAAAATCAAAGAAAGCCAAAGGTTGAAACGTTCTTTCCTGATTTAAGGCTCTTTATTGAGTCCTCTCTAATCGCTATGAAGAAAGCCAGTTTAGAGGAATTAGATCAGCCTAAGCGCTATCGACTGAAAAAGTTTGTGAGTGCTGTCAGAAAAAGACAAAAAAATTCAAAGTCTTGATGAACAGGAAATATTGGATTTTGGATCTTTTCTCTTTTTTAATCCTGATGGTGTCCTTTAACATCGGATCCTTAAATATAAATGGTTGTAGGGATACAAAAAAGAGAACTACTTTATTTAAGTATTTACACCTTAAAAAAACAGATGTAATTATGTTACAAGAGACACACACCGATGCATGTAATGAGGCTGACTGGATTAACGAATGGTCCGGTAACATTAGCCTTAGTCATGGCACAAATCTGAGTGCTGGTGTTGCGGTTTTAATTTCAAAACGTGTAAAAAATGATCCAGACTTTTTAGAAATAATACCTGGACGCCTATTACGTGCTGAGATAACAATAGACAATAATAGTTTTTGCATTTTTTAATATTTATGCTCCTAACATTGGAAGTGAACTAAATGTTTTTTTTGGAAAACTTTCTGACGAATTGATGAAATGTCCTCAGGATAACATTGTAATAATAGGTGGTGATTTCAATTGTACTGTAGATCACAAATTAGATTGAAACCATGAGGAACCTCACCCTGGTTCAGCAGATGTTTTTAAATCTTTAATTAATAGACACAGTCTGGTAGACTTGTGGAGGGATGCTAATCCTCATGTTAAACGATACACTTGGTTAAAAATTAATTCAAATATTGTCTCTGCTGCAAGACTGGATCGTTTTTATGTTGAAGAGTGTAGCAAAGGAAGATTTTTTGGTAGTTGTATCTCACCAACATCTATGTCAGATCATCATTTTATTTCTATGTCTATGTCTGTTCAGTCGTCTAAACCCTATCAGGCACACTGGCACTTTAATAGCAGATTACTGCAAGATCACATCTTTGTGCACTCTTTTGACCTTCTGTGGGGATCTTGGAGGGAAGCGAGATATAGTTATACATCTTTAAGTCAGTGGTGGGATTTGGGCAAGGTGCAGATAAATAACTTTTGCCAACAATACACTGCACATAATACAGAAAATCTGAAAATGAAAATGAAGATATTGGAACAAGAAATTCTTCAGCAAAGCTACAATAACAAAGGAGACAGATTATTGTCAGCTGACATCATTAAAGAGAATAAAAGCCTTTTGAAGGATTTAATGGAAGAACAGGAGAAGGAAACTCTTGTGAGAACAAGATATATAAAGCACAACGAAATGGATGCTCCAACTGCCTTCTTTTTTGGACTAGAGAAAAACCCAAAAGAGCAGAATTTTTTTCATAAACTGAAACTTTCTAATGGCAGTGAAACTACTGACCAGCGAGAAATTATAGCTTCTGCTATATCTTTTTATGAGAACCTCTATCAGTCAGAATACTGTGAGGAAGCAGCAGCTGAAGAACTTCTTCTAGATCTTCCACAGTTGTCAATGACAGAGAAGAAGGAGCTGGAGGGATTTCTGACTTTTTCTGAGCTTTCAAGTGCTGTGCAGGAGCTGAACAGCGGCAGCTGGCAGATCACCTGGGTTGGACGGTCTGTCTGCAGAGTTCTACAAGAGTTTTTGGAATGTGCTTGGACAAGATTTGTATCATGTTTTTCTGGAGTCTTTTAACCAAGGTACTCTACCCTTGAGCTGTCGAAGAGCGGTGCTGACATTAATACCCAAAAAAGGGGATCTTGGATACTTGAAGAATTGGCGTCCTGTCTCATTACTGTCAAAAGCTATAACCAATAGGTTGAAGAAATGTATGGCAACTATAATTCATGAGGATCAGTCATATTGTATCCCCAAAAGAACAATTTTTGACAACCTATTTTTGCTAAGAGACATCATTACAGTTGCCAAAAAACATCAAATTGATATTGGTCTCTTATCTCTCGATCAAGAAAAAGCTTTTGACAGAGTGGACCATTTATACTTCCTAAATTCAATTCAATTCAATTCAAATTAGTTGTATAGCGCTTTTCACAATACATATTGTTTCAAAGCAGCTTTACAGAAAGTGCATTTCAGAAATGTACGTAAAGACTTTGAAAGCCTTTGGATTCGGTCCACAATTTGTCTCCTGTGTTAAATTGTTATATAATGAAACATCTAGTATGCTGATGTAACCCCTTTTCACCCGGGTCCCACTCGACCCGCTCCGAGCGGGCCTCGAACCCGGGTCTCCAGCATGAGAGTCAGGCGCTCTAACAAGGAGGCTAAAGACTGCAGCCTCTAGCATCTGTCGCTAGAGCGCCTATTGAGATCAGAGGAGTGAGGTTTACTCGCACAGCAACTACTAGCTGGCCTCCGTTACACTCACCCCCCTAAACCTCACTCCCATCCGGGTCACGGCACCAATGTAACCCCTTTTCACCCGGGTCCCACTCGACCCGCTCCGAGCGGGCCTCGAACCCGGGTCTCCGGCATGAGAGTCAGGCGCTCTAACGAGGAGGCTAAAGACACAGCAACTACTAGCTGGCCTCCGTTACACTGAGAATTAATGGTTGCCTGACTAGACCTTTTGCAGTAATCAGAGGCATACGGCAAGGATGCCCTCTTTCCGGACTTTTGTACTCCATATCTATTGAACCTTTTCTATCATCTTTAAGGAAGCAATTGCATGGACTTGTTGTTCCTAGGTTTCCAGAAATTCCACCTGTAAAACTCACAGCATATGCAGATGATATAACTGTATGTATTAGAAATACTGATGATATTTCTGCTTTGATTTCTTGTTTGGAAATTATTCAAAAGGCAACATCTGCTAAAATTAATTGGGATAAATGTACATCCCTGCTATTGTGAGTGGCAACACATAGACCCTCATCGGCTTCCATAGCAATGTAAATGCATTAAGGATGGTTTTAAAGTTCTTGGGGTATACTGTAATGGATTTAATGGACTCTACAAAAGGTCAATGGCATACGACTAGATCAATAGCTGACCAAGTTGGACTTAGATCAGAAAGATATGTTAAAGGGTTAATTGAGGATCTTAAAAAATCTTTTCCTCAATCTTTTTTGACCTTTTTAAACTATTTTTTTAAAAATGGTGAAAAGTCTGTGACTTTTCCTGATCTTATAGAAAAACATTATGAATTGGATGACAAGTTAAATAATACTTTGTTATTAAAGGTATTTAAGGATGTATTTTTTCAAAATGTGCAAAAAAAGATGTATGGAATGTGTGTGAAATCTGTTTTATGCTCAATTGAAAAGACGTACTGATACTAAATGGAGAGAATAGTTATCTATCTCTTCAGAGATAACTCCATCATGGAGGTCTTTGTATAAACCCCCTATTCCTAAGAGATCTGGAGATCTCCAGTGGAGAATACTCCATTGTGCTGTGGCAACAAATAGTTTTGTGTCAAAATTTAATGCAATGTTTTCATCTACATGTCCGTTTTGTAATGTTCTTGATACTACTTCTCATTTTTTTTTCTGATTGTTTTAGATTAACTCCCTTGTTTGAACTGTTGCATAAAATATTCACTGAACTTGGGTTTATGTTTACAACAAATCTGTTTATTATGGGCTTGAAGTACAAGAAGGAATGGAAAGCACAGTGTACTCTTGGGAACTTTCTATTAGGGCAGGCGAAGTTGGCAATTCTAAAATCCCACACATGTAAAAATGAGGGGGAAAATATTGATTTGGTTGGAATGTTTAAATCATTAGTAAAGTACCGGGTTGCGGTAGAATATGCCTATTGTAAATTAACAAATAATATGATTTTTTTTTATGCAAGGTGGAGTGTGAAAAATGCTCTTGTGGTGAGAAATGTGTTAGGAGAGTTATGGTTTAATTGGTAGTGATTTTATTTATACATTATTTTTATTTTTTATTTTGTTTATTTTTTTTTATTATTTTTTTTTCTTGTCTTTCTGCGTGGTGCAAATATTGTTAAACTTTATATATACTAATGTTTAAACTAGCTGTTTGATTAAAAGAGTTTTAAAAGTCAAAGTCAATATATAGTTCAATATATAGTTCCTGTTGGGATCCTGTCATCAGCGTGCTCTTAAGTAACTAGTAAATCATATGTTACTACTTTGAATCTAAATTGTATTACAAGTAATATATCTTTGATTTATATATATATATATATATATATATATATATATATATATATATATATATATATATATATATATATATATATATTTAACTTGACTTCTTTGAAACTTTCCTTGAGACAAGGTAAGTCATAACATTGTAAATAAATAAATTGTATTTTTAAATATAGGCACTGTATAAATAATGGCGCCTATGATCTCTCTCTCTCTCTCTCTCTCTCTCTCTCTCTCTCTCTCTGTCTTTCTCTCTCTCTCTCTCTCTCTCTCTCTCTCTCTCTCTCTGAAGATAACAGAAAAATAAAACAATATATAAAGAGACAGCAGTCTTGTTTGTTTTACCCTCTCTTCTGATTGCATGCTGTTCCAATAGCTCTGGGCAATTCACAGTTCCCTCAGTGAAAAGCAAGAAGACTTTAGAACAGAAGAGAGTTTGGAACTATCTTTGATGTATGATTTTTGAAAAATAATTTAGCTCTGTCAGTTTCACAATGAAGGTCTTGGCATAAAGAGCTAAAAATGTGCTCAAACGTCTGTCAGTTACTGCCCACATTTAAAGGCCAAATACATGACTCAGCATTTGGAAAACTGCACTGAAAGCATTTAAAACCGGTGATTGTAGTAGAATGCAAATAGTAAAGAAAGGGATCACCAGTAACTTTCAAACTTTATTTAATTCTAATATATGTATTATTTATTTTATTGTCATCTCACACATCATGGATCTGCATTCAAATGTTTTTTTTTTCTTTTTGAAATGTGTTGCTTTCTATACTAAAATGTATTTCTATAGTAACATGCATATGTATTATTATATAAGCATCAAACAAACAATATACTATTATTCTCAGTGATTGAAAATTAAACATTGAACGAAAGATTGCATAACCACCCACCAGATGGGGATATGCACTAAGTATGCACTAAGTATGTAAATCACCATTAAACAAAAGGAGGAAGTAATATTCTTAGCGTCCGTTACCACGGTGACTCATCGATTCATCGACACCATCGATGGATGGACCTGAAACACTCCCACATCTTAATCTTACAGTTCAATCAATTTAGAAGCAATTCTGTGAAACTGTCATATCCACAAACACATTTCTTAAAAAGGTGAGTTGTTATGGTGTTCATAATGGGATTTGTACCATTTTTGTGAAAAATAAAAAGTTTATAGTATATTATTTTGTAAGCTGAATAATATTGAATGCTACAGCAAAGGGTTCCCTGGTTGCTTGCATACTCATCGTACAGTCAGAAAAACTGCACCTCTATCATTTGAAGGGACAAATAGAGACAAAATTGTCCAATACACAGAACAGCAGGATAAGACAGCATAATGATTCCCCCCAAATAAATGCTTTTGCGTGACCAACAGGAATCAATCATGAATGAAGCTCAATTTGATCAAAATTGGCCCAAGTGTTTTCAGGGCCCGTCAGTTATCTGCTAGAAAAGAGCTGGAACATAAAGAACCAGCTGTTATCTCTGCTGGGGTCGAGAACACGTGTTCACCCGTGATGGAATCAATTACAAGAAGTCAGCCCACTCACTTAGAAGACGTCACAAAGATCCGCCAAGTGTCAGGCTCAATTAATTCCCATCAGCCTCTGCCTCATGGAAAATGCATTTCTAACCTGCACAACAATTTATTTTGGTAATTTAGAGCTGCAAGACAAAGGTTGGAGACAGATGGGGTCTCATGCATCATATTTACTCATAATAACAAAAGTTATTATAGCACCAGGATCACAAAGGCTACAGAGAACACCCCCAGTTCATTCATGTAACTTGAGTCAATCGATAATGAGGACAATGTGTGATAATTATATTAAGAATTAAATTAATTGAGGAGTCAGAAGAGATTTGGTCGTCGGGTAAACCTGCAAAGCTAATTAAGTTCCTGAAGCAAACTTTCCAATCAGCACAATAATCCACAAGCTTTCGGTCTATTATAGGAAAGATTAATTGGTTTTCTGTTATCCCGGAGGCTTTCACTTCAAATAGAAGCCCTGGATGGGGGGAGTGTATAGCAGACTACAGCGGGTGGGTGAGTCAGTGAAGCTGGAGAGATATGCAAAACCATGCGCTGCTTCCCCATCATTGCTCTGTCTGGTTTGCAGCAAAGGTCTTTTTAGGATAATAATAAGAAACTATTTGTACAGTACAAATGAGAATAGTGTAAATATTGCTGCTGTGCTAACAGAGAAAAATCCATGCGTAAGGAATTTAGCGATTGAACTCTTCCTTAACACTGCTATTAATAATTCATTATTGAATAATTTATTCTATCATTGCATAACTGGACATACGGTTGCAAACATAAGTTGGAGGCACGTGTTGTGTTCAGAACAACGTGAAAGTCGTAGTCTGTGATCCTCAGTTGTTTACAGTATGATATGATGCCCAGTTTTTTTCCTCTGTAACCTTTGACAAAGTCAGCAAGTGTATGATTCTTAGTGTTTTAAAATCTGTACAGATTGTAAAAGTCGTGGAGTATATTCCAGTCCTGAGTCATTTCAAATGTTTTGTTTATATACTGATTCCGTCAATTTAATTGATAATTATTGGTTTAAAGACTAAGATTATTTTGTTTGTTTGTTTGTTTTAGTTGGTTGACAGCAAATTGGTGAATTGAATTTGTCGTCTCATCCATATTTTCTAAATTTTTACTTCCACTTTCATTTAAAATGTTGATTTAGAGACTGATTCATTCATGAGCGAAACACAACATTTGCACCCTCGCCTGAAAGTACAAAAGTGAGTCTCATAGAGGTCATAAAACTTATGATGTTCCAGAAAATCCCTTAATTGGACACAGGCATTCAGATATCGCTGCAGCTGAATAAAATGCAGATATTAGAGATGTTTTTACTGATGAAACATGAAGACAATAAACACACGATTGCAATGATGATATATTTTATCTGTGTTCTTCAAGCCAGCTCTGTTTTTTTTCATAAGAATAATGTATATTTAAAATGCGATGTTAATCGACAGCCTTTATGACTGTATGGAATAGTATAAAATAATAGCTATATTTTCCGTCTTATTCTGTCAAAAGTCACATTGGATCACAGAAGGAAGTTATTTAAAACACGACTGACGTTATTTAGTGATTTTGAAGCAATGGCTCTGGAACTAATGAATGCATCCGCTTGACAGATAAACTGTTTTCTTATTTCAATGCTGTTAATGCTGACAGTCAGTCAACAGTCTGCGTTGTACATTTTGTTTAACTGCATTAAATTAAAGAGGGCAACATTTACCATTCAACTGAAATGTGAGCATGCATTTTAGACTACTTACATTGTTCTTGCTCCATCCATGCAAAAAAAGCATCCTTCTGAGCCATGTTTTCTATTTACTTCAACTACTCAGTGCTCTAGTAATGTCAGTGGTATGTATGACCCATTTCAGGAGCTAAAATTACAATCTAAAATCAGAATATGAACATCTCTCACTTACAGACTAAAATAATGAAACGTTAGCGATTCTGATGTAGCACAGTTGGATAGGCCTACTTTAATTTTACACAGACACCATTGCTCTGTAGTACAAGTATTTTGAAATATGAGATGAAATGGTATTGTACTCCTTTATTTTTCTAAAATGTCCAACAGCAACACCAGGTTTTAAAGTTTCATTTGGAAGCAGCATTCCGCAAGCCTCTCTTGAGTCCCCTGAGTTTTAATAGACCCCCTGATGTGTGGGGGTAATAGAGTGCTTCAGGCAGGACTTATTTTTGTAGGCCAACCCAGAAGTGACAACCACCAATTCAATTTGTTTTTGGATTTTTGCAAAAATCAAGCTGTGACTAAAAAAAGTTTATAATTCTTGTCCATGTGTCCATAATACATGCATCCATTCATCTCTTTTGGATAGTTTTTTGTAAAGATGTCTTTTCGGCTTCTACAGTTTAAATATGTTTTTTTTTTTTTTAATTGGATTGATTGATTGATTGATTGATTGATTGATTGATTGTGACTACAATATTTTAAAATTCATGAACAATTTTAAAATGCTGAACAACATCATCGTGTTTTGCACAGACTTGTGGAGTCCATAGCAGTTTGAGCACTTTCTAAAACTTTTTAATATTTTATCATTTTGTATTAAATGAAAAAAAAAGGACCTGATCGTGTGTTCTCAATATGATGTAAGCATGTATTGAATTAATTAATGGAATTGTTTATGTCTAACCTTTTGTCGAATTAATGATAGAGATTTGATAAGCAAGCTAATGAAATATTAAATCTGGATCAAAAGAGATTATGACACTGCATAATCCAGCATCATGTGGACACTGATGTGTTAAAATGGTAATGATGGATACTAGAATGACAGCCTTAACCAAAGTTAGTCAACCTCAGTGGCCTTTTTTAAATCGCTCCAGAGCTTTAATCATGGATATCTGGGCATGTTCTGATGGAGTGTCCAACCAAATTTCCAGATAAATTATTGTCTGAAGTGTCCCCTATAGAGGTCATTCAAAAGGTACAAATGAAAAATGAGTATCAGTATTGCACACCTGGCAGCAGGAAGACTTGCCAAGTTGTTCATGGTCCATTGTTGGAAAGGTTACCACATCATTGGAGTGATTCATTTGAGAAAGACACTGAATTAACAAGTCATAAATATATATGAATCACATTCCGACAAGGATTTCTATAAACTAAAACGATTTACAAACCTTAGGCAAGTACTTCTGATTAGTAATAGGCTAAAAGTATTTTACTTGCTACTACAGTATAGCTTAAATATCAATATGTTGCTCTGCAAATCATACAGTACATATTAAAATGACTAACTGGGTGATTATTTTAATTGTAATTTTTGCATTGCTGGGTTGAAGCCAATCTAGAACACATTTGTGGTCAAACACATCTTGGAATATTTTGGGCTAGTCTTCTTGAAAGTGAAGCTTCTGTCACATTTCTGGCTTCGCCTCATTGACATCAGCTTACTTGGGTTTCCTTACTTCTAAAAGTCATTACAAGGCACAGCTTTCAAAAGTTACAAAGCAATCCAAAAAAAGGAAGGCACATTCCTCACACAAAACAAGTGGGCAAACAGTAAAAGTGTCATAAAAAACAACAATGATGTGTTATTGGCCTCCTGTTGTGTTGCAAGGAAGGCCTACTGTTGTGCTAAAAAAAGAAACCTTGAAAGACACTGTATGAAAATATCGACTTTGAAAACAAATACGCTGGTGGCAATCTTTTAAACGTCTAATTCAAACTCGTTGTCAGATGGTGTCTGCTGAAGTGTTTCAGCAAACACAAGTTTCACATACAGTAGTACAACAAATATCTACACTAATTCACACGGTCCCATGATAAATGCAAAAAAAACCCTGCAATTTAATGTGATTAAATGGATTTAAATGTGATTCAAGGCGTGACTATTTGTCTGTAATTCTGCAAAATCCCAATTCAAACACCCATGTGTGCCTGTGATTGGAAATTGTCCGCGCCTTGCATTCCTTGTGACACAATGTCCTGTAGCATAGTCCAGGCGTGCTGCCCACAGTTTGAAAACATGCCTTCCATTACACACAAATGAGAAACAATTAACACATCTGGACGCTGTAGGGGGATTAGAACAGACAGATCTAAATGAACAGGGCCTTTAACTGATAGGGAATCAATCACTGTGTCACAACATCGCATCACACAGTTTGAATATCAATTAGTGGTGTTTTTAATTGTTTTGAAACCAATCTTTTAAGTGTTCACTGCACTGACTCGTGTATAGTAAACAAATCAGAGACTAGACAAATCACCTTATATGGTGTGCTGTGACAGAGCGTATCATTGAACAAATACGCCCTTGCACTGAACGAATTGGCGATTTGAGTCTGAATGAATAAGTGGAGTAGCACTGAGCAAGACATGTAATTTGTGAACAAACCGGACGGATGTGGCATGTTGAGTAAATGAACTGATGAAAATGGAGCATTTTGTTCTTAAACGAACTGAGATTTGGTTCAGCAACGAATGACTGATCGTTGAGTCAGGAGAAAGCTATCCCTTAGCATTTCCATTCATCTCAATGACAGTTGCTTGGCTGACACAGAACCCTCCGGAAGAATGCAGCTTCAAATCCGCCATCTTTACTCTTGCTACTCAGTTCTGGACACAGTTGTTTTTGATCTTTCAGAATGAATTATCCTGAATGACACGAAAGTTTATGAAGGAATCCTCCAAAAAATAAATTTGATAACACATGTAATGTAATAAAATAACATACAGTACATGCAATGTATATTATGTCAGAATTCACACATCTATTTACAGTGGTGGACAGTATTTTTACTGTGTTACTGTACTGAACATTTTGCAAGTATCTGTACTTATTCAAAGCATTATAGTTTTGGGGAACATTTACTTCCCTACATTCCAAAGCATAATATCATACTTTTTACTCCAATGCATTTCGTAAAAACATTTTGTTATCCTTGAAATCAAAATAAAGCAAATGAATGTTCATGCTTCTTCGCTGCTGTTTCAAATGATGTACAATTTGAGTTCTGTGTATGCATTTTGCCATTTATGAGGTTTCCTTTTGCACTATTGGTCACCATTTGTTTTCCCTTTTATAAATATTATACGGTAGATTTAGTTATTTTCACTTGTTTGCACACTTGGTTTATCAGTAATTAAAATGTATAATAGTGTTTTTTTTTTTTTTTTTTTTTTTTAATAAAATAAAATGTTTGCTTATTTGCAGATCAATAAATATTAAATTTCAACACTAATCTTCCCTACTGACTAGTGCTGGCTAGAATAAATCATAAACATGCTTCATCGATCAGTAATTTTGTACATAAATACTTAAATCAAGTATTGTACTTTTACTTAAGCAAAATTGTTTCAATGATAAGCTTTTCAGAATGTTGACAAGGAAGGTGTGAGTTGATTTGTTATACAGTAACTTGCTTTTTTAGTCTCAATATACTGGTTGAAATATTGAGTTGCAGCAACTTTCACTTTCTGATAAAATGCTAAAGTGACAAAATCTGGCATCCAGTTCTCTCATACAAAATGCTGTGGATGTCCTGTTTGGAAGATTTTGGAGAATATAAACCAAATGTATACACAACATTACACTGAACATTTCAATTTGTGACAAATGTGAGTGCTGGTTTAAAGATGAAAAAAAAAAAAAAAAAAAGATATACCATTACAATTTTTTTTTTTTTACAAAGTTTGAGCAGTGTTTATACTGTACAAGTATACGATGATGATTTCTGGCATTTTTCTATGGCCTTTTGCTCAGCTGGTCTTGTTTGGCATGTTGCCCTTCCGCTCAGTATATATTTTTGTTTGGAAGAGGCACCTACTCATACAATAGAAAATCTCCAGTGTCAACACATAAAGAACATACTTCTAAGTCCATTACTCCCTGCAGGATGTTGTTCTCTTATCATACCCAAACAGAAGGTTTTCATGTGGAAATACTGCTCATTAGTTATTCATACAAAACCACAAAAATCATCATATCCAGACACCTTTGGGAGCATCATGTGTTTGATTTTAAGATCAAGTAATGAAATCCAGAGATTCTCATGTTAATTAAATGAAGCTGTCTTCAGGGGATGTAAAGCAAACATGGTGAATTTGATGTGGCTGAGTAGTCACTACAAAATCTTCATTTTCATTCACGTTCCTGCAGATGTCTCTAACCAAAGCAGTACAGGCCACGCATCACATTACTAGCAAATAACAGTACTGACAGTTGACGATAATACACATAAATCCCGTTGAAATAAGGAGTTACCACAGGACATATCAAAGGGATTTTTCCCTGTTTTCAAAAAATTAAAAATAACTAAAATAAATACAACAGACAATGGCGTTTAGTTTACGTCAGACAGTTTACATATAGACAGGGCTTGATATTAACATTTTTTGCTCCCCAGCCAATGTGGCTAGCGGTTTTCCAAAGTTAGTAACTCAGCATTTTCACTGGCCAGAATTTTGACATTTAAACCATGGGGAAAAACTGCCATGGAGATATTTTTAATATTATCTCATTTTTTGGCAGCAGGTACATTAGGCTGCTGATCCATTATACCATTAGTACTGAGGTGGCTTTATGTGCATGCACTTTGAGTTTGAGCACACAATCTGTGGGAATGAGTAACATTATGCACAATTCCATGCCAAAATTCAAGCCCTGTAACATCAACAATATTCATCCGGTGAGCGAGAAAGTGCAGCTGGTATCATGTATCTATTTTGCGGAAAATTAGTATTGGAAGTGTTTCAGATTTCAGTATCAATATGTATCGAAAAATCTATATTTTTGACAACACTTTTGAGAAAAATTTATAGGTTATATGATATATAAATTTCAACCCTCCTAGGTGGCTAGTAAGAGTGTCTGCGACACACGCCACTGCTGAAATAGACCAGAATTTTGCAGGTTGGCGGGTGTTCATGTCAAGCCCTGCTTGGAGATAAGCTTTATTGTAGGAAGTAGATGGGTTTCATCTGTGCATGAACAATGGAATGGGTCATTTGGAGGTAATAATTTATGTAATAACATACACTCACTTAAAGGATTATTAGGAACACCTGTTCAATTTCTCATTAATGCAATTTTCTAATCAACCAATCACATGGCAGTTGCTTCAATGCATTTAGCGGTGTGGTCCTGGTCAAGACAATCTCCTGAACTCCAAACTGAATGTTAGAATGGGAAAGAACGGTGATTTAAGCAATTTTGAGCGTGGCATGGTTGTTGGTGCCAGACGGGCCGGTCTGAGTATTTCACAATCTGCTCAGTTACTGGGATTTTCACGCACAACCATTTCTAGGGTTTACAAAGAATGGTGTGAAAAGGGAAAAACATCCAGTATGCAGCAGTCCTGTGGGCGAAAATGCCTTGTTGATGCTGGAGGTCAGAGGAGAATGGGCTGACTGATTCAAGCTGATAGAAGAGCAACTTTGACTGAAATAACCACTCGTTACAACCGAGGTATGCAGCAAAGCATTTGTGAAGCCACAACACGCACAACCTTGAGGTGGATGGGCTACAACAGCAGAAGACCCCACCGGGTACCACTCATATCTACTTCAAATAGGAAAAAGAGGCTACAATTTGCAAGAGCTCACCAAAATTGGACAGTTGAAGACTGGAAAAATGTTGCCTGGTCTGATGAGTCTAGATTTCTGTTGAGACGTTGTTACGTCCCTAAAACCGCTCAGGGAATGAGGGGACACAACATAAAGTAATTTTTTTTTTATTCCCAGATTAGTTATCCCTGTTATCGCTTCTACATGACAATTCACAGCCACCGGAGAGATAGCGGGCCCTGCAGTCTCATCCGTAGGTGATTTTAATACATCATCTCTAGAATAGTACGCTTTCAACATGTTAATATGACAAACTCTTCGCTGTCGCTTCCTGTCAGGTGTTCTAACAACATAGTCAGTTTCACTTCTTTTATCCACGATTTCATACAGTCCAGCAAAGCATGCTGACAATGCAGACCCTGGTATAGGTAACAACACCAACACTTGATCTCCAACGGCAAATGAACGAAGAATTGTTTTTTTATCAAACCGTTTCTTCATATCACTCTGAGCGTGAGATAAAAAATCTTTCGCCAAGTCACAGGCGCTCTGCACACGTTCCCGGAGTCTGCAAACATAATCCAACACATTAACCTTCGGGCTCAAGTCATTACTAATGCCAAGCATTTGTTCCTTAAGCACCTTCAAAGGTCCCCTAACAGAATGTCCAAAGACCAGGTCAGCTGGACTAAACCTTAATGACTCCTGTATAGTCCCCCTTATAGCAAATAAAACGAAAGGAAGTCCCTCGTCCGATTCATTACCTGTGTCCACACAATACTTTTTTAACATTGATTTCAGCGTTTGGTGAAATCTTTCCAGGGCTCCCTGACTTTCAGGGTGATACGGACTTGACACACGATGTTTTATATTGAGCGAGCTCAACACCTGCTTAAACACTCTGAAAAGGAAATTCGTTCCCTGATCAGTCTGTACGAACTTCGGCAGTCCAAAAGTAGAAAAGAACTTAATAAGGGACTTAATTACAGCTTTAGGAGTAATTGTACGTAACGGAATAGCCTCTGGATATCGAGTAGCAGAACACATGATCGTGAGAACATACTGATTACCCGATTTCGTCTTAGGAATCGGTCCCACACAATCCACGATTACATTCTCAAAGGTCTCACATAGTGCTGGGATAGGCACCAGTGGAGCCGGGGGAATAACTTGATTAGGCTTTCCCATATATTGACACGTGTGACATGTACGACAAAAATTTGCTACATCTTTCTTAAGTCCAGGCCAGAAAAACTGTTGCAAAACACGGTCATACGTTTTAGTGCCCCCAGATGTCCAGAAAAAACGTGATCATGCGCCAGGGAAATTACAGGAGGGCGGTATGTGGAAGGAATCACCACTTGATATACTAATACACCCTCCTCACTCGCAGTGGCAGTCGACTGCCATTTACACAACAACAAACCATCATCAATGATATACGAGACTCTCTTGTCTTTCCCATCCCTTACTGCAATGAAACACTTCGACAAAGTTTCTTCCATCTTCTGGGCTTCCACAATTTCCTCACGAATAACTGATAAGGGCAGAACGACATTACCGATCTTTGTAACTTCTGTATCTTTACTAACATGATCACTGTGTGCAACAGCTTCACCAGACTCAGACACACACAAAAAGGTATCCTCCACTCTCTTGTCTTTCCCATCCCTTACTGCAATGAAACACTTCGACAAAGTTTCATCCATCTTCTGGGCTTCCACAATTTCCTCACGAGTAACTGATAAGGGCAGAACGACATTACCGATCTTTGTAACTTCTGTATCTTTACTAACATGATCACTGTGTGCAACAGCTTCACCAGACTCAGACACACACAAAAAGGTATCCTCCAACACAACCTCCTCATCTTTTTTTTTAACCTGCGCACGAGTGAGAACACATGCAGGAAAAAGATCAGGGAATGTGTGGGCTAATTCCTCTGATTCTGGAGTCAACACAGGGCTGTCAACTACTTCTAGTGCAGCTAACACTCTCCCTCCAGCCAAGTCATTTCCTAAAATAAATGACACCCCTGGAACTGGCAACGCAGAACGCACCCCCACATTGACAAATCCAGTGACTAATTCAGACCTCACATACAGTACGATGCAAAGGCACCTTCACCACTTCCATACAGAACCCCTGAACTAATATGCTAGATCCCAAATGTGACTGATCAGAAAAGGGCAAGGCATCAGCACATATAAACGAATAAGCAGCCCCTGTATCACGCAAAATCTGTATTTCCACCTGCTCCTCAAGTTTACCACTAAACGATACAAACCCTTTCAATAAGAAAGGCTTGTATATACCATCAGGTGACACTTTTGTGGAATCCTCAGGAACCGTGTTCACAAAAGCAACAGGCTTCTGCTGTGAACCATTCTGCGGTTTGCGTTTCAGCACTAGACAATCTGCAATAACTTGACCAGTCTTATGGCAATAAAAGCACTCACGTCTCTCTTTCGATTGTTCACCCGCCACCTTTTTCTGTTAGTTAGCAGATCTCCCCTGAAACAACTGAGGCTGAGCTGCACCCACAGTCGTGTTTCTATCCGGGCGCGTACTAAAAAACACATTCTTATGTGTGAGCGCAAACTCATCAGCGCGCACGGCTGCCGTGGAAAGATCAGTGACTTTTTGCTCATTCAAATACAGAACAACGCGTTCTGGCAAGCATTTCTTAAAATCCTCAAGCAACATTAATTCTTGGAGGGATGCAAAATCAGTTACTTTACTTGATACACACCATTTATCAAACAATACCCCTTTCTCGCACGCGAATTCAACAAAAGTCTGATTCCCACTCTTCCTGTGGTATCTAAACTTTTGCCGGTAAGCCTCCGGGACTAACTCAAATGAACGAAGGATAGCTATCTTGACGGTCTCGTACTGTAAACTATCCGCTAACGAAAGAGCAGAAAAAACTTCCAAAGCTTTCCCGGACAACCAGCACTGCAACAATAATGCCCAAACATCTTTTGGCCATCCTAACGAAACCGCTATCCGTTCAAAAGCTCCAAAATAGCTATCTACTTCCGACTCTCTGAACAAGGGCACCAAGGGAAGATTTTTTACTTGCATCAAATACAACCGAGGCTATAGAACCGCAAACTATAGTATCTTTATTCCCCAAGTCAGAAGTGATTGGACCAGCAGTGACAGGGGCGAGCATCCTCCCCTCTATCTCTAACTTGCTCAAGTTCACTTCCTTCTCAGTATCTATTTCTAACCTACGGATTCTATACTTCAGATCAAATTCAGCCTGACGCACTTGCGCTCTCTCCTCCGCTTCCATACGGAGTCTGGTGAGACGAACTTTCAGTTTCGAATCCCCTAACGATCCTGGCGTAGTAGGAGAAAACGGCTCGAAGTGTGGCAAAGCTGCGCGGGCTTTGACCCCGGTCTCCGCCCCAGCAAGTTCCACGACCTCCCCAGCCTTTATACCTTGCGCACCATCGATGATTTGACCTGCTTCTCCCTCCATCTCCGATAACACCAAAATATCCAATTCCACTAATCGATGCAGCAACAAATCTTTAATTTCCCTTTTTAGTAATTGTTGTCTAACCGAAATTCGAAAATGGTCAGCTATAACGATCAATTCATCCTTTCAACATCTCTCAAATGCCTCAAATGAAGGATTCTCAATAAACTCCTGCGCGTGCGATGTCATAACAAAATCTACGAACGAACTACAGGCTACCCACTAAATGATGTCAACAAATGTACTCAACAAATGTACTACACCCTTCAATCCCCTAAGTAGCTTTACCCAACAACTTGAACCAGCACCCCAACAACGTCTCTAGGCTTTAAGGAACGGACGATCCCCCAATTTTTATTCCCAGATTAGTTATCCCTGTTAACGCAATTAGGACGCTGGAGCAACAAGACACGAAGACATAAGGAGGTTTAAATCAAGTAAATGAATATATTTATTCATTGCAACCACGTGCACAAAGGAGAGAGAGACAAAAATAATCCAAATACTGTACCCAGGGAGTAGGAATCTGAACGGGGCTTAAAGCAAAAAAACAAAACAAAAAAAAAACCCACATTCTAACTACATTCCCATTCCCACTAGCCTACGACATCAAAGAAAGAAACAAAACAAAAACGACGGCGTTCAACACACCTTCGCTAACCTACTCTACATAAAAACTCAAAACATACAAAAATAGCACCCGCTCCTTACCTGGTGTAATAACAGCGTGCTTCCCTAGATGTTGCATGAATGGAAGTCACGTGACATGCTTGCCTGATTACTACTCCCTGGCCGGGTGTAAAACATTATAAAAGCGACCAAAAGAAAACATAAGAACTCACGTTCTTATCGTAATCCAAAATAAACATGAACAAACAGTTTAACTCCAAAGTATAAACCTTCAGTAACAAAAACGAAAAAAAACAAAAAAAAAAAAAACAAGGCACGCCAACATCACGGCGTGACCCGAAACGAAAAGCAACAGCTCCCTCCTTCTCGCTCTCTCTCCCGCTTCCGGTCTACGTCAGTCTCTTATAGCAAGGACGCCCATTCCGGTTCGTGTCGCAATGATGATGGACAGCCAACAGCACCGCCCTGAGAGATGATAGCAGAGAAAGTGAAAGCAAAGACAACAACAAAAGAACAACATATCCTTGGAGCACGTAACAGACATTCAGATGGTAGAGTCAGAATTTGGCATAAACAGAATGAGAACATGGATCCATCATGCCTTGTTACCACTGTGCAGGCTGGTGGTGCTGGTGTAATGGTGTGGGGGATGTTTTCTTGGCACACTTTAGGCCCCTTAGTGCCAATTGGGCATCGTTTAAATGCCACGGCCTACCTGAGCATTGTTTCTGACCATGTCCATCCCTTTATGGCCACCATGTACCCATCCTCTGATGGCTACTTCCAGCAGGATAATGCACCATGTCACAAAGCTCGAATCGTTTCAAATTGGTTTCTTGAACATGACAATGAGTTCACTGTACTAAAATGGCCGCCACAGTCACCAGATCTCAACCCAATAGAGCATCTTTGGGATGTGGTGGAACGGGAGCTTCGTGCCCTGGATGTGCATCCCACAAATCTCCATCAACTGGAAGATGCTACCCTATCAATATGGGCCAACATTTCTAAAGAATGCTTTCAGCACCTTGTTGAATCAATGCCACGTAGAATAAAGGCAGTTCTGAAGGCGAAAGTGGGTCAAACACAATATTAGAATGGTGTTCCTAATAATCCTGTAGGTGAGTGTATATGGCTATGCATTTAGAACAGTCAAATGGAAATGGAATGTTTAAAAACATTTAGATACTGAAATACTGGCAACACAACCACTTTTGGGATGTGTAGCGAATTATATGGCAGAATATGGAAATTAATAAGAATGAATATTGCAATGACCTGAATTGTGTTGTAAGGTATATTGTTGCTATTATGTCTGTGAAGTACAACAAGCAGATTTTAATACACGTCATATTTCTCAAACACTATAAAAAATGTATTACACATAAAATAATTATAATTATTTTAAAAACTTAGTGTCAGTGAACTAAAAAAAATTAACAATAACCCAAATGAATATTGAGAAGCTATATAACTTGAAGAAAAAATGAAGCATTTATGTTGGGATAAAGGTGGCTAGGAAACCTTTTTAGTTTTTGTCCTTATAATAAAAGGATTGTCACTCCAGATGAAATTGGTGACCACAATTTATCACACACACACACACACACACACCCACACCCACACCCACACACACACGCTCGCGCACGCACGCACACACTCTCAAACATACATGCTCACACACATGCGCTCAGAATCTCAAACACACACACACACACACACACACACACTCCAATCCTGTTGTGTCGCTCCTGAGATAAGAGTTGAAATGCAGTGGGTGGATGTTCATTTCAACGGAGAGGACTGGGATACCTCAGGAGAGAACACAAAGTGACAGAAACTCCCATGTGGCTCTTTATGGAGTCTTCCTGAAAACAAAGTCAATATGAACTGTGTTTCTGCCATAGTATTGACTAGCTGTCTTAGACCATCAGGTCTAGAATGCGAGGAGGGAGGTGAAGATAGAAGGAATTCTCCTGCAGGAATGGAATAAGAGAGCTCTACTACCCATGATGCTTCTGCTCCTAGACACAGCTGGCACTGCGATTTGTCTCTGAATCTGGAAATGGTAGATCCTTCTAGCTTACACTTCATTATACAGTCTGTGGAATTTATTTCTATACTATGTGTTCCAAAGACAACTATGTGGATCATTGTGACCATTTCACTTCCCAGTGGAGACCATATGCATGAAAGTGTCAGACTGCATGACGACTCACATACAGAGAAGATGCTAGGTAACCATGATTTTACCTTGAACATATGCTCCTCATCATCTATTTTTGCTTCTGGGGCAATAATACTGTCAAAAAGACAGTCTTATCCCTAATCGTTAAATACCTCTACTCAAATATATATCTAGGCCTAAGTTTAAAATGTATAATAAACTATGGCATGATTTTTTTCCAAGAAAACTTACCCGTTTCATTTATTATTGAATGACATATATGCATTGCATTAAGTTCATTAGTTTTTTTTTTTTTTTGTTAAAAATGTGTTATCCAAATGAATGGAAATTCAAGTTAAATCTTAAAGGTAGGCATACATATTTACCAATATTTTATTTTGGTAAAACCATTTAACTAACATCCCATTCTTTTCCTAAGCAAACATAGTTGCATAGGCACAATTATAAATATTCTGAAATAGTACAGAATCTCTGGATCCAAAAGACAATAAAGAAGAAGCAGAAACAAGCGATAGAAGCACATGTAAGATATCAAACATTAAACAGCATATAAATCAAAAGTGCCTAATGTTACTGAATGATTAGAGAGTTGGCCTTGTAACCCGAAGGTCGTGGGTTTGATTATCAGTACCGGCAGGAAACGACTGAGATGCCCTTGAGCAAGACACCTAACCCCCAGTTGCTCCTCGGGCACTGCAGTGAATGGCTTCCCACTGCTCTAGGTGTGTGTGGTTTGCCGTGAAAAAAAAAAAAAAAATCATTTAAATAATAAAATGTGATACAGTCTCTGGGAATGACTGCTCAAAAAATGTCCCATTCTTTACCTAAGCAAATATAAAATAGCTAGAATATTCAACTCTTTCCCTGTTGTTGCCCGTGTATAGCTCTAATCTAGCCTCGGACAAGGAAAGAAGAACTTCTAAATATGGACATGTGATTACTTGAATTGCATTCAGATAGCATCTGAATTTAGCAGTGACTCAGTTGTGTTTTTAATGAACACTTCACCTTACATCTCTCTCAAATCCAAAACATTATCTCTTTCAGAGCACTAATACAGAGCCGGAGTAGACTGGAAGATAATCCAGGATCAAACCCAGACACTTGCATCCCAGCCGGAAGAGTTAACCTGGACTATAGCAGGGTAGATCAAAAGACAGGGTGATTGTACGGGCAAGTTCAAATGTAGAGGTGTCAGAGGTCGGGAGTAAATAGACACAATTACACAGAGTCTTTCTTTCTTTTTCTCTCTCATAAAGACATATGGAGTGGCAGAGATGTGACTTTAGAGGTGTGAAATGAGTTTTGGCAGAGAGATCAAAGTAGTAAGGCTGACAGTGATGAGGGCGGGAAAGCCATGAGTTAATGAATCAATCTCTGGAAGACTTATCCCACTCACTCCACCATGACCCCCTCTCTTTCCCCCTTCCTCTTACTTTAAATCTCTTTCTTTCTTTGTTCTTTCCTTCTGGGGTTAACAGCCTAATTTAACTTCACAAGTGACGATTAGGTGACCTTGTGTAAGTTCTTCAGGCTGACGCTTGCAATATTGCAAATTCAGGTCCTTGTGTAGGATGATTTTTATGATATTACATATCTATCTATCTATCATCTTTAAACTTTTTTTAAACAGGTTCGTCAAGACATTCAATATTTGTTTTGACAACTCTTTTTCTCTAGTTTTAATTTACAGTATTTTTATGAAAAAAAAGTGGAGAATACCACTTCTCAGGTGTTTCAAACTTTATTTTACCCCTAAGCATAGAACAAAAAAACAACTTTGCCATGAGTATATCAGGACTTTAAGGGAAAAACAAAAAACTTTTTCATGTTTTTTTAATACCTTTTTTAATGTTTTCACCGTTAATTTACACGACAACTGCGTTTTGGGGGCCTGAAAACGCAAAGTTTTAAAAACTGGTTTCAAAGTGCAAGTTTTTGAAAACTATATCGTTATCGTCTCCGTGTAAATGACAAAAACATGAATCAGTAAAAACGGTGACAGCAAGCACATGCATATTACATGCTTAGTCTTTTTTTTTTTTTTTTTTTATTGAATATTAATACATTACAGCAAATAGAAAGAAAATATAATGTAATTTAAAAATAATAATACAAAATTTTTTATTATTTTTTTAATAATAAAAAAAAAGACAGGTATGAGATCATGAAATAAATAACATAAAAGCTTCACATAAAGACCTAGTACGTATAGCTTTACTGTTTTTTAACCCAAGTAGTAACTCACAATAACTTTTCATTTCTATCTGAAATAAAAAAAAAAAAAGGGTTTTCCTTTAGCCCATTTTTGTTTGTGTATATGATATTTCCCCATAATCAAACAGAGGTTAACAACAAAGGCCACATTTGGTGGTAAACTTTGTCTATTAAAATAAAAAAAGACATCTTTTTCAGAAAATAAAACTTTCATTCCTAACCATTTACAAAGAAAACATTCCATATCCACCCAAAACATTTTGCTATAAATGCAATTAAAAAATAAGTGGACAACATTTTCTTTCTCCGTCCCACAGAAATCACATATAACATCTACATCAGTACGAAATCTTAGAAAAAGAGTTTTTACTGGGTACACCAGATGAAGTATTTTAAAATGTACTTCTCTCACCTTATTTGTTATGCAATATTTTTTTGGCAGCAACCATGCATATTTCCAGTCAATGCAATCAACTTTAGAATACCAGTATGTTTTAGAAGATATTGGGCTGTATTCAGTAAGTAACTTCCTAATAAAGTAATTATTCCATTTTCTATAAGTAATAGTAACTCCATTAATTACAACATCAGGTCTAAGACTCACAGTCTCCTTATTCACATTTCCTTTAAACAGACACTTTAAACCTGATGGTATAGCATCGAACACTATACAATATTCTTTTGGGGTTACTGGAATATTATACCTTTGAAGAAATTCTACATACAGGTGCCCATTTTCATTAAATAACTCTTTGACAAAAATGATGCCAAAGTTTTATGCTTAAACGTTATATACCTGTTATTCCAAATTATACATTTGTTTGGAGAAAAATTGTGTTTATAGATAAGCATCCATGAGAGAAGCACCTGCCTGTGAAAGTTACTTAATTTAATGGGAATCTTACTGATTTCAAAGTTGCATTGCAACAGAAAAGCTAACCCACCCATCTTTTCAAAAATTAGATTAGGAATTAAATACCAAATTTTATTTTTGTATTAAAAGTAATGCTTGATCCATCTATTTTTTAAAATTGAATTTGAGGTGCTGAAGTCAAGCACATTTAGACCTCCATCACCAAACAAATTAGTTAAGGTATCTTTTTTTATGTAATGAGATCTATTCCTCCAAATGAAATTGAAAAGGTTTTTATCAACTTCTTTAATGATGTTATTTGGGACTTCTAGTGAAATAGCAGGATAGAGTAGACGAGATAAACATTCAGTTTTGGATAAAAGAATTCTACCATTTAATGACAAATCTCTCATTAACCATAAATTAAATCTATTTTTAACTCTTTTAACAACAGATTGAAAATTAAGCTGAGCCCTTTCCTTCTCGTCTTTACATATTTTGATTCCTAAATAAGTAATAACCTTTTTTACAGGGATGCCATTAATATCAAGAAATTCACTATTTTTCAGGGGGAACAATTCGCATTTGTTTAAATTTAATTTTAGCCCTGAGACCAATGAAAAGCTATTCAAACAATCAATCACTCTTTTCATTTCTAATGAATCTCGAATAAATATAGTTGTATCATCTGCTAATTGGCAGCACTTTATTTCTCTTTCTAAAATCCTGATGCCGTAAACGTTATAGTTTTTAATGTAAAGAGTCAATGTCTGAGTTACAAGTAAAAACAAAAAAGGTGATATTGGGCATCCCTGCCTTATGCCTCTTTCTAAAGGAAATCTGGGGGTAGTGCCATTAGCAAGTTTCACTGAGCTATTACACCCATTATATAAAGTACAAATGGCCCTTTTAAAAAAGTTACCAAAGTTAAAAAAATCTAAAGTCTCAAACATAAAATTGTGGTTGACGGTGTCAAATGCTTTATAGAAATCTACAAAAATATAAAACTTTCATTCTCAATATACTCATTATAATCAATTAGATCTAGGACCAAACGAATATTATTACTTTTATGTCTGCCCTTCATGAATCCTGTTTGGCAATCATCTATAATTTGTTCTAAGCATTTTTTTTATCTTTCTGCAAAAATAATAACAAACACCTTAACATCATTATTAAGTAATGTAATTGGTCTCCAATTATCGATTAGAGTAAAGTCCTTATTGGCTTTTGGTATCAAGCTAATCAATCCCTGACATAATGATGGAGGTAACTCACCACGTTCTATAGCTTCATTAAACACACATAATAAAAACGTCTCAGGTTACGTATGTAACCCTGGTTCCCTGATAGGGAACGAGACGCTGCGTTTGAGACGCGGTGGGAACGCTCTGCGTGATTACGTCGTGAAGCGCGTGTAAAATCAGTCCAATGGAAGCCCACTACGACATAGGTGACGTCATAGACCAGGAAACTATAAAGCAGCCCTGAAATCAGACCGCGACAGCTTCTGAAAAACCTGAAGCAAGTCGATCAGGGCATGCAGGAAGTATGGCAGGCAAACGCAGCGTCTCGTTCCCTATCAGGGAACCAGGGTTACATACGTAACCTGAGACGTTCCCTTTCAAGGGAACTCGAGCTGTGTTTGAGACGCGGTTGGAACCCTATACCCACTACGCCATAGTGACAAATGCCCGTTCTGTGTGAAGTCCTTGCGCACACTAAGAAGCAAGCAACCTCGCCCCAGGAGTGGAGAGGTCAAGGTCATAAAACCTGACACATGTATGCGGAGAGGACCATCCTGCCGCACTACACACATCAAGAAGGGAAACTCCCGAAATTAAGGCCATAGAGGCCGCCATACTCCGAGTAGAATGGGCCCGCACAGCCATTGGTGAAGGCTGTCCGGCCGCTTCATAAGCCAATGAAATAGCCTCGACTATCCATTTACTCATCACCTGTTTAGATGCAGGGCATCCTCTATTGAGTGACCCAAAACAAACAAATAATTGCTCAGATTTACGCCACAGAGCAGCTCTGTGAACGTAGGCATCTAAAGCCCGGACTGGACATAACAGGTTAAGCTGTTCCTGATCTGGGGTATTAAAGGGTGGAGGATACAAGGCCTGCCGCCCTATTGGGCCCCCAACATTTAGTGGGATCTTAGGAATATAACCCGGTCTAGGGTAGAGGAATGCTTTCACCATACCAGGTGCAAATTCCAGACATGAAGGAGAAACCGACAGAGCATGTAAATCACCAATTCTCTTGATAGACGAAATAGCAAGGAGAAATATAGTCTTTAGAGTGAGGAATTTTTCTGAAACCTCCTCGATGGGCTCGAAGGGAGCCAAGGCCAGACCCTCAAGTACAATGGCCAAATCCCAAGCCGGTGCTCTAGATTGCAGTGCAGGCCTGAGCCTCAATATACCACGGAGAAAACAAATAATAAGAGGATCTCTCCCAAGAGAAGAAGCCCAGAGAGGGGTGATAAGCAGATATAGCCGCTACATACACCTTTAAGGTGGAGGGAGATAATCCAGCAGAGAAACGGTCTTGTAGGAAATCGAGAACTGTACCAACCGGGCAGTTAACAAGATTTAAAAAATGTTCTCCACGCCATGTAAAGAACAGTTTCCATTTCAATGTACATAGTTTTCTCGTGGAAGGAGCTCTGGATTGAAGGACGGTCTCAACGACCTCAGTCGAGAGACCGGATTCTATGAGCTGGGCCCCCTCAGAGGCCAAGCCCACCGTTTCCACAACTCCATTTAACCCTTTTCTATTATGTGCAGGACCCATAGAGAAATATTTGGCAGAAGTTTCCACGCTGCCAGAAATTCCGATAAGGGAACCAGTCTCTCGAGACTGGCCTCTGGATTTGATTGAACAATCATTTCAGTGCCCTGAAGCGGCGAACCGGCAGGGAACAACCGAACTGGCAGCGCTGCGACCCTCCTCAGAGAGTCGCACCCCAGCAGAACTCCCGGGAGCATTGATATCGGGGGGGGTGTGTACAGGTGCAGCCTCGGCCACACCTGCACCATAGCGTCCAGTCCGAGAGGAGCTGGATATGTGAGGGAAACCATAGCGGACAATGGGTTGTATCGTATGATGTTTTCCTTTCGAAAAGATCGACCTGAGCTTGACCAAAGATCTCCCATAGGAGCTCCACCACCTCGGGGTGAAGTCTCCATTCCCCGGGCCTCAGCCCCTGCCTCAACAGGATATCTGCTCTGATATACGAGATCGTCAGTGTGTTGTCCAGACCCTCCGCCGAGCGACCACTCATGATCACTCCCGACTTGTGAGGGAAGCATCCGTCGATAGCATTATGCGTCGACAAGAAACCCCCAACACTGGGCCTGGGCGAGGAACCAAGGTTCTTCCACATGACCGAGGCACAAAGGCATAGCCGCGTGACCTTGATCATGCGAAAACGGATTTCCCCTCGGAGAAAACCCCTTGGTCCTGAGCCACCACTGCAGGGGTCTCATGTACAGAAGGCCAAAAGTAATTACGTTGGACGCAGCTGCCATGAGACCCACAGTCTGAAACTGTTTCACAGTGAGTGACTGGCCTAAATAAACCCATATTACACCTAGAAAAGTGGTCCTCCAAGCTGGGAGGATCACACACTTCTTGGCGTTGAGTGGCAACCCCAACATCTTTAAATGAGACAGAACGACATCTCGATGCCGAACTGCCATATGCTCAAATTGAGCTAGGATCAACCAATCGTCGATATAATATAATACGCGAATGCCCTGGAGACTCAAAGGAGCCAGAGCTGCATCCACGCATTTTGTAAAGGTGCGGGGTGATAAACCTAGGCCGAATGGAAGAACCCGATACTGGTATGCTTCGCCCCCATTTTTAAAGCGAACCTCAGGAACTTCCTGTGATGAGGATGGATAGATACTTGGAAGTACGCGTCCTTCCAAGTCTATTGTGACAAACCAGTCCTCGGACTGAATCTGTGATACAATCTGTTTGAGTGTAAGCATTCTGAACTTGAGTTTCTGAACTCTGCTGTTTAAATGGCGCAGATCTAGAATGGGACGCAACCCTCCATCCTTCTTTGGAACAATGAAGTAACGGCTGTAAAACCCTGACTCTCTGCTGGGAGGAGAAACCCTTTCTATAGCTCCTTTTTGAAGAAGTGTCAGTACTTCCTGCTCCATAACCAGAGCCTGCTGTGAGTCCACTACCGTAGGGAGGACCCCTGAAATCTGGGCGGACGAGAACCGAGCTGAATTCTGTAACCCTTTTCTATTATGTGCAGGACCCATAGAGAAATATTTGGCAGAAGTTTCCACGCTGCCAGAAATTCCGATAAGGGAACCAGTCTCTCGAGACTGGCCTCTGGATTTGATTGAATAATCATTTCGGTGCCCTGAAGCGGCGAACCGGCAGGGAACAACCGAACTGACCGTTCTACAACCCTCCTCAGAGGATTGCACGGGGACGCTGACACCTCGGCGCCCTGAAGCGGCGAACCGGCAGGGAACAACCGAACTGGCAGCGCTGCGACCCTCCTCAGAGAGTCGCACCCCAGAGGGCGCCGAGGAGAAACGATTTCTCAAAACCGTCCCTCTTTTTTTTTTTTCCTTTCGACAAGACTTCTTGTCTAAGCTTTATTAGAGATGACGACAGTCCTCAGATCTTGCCTACCTCTAACTAGCTTAGTTCCTACGACCCTCCTCGGAGGATCGTAGGAAAAAGCAGGCACCTCGGCACCCTGAAACGGCGAACCGGCAGGGAGACCGAACTGACTGCTCTACGACCCTCCTCGGAGGATCGTATGGGGACGCTGACACCTCGGTGCCCTGAACGGTGAACCGGCAGGGAACAACCGAACTGGCAGCGCTGCGAGCCTCCTCAGAGAGTCGCACCCCAGAGGGCGCCAAGGAGAAACGATTTCTCAAAACCGTCCCTACCCCGGAGGGGACCACCCTTAGAAGCCTGATAGCCTCGGCATCAGGTCTTCTTCTTTGCACTCTATGCCAGTTTCAGGAACATAGATTGGTGAGGAAGAAACCTCTGGAACGCCACTGAAAGATTTAGTTTTCTTGAAAGCGGAGTGTCCAGAAGAACAGACATTTTTATCTTTCTTTATATCAGAAAAACGTATACATATAAACATATATACATATATATATATATATATTCTCAAATATATTCTCGAATAGAGTCAATGCTGACATCCTCACATTCATCTATGTCCTTAAATACTTTACCCATCAGTACTGCCTAATAAAATTTATTTATTATTAAAGATGGCTGGTGGGTAACGTCGGGGTTAAAAATGATGACGCCGACTCGGGAGAGAGAAAGCTCGCAAGCGTCTCTATAATCCAAGGCACTGTCATACCATGATACTTAATACCCATAACATTACTCTAGTTAGACGTTTGGGTATTAAGTTACACATAAAATAAAAACCGGTTTATTCCACGATCTCGACACCTCAGTGTGGAGATAGGGAAAAACCAGTAGTCCCCGACGAGGAGGCTGAGATACAGAGTTTTCCTGTTTTTTTAGATATATTTCATCTAATAAACTCTTTTTATTTTCACTCTCATAATGTTCAGCTGTCCAGTAAATATTTAACAAGCAACAGCATTAGAAAAACCTCCTTTTAAAAGCTCCTCTTTATTCAACAGAGTTATGAGCTGCCTATTTATTGAAAAATCAAACATCTGCCTTTTTCTTCATATTTTTATTTGTTTTGTTCACTTTTTCTTAACAAAACACTAACGATACCAATTCCTCGGAACTGAAAATCGCAGCACACTGGATCTGCAGGTGAAAGCTGAGATAGGGCGGGGCCCGTCCCAACCCACGCTATCAGATCCGTTTTCGAACCCCAAAATGCGAGTCGCCGCCTTGTCTAGGCAACAGCGGGACCCGCCCAGGGAGCGCGAACCGAACCGTCCTCCTCAAAGAACGATCGGCGAGAGCGGAGCGTCTTTATAGATAGACTCATACAATGCTCACAATCAGCCCCCTCGAGGACTGACTGGGCATGCTCCACTCCCAAACAAGCAACACAAAGCTGATGTGTGTCCCCACCCATAATATAACGAGGGCAGGGAACGACACACCGTCTATAATCTTGCTTGCTCGCTATAATAATGATAGATATATTGGGCTTGACAGACAACAATAAATAGACAAGGACAGATATACAGAGAGCGCTTGCTGAAGGTACAGAAGCTGTCGCGGTCTGATTTCAGGGCTGCTTTATAGTTTCCTGGTCTATGACGTCACCTATGTCGTAGTGGGCTTCCATTGGACTGATTTTACACGCGCTTCACGACGTAATCACACAGAGCGTTCCCACCGCGTCTCAAACGCAGCTCGAGTTCCCTTGAAAGGGAACTGAGATAATTGTTCTTGAAATTCCTTGAAAAATTCGCTAAACAAACCATCGTTACCGGGAGATTTATTATCTTTTAGCTTACTGATCCCAAATCTAACTTCTTCTATAGAAATATCTTTATCACATAACATCATACAATCTTGATCTATACATCTGCCATTTGCTTTAATGCTATCTAGAAATTGTCTTGTATTGCCATCTTCCTCTTTGCTATATAACGTTTGATAAAAGGTTGATATATAATTAGAAATTTTAACAGGATCTTCAGACACTTCCCCATTTATATTTAGTTTTAATACAGAATTTGACTCAGTGATTCTTTTTTCTAAATTAAAAAAATATCTGGAGTTTTTCTCCCCTTCTTCAAGCCATTTCCCTCTAGACCTTACAAATGCCCCTTTGGCTTTATATTCATACATCTCGTCTAACTGTAACTGTAATTCAAACAACCTTAATTTGTCCTGCTGATTTATTACATTGATACTTGTCAAATTAACTATCTCTTTTATTACTTGTTCCTCTCTAATCCTTTTAGCCTGTGCTATTATTTTTCCTCTAACAATGGCTTGTTTTCTTATAAGATACTTCATGTACTCTCAATTGCTATTTCCAGATAAGTCAATAACTAGATAAATGACTTTATGGTCAGTAAGGACAGAAGTTTCTATAGTAGCATGGCTTACTTGATTTTCTAGTACACTGGATATGAGCCAAAAATCTATCCTAGACTGTTTATTCCTGTCACCAGAACACCATGTAAATTCTTGCTTGGTTGGGTTTCGGATCCTCCAAATATCCATTAAATCCAATCCCAAACACAAATTCTGTAATTCACTTAAATTATTTAAATTATTTCCTTGAGGAGGAATACAATCCAGGTTATTATCCCAAATAGAATTATAATCTCCTCCAGTAATTAGTTTAGCATCAGGAAAACTATCCAAGATGTTTCTGAGTTTTTCTTCAAAGTCTTGTATTAAACTTTTATTCCTTACAACACTGTTTGTTGCATATATATTTCCCAACACAAAATATTGCTGGTTGAATTCGACAATCAAAATTACCCATCTTCCCAAGGAATGTGAATAACTTTTAACAATTTTTCCTCTAAATTTACCCTTCAAAATTGCAACACCTGCAGAATGATTGCTACCATAAGACATCCACATATCGTTTCCCCACTGGCTCTTCCAAAACTGAAAATCTGATTCAGATGCATGTGTCTCTTGGATGAAATAAAAATCACAAACATATTTTCTACAGAACAAAAAGATTGCTTTTCTTTTAACTAAGTTTCTCATACCTCTAACATTAAGAGAAAAAAGAACTTCAGAACAAAAGTTTACATCGCCAAACCCCTCTGCACATCTGGCAGCATACTGTAGGCACTTGTAGACACGAGTCAAAAATAAATGTTATGTCAATGCCTACTTCACAAAGACTTCTTTCCCGTCCACAAACGCTCTGGTCCCAACGAAATAAGCCCTCTTGCCTTCTTTTCGTGCAGCTTCAACACTTGGCCACTGCTGACTCCTAATTTCTTTATCAACTGCCGTTAGATCTTCAGCAAACCTCAGATTCTTTTCCTTCAAAAAGCTGCTTTTCTTTGCACTTTTCCACAGTAAGTCTCTAACATGCCTGGATCTGAACAGGAGAATCACAGCTCGTGGTTTCTGGATCACATCGACAGTGTTGGGAGTAACGCGTTACAAAAGTAATGCATTACAGTAACATATTACTTTTTGCTGTAACGCAGTAGTGTAAGGCATTACTAATCAATTTTCAGTAATATTTTACTCGGTACATGTTCAGTAAGGCTTGCGTAAGGCTTGCGTTACAACAGACTTTTAGTTTTGATTGTAAAAAAAACAAAAAAAAAAAAACAGCAAGACCGCGAGACATTAAGGAATAAAAAATGCAAGTAGGCTAAATTACCTGTTCGTGGTCAGTCAATAGCTGCGTGTGGTGTCCAAGTCTGTAAATAAAGACTACATGGCAGCGTCTGATATATTTGTACAGCGATTTATTTTTTTACAGGAGTGTCATGAAGTATGATTTCGGCCTCTCTGCTCGCGCTGGCCAGTGGAAAAGCGGCTAATGGTGAAGATGGCATGAAGAAGACTAGGCTATACATTCGCGAGATGGACGTATGCGCATTAGGCTATTCATTCTGTGTTTTCTTTATAAACAGTTAGGCTATGTTTATGTGGTATTTTTCATGTTTTCATCACGCAATCATGTTTTTGATGCGGTGGTGACGCGTCCATGTAAGGGCGGTGGCGCTGCCGATAAAGCACCTAAAACTGTCACAAAGAACCGTCAAAAGCAATGATTGTGAATATGTCAAATATAGCAAGGAGACATTTTAATTGTTTATTAATAAAGTCAAGATGAAGTTGACGACGCTGACTCGCGACCGTCGCAGTAGGCTAGTGAATGCACCCGAGAGAAATGCACATTTCATTTCATAAGCAGAGAGCAGTCTGTTTTCTTTCGTTTTGAATTGTTCTGTTTACAAGTAGACATTTCAATATAGATATATTTTTCAGGTCCGTGAATAGGCTACTTTATCTGAGTTTTGGTTCATTTGGTTCATTCCAGTTCACGCGTCGGCACCTCCGTTTCATGATTATAATTGTCTGCTATATTTAGCCTACTTCTTTAGTAAATCCAGGCAATTGGTTGATGAAACATTGATTAAAATTAAGATACAATTAATACAAAACGAAATTCACTTTAAAGAAAGGCTTTCTGTGTAAGGTGTCTGTGAAAGTTTTAAAGCAGTCTTTTAGTGCTGCTTCAGAGCGGTTGCGTCCATAACGGAGAACTGTCACGTCTGTAACATTGTTTTTTCCTCATAAATGCGAACACGAAAAATAAAATAAAATGAATATTTTATGTTCTGTGGAGAGCCAACCCTTCTTCATCCGATTTGCGCAGTGTAATTCACAGAATTAGCCTACAAAAAAAAAAATCGTTGCCTCCTAAAAGTTAAAGATTTTTTCGTCATGCATGACTGTCTATTTCCCTAATATTAAATATAAAACGCATGTGTAGACTGATATTTTTCTGATGTCTGGACTCCTTTCAGGGAGGAGCCTATGGATAAACAGACGTTTCAATAGTTTGGTATTAATTCATTTTCTGAAGTTTTGACTCCAAATGTCATGTCCATAACGCTGGAATTCCCAAATTTTAAATAATTTATCCTTAACTAGTTTTGTGGTGTAGGTCTACGTATTTTCTAATGTTAAGTTAACTTCAAATAATACTAATACTATTTAAAGATGTGGTAGCATTGGATCTGGACGGTATGGATAACGCTGGGAGTTGGAAGGGGTGTTTCGCGATTCTGCAGGTTCCTGGATCTGAGTGTCGCGATTTCGGTTTCATATCGCATATCGTTACAGCCCTAGTCATTTTAGAATGCTAAGTTCTACTTCTGTATAGTTATTTTTGTTAAAGTAACTCAAAAGTAATACAGGAGTAATGTAACGCATTATAATTCTGAGACAGTAATATTGTAAGGTAATAAATTACTTTTAAATAACAGTAACAAGTAATATATAATGTATTACAGTTTGGAAGTAACTTGCACAACAATGATGGGTAGATATATATATATACATATATATATATATATATATATATATATATATATATATATACTTATATATTCCTCTCTGTCTATTTTTATATTTCTCTCCTTTGAGTATGATACTAGTATTAAACCTGTTACTGTCTTTTCTGTTTTTATTTTCTATTACTGATAATCTCTGAGACTGCTTGGACGTCTACAGTTTTAAGCTGTTCTTAACCTTTTTGTACTGTTCTATGATGTGCTACTACTCATGGTGCTGGTGTCTTCTAATTTTGTAGTTCTGTAAAGCACTTTGGTCAGTCAGTGACTGCTATAAAATGTGCTATATAAATAAAATGAACTTGAACTTCCCTTTTCCTCTGGAAGCACTGCAGCGCAGATGTCCACGACCTTCTGTTTAATGTCTTCGCCTTCACGTTCGTCGAGACCATAAAGCCTCAGGTTCCAGCGCCTTCTATATCTCTCCATTTCGTTTACTTTAGCTTCCAGATCCAGTATTTTCTTGTCGTGGGTACCACTCGATGTTTTCAGCCCAGTCAGATCTGCTTTGATGTCGTTAATCTCACGAGACAAGAATTCGTGGATTTCTGGAGAGCCTCAATCCCATCAGAGTTATTTTTAATAATTTTCTCTAAACCGTCAGCTCTTTCGTTGATTTTTTCTGTCAGCATTCTGACAATGTTATTTTGCAGGTCGAGAAGGGAAGGCTCGTTCTTTGATTTCTTTGAATCAGGAGTATGCAGAGCCGAATCAAGTTCGGTCAAACCTTTAGAAAGCAAATTTTCACGTTGCTGTTGGATTTGGGCATAATCATGCACCTCCACGACTTCCTGTTCAGCATCCACCCACATTTCTTGAGCTTCTTTCTTGGAACTTTGTCTCTCTTTGCGTTTTCCAGCCATAACTTGCGATGTCAATCGGCTTGCACGTTAATAGCAATATAAACTTGCTGATGATATGTTTAGCACCAAATATAGCTCAGAAGCAGAGTAAACAAGATTATTGAACTACTACTCGATCAATTTAATATAATTACCACAAATGCATGGAATTTGGAGAAGAAACTTTCCGACCTCATAGATTTACATCCACCATGGTCGCCATCTTGCGCGCCCCCCCACATGCTTAGTCTATGTGTAACCGAATGAATGAGATGAGTGGTGTTGATTGACGGTTGTGAGCACCAATCAGAAAGGAGTATCCACTATTTAAGAGATGGTTGGTTATGGCCTGGGATGCGTCACGTCCAGCTCCTCCCCTTCTGTTGTTGACAGTAGCTGTCTGTAGCCTGTCTTTCCTCTCTGGTTTCCCTCGGCTTGTTGCGATGGGTGCATTCGCTGGCTGCTCGCCTTTCAGGTATGTGCGAACTGTTTGTGGAAAGCATATTGTTTGTTTTCATTCAGGGGTTTAGGATCGGCTGATTGATTTGAGTTATGTGCAGTGTCCCTGTAGTCCAGCTGAACAGCGGATTGCATGATTTTTGAGTATCCGTGCCTGTGAAAGGACAAACACATTATGTGAACGCATCATCCCCTTCCGGTAAGTGTTGTTGTGCATACAACTGTAGTTACAAGCTAAAAATTTAACAATTGAGGCATAAATCTTAGTGATGTTTTTCTCTGCATTGGCTTAGGATTTTCCCTATCGTCCGGGCGATTTGTTTTGCCTACTGGTGCTATAATCGGTTCTGGCTTTTTGCCTTTTCTACTGTTGCTACAGTTTACATTAACAACTTGTTGCTTCCTCGTGCCGTCTATGAGAAGATCGTGTCACCCCACTGACGAAGGGGATCGTTGCTGTCTGGTTTTACTTCATATATTGAGCTAACGCTACATTGTGTGCTGAACTTTGGAGGCGGACGCTTAACGTTATTAGTGCTCAAATAGGAGCACTACCATCTGCTTGTGAGCCCATTGCGGGCATTGAGTTATCTATTTGTTTCCTTTTCGTTATTTACACCTTTGTATGATATTTGTGATTGTCTGATTGATATTATTACTATCTGCTCACTATTGTACCATAAATACCATCCAACTTTGGTTTATTGCAGTTAGTATTTGTGAAGTTTGTCATTAATTGTGTTTTTTTTTTTCCTTTTGTGATCTCATTTCAGGTGCTGAGGTTCCATGGGTTGAGGATCTCTTTTGGTGGTGGCGTTTTCTCCGAATGTTTGCAGTGACACTTTTTAAGTCTTTGGGGTGTTGTGAGTGTGCTTTCGGTGAATTAGTTTAGTGATTCCTCTTCCTGTGGTCTACCTCAGCCCTGCCAGTTTGTGTGTCTTTTCATTTATTTCAATGTGTATGTCCTTGTTTATTTGAATGTGTGTTTGTTACTGGAAACCTTGCCAGTGATGCTCCAAGTCGCCTCTTTTTAAATGTGACTTATTCTGCTGCTTTAAATTATATTTTGTATTAATAAAACTTTTGTACGGTTTACAAATCCAAGTCTCTGCCTACCCTTTATTAGGGACATGAACCTGAGTGACCTAAGAATAATAATTTGAGTGTCTATATTTCCTGGGGCGCAATTCCCCGGGTGGCGTAGTCGAAATTTTCTTTACCTGTAAAATCCGCCTCCCGCCACATATGCATGGCACGTTTGGGGCGAGCGCACTGTAAAATAATGCAATTTTAAGGAGAAAATACTCAGCAATTGTGTTGACTTGTGAATGTGCACATGGTTTGTCTTAAAGCACATTAAAACACCACCTAGACACATAAACAACATTAAATATTTACATCTTTACGTCATCTTTACATCCAAGATGGCGCCGCAGACGGCTGCCTCTGTGTGGGGCTCTCCAGCTATTGTGTTGTTTTTGTTTGTTTGTTCTGCGTTTAGTCATTCTTTTCCTATCAGTTTCACCAAAGACGAACTACTGGACATTAGGAAACACACACCAGATAACTTTTCTACAGTTTTTGATTATTCGGACGTCTTGCAGGACATTCTCGTCGGAGGGGCAGCGTTGTTGTTCAAACGCGCGGTCAGACGCAAACGCGGGAAGCAAGCCGGCGCGCTGGTTAAACTCCGCGCGCGTGGCCTGCGCACTGCACTCCCCAGTATTCATCTCGCGAATCTCCGATCCCTTCCTAACAAAACGGACGAACTTCTTCTCCTCACCCGCACTAACAAGGATTTTTTAAACTCTGCTGCTCTGTGCTTCACTGAAACCTGGCTGAGTGAAGCCATACCGGACAACGCAATACATCTGCCGGGCTTCCAACTGTTCCGAGCGGATCGCATCGTGGAGCTAACGGGGAAAACAAGAGGTGGTGGATTGTGTTTCTACATTAACGAAAGTTGGTGTTCAGATGTAACAACACTGAAGAAGATGTGCTCTCCTAATTTAGAGGCACATTTCATAAACTGTAAACCTCTCTACTCGCCTCGGGAGTTTTCCTTTCATTCTCGTGAATGTTTACATCCCTCCAGACGCGTGCGTGAGCGCGGTGCTACAACAGCTGGTTGAACAAATAGCTGAAACAGAACAAAGGTATCCTGACTCTATTTTAATAATTCTTGGGGATTTTAACAAAGCAAATCTTTCCCGTGAACTACCAAAATACAGACAGCACGTTACATGTCCCACCAGAGACAGTAATATACTGGACCACTGTTACACCACAATAAAAGATGCGTATCACTCCGTTTCACGAGCAGCTTTGGGGCTCTCTGATCACTGTTTGGTTCATCTCATACCGACCTACAGGCAGAAACTGAAATCAGCTAAACCTGTAATAAGGACTGTAAAAAGATGGACTAATGAAGCAGAGCAGAATCTACAGGCCTGCTTTGATTTCACTGATTGGACTGTTTTTGAAGCTGCTACCAACGATCTGGATGAGCTCACAGATACTGTAACATCATATATAAGTTTCTGTGAGGATATATGCATTCCTACCAGGACATTCTTATCATTTACTAATGATAAACCATGGTTTACTGGGAAACTCAAACACCTTCGTCATGCCAAAGAGGATGCCTACAGAAGTGGGGATAAAATCTTGTATAACCAGGCCAGAAACAGACTGACAAAGGAGATCAGAGTTGCTAAAAGAAGCTACTCTGATAAACGGAAAAAACAGTTTTCATCCAACGACCCATCATCAGTCTGGAATGGCCTGAGGAACATCACCAACTACAAGTCACCATCCTCCCGATCTGTGGACAATCAACACCTGGCTGATGATTTAAACTCATTTTATTGCAGGTTTGAAAAGCCCTCATTCACACCACACACCGGCTCTGACCTGCACTTCACACATTCACCATCACCTCCTGCACACCCATTACTCCCCCCTCCTGCCATCCAACCTGAGCTTAAGGTCTGTGAGGAGGACGTGAGCCGAGTCTTCAAAAAACAGAAGACTAGGAAAGCCTCAGGCCCAGACGGCATCTCATCTGCTTGTTTAAAATCCTGCGCTGACCAACTGGCCCCGGTCTTCACGCAGATCTTCAATAGATCATTGGAGCAGTGTGAAGTTCCCTGCTACTTCAAACACTCCACTATCATTCCTGTCCCCAAAAAAAACAAAATCACTGGACTTAATGACTATAGACCTGTCGCTCTCACGTCTGTGGTCATGAAGTCGTTTGAAAGACTGGTGCTGGCCCACCTGAAGGACATCACTGGACCCCTGCTGGATCCCTTTCAGTTTGCTTACAGATCAAACAGGTCTCTTGATGATGCAGTCAACATGGGACTGCATTATATCCTGCAACATCTCGACAGACCAGGGACTTATGCAAGGATCCTCTTTGTGGACTTCAGTTCAGCCTTCAATACCATCATGCCTGGTCTTCTCACAGCCAAACTGACCCAGCTCTCTATCCCATCCTCGATCTGTCAGTGGATCACCAGCTTCCTGACGGACCGGCAGCAGAGAGTGAGACTGGGGAAACTCACATCCAGACTCTCACCACCAGCACTGGCGCCCCTCAAGGGTGCGTTCTCTCCCCACTGCTCTTCTCCCTGTACACTAATGACTGCACTTCTAAAGACCCCACTGTCAAGCTCCTGAAATTTGCAGACGACACCACTGTCATCGGTCTCATCCGAAACGGTGACGAGTCTGCTTACAGACTGGAGATTGAACAGCTGGCTGTCTGGTGCAGTTATAAAAACCTTGAGCTGAACACGCTCAAAACAGTGGAGATGATCGTGGACTTCAGGAGGAACAGCCCAGCACTCCCCCCACTCACCATCATGAACAGCACTGTGGAAGCAGTGGAGTCATTCAGGTTCCTGGGCACTTCCATCTCTCAGGACCTGAAGTGGGACAATCACATTGACTCCATTGTGAAAAATGCCCAGCAGAGACTGTACTTCCTTCGCCAGCTGAGGAAGTTCAACTTGCCACAGGAGCTGCTGATTCAGTTCTACTCAGCCGTCATTGAGTCTGTCTTATGCACTTCCATCACTGTCTGGTTTGGTTCAGCTACCAAATCAGACATCAGGAGACTACAACGGACAGTCCGGACTGCGGAGAGGATCATTGGTGCCCCCCTGCCATCCCTCCAGGACCTGTACTCTTCCAGAGTGAGTAAGAAAGCAGGTAAAATCATCACAGACTCCACTCACCCTGGACACCACCTGTTTGAACTGTTACCGTCAAGACGGCGACTCAGATCACTGGCCACAAGAACATCTCGGCACAGGAACAGTTTCTTCCCACAGGCCATTTCCCTCCTGAACAGTTAACAGCAATACTCCCACTGTTTAGTGCAATACCCTACAACTCAGGTGATACTTATATGTAGATTTATTTATTTATAATATTCAAAACACTGTAAATATGTTCATAATCTGTAAATCTGAAAATGTCTATTCTGACTAAACCCAACTGTGATACTTTTATTCTCATATATTTATATTTTTATTTTTTATTCTTATAATTTGTAGTATTATGTTTCTTGTTGTATTTGTATATGTCCACTGGAAACCTCAGTACCAAAAACAAATTCCTTGTGTGTGCAAGCACACTTGGCAATAAAGCTCTTTCTGATTCTGATTAAAATCATGATTGTCACGACAGGGGGTCTTGAAGGAAAGAATCGCACAGCCCAAAAAATTGTCTTGCAAGTTTTGCATTCTCCGACTGGCCTTCATAGAGACCACCGATCAAACTATATAATATGATTATCGTCAGATACGTCCTCGAAATGAATCTTACACATTCCTATCCACCAAGAGCTTTCCGCAGAATGCAGTCTCCCACAAGAATTTCAGAGTAGTCCATTTCCATCACTTTAAAGTTACTGCATCCCCATTGCAGCATAATAGGAAACAAACACATTTTCACTACACTGGGCAAGGTAAGTAGGGCTCAAGGTCAGATTCCATTTGCCCGGCACAGAGAAACAGCACATAAATATTGCACGACACATCAAAGTGGGTCCACACCAACAGAGTTCCTGGAGCTCACTCTCATTCTGCCCATCTATACCGAGTGTAGATGAAACCGCTGTCCTTGGAGGGATGGAGAAGCGTGCATGTTCCCTCTCAGGAGGCAAATGATATGGGTGACTATGGAGTTTGCATTCTGTTGGTGGAGCACTTTGTCCATCATGACACCCATGCCAATAGTCATTACTTTACATACATTTGTTTGTTCTGTTATGTAAAGCGCCTTGATAAGCTGCTTTAAAGGCGCTGTGCAAATAAAGTTATTATTATTATTATTAGCACATGTAGCATGAGGTCACAGACACTTTCATGCTAGCAGGCAGCTAGTCAGAGGGGGATTTATATTCCATGTTCGGCTCTTCAGGCATACATGCATGTGTAATGCTACAGTCTACCCAGAATCATTTCAGTAATACAATGCAGAAATCATGTGGTTTGTGAGGAATGTAGGATGTGTTATGGATAGAGGATAGCGGTGTGGGATAGAGCTCCAAGAAGAGGGAATGCTAACCTCTCCATCTTCTCTGTTGTCAGACATTGGTAACGTGATTTGGTGCAATAGATAAATTAGTCCAAAATATTTTTATATACATTCATAATAATAGTCAGGCACATGTGTAAAATTTGTGTAAATTAGCCCCAAAATATGTTTGTACATTCAAATAATATTAAATACAACCATGGGCGTAGATTACGCGGCGGACGCTTTACCACTTTTTATAAAATGTAAATTTGTCCCCCGCACTTTTTCATAGGGCAAATGTGTCTATGACAAGCTGAGGTTTCCGCGGGTGTGTATAGCCTGCCCTACATCGAGATTTAAAATCCAAAGAGACAAGGATAGTCTATCTACATACGTGACTTTCAAGCTTCCATGGTAATCAAGTCACTCGTGCATTCGTTTACGACACGCCCATGCTCGCTCCCGCGCCGAATCCATCAGTTTCATTGAGTTCAAAACGGCAAAAAAAACCTCTTCACTCCTTTTTCACGAAAAAGTCAAGCACTGTAAGTAAGTTGTCATGTGGTATCCGAATTGTGTTGCACAATGATGAATAACTCTTCCTATTTCTCTTGTTGAATAATTAACAAGTTTTGTTGTAAATTGAAAATATTCACTATACCCGCACAAACGTGCACTATTTTCAATCTTTTTTATTCGTAATGTCTTTTATTTTCACAGATATGTTATCAAAGCCCTTCAAATTAGAATAAACATGGTGATTATTAATGCTGAATTTGTATGTTCATGCATTAACAGCCACGATCTGCTTGAATCAGGCAATAACATGTGTAGACTATGATGTTTACCATAATTCGGTAACACTTTACAATTCGATAAAAAAGTTTGTAGACAAACTTTAAGTTCTCTTGAAAAAGCCTTACTAGAAAGTTTGAAGTATTTTTAAAAGCTTGACGTTTGAAGGTTTTCAATTGGAAAGTTTTAGTTTAGTAAGACAAACTTTAGGCTATTAAGGAAATGTTATTTTGCCAAAACAAGAACTTTTATTTTAAGTAAATGTTATTTTTAAACCAGCCTACTTCAGTTTGATATTTAACCATATTATCATGCTTAACAGTAACCCAGCGAGCAAAAAGTCGTCTAGAACATGTCTAAAAGACGTGATTGTTAGACATCCAGAAGACGTCCTCACAGGAGCCAGAATGAAAGTTTTTTATATGTCTTTTCTGGACATTGTTTAGACGTCAATTAAATACGTGCTACAGACGTGATTGTTAGACATCCAGAAGACGTCCTCACAGGAGCCAGAATGAAAGTTTTTTATACGTCTTTTCTGGACATTGTTTAGACGTCAATTAAAGACGTGCTACAGACGTGATTGTTAGACATCCAGAAGACGTCCTCACAGTAGCCAGAATGAAAGTTTTTTATACGTCTTTTCTGGACATTGTTTAGACGTCAATTAAAGATGTGCTACAGACGTAATTGTTAGACATCCAGAAGACGTCCTCACAGTAGCCAGAATGAAAGTTTTTTATACGTCTTTTCTGGACATTGTTTAGACGTCAATTAAAGACGTGCTAAATACATAATTGTTAGACATCTAAAGGCAGCCAGAATAAAAGTTGTATTAGTCGCGTTTTCTGTAGTAGAAATGTCAAAATAGACTGTTAAAGACCCATACTGACATGGAAATCCCATATGTGCATTTTGCAAGAATCCAACTTTAAAATATCTTTACTTAAAAACAGTGGCAGTGAGAAAACCCCAGTTGGGAAAAACCCAGTTACTCATTGTTAATGGTTGTCGTGTCATGAAACTGCAGACACAAAGACCATAGGCCTAAATAAGATTTTAAAGAATATTGATAATTTTGAATACTCAATTGGCAATATGGTAACTGTATAGTGTATATACTAATCTTGCATTTGTATATCTTATCAATATAATTGTAATAAACTGCTTACCATTATCCTGTAAACCAAACTGATCACTCCAAGAAATCAACTATTTAAATCTCAAAATATATTTTTATTTCTATTTTGTTCTGCTGGACCAAAACTTAACAGCCAGAACAGTAAAGTATAAAGTAACACAATAAAACTTAAAAGCCAGAACAGTAGAGTTATAAATTAACACAATTTACCTTTAAATAATCTATAAAATGCTGTTAAAACAGTATAACATATCAATTAACAAAATGTGTCTGCTATAAGGTTCACAAGCTTCATTTATAGCAGCAAGCCCTGACTCTCCCGGGGACATGTTTCAGATGATCGGCTGCAGACTTTATTTGGGCGTCTGTTGCAGCTGGGTCCCATTTCATGACAGCAGCTACAATCAAAGCAAAAAAAATCCACATGTAAAATAAATAAATACAAACGCCACTGTTGTGGTTTAGCTTGCAGCAGATACATAGTATACATAGTTGAAAATGTGAGTACTCAAATCAATTAAATGAAACAGTTATTAAATCACAAATCAAGTAAAATTACATCAAGCCTGATACAAAGCATTCCACACACACACATGTATACACACACACACACACACATATATTCGTATACGACAATTCACCATGACGTCACAACAGTAATAGACGTTCTTCCGGGGTGGCAAAAGCCAAAGCGCTCCTATGGCAACGCTAGTAAATTGCTTGGAAGGGAGACCCACCGTCCGCAGTAAAAATGTAATAAAATTTTTTTTTTTTATTAAATATAATGTGTTTTTTTATCATAATAACAACTATATTTAAAGATGTAAAAAATATAATAAATATGCAATATAGTAGGCCTACACATAACTAGCTAAATACTCTCTTTAGCTCTATTTTCTAGCCAAAATAACGTGCTGTATATCATGGTCATTAAATGGCTTTCCTGAGGAAATGTTATGTGACATAATTGTTCTCCAGCTGGTATATTGACCTTTTTACGCGGTTGAAAAACACTGATATTATGTATGAGGAATATACATTTTGGTAAGTTGTAGCCTACTGTATCTTTCAACATTGTTCATTCATGTTTATTTACTATTAGCTAGAGGTGATCGGTTCACGTGCCGCTAAGGATCGCTCACGACACATTTACAAGCGCCAAAACGGTATTTATTGTTTGAATTTCGTAATAAAATTGACAGAATCTGAGAGCTGAGGATTTTTTTTAAATCATAAGTAACCTTCTCTGTCTTGTCTGTCGGTCTCCGTGTCCTCTTTGCTTCGCGATTTTTCTGTGCGTGAGAAAATGGATGCTAGTCGTGAGAGCTTGTGAAAAAGTGACAATTGCGTGAGTCTCACGGGCAATGTGTGAGAGTTGGCAGCCCTCTTTTACTTCAGACAGTGACTGGCAATGAGTCAGATCTTTAAGAGACAAGTTTACTAATATTAGTCTCGAATTTCCCCGGCTGAAGATAATTATGCTCTGCTATGATTTTGTAGATGGACCGTTTTGAGAATACAAGAAGTAGAGTTGCACTTTTTGCTGTATATCTGGCAGTGCAACCCTAAACACAACACGTTTTCATCATCGTTTCAACTTTGATCAACAACAATGTTTTTAACTATGTAATTGTTACAGTCGCTGACTGGATCTCTTCAGTTAGTCAGTTGAAGCCGCTCGCGTTCTGCCACCCGGAAGTATCTTGGTGCCTATTGTTTACAAACATTTTGGAATGCCCTATTCGTATAACCTCTCCGTTTCCGGTACGGTGTGCATTACAAACCGTTTGTTGGGCCATTTTTCCTGCTGACCAAAATTTCGTAATTTCAAATGTAGGGGCGTGGCAAGCGCACTCATAATGTAAGAGATGCTGCCGCGACCACAACATTGCCCAACATCAAATGGCAAACGTAATGTAAGCGGAACGAAACTGCGGCTGCGCTACTCGTTATTGTGTGGTTAACGGACAGTTTATCAGTTTGGACCAATCCATCGCGAGTCGATCTTGATCAAGCGACACTGTTACTAGGCTACACAGCGCTAAGAGATCCAGTAAAGAAAGCAGTTGAATTCGCCACTGAAGTAATAATATCGCTGCGAGATCTATTGAGAAACATTCACATTTCTCCATTATTAACGCATCAAACAGCGCTGACGTGGAAACTAGGAAGAAACATTGTGCCATGAATGAACTATCCAGTGTCCACAGATCTGCAACATTCACTATGGATTTACTGTAGTAACACTAACTGTAACACTAACTCTAACCGTGGTTTGGTTAGTTTGGAAGTTTGTTAGGAATAGAAGGCTATGCTTTCAAGTAACGTTACGTCGGTTTTATTTCGACATTATGAATAAAATTGCTGCCCTCAAATCTTAATCTGAAATAAAATAAAATATAAAATATAGTTTATAACTACTACAATATTACAATTATTTTTTTTCAAGGAGCTGTTTGTTTTATATGCTCCTAAGAAGAGTCAAGTGTAGCTCCATCATTGCTCAAAGTAAAAAATGATCATACTTTATGATGTTAGTTTTAATAAAAAAATAATTAAAAAAATTAAATCAAGGAAATTTCTCTGGCTTTTCTTTCTTTTTGCTGTATCAAAAACGTACCGAACCGTGACACAAGTGTATCGTATTGAACCGAACCGTGAATTTTGTGAACCATTACACCCTTAACATATTTATTTATATTTGAATAGAGTTATTAAAGACCTGTTAGTAGGGATGCACCGATATGAACATTTTGGCCGATACCGATAACCGATAATTCTTTAGATTTATCGGCCAATATATCGGTTATCGGCTTTCAAATGTAAAGATTTTTTTTTATATAATTTGATAGCCTGTATACATAAACAAAAGGCTCACCATTAAAAGCCTCGTCTCAAACACTTTTAACATAAATCAAACATATACAATACAGTATAGCCTAGTTTGAACCAGTGTAAGATTCCTTAACTTTTAAAATTAATTTTACACTCCTATGGGCAACTTTCTTTATTAAAAAAATGGTAACACTTTATAATAAGGTTTAACTTTGTTAGCATTAGTTAGCATGAACCAACAATTTTATAAGACATTTTTAAGAAAGTTGTATCTGTTAACATTAGTCAATGCACTGTAAACTAACATGAACACACATATTTTTATAACAAAGGCTATTGCTCTCTGTTAGTTAATGCATTAACAAATGAGACCTTATTGTAAAGTGTTATCAAAAAATCTATTGCCTAACAAAAAATAAAATACCTAAATAATGCAAACAAGTCATTGGATAACATTGGGCTGCATATAAAGAAACAAAATGGATCAATAAAATGGAATCGCCTCTGCACGGACAATAAGGAAATTATTTTTATCAAACCATATCGTTGATGAAAATAATACGAGAACAAAATAATGGTAGTTATTAATTATAACAATGTTTTTGAAAAAAATTAAACATTTTTAATATTACAGTGATAGTAAACATCTTTAATAGCTTAGTTACTGTTTCAAATGACATTGCTGTGCTGTGTGAAGCTGAAGAGAACGAACGTTAAACCGAATCGCTTTGCTAGAAGGTTAATCAACTCAACGGTTGCTGAAGAATGCAAACCCAAAGAATTTACACATTTATTACAATAGTGAATACAATTATAATTATATGACAGTCCCAATCATAGCTTTTAATGTTTTGTATTGGTGTTTAATCTGCACACCCTGGAGCTGAAGAGAACGAGCACCGGGAAACTGAAGAACTTTTCTAGCAGGTTGTTTAAATCCACGAAACGCATCAGATGTAAGATTAATCAGATATTTATTTTACATCAACTTTATATTACGACTTATCTGCACAAAATGACGTGAATGCACAATTGAACTTGTGCTGGTCATAATGTGTAATATCCCTATTCTGGACGCGCTATTCCCACAACAACGCACTGAAACGGCAACTAAACCCAGAGAATTCACAACGTTTTATTACAATGGTGTTCTCATTATAATGGCATGTATATGACAGTCCCAATTATAGTTATAAATGTGCATTGCTGTTTGAGCTGCGCGCACGCTAAATAGGCTATAAAGATGATCACCGGTACAATGCGCTACTGCATCGTTCATTAACTCAACTCCTATTCCTATATTAGATTAATCAGATATATATACACAACATACACACATTACAACTTACAATGGCACAGAATGCTGCGAATGCTCAAGAGAACTTGACTGTGCTTGTCATAAAGGCTTAACTTCATAGATGCGCTCTTTCCACCTCAACGCGCTCGTCGCGCTGAAACACTGGCGAACAAGAATTCACAACATACTTTTACAGGCGTGTTTTTATTATAATGTTATGAAGCCTATGTGACAGATTTGTGCTGCACATGTTGGACTGAACTGTATCTTCCTTTTCGAAGTGAATCCAATCATTCAGAACCATAATGGCGAACAGCGCGCATCTCTCAACTGAAGTAAATAATCTATTATCTATCGGCTTTGATACATCGGCCCAATTTTCTTATCGGAACGATAACGATAACATCGAAAAAGACCATTTATCAGCCGATATCGATATATCGTGCATCTCTACCTGTTAGTACTGTTATTATTGTTTATGTTAAAACATCACCTGCTTTCTGGTCACTGTTAGCCTACCTACTTTTTGTTGTTGTGAAAACCAAATCTTTTGTTTGTGAAAGAGCCATGCGTTAAAAGTCAGATGGCACTTAAAGCTGCAGTCCGTAGCTTTTCCTCTTTGTCGCCATCTCTGTTCGAAATCTGTAATTGCAGTTTTTCGCGGAATTATAAACTTTACGTGAGTTGTACATCGGCATGAAACAGCGCGGATGAACACAATGTTTTGAGGAGACTGCGCGTCTGTCAGTCGGCCCGCCGGTGTGGATATTGCCATTCAGAATCACACAACCTACTTTTTGGAAGTACAGTATGACCAACATAAGAATTTTCACCGGAAAATGTCATCTGAACAAGTAAGTAACATCCACTTTTGTTCTAATCAACTAAGGGGGGGAAAAGCATAACATCTTACGACAGGAAAATTTTCACTTTACCGATCCGATTCAGCTCCAATGCTTGGCAACGGAGAAGACGGGTTTGGTTTTCTTGGAGTAGAAGTGAATTGCTCCCTCTCATAGCTAGCACAAAATAATTAATATTTACCATAATAGCAAAACGAAAAAAGCCACAACAAAGGAAACTCCGTAACTGTGTGAATTAAGTGAACAAGTGCTAATGTTACACGATTGAACTATTGAAAATTCTGACCTGTCCAGCAGAAAAAAGCCGTCTCTGCGTCCGTTTTGAACCCCTTCAATCACGGAATTCACGCCACCTTTCAAAAGCCCTGCCGATGTTTATCCTTGTTTTCGCGTAGGCCCGGTTGCAGTCTCTTTTTACCACTCCGAAGTCCAAATTCTTTTGGGTTTTACAACTGGTGAATCTCCAGTTGCACTGGTGATTGTCATTTGAACCTTTCTGGATCCGCCATACGTTTAATTATTTAAAGTGCTGTGAGAAAAGGCTAAAAATTTCCACCTTCAACATCCTCACACGCAATATAGCTTACTAGCCGAAACACCTTCTCTATGTGTACAGATGTGACGTAATGACGCAAAGACATGCTCGAATTTCCCGCGGAAATCCACCAGAACCACTGGAATTAAAATCATTATTACAAGCTAACCGTTTTGAATCGAGCTAAGGCAAGAAGATATTTTTGAACACTGGTTGGTTATGTTTTTTATTATTATTATTATTTTGGATAATTTTTAACCCAAAACAGTTACGGACTGGAGCTTTAAGCTACTTTATGATTTGCTCTATGTCTGAACAAAATAAATAAAAGTTAACTATCTATACCATATTGAATTGCATAGCATCATATTTTTCTCCATTGCATCGTATAACATTGAATCGCATCGCGTTGAATCGAAATCGAATCACACCGCATCGTAATAATAGTGAATCGTATTGCATTGCATCGGTAGCTTCTTATATGTATCTTTAATGTATCGTATCGTTGGCTATGCTTTGAGATGCGTATCGCATCGGATTTTTTTAAATCGAGAATCCTTTTTGCATCGAAAATCGCTATTGTATCGAATCGTGAGCCTAAAATCGGAATCGTGACATTTTCTGAATCGTACACCCCTAATATAAACACACATAGTTGTTTTCTTGGAATACCCCTTTAATTGTAAACTTATTAAATCACATGTAAGGTTTATAAATAGTAGCTAAAGGAGAGTAAACTGATTCCCCCTTCATTTGTGAATGAATTCCCCACTTCATTTCCCCCTCTATCTTATGCCGTCCGAAAGGTATATGATTTTCTTTCTTCAGATGAACACACATTTTAGAAAAAATAAACTAGACTTTTAGAAAAACTATCCATCTCTTGTGTTCAAAATAGACACCAAAATGCTGAAGGTCGAAAAAGTCCAAGAGCATTGTAAAGCTCACATGATAAGTGCAGAAGACATCTCGTGCACAACACGTGTGAAGTTTCTGGTTCACGCACTTGCATTATATTAGCTTACAATAATGGATAATTTTTCTTAAAAAAAATCTTTGTGGAAAGAAAGTCAGATATACATCTGGAATGGCACGAGAAAAAAAAAAGATATTTTTTTTTATTTTGGAGTGCATTGTGCCTTTAAAATTGATTACGGTTTTAGATACTGCAGTGGATACTTACTAGTGATGGACTTGTTTCTCTGTTGGTGCCTGTTTTGCTCCATAAACATTGTTCCAGTGCTTGATCTAAAAAAATAAAAAAAGTTAACAAGTGTGTTAATAGATTATTGATCTGGGTGACATAGGACCATTTTGTAATGTGTTCCTTAAGTGTTAGGCTATATAAATCTGGACAACCCTTACTAAAATTAGCAATGTTTTGCGACACTAACCAAATGGTAATAAATTATTGTAATCAATCCACCATAAAAACATGGTTTCTACACTTTTACTATAATAAAAACCATGGTTAATTTAGCAAATGTCCTTAAAAGAACAGCTCATCCAAAAAAATATATATATCATTATTTAGCCTACTCACCCTCATGTTGAAACTGTATGAATTTCTTATGTCGAACCATAATTAAGATATCTTGAGAGATTCATTTTTGGTTTTCTGATACAATGGAACATACAGTTGTTTTATTCCCAACATTCTTGTGTTTCACAAAAGTTAGACATTTATTTTTTGGGTCAGCTAGGCCTGTAAACTCAAGAAGATAAAACATTGTCTGGAGGGTTTGAACCACTGTGCCTTTGAGCAGAGTTTAACGTTAGATGTTCTGCCTCTATTTCACTTTTCACGTGTATTTTATGACAATACTCCTAGATCGTGTGGCTGGATAATTTTTATTCCCAAAATGCCATAAAGAAAATCATTAAGGAAACACACACATACACAGCAATATTAGCTATTTGTTTTTAATTACTAACAGAGACATTTGCAAAAGCTTAAAAAATTGACTCACCAGCTCCAAAACATATAATGACTCGTAATTTTGACTGATCGATAACGTTATAACGTTAGGCCTAACGTTAACGTTATATCCCGCGATCAACAATAGATTCAAAAGCTTAACTTAGTTTGCAGAGTCAATATGTGGTTCGAGCTCCTCTGAGTGAACTGAGAACATTGTCTCTTTAGACATTGTAAAGCTCCAATGTTGAATTTTATTTTATTTTTTTATCATAAACTAAAGTTGGCTGACGTAACACATGCTAGCAGCACGACATTAGTCTAATACATTGGAATACCGTACTCAGGGTGTCTACAGATATAAACAAGTTAAATTTAAGACTTTTTAAGACCTTTTTAATGCCACTTTGAATGAAATTTAAGACCAAACCTGTGATGGAAATACACATTATATTACAAACGTATATGTAATATTTAATGTTTAACCTAAGTAAATTTAATATTAACTACTTGTTTATTGAACTAAAATCAAATGTAACATTTGCAATCGTGAAAATATTCAGCAAAATAGCTCCCGTCATGTTATGTTACTTAACTAGGCTATATCATATGTTATAAATAAAAAACATGTTTTTATGTGTGCAGGGCTCCAGAATAACTTTTTTTACTAGGAGCGCTGTAGCCCCTGACTGAAATTTTTAGGAGCGCAACCAGAATATTTAGGGGCACACCTTAAATCAGCTTGCAATGCAATTATTCAAATTTCCCCCAAAATAACTGTAATACTGACAAATTCTTTAATAATAGACTTAACGTACAGATATTACAATGTGTTGTACAATGCAGTTTTATTTTAAGTTCACAGGCTCCAGACTAACATCTGAGGGCCGCAGCACCGAGACACAGAGCTCTACAACACAGATCTGGCAGCACTGGGGTGGACAATAAAGCACTGAGCTTAATTTAGGGTGTAGATGAAATAAACTTTAATTATTATCATTCATAATGTCTTAATATAAATTAAAAAGCAAAACAAGAAAAAAAATTATATTAGGGAGTGAAAATATCCAATAAGCATCCTACTGTTTACAATGGCAATTTATTGTAATTTACAATGGCAACTGTTTAAATAACAGTTTTCCTACATCTTAACATTTTTAGTTTTTAGGACAATCTTTAAAGGATGAACAAAAATGTGTTGGCCATCACATTAAAAATAACATTTATGTTATAGTTATGTTATATATTATAGTTTTGAAGTGCTGAAAAAAGATAGTAGTAGTACTTGTAAGCGTTTCACTATTTCTGTCACAATACCATAGTAATGTGTAGAGTTACTACATTAGCATAAATCCATGGTGAATGTTGCTGATTTGTGAACTGAAAGCCTTCTATAAGTGTTTCTCCTGGTTTCCACGTCAGCGCTGTGTTGATCTGATATCGATGGTTTATAACAGAAAACGTACTCGGTTACTAACGTAACCTCGGTTCTCTCTAGAGAGGGAACGAGTACTGCGTAATATCTTACGCTATGGGGGAAAACCTCTTTTCCACGAGATATTGAAGCCAAAAATTATCCTTAATTTTGAATTAATGCAAAACGCTGTGCAGCAGCATGCAGACATAGGCAAGACGGCTTGCGTGCCTATTGGCTGCCCTGCGGCAACAGCAGCAGCCTATCGAGAGTGGCCCTGCGTGACACATACCCAATGGGGGCACTTTGCGCCCATTTCGTCACGTCCCGCCAGAAAGGGCGTGGTCCCGCCCTTATAAATACGGCTCGATTAGGCTGGTATACTGGTTTTCATCGCCGAAGCGAACCAGAGCTGTGTATGCACGGCAAGATACGCAGTACTCGTTCCCTCTCTAGAGAGAACCGAGGTTACGTTAGTAACCGAGTACGTTCTCTTACGAGAGTATCTCTCGTACTGCGTAATATCTTACGCTATGGGGAACACAATGCAAAACGCCGTGCGTACTGGGATCCGACACCAAAGTCCCAAGGGCAGTAGCCCGGGGCTCATATAGTGCATAATCACCATAGACTCACAGAGAGTCGGAGAAGAGAGGCTGCAAGCATCATTCCCCATAAAATAGCATCCTACAGGAGCTAGTTATGTTAACAGTGTTTCACGCAGACAGGGTGAACGTGTTCAGCCTGAACTGGGTAATAGTACGGGTTATTCAACACCCAAGGGGCAGTTTCTATCGCTTAGTGAGCGATGCACAGGCAAACTCAGCATCTGGGCCGCACTGCGGGGCAGATAGCACTGAATTCTAAACCGACAGAAGCTTGGCTTGTAAGGCGGGAACCTCTAGGTTATAAAACCTTATAAATGTAGACGGCGAGGCCCAGCCCGCGGCCGTACAGATATCTTGCAAGGTAACCCCACTATACCACGCCCACGATGAGGCCACGCCTCTTGTGGAGTGCGCTCTGACACCCAAAGGACACTGCAGGCCCTTAGAAGTGTAAGCCAGTGCTATGGCGTCGACTACCCATCTGGATAGGCTCTGTTTTGATGCGGCCAGGCCCTTGGAGCGTCCGCCAAACAAAACAAAGAGCTGCTCGGTCTGTCTGAAGACAGACGAGCGGGACACATAAGCTCTCAGTGCCCTGACAGGGCAAAGGAGACTAGCATCTTTCTCCTCATCATGAACCGAGAGAGCGCACAGGGAAATGACCTGGGCCCTGAACGGTGTGTTGAGGGATTTGGGCACGTACCCGTGCCTTGGTTTGAGTATGACCTTAGAGTCATTAGGCCCAAACTCCATACATGACGCGCTTACCGAAAGCGCTTGTAAGTCCCCTATGCGCTTCACTGAAGCGAGAGCCAAAAGGAACACCGTTTTGAAAGACAGATGCTTCATGTCTGACAAATGGAGTGGCTCGAACGGGGCACCTTTCATGGCTTCCAAAACCGTAGAAAGGTCCCACACCGGGACTGAAGGAGGTCTGGGAGGGTTCAGCCTCCGAGCTCCCTTGAGGAATCGCACGACTAGGTCGTTCTTCCCCAGTGACTGGCCAGACACAGGTTTTATAAACGCTGCTATGGCCGCCACGTACACTTTGAGCGTGGATGGGGACCTGCCCTTATCCAGCAGCTCTTGAAGGAAGGAGAGTACTTCCGTGACCCCGCAGTCTACAGGTGAAAAGCGCTGAGCTTGACACCAAGCAGAGAACACAGACCATTTCGAGGAATAGAGCCGTCTAGTAGACAGGGCCCTTGCCTGCGTGATCGTGTTTAGCACTCCCTCCGGGAGGCTAGCGGGTACCCGTTGATGGCCCATGCATGTAGGGACCATAGTTCCGGGCGAGGATGCCAAATCGAGCCCTCGGCCTGAGAGAGGAGGTCTTTCCTCAACGGTACTGGCCACGGGGCAGTGCTGGTCAGCCGCATCAGGACTGGGAACCAAGTCTGGTTTGTCCAGAGCGGAGCCACAAGCAGCACTGGGCATCCATTTTCCCTGATTCGTTCCAGCACTTGAGGCAGGAGCGAGACGGGGGGAAAAGCATAGAGGGGACAGCGGGGCCAGACGTGGGCCAGCGCGTCCTTGCTCTTGGAGAAATATTTCGGACAGTGAGCGTTCTCGTGGGACGCGAACAGGTCCACTTGCGCTCTGCCGAATGTCTCCCACAGCAGTTGGATCGTCTGCGGGTGCAGCGACCATTCCCCTGCTGGGACATTGTTTCTGGACAGTCTGTCTGGTCCCAGATTCAGGTGACCAGGCACGTGCGCCGCTCTCAGTGAAAGCAGGTTGTGCTGAGCCCAGACCAGGAGGCGTTCCGTTAGCCTGTAAAGGTTTCGGGACTTGGTGCCGCCCTGGCGATTTATGTATGCCACCACTGACATGTTGTCCGACCGGACCAAGACGTGGTGGCCCATTATCTGGGGACAGAAGCGCCGTAGCGCGTTGTCGACTGCCAACATTTCCAGACAGTTTATGTGTAGGAGCTTTTCCTGTTCTGACCACTGGCCAAAGAACGGTCTGCCCTCGAGCAGCGCTCCCCATCCCGAGGTGGAGGCGTCCGTGGACACCACCTTCACACTCGAGGGAGTCCCCAGACTCACACCTGACTGATACCAGTCGGTTATCTTCCAAGGTTCCAGAGCTGAAACGCATTTCAGATCGACCCGGAGGCGAAACCGACCAGCGGTCCATGCCCTGGGAGGAACTCGCGCTTTCAGCCACAGCTGCAGTGGGCGCATGCGAAGCAGACCCAGCTGGAGCACTGAAGCTGCTGAGGCCATGAGGCCCAGCATTTTCTGAAACCTTTTGAGCTGGACAACCGAGCCGCGGCGGAAGGATTTCGCGGCGCTCTGAATGTCCCGTTCGCGCTCTGGCGTCAGACGCGCTGTCATGGATAGCGAGTCCAGCACTGTTCCCAGAAAAGAAATTTTCTGGCTGGGAAACAGCGAGCTCTTCGCCCAATTGACTGTGAGACCCAGATTCTCGAGATGCTCGAGTAATGTGGCCCTGTGTTCTATGAGCTCTGATCGTGATCGAGCTAGAATCAGCCAATCGTCCAAGTAGTTCAAAATTCGCATGCCCTGGAGTCTCAGGGGTGCGAGAGCCGCGTCCATGCACTTTGTAAATGTACGGGGTGCCAGGGACAGGCCGAACGGCAGGACTTTGTATTGGTATGCCTGGCCCTCGAAGGCGAATCTCAAGAATTGCCTGTGACGTGACGCTATTTGTATTTGAAAATAGGCGTCTTTCAGATCTATTGACATAAACCAGTCTTCCCGGCGAACTTGCGCGAGGATTTTCCTGGTTGTAATCATTCTGAACTGGCGCTTCGCGAGCGCTCTGTTCAGCTGTCGCAGATCTAGAATGGGTCTGAGACCCCCGTCTTTTTTGGGTACCAGAAAATACCTGCTGTATAAACCCCCTTCGCTCTGAGCCTGAGATAAAGGTTCTATCGCCCCTTTGCTCAGTAGTTTCGCTATCTCGGCTCGAAGTAGATGAGATACTTCGTTTTTTACCGTCGTTTCGACTCGCGCCGCACAACGGCGGGGGCGTCGAGCGAACTGCAGCGAATAGCCTCTTTTTATAGTGTTCAGCACCCATTCTGATACCCCGGGAAGCTTTGCCCACGCATGTGCATGAATAGCTAGAGGTAGAATGAAATCTGGGCTCTGGCCGCGGCATAGCGGCGGCCGGAGAGCTCCGGTGTGCTGAGAAACAAACACTGTGTTTGCAATGCGCGAGGCGGGGGGTGCGCTGATCACAGCGGGCAGCCCGACCGCGCTCGGCTTCTCTCTGACAGATTGTGGAGAGAAGGCGAGCGGGACGAACCCCGTGGGCTTCGGCATGTCTGTGAGGGAATGTGGGCGCGGGATAGCGGGCACACTCACTGCACTGAGAACACTGTCGGCTCGCGCCGACTGAAAATGTGTTGGTTTCGTTTTTACAGAAACCGTGGGACATGCTTCGTGTAGTGTTTGTGGGCACTGTGTCGTGGGCACGTACACTACATTCATTGCACAATCGACATGAGTCGATTTTATTCGTGCTAGCCCTGTATTGTGGTGGGCTGTGTCTGCGTGTGGGAATGGGCACTGAGACGTGGGCATTCTTACAACACTCATAACACCATCGGCCGTGGCCGGAACACCAGAAAATACACTCTTTATTGGATTTATCTGGGTAGCCGTAAAAACGGCTTTTGTGTGCAGGCAAGCGGGCAAATGGACCGGCTTGTTGACTGCTAAGTGCACTGGAACAGTCACATTGCATGGGACTGGACGAGCGAAACGTTTCGGTGAAAATCCGGCCGCAGCGGGATTTGAACACCGTCGCTTTCCTAGCACGGCTAGGAAGGCTTTGAGACCTCGGGCTTGATCTCGATCCTCGGCCGGGGCCCGCGCTGAGGGGGGCGGCGTCCAGCAGAGCGAGAGCGCGGTCTCTGTTCTCGGGCCTGGCGGCGTTGAGAAGCAGCGGCGGCGGGTGGTGTATGCTGCGGCTGGGAGCTTCGAGCAGGCGGCTGTTTAGAGCGACCTGCTGCGGAACTCGAGCGCTTCGGGAGGAAGTGCTTCATCGCCTGCGATGTCTTTTGAACCTCTTGAAATCTGTCCGCGAAATCCTTGACGGCAGATCCGAAGAGGCCAGCTGACGAAATGGGCGCGTCCAGGAATACAGAGCGCTCCGCCTCAGTCATTTCAGACAGCGTTAACCACAGGTGTCTCTCAGCCACGGTGAGAGAGGCCATGTTCCGCCCAATGGCCTGTGCAGCGGACTTTGTAGCGCGTAGAGCCAGGTCCGTAGCGCTCCTTAAATCCGCGACGCTGATCGATTCCGCGCCTTCCTCGTCCATTTTTCGGAGAAGGTCGGCCTGGAAGATCTGCAGAATGGCCATAGTGTGTAAGGCTGACGCGGCTTGCCCGGCGGCGGTGTATGCGCGACCGTGCATGGCTGACGTCACTCGGCAGGCTTTAGATGGTAGCGTTGTCTGCGCTCGCCGTCCAGCAGAGGGCGGGCAGAGATGAGAAGCTACCGCTGCTTCCACTGGGGGAAGAGAAAGGTACCCTTTGTCTTTCGCACCGTCCACAGTGGAGAATGCAGCTGAGACAGAAGTACGCACCCTGGCCGAGAGGGGGGCGCCCCAGGACCTCGCGACTTCTTCGTGAAGCTCAGGAAGAAAAGGCGCGGGCCTGGATTGTGACGGCGCGTGGTCCTTCTTGAGGAAGCATCCGTCCAGTCGGTTGCGCGCGGGCTGCGCGGGCGCCTCCCAGTCGAGGCCGAGGTTGTCGACGGCTTGAGAGAGCAGACGCATCAGCTCTGATTCAATGCCTGCTCGTTTTCCTGAAGGCTCGCGGATAGCAGAGGGGAGGTCCACAGAGCTCGCCCAATCCTCACTATCTGATGCCAGGAGAGAACAGGCCTCGGCTGTTTCGTCGACCTCTATGGCGGAAGCGGCGGCGAGCGGCGGCCGCTGTCCGTCGGGGAGGGACTCGAGCGACGCCGGCGAAGCTGGCGGGCGAACCGGCGAGCTTTCGTGGGCAGGAGAAGGCTCGGGGCCGCGCTGGGCACGGCGCTTCTTGCGGCGCGGCGCTACAGCGGGCTGAAGTGCAGGCTCTGAGAAGGATGCCAGGCGAGTCCTCAGAGTCACCATAGGCAGTAGCTCACAGTGATGGCATCCGCCGTCGACGAGAGCGAGAGCCGCATGATCCTCACCCAGGCAGGAAACGCAGATGACATGGCGATCCTCCTCACTGAGTGTGGCTCGACACGAGCCGCAGGACCTATGCATCTTGAAAAAGACGCAGCTCTTTTAGGAGGGAGAGAGAGACAGTGGAAAAATGTGTGTCGCAGCGGCGAACACACACACACACTTGCAATAAAGGATATGACGCCGGAAAGCGTAGCAGGTACGGCGGCTAAAGGCGGCGATGCCAGCGACTTCAGACTCAAAGGCTCGTCCCGCTGTGTGCTTATCTCAACGGCGCGGCTTCTCACTCCGGATCCAGCGATGCGTGATGCTTCGCTGAAGAGATGAAAATCAGTATACCAGCCTAATCGAGCCGTATTTATAAGGGCGGGACCACGCCCTTTCTGGCGGGACGTGACGAAATGGGCGCAAAGTGCCCCCATTGGGTATGTGTCACGCAGGGCCACTCTCGATAGGCTGCTGCTGTTGCCGCAGGGCAGCCAATAGGCACGCAAGCCGTCTTGCCTATGTCTGCATGCTGCTGCACAGCGTTTTGCATTAATTCAAAATTAAGGATAATTTTTGGCTTCAATATCTCGTGGAAAAGAGGTTTTCCCCCATAGCGTAAGATATTACGCAGTACGAGAGATACTCTCGTAAGAGAACTGAATCACTCCGAATCGGAGTGTTTCTTACTGGATCTCGCAGCGATGATGTTATTAATTCTGAGGCGAAGTCAATGGATTTCTTCACTGGATCTCCTAGTAACAGTGTCCCGTGATCGAGATCGGCCCGCAAGTGCAAGTTCGGGGCGCTGCGCTCTCTATTATTGGTCCGTGAAGCATAAATGAGTAGCGCATTTTCGTTCCGCTTTCATTTTGTTTGCATTCGCTGCTCGGCAACGTTGTGGTCGCGCCAGTGCGACCTAAATAAATATTTGGTCGCACCGGCAGGAAAAATGGTCGCAAAATTTCTGGAGTCTGGAGCCCGGGCTGTTATGCTAATTTGTTTTGATTTCTTACTATAAAATCTCTCACAGAGACAGGCAGCGCGAGTCTCAACAGCGCTACCAGAAGTCATTATCATTATCAACCGCTGTTTATGTAATAAAATCAGAATCATTCTCGCGATTCGATGCTTCACTGGTTATTTGACTGGAGAAATGTTAGCGGTAATGTGACCATAAATTTTTAAGACCCATCGAGTCTGAATTTAAGACATTTTAATACTTTTTAAGGCCTTTTATTAGGAAAACTTTATTTAAGACATTTTAAGACTTTTTAAGGACCCGCGGCCACCCTGCGTACTAATATCAATATTGCTCTAATCGCGTTTAGATTCTCAATTTAATACACTATATTTTGATGTAGTAGAATTTGTATAAAATAAAAAGTTATTTACGTTACCTTCCGTAGATTGCAATATGTCCGTTGTTAAAATTCGTTGTCCATATTCCTTGTTTGTTCTTCATTTACATCCCGCAACTCGCTCAAAATAAACATTTAGCAGTAAAATAATCCATGTTTTAAACCATGTAAAAGCCACAGAACCGAAGTAGGCTAGTACTGAAGATCCCAAGCAGCAACACACACTCCAACTGACGGATATTCAAACTTGACTCGTAAAGGCGCGCATAGTTGTCATTGGCCAGATTCCTGGATGACAGTCAGAATAACCAATCATGCTCAAAACAACTCGGAGAGACAGCCAATAGTGTGAAAACATTGCAATTACAGGACATTATGACATGTTTTAAAAGAATGAATAGGAAAAAATATACACGTGCAATTTATTTATTTGTATTTGTTGGCTGGCTTGTTATATTTAATCAATTGGTTAAATTGTGTTTTCATTGCAGTGCATGATTACAAATTAAAGATTAAAAATTAAAGATTAAATTTACAGTAACTTGTATACCATATATAATAACATGTATTTACCACTGTTCTGATAAACAGCAATTTAATAGAGCAAACAGTATATATATATATATATTAAACAGAGCAAACACTGCATATGTATTCATATACAATTCTGTATGTAGACCTATATGAAAAACTAATGGGTTGGTATCAGGGTGGTGACATTAGAGTTACATTCATGTGACCCAAATGACCCTTTTGCACTTTCACAAATTCTTGACCTTTCCTTTAGAAACACTCTTATGCCTAATAATGTCAACATGGTTTTTCACCCTGTGTGTTACTGTTACACAACCTGTTGCTTTAGGGTTAATCCTCTGTCCAACGCTACACTTTGCTAACATTGGCATAATTAAGGCAATTCACAGGCAAGGCTTAAGCCTGTAGTCCTAGACTAAAATGCACGTTTGAGCTGTATTACCTGAAAGCAACTTGTACTGACATATCGTATGTCAGTGCCATTGTTTTGTCTCAAGATGCACACCAGTAATGTTTCTTTTTTTCCTAAGGCACATTTTTAGAAGCTATAATTAAATGCCCAAATTGAACTAAGGCCTAATACTGGCTTTATATCTAAACCCTTTCTGTGAAACCAGGTCTGGGTTAGAAATTAAGGGTTAAGGTTAACCCTAACCCTAACCCTTGTCAATAGACTTTTATTTAACCTCATGGATACTCCAAGGTGTTGACTGCAGTGGTTAGGCCTTCCGCGTTGATAAAGGACAAAGATATTATCACTGTGACAGTCTGTAATGTATTTTAGCAATGATTGTTTGTATAGATTGTCCCTAAGCTAGAGCTATTGATGCATTCAAGACATGTCATAAAGATCGTATTTACGAATTGAACACACATGAACGCCGCCACAATGATGAAGATATGAGTAGGAAGCTCGGGATTTTCTTTAATCCACGATCTTGAAGAGTTATGAGTGTGTCAGTGAGAAACATTGTGGAATACCACAATACTTAGGTATTCAGCAGTTACATTGTCAGTCTTTTCTATTTACAATGAACTAAGCTAATGCCTGCACAAAATATGATAGCATTATAGTATAACAATATAATATGTAATGATAAAGTTTACTTCATAAATTAATTTAAAACATAAAAAAACAAATAGTAAAACCTCATGAAAACAAACTTCCCAGGAGGACTTAAAAGCACCATGTGTGCATCATGAACCATGTTGGTGTCTGACCAGCAACGTCAATTTAACAATAATTGTGCAGTTTGCTTGCATTACATTTGTATCCAGAATTGCATAGTTTAAATGTAAAAATACACTTAAAAGTAAAACTAATAATATTTACTTTAAAATGACAAGAACATATGTTAGAGTGTTAGTATGGATATAAACCTTTAATATAATGAGCAACACATTTAATTACACATTATTATTGTAATTTTACACAACTTTGTATGTAATTTAAGAAAACAGAAAAAAATACTGTATACATAATAGAGTAATTGTCCTGTAAAAAAAAAATAGCATTACTGTAATTTATTATTAATGATATAATCCGTAAATTAGCAGTCAATTAATTCATTTACAGATGTTTAAAATAAAATTTAAATGTTTAAATACTCTAAAAAGTCTAAAAAGAGTTATTTACTGTAAAATTAGGATTTCCAGATTATAGCCAGTATGAACGTCTTTTCTCAAATAGTTCTGGCTGTCAGTGGACGTTTAGATTATGGCCAGATTGGACATCTTTATTCACGTCATTTATGGACTGTTTCTGGATGTCAATGGACATCCAGATTATAGCCAGTATGAACGTCTTTTCTCAACTAGTTCTGGCTGTCAGTGGACGTTTAGATTATGGCCGGATTGGACATCTTCATTCACGTCGTTTATGGACTGTTTCTGGATGTCAATGGACGTCCAGATTATAGCCAGTATGAACGTCTTTTCTCAACTAGTTCTGGCTGTCAGTGGACGTTTAGATTATGGCCAGATTGGACATCTTTATTCACGTCATTTATGGACTGTTTCTGGATGTCAATGGACGTCCAGATTATAGCCAGTATGAACGTCTTTTCTCAACTAGTTCTGGCTGTCAGTGGACGTTTAGATCATGGCCAGATTGGACATAATTTTTCATTGTCATTAATCGACTAATTCTGGCTGTCAATGGACGTTCAGATCATGGCCTGGACGGGCGGACGTGATATCAACCTGTTTTGTATGTCCACAGACGTCGCTTGCTCAGTGGGAACACTTATATTTGTATAATTGTAATGCGATGATCAGATATCTAAATCAGAGAATATCATATGTTTGGGCGGTTGACGGGTGGATTATTTATTTTTAACAGTGGATTCGGGGGACTCAAAGTGCACCAGATTAATGAATTTATCTATAAAATGTACAAAATTTTCTTACGGGGGGGCATGCCCCCGGACCCCCCTAGAAGTACCGAGATCCACCTACAAAAATACCGTGGGAAACACAGTATAGGATAAATGATGGTCTACGAAAAACAAAAATGTTATTATCTAATTAAAATACATGATCAGGATTTTACCACCTCCGCCTCATTTTAAGCCAGGAAAAACCCTGCGTGTGAAATATAAAGGACTGAACATCTGCATTTCTTTCTTTCTGTTTTTTTTGCTTTAAAAATAAATAGCATATTAAGCCAATTAACCTGTCAACAAAAGTCTGAAAAAAAAATGGTATTACACTTGACATTCTGTCCCCCTCACTTTTGAAATGATGGCTACGCCCCATAAGGCAGATCTGGTTTTTGCCCAAAATAATAAAGTAAATGCACACTTAAAATTAAAAAAAAAATTGTCAATGTCACCAACAGTTGCAGGAAGAAGCACGACGATGAACAATTAGATGCGAACAGTCTTTAATAATATATCCACAGGTACTTAAATATAAGGCAGGCAAGGAAACACAACCGTAGTATAAACGAGACTGGACAAAACTCGAATGAAACAAGGACTTAAATACACAGATCCTTGTGTGATTAAGGATGAACAGCTGAACAGAATCATGAAATAAAATGAGTAATTATGGTGACAAACTAAAGCCCTATTCGCACGGGATAAGTATTACCTGGTGACCCATTTTTAATAATTGCGGAGTTTGTCTGAGATAATCAAAACTTAATCCCGTGCGAATCGGCCACGTCTGCAATTTGTAAAGTAAAAATTCCCCCGCAAATTACCTACTATATTTCGCCGAACACCGAGGTCCTGTGATAATATTAGTCCCGTGCGAATCACATCTCTGTGATTTGGCCGGATCGTATATAATTTTTTCAAGGTTTTTGTTTCATGTGCGCCTTTTTATCCATCTTTCGCGAAGAATGGAGGCTGTGTTGGAGTGTTTTGATAGTATTTTGAGTGCTGGGTCATATAGTTGTACACAACTACACAATTTGCAGAAAGTGAAAGCGGAAAATCATCAGAAGAGCAAAAACAAAAAGAATGATTAGATGGAGATGAATGACATGTATAGCAACATGCGGTAAGGAACTTTATTCTGTTTATGTCATAATATGCAACAGACCTATAACGAAAAGACATTTCCAAGCAATAGCCTATTGACGTCATATCCGGGAGATAAGTCAGTAAATTTGAGTAAAATCACAGGCTTCGGTTATCCCGTACGAAGGCGCCACATGAAATTCAGATGTGGGGGGGTAAATTACACAAGGTCCCCAGATAGTACTAATCCCATGCGAATAGGGCTTATGGTGGGAAAACAGCAAAGGAAGTTCAACCAACATAGAACCCTGATAGACAAGCTCCTTTTTAAAGGTTGTTTGTACTACTATAAGTAAGCTTATAAGTTTGTACTAATAGAAGTTGATCCCAAACAGAAATGTAATATATGTCAATATATGTAAATTACATATATAATGTCAGTGCCCATGGTATGTCTGCTGCCTATATGAGAATATATGCAAAATTCATATATATAAAACACAGACATATATGAAACATATATTTCAAAATATAGCAAAAATGGCCGTTTTCATGTAAGTGCCATATATTTTCCCGTATATGCACATAAATGTTAAATATATGTAAGACGCATATATGTATATATGCATATATGTACTTATTTCAATGCATCAGTATCACATGCATGTATGTTTACATACATTTATTAAATATGTGGGAAACAAATATGTATGTGACATATTTAGAAGAGGCCTTGGTTGACTTCCCGTGGACACTGTGAAATTGTGGTTGAAAGTGGACAAAAGAGACGGATTAAAACACCAGGTGTACACGGGTATGTGTCTCCCTTGTCTACTTGTGATCTGATCAACCAAAATGCATCTTAATACCAGGTGTGAACAGGGCCTGGAAGTATATTTATGTGGAGAGTGTGGTTCTCTGGTCTTTTGTTTCCTCTTCCAGCTCCTTCTCATTACTAGCATGATATCCCGTTTATTCCCCACCGGCATGGCAAAATCAATTGGCAAGATGTAGAAATGCTGCTGCATGTTAATTTGACATGGATTTTCTTTTCTTTTTTCTGGGGCCCTGAAATAGAAATAAATGCATCCTGGAATAATATGAGTGTACTTCAATCTTGACAGGTCTCGCACTTTAGTAGGAATCCAGTGTGGAAGCAATCACTCTTTCAGTTTGATTGTTCTGGTTGAGAGAGCTGAATAGTATTGCTCTTCAAAAGACCCTCCAAAGCTCCAGACTATTCCCATTCATCAAATCAGCTGACAGATGGAGATAAAGCTAAATTAATACTCAATATTTTCCATCGAACAATGGAATACTGCTCTTAACATCACTGTTTAAATATGCAACTAATGTTCTATGTTCATGTCTAACAATGCTCTAGCAATATTTTCCAATGCAACCCCAAGACACCTTTCAGTGGCCATTGCGAAGGATTCTGTAGGCCTCAGTTCAGTGTTTTAATTGAGGCTCATTAAAGGGCCATTATGTAATTTTTTGTAATAAAATATTTAAAAAACACTTTCACAGTGTAATATATTTCATGCAATTTTGTACTTACATTATCACAAAAGTTCCCAAATATTTGTAAATCCAGAGAAATTCCATTTTTTAATAATGGCTCATCCCTGGTCATTGTCGCCAATTAATGACGTAATATCCACGCTGCCCTTGTTTTCCGCTTGTAGAGACCATAGACACAATACATAGATTCAATGGTCCGATATACGTTAGCTGCTAATGAGGAATCTATGTATGCATATCTATGATACAATATCTCGCACACCACTGTTGTGTCGTTTAGTCATCATGGTTCACGATTATAGATTGGCGAGTACAGTAAATCCAAAAAAACGTAAACATAGATAAACTTAGAAATAAAACAAGGATCAATATCGGCGTGTGGTTTTCAGGATGGGGAGAGCTTCGCGACAAACTTGGACTTGATCTGTCCACAGAGACTCCGCTCTCGCATGTGTTTTAATAGACAGGTAAGCAAATATTTATTTTAAATTGTACACTACAGTTATATTGGACTTTGTTTGTACTTCAGTAACGCTTTTTATCAAGTCTGGTAACCAAGTCTATGGCAGTGAAATTAAGTATGTGTTGCACAAAAATATTTAGCCATTACTTGCAAATACTGTGGGTTTGTTCAAATGTACTTTTAGTACGATTGTTTAAACGTGTGTAAAACTGTGCAGCATTAACCCACCAAATCATTTTACAAATAGTCACATAGTAACAGGCTAATATAGCATTACATTTCATGTTCCTGGCAGCTTGTTAATTGCGATGACATTACATAGTGTGATCAAACGTACAGGTAATACAAAAACTAATTCATTAGCTGATATATAATTTATATAATTTGTGAATTATATACATCTCTGGATGATGAAAACGACATCTCCCATAATTCCACTCTCCTTCATAGCGTCATCAAGATTCGTCTTTAATATTGTTTTGAATATGTGACCTCTGTGACCATTACTGCAGAAGCTGCATCGATCTGTCTGTCGATCTCCCGTTCCATCCTTCCCTCACTCGTGAACAAGACCCCAAGATACTTGAACTCCTCCACTTGAGGCAAGAACTCTCCACCAACCTGAAGCGAGCAAGGCACCCTTTTCCGACTGAGAACCATGGCCTCGGACTTGGAGGTGCTGATTCTCATCCCAGCCGCTTCACACTCGGTTGCAAACTGTCCCAGTGCACGCTGAAGGTCTTGGTCTGATGAGGCCAACATGACAGCATCATCTGCAAAAAGAAGAAACGAAATTGTGTGGTCCTCAAACCGGACACCCTCCGGCCCCTGGCTGCACCTAGAAATTCTGTCCATAAAAAATATGAACAGAACCGGTGACAAAGGGCAGCCCTGCCAGAGTCCAACATGCAGCGGGAACAAATCTGACTTACTGCCGGCAATGCAAACCATGCACCTGCTGCAGTCGTACAGGGACCGGACAGCCCTTAACAGAGGGCCCCTGACCCCATTCTCCCAGAGCACCCTCCACAGGACGCCGCGAGGGACACAGTCGAATGCCTTTTCCAAATCCACAAAGCACTGGTGGATTGGTTGGGCAAACTCCCATGAACCCTCCAGCACCCTGGAGAGGGAATAGAGATGGTCCAGTGTTTCTGAAACCACACTGTTCCTCCTGAATCCGGGGTTCGACTATCAGCCGAATTCTCCTCTCCAGTTCCCTGGAATAGACTTTCCCGGGGAGGCTGAGAAATGTGATCCTCCTGTAGTTGGAACACACGCTCCTGTCCCCTTTCTTGAAAAGAGGGACTACAACCCCGGTCTGCCAGTCCAGATGTACTGTCCCCGACCGCCAAATGATGCTGCAGAGGCGTATCAGCCAAGACAGCCCCACAACATCCAGAGATCTGAGGTACTCAGGGCGGATCTCATCCACCCCGGTGCCTTGCCACCAAGGAGCTTCTTAACTATCTCGATCACTTCAACTTGAGTGATGGACGAGTTCCCCTCGGGACTCGGCCAAATGTTCCCAACGACCCTCACAGTACATTTGGGTCTGCCGAGTCTGTCCAGCTTCCTCCCCCACCATCGGATCCAACTCACCACCAGTTGGTGATCAGTTGACAGCTCCGCCCTTCTCTTCACCCGAGTGTCCAAGACATGTGGCCGGAGGTCGGATGAAACAAACACAAAGTCGATTATCGATCACCGGCCTAGGGTGGCCTGGTGCACTGATGGACACCCTTATGCTTGAACATGGTGTTCGTGATGGACTAGCTAGCACAGAAGTCCAATAACAGAACACCGCTCGGCTTCAGATCGGGGTGGCCGTTCCTCCCAATCACGACCCTATAGGTGTCACTGTCACTGCCCACGTGGATGTTTAAGTCCCCTAGTAGAACAACAGAGTCCCTAGTCTTTTCCACTTTCCAGCACTTTCTACTTTCCCCTATCCCCGACCCGAAGGCGCAGGGAAGCTACCCTCTCGTTCACCAGGGTGAACTCCAACACATGGCGGCTGAGCTGGGGGGCTATACACAAACCCACACCAGCCCGCCGTCTCTCACCATGGGCAACTCCAGAGTGGTAGAGAGTCCAGCCTCTCTCAAGGAGTGTGGTTCCAGAGCCTACGCTGTGCGTAGAGGTGAGACGACTATCTCTAGTCGGTATCTCTCAGCCTCTCGCACAAGCTCAGGCTCCTTCCCAACCAGCAAGGTAACGTTCCACGTCCCTAAAGCCAGTTTCCGAGTCCAGAGATCGGGTTGTCGGGGGCCCTCGCCTTCGACTCCCGCCCGATCCACTATGCACCGGCCCCTTACGGTCTCTCTTGCAGGTGGTGAGCCCACGGGAGGGTGCCCCCAACTTCACTTTCATTATTTATTTTTCCCAATATTTAACATTTTAGTAAAAACTCTAGAAAATATTTTCATCATTCTCTCATCAAATTTAATTGAGATTTTTAACATGAGTATGCAACATTTAAAAAGATTTGTTGAGTCTAAAGGTGTTAAATTTCTGATGTTAAATATGGGGTTTGTTATAGCAATGGTAAAGTGTTGTGATTTATCATTTATGTTTTAAACATATAAATGCTAAATTTAGGTAGGGGTATTATTTTGATCTGCAATATTGAAAACGAAGCCATTCACACAAAAATACGGTATAAAATAGTATTTATGTTTTAATTATGAACAAAAGTTAATTTCTTCTAATGCTTTATAGTATGTTCCTAAATCCGCTGGATTCTGCTAATTACTTTTTGTGGATATTTAAAAAATTCTGGCTTATTACCACAAGGTTGGCTGTGGTTTAGCTTTCCACATCACATGGGACCTGTCTGCAACTTCAGAGGAAAGAACATAGATCAACATGCTATCAGTCTCAGTAATTAATAATTTAATAACTTCTCTCATGCTGATTTTTTTTTTTTCATCCAGTTAATCCTGCAGTGAATATAAGATTTAAAGAATATAAAAGCAAGGGATTTTATTGTAGGATCAGTTATTATTTGACAATGGTATGCACCTCAAATGATCAATGTTCTGACTTTAGATTTTCTGCAGATATTTATTTTTTTATCCATGTGTTTGTCTGACCTCTAAACCACCATCTGTTAAACCAGTGTCACTTCCAGTATAATACATGCTCAACATACCATCTGCTATATGCAAGTGTGTGTGTGTGCTTGCAATGAATGTCACCCACATATTTTATGGCTTGGATTTTGTCAATCAAAGGTAAAATGATCCTGAATTTCCTCTGCAGATGGACTGCTGTGAATTCCCAGCTCCTGATCCAACCCAATCAAAGCCAATCAAAACTGCAAACTGCAATTTATTACTGAATATTGTGGGAGAAAAAACTTGGGTACTTGGATTTCCTTTTCCACAAGCGCACATTTTAAAGGAAATAACCTAGGGAATACTGGGATGATTATATCCCTTTTGTTTTAACATCTGCAACAATTAATATAATATAATATAATATATTACAATATAATATAATATAATATAATATAATATAATATAATATAACATATCAAACTGCTACCCAGAACTCACATTCTAATGTAATGCTGAATTTTAATTTCAAAGTAAATGATTTGAACGAAAATAAATGAATGAGTTTTTTTTGTGTGTCAGAATATGTTTTTTTAAGTGTTCAGTCTATATATTTGTCTATATATCCATCTGTATATTGTACCTTGCCAATTTTCATTTCAGTGCAACTTTAAGAGACAATTATTCCGTAAAAATATACTATGAAAGCCACACACTGACACAGCTGTGTTTCATTAATTCATTTGGCTCTCTCAGGCTGCTCATCCGCAGCTGATATTGATGCATTTGCTGGCAGTCTTTTCCTCTTCCCAGGTTTTTCTCTCCCTCTTGAAGGCACTGGAAATTGATGATTCCCAAAGACAACCTCTCACCTGGCAGACAGAGCCAGGAAATATGATTCACCTTAACACAACTGTAGGATGAAACCCATTTCCTTGCCCATTTGCGCATGGAAAATGTGCCATAAAATATTCTTGATTGCTATCAGTGGGGCAACATCGCTCACCCTAGTTACAGGAGCAGTCTTTGTTGCATCGGATTTCACACTAAGTTTGCCAGTGGATGCCACAACGGCTGATAGAATAATTCGCTCTGTGTCTGAGCCAATTCATCAGATGAAAGAACAAAGGTGAAAGAAAATGCACTGCCAAGTGAGCCAAGAGAGAGCTACAATTATTCTAAACCAAAGACAAAAAATAGAGGCTTTCACTAATGCGTGTTTGGCGCATCACCAACGGTTCACTCTCCCTGTCTGCTAAAGGATAGCTTCAGTGACATGTACTTTCCTACCAAGCATTTGTCTTTGTGAGAGCGAATCACTTTTGGGAATATCGCTGTGTAATTCAAGAGAAATGGCAGGTTTATTAGGGGAGGATAAATTACAGTTGCCAAAGTCGAGGCTCTGAACACCATTACACTGCGAGATGAGGTAAATCAATAAAAATGGATATGATTGCACCATTATAAATACAAAACATCCACCTGGAAGTGATTCCTCAGCACAATCATGTACTGTATGAGTGAGAAATTATTTGAGCAGCATCTTTGAGAACATCTCCCAGTTACATTTGTGAAAGATGTACTGATATAAATAACATGTTTGCCTTGTGTCAGATGTCAGATGACCAATTGACTAAATTTGGTTGTTTACACCTTGAGCACAAAATATGTTATTCTATGTAAAAAGTTGCTCTTATACATAAATACATGGCGAACAGTGGTTGACTCTGGACTGAACAGAGATATTTCTTTTATGCCACAATTTAACTACTAGACTAATATGTCTTCCTCCTAAATAAATGACTCAGTTTGAACTATTAGGTCAATTTGTCTAAACTCTAAACCACCATCTGTCAAACCAGTGTTACTTCCAGTATAATACATGCTCAACATACCATCTGCTATATGTAAGTGTGTGTACTGTATATGCATAAACGTACCCCACAGATTTTATGGCTTGGATTTTCTCAATCAAAGGTAAAATGATCCTGAATGGGATTGATATGATTCTGATTGTAATTCCAATTATTCTGAATTTGATCTTTTGCCTATAGGGCATCAAGTGAGTGAGGACTGTAGCTGGTGCCTCAAAAATATGTGGATAACGCACCTTTCGTTATTATTCATAGGAAGTTGATAATGAAAAAATAACAAATTTGTAAACACATTTTCTGTGTACATAGACACTGCTACTTCGCAGTAGTTAAACATAGACAACTTCTAAACATGATGCATTTTACACATATGCAGCTTTGGAGATGTAAGAACCGTTTTAAATCCTCGGTCATCATTCTAAATATAATACTGCAATTGTAGGAACGTTTACAAGAGTTTGCCACAGGTGACTCGGACACAGTCCCGCAGTTCAATTCAGTAGCTGTTTATCAGCAAATGAAGAATTTGTGTCAAAATATTACCTTTTTAATGTGAATTTTATTTAGAAATGAAACCCTGAAATGAAGAAAGGTGAAGTCTTTGAAGTTTTTTTTTTTAATGATGGAATTTTAATTATCATTAAAGTTCCACATACAAAGCTCATTATAAAATGGTGAAAACAACATTGATTTGTGTGTGTGTGTGTGTGTGTGTGTGTGTGTGTGTGTGTGTGTGTGTGTGTGTGTGTGTGTGTGTGTTCTCACAAAGGTTCTGACTGTCTTTAGAAGAACACAAAACAAAACTGAACCAATCATGTCACAAGGATCGAAACTCGTGAAGGATAAAAAAGGTGACAAAGATGTAAGGGGGCCCGGGGGCAACTCTGGCTTCAACCCTGAACAAACACACCTGAAAAATATTCATGCCGCATTCAAGCCATGTCGTAATTATGAGATTTCAACTGGGTAGAAAAAAAGGACCCAGAATTTTTAAGGTGTTACCTGAATTATTCCGTCACTACCTAGAGACAACAAAAACTCTTGATGGTACTTCTTTTGTTGACACAATGACACAAAATAGTAATACAGTGTGAAAAGACACTAGCAAGGGAGGGGGAGGGGGGGAGGGGGAGGGGGGGGGCTGTCAAATTAAAATTAGAATTTTGAATATTCAATGAATTTAAAGAAATTAAATCCACATTCGAATGGTGCATTTGAATTTTAGGTGTGCGTCAGGCAGCCTTATCATTGGCGCACGAGAGCCAAAAATGTAAGAATATTTGTTGTGTGTTTTAATGTTTTTGTTAGCCCATCCAGTTAGATAGGCGTTGGTTGTTCAGAACATTGCACAAACAGAGAAGTTCAATGCTGAGAGGATCTTGGTTACATTAAAATTGTAACCAAGTCATTCACACAGAACTAATTTTCTTCTCTGCTTTGCATTGTTTTCTAAGGCTGTGTTTGAAATCTTCCCCTATATCATTAAATAGGACACTATTTGAGGGAACAGCCATTTGTAGTGGTGTCCACAACAATAGTGGACATTATCGAGTGCACTCATCTATAATGCACTGCAATAACAACTGTACAACCAATGCACACTCAACAGAATACCCATAATGCACTGTGAGAGTCGTGCACGAAATGAATTCCTGTGTGTTACGTTCCACGTATGTTTTGCTCTTTTTTCTTTTGTGCTCTTGTTTCTATTCGTTCTCCTAGGTCGTGAATCATTGGGTACTCATCATATATGTGACGTCATCACGTTACGCATTTGAACTGACGTTCACCAATCCCTGGAGGTTTCTGCCGGGTTAAAAGGCCCATTGACAAGAAGCGTGGCAAATCAGCGCCAGATCTCAGCTAACACCCATGCTTTGATTGTTTGTTAGAATCAAGATCATATTTATTCGCTGGTTCAGAGATTATTACTCTTTCGGGTTGTGTCGTTATTGCTATTGATGGAATGTGTTGTTTCAGAACTAGATTTCTAAACTCGACTAAATGCATTGTATGCGTGTGATTGATGACTGGATTGAACGCAGTTAAACTTATTCGAACACGGCGTTGTACGCAGTAGCCCAACCGTAGATCATTTAGAGTGAAGCTTTGTTTGTATTGTGAGTTTGTTGTCTACTGATCGTTCTGTCTCTACAATTAAGATCCCATCTGTAAAGACCACGGTAGGTAGTATTCTTCTCTGTTAGGTAGTTGGAGAGTGGTCATCACCCATTATTGTTTTGTTTATTTAGATAGTATAGTTTATGTAAGGCGTCGAATACGCTGAAGATTGCAGGTTGTTTTCTACATTTTCTTTTTGGTAGTTAGTTCTAGAGGTTTTGGGTTAAATACAGGTCCTTCTCAAAAAATTAGCATATTGTGATAAAGTTCATTATTTTCCATAATGTAATGATACAAATTAAACTTTCATATATTTTAGATTCATTGCACACCAACTGAAATATTTCAAGTCTTTTATTGTTTTAATACTGATGATTTTGGCATACAGGTCATGAAAACCCAAAATTCCTGTCTCAAAAAATTAGCATATCATGAAAAGGTTCTCTAAATGAGCTATTAACCTAATCATCTGAATCAACTAATTAACTCTAAACACCTGCAAAAGATTCCTAAGGCTTTTAAAAACTCCCAGCCTGTTTCATTACTCAAAAACGCAATCATGGGTAAGACTGCCGACCTGACTGCTGTCCAGAAGGCCATCATTGACACCCTCAAGCAAGAGGGTAATCCACAAAAGAAATTTCTGAACAAATAGGCTGTTCCCAGAGTGCTGTATCAAGGCACCTCAGTGGGAAGTCTGTGGGAAGGAAAAAGTGTGGCAAAAAACGCTGCACAACGAGAAGAGGTGACCGGACCCTGAGGAAGATTGTGGAGAAGGACCGATTCCAGACCTTGGGGGACCTGCGGAAGCAGTGGACTGAGTCTGGAGTAGAAACATCCAGAGCCACCGTGCACAGGCGTGTGCAGGAAATGGGCTACAGGTGCCGCATCCCCCAGGTCAAGCCACTTTTGAACCAGAAACAGCGGCAGAAGCACCTGACCTGGGCTACAGATAAGCAGCACTGGAATATCCACAGTCAGTGATGGTCTGGGGTGCCATGTCAGCTGCTGGTGTTGGTCCACTGTGTTTTATCAAGGGCAGGGTCAATGCAGCTAGCTATCAGGAGATTTTGGAGCACTTCATGCTTCCATCTGCTGAAAAGCTTTATGGAGATGAAGATTTCATTTTTCAGCACGACCTGGCACCTGCTCACAGTGCCAAAACCACTGGTAAATGGTTTACTGACCATGGTATTACTGTGCTCAATTGGCCTGCCAACTCTCCTGACCTGAACCCCATAGAGAATCTGTGGGATATTGTGAAGAGAAAGTTGAGAGACGCAAGACCCAACACTCTGGATGAGCTTAAGGCCGCTATCGAAGCATCCTGGGCCTCCATAACACCTCAGCAGTGCCACAGGCTGATTGCCTCCATGCCACGCCGCAATTTCTTTCTGTGTCTTACCCTCTTGCTTGAGGGTGTCAATGATGGCCTTCTGGACAGCAGTCAGGTCGGCAGTCTTACCCATGATTGCGGTTTTGAGTAATGAAACAGGCTGGGAGTTTTTAAAAGCCTCAGGAATCTTTTGCAGGTGTTTAGAGTTAATTAGTTGATTCAGATGATTAGGTTAATAGCTCGTTTAGAGAACCTTTTCATGATATGCTAATTTTTTGAGATAGGAATTTTGGGTTTTTATGAGCTGTATGGCAAAATCATCAGTATTGAAACAATAAAAGACCTGAAATATTTCAGTTGGTGTGCAATGAATCTAAAATATATGAAAGTTTAATTTTTATCATTACATTATGGAAAATAATTAACTTTATCACAATATGCAAATTTTTTGAGAAGGACCTGTAGTTATGGGGGTTATGTTTTGATTATTTCGTTAATTTGGCGACACTCTTGTTTTTCTGATTATCCATGTTTTCTTTTCATTCTTATCAAATGCTTTGTAACGTCCTTACACCTCTGTGATTTAATCAACTTTTTCAACGTTAAGACCGGTTTCCATGGTTGTTTTTGCCACTTGCCCACCTAGCAACAGTACGGCACTTAAATGTTATGCAATCATCCCACTAACATCTTTAAACACGTAACACTGCGTCTGACCCGAAGATGGCGCCCACAGCTGAAAGATCCATCCATTTTCCAAACCGCTGGTCCAATGTGGCTATAGCGTAATATAATAAAGGTATACATTCCTTTTTAATTGATTATTAAATTGTTTAATCAAACTTTATACATATAGTTTCCATGTCAGAATTTGAGATTCATCTTTTTATTACTGGAGCTGCCAGTTTGCTAAGTTTAAAAAGATTAGAAACAGCAAGCACAAATTACATAGAAGTGGCCTTCCGGCACGCTCAGTGTCCGAATTCAATCACTCATTCTCATTTACTCCTTCAAGTGCACTATATTAGTGGACTAAAGTAGGGATTAGTAAATGAGGGTACAGCAGGCAATTTTTGCACAAAGCCTAAACATGCACTAGACGGACATTTTTGACGGTTGCATTCGTGTCTCAAAAGAGAGCCACATGTTTAGAAAGCCATATAAGGTTAAAATGAAGTTCAACTTTTAAAAAACATGTGTCAAGACTTTGTGGGAGTTTTCTTTTCATTCAACTGCATCTCATCTTCTTAAGCACAAAAAAGGACCTTTTTGAGCACTTCGTCTCTTTGCATTAAACTAGGCCTACACAATGCTGTTTATGCAATTTATGAAATTATGTTTGATTTGTACATGTTATGCACTATTGCGGTGGATTCATATGTTGATCATTGTGCCCAAATTGTAACCAATTTGCTATTGTAAACAACCAAAGTATAATTCCATAATTCAATATTATATGAACCTCATCATTGGGTTTGTAGCAATCTAAAGTTGTACATGGGTAAACAGGTTTACGCTATAATTTATATTTAATCATTTAGCTGACGACCATGTCGTGGTTTCTGGTTTAAAAATGTTTTGTTCAGTTTGTCTAAATAACACTCCTTATATATAAAACTTATTTTATATATAAAATATATATATAAGTAGTAATACGATTCACCTTGTGTCAAGATGATTTATGACCCTATGATTGACAGGTGGGCGGGGCTAACCTTTGACCTTCCGGGGGTCCTCCGGAGGTCCCTTTGATGTAGGGATTAACCTTTGACCTATCGATCGATCAAGTTGACAGTTGTCTTTGCCCTATTGACCTTTGTATTATACGTCAAGTTGCCAGTTGTCTTTGATCCGGATTATGATGGATGATTTTGCCATTTAGTTTTACCCATTGATTTTGGCCTATTGACCCCAGGGGGAAATAACTTTTTGCCGTGGGAAATTCCCTCCATGCCAGGGTTAGTGAGAAAATAATTTTTCTAATGTCGCATATAGATTAGAATAAAACATAGGGGTGTCCAAAAATAAAATCATCTTACCGTTTCAGAGAATTGGGTTAAAGTTGAAAAGAGTTGAGGATCTTTTGAAAAAGTTGAAAAGAGTTCGTCTTTTGGAAAGAGTGCCTTTTGCATCTGACAGTCTCTGCGCTAAGTGTGTGCGTCTGTCTGTGTGTGTGAGACGTCACCCTATTCCTGCATCCCCTGCTGGGGAGTGAAAGTGAGAAAATATCTCACACTAAGTAGAGTTGAACAACATTCATTCCTTTAAAATAAATATCTTAAAATAAAATAAAAATCAAAAATAAAATCATCTTACCTTTTCACTATGGTGAAGAATTGGATTAAAGTTGACAGTCTCTGAGCTAAATGTGTGTGTGTGACACCCGATATCCTGGCATTCCTGAGTACGCTATATAAATGGGGATAGTGAGAAAAAGAGATTTTTTCCAATAATGGCACATATCTTACACTAACGTTGAAAAGCACTGATCTTTAAAATTATATAAATGAAATGGCTAATAAAATATCTTTTCAAAACAAAAAATAAATAAATACATTTTCACCTGGGTTGAAGAAGTAAATCTACCGCCATGTGTCTGGCCTCGTGGGTATAAGGGTTTGATTTAATGGAAGTTGTGAAGGTTTTATGTTTGAACTTTGACACGGGGCTTCACAGGATCTCCCTCCATATTCCAGAGGAGAGGGGATTGCTGAGGACGGTGAAAGTGAGAAAAGAGTTTTTCTAATAATGGCACATATTTTACACTAAAGTTGAAACACATTCTGTTATTTAAAAGTATATAAATGAAATATTTGTAAAATTTACATTTAGTCATTTACAAATATAATATTTTCACCCTAAGTAGAGTTGAAATACATTCTGTTCTTCAAAAGTATATAAATGAAATGTGTATAAATTTACATTTAGTCATTTACAAATATAATATTTCAGAGTTTTTCTAATAATGACACATATTTTCACACTAACAGCAGTTGAAAAAGTTGAAAAACATTCTGTTCTTTAAAAGTATATAAATTATATGATTATATCGTTCATTTTAAAAATAAACATCTTTTCTAAATTACTGAAACACAGTGCACCAATTAGTTTTGTTTTAGATGAACACAAAATAAAGAAAATCATCTTACATTTTCAGAGAATTGAAGAAGTAAATCCCAACACATCATTGTCCATATAAAGTATGAATGTATTTACAAAGATGCAATAAGTTTTGATACAAAATATCCCGGAGTGTTTTTCTCCCACACCGGCGTTTTGACAGTCCGTGATTCAGAGTGGAGGAGGAATGTGTGTGTGTGTGTGTGTGTGTGTGTGTGTGACAGTGAGCAGTATGAGATGTTGGGAATGTTTTTTAGTGTTAATCTTAAAAGTTCATCTTAAAAGTTTAAATTATATCTTTTAAAAATAAAAGATGTTTTAAATTAAGTCTTAATAAAAACAAATACGCTACATTGATCATAGTTTTAGCTAAATTAATTAATATATATATAAAATAAAAGTATATATAACCTTACATTTTCATAGTGCCGAAGATGTAGTTCTTTATGCAATGATAAAAACAGTCCAAAAAGCAAATAATTTAAGTTGTCATAAACAAAGCCCTCCCAGCTCCTTCAGTGATAAACTACAGGGTGAAATGAATGCTTGAGCCCCGAGATACAGGACAGATGAGCCTCTGGGGTACACTGTCACAGTAAAGTTAGTGTGCTTTCCAGAGTTTTATTCATACTAAATTCATTTAAAAGCATAATATTTAAAGTTTAAATTAGATATTTTAAAATTAAAAGACTGTTAAATCAAATTTTTAACGTTTTATTAAAATCGTATCTTCTTTTTATCTTCTTAGAAGACTTGTGTATGATATAAATTATTTTACATAAATTTAACCTAAGGTATTATTTTTACTAAACAGTTTAAAGCAATTTTAAAAATTTAAAGCAAAAACTGTACTTTAGTATCTTAGATCTTATACAAAAATATTTCAAACAGTAATTTTGTCCATGCCACATGAAACATGTTGTCAAAGTTTGTCACAATGTTTTTGTTTTTGTAGTTGTTGTTTTTGTTTTTAAGAAATCCCAGGACTCTACATTGCTCTTATTTAGATTAAGTTGTATCATTTAGAAAACCACCGTACATTTTCAGAGAGGTGATGTGCCTCTGCGGTCCATCACGCAGTATATTTAATTTTACTCGTCTTAATTCAAAGCATGATCTTACTTTTTCTACGGTAGCTATGATCTATTGCACGTATAAGGTGTATATCATTTTTTATTTTTTATTGTATCTCCCGAACTATCCTTAATCAGTGTGGAAACACACAGGGTGAAACCCTTTACTGAGAATATACTATCGGTTATCTACTTAAATATATATGTAGAACTTTAAAATGTTGGCATTTGTTGATGCGACAGTTTGTCTGTAGGCTGCATGAACAGCCTTTGGGAGAGCTGATGATACTATAGCAGGAAACATGCCCTTTGACCTCCTCCATTTTGGCGGATTTAGTCCTTAAAGGTACGCTGTGAAGGAATTTCTCCCATCTAGCGGTGAAATTGTATTTTGCATTCAAACGAATAGTGCTCTCTAGCGCCTCGCTTTTTCAAAAGCGTGTTGCAACTACGGTAACCGTTATGTGCCACGAAGCTACAGTAGGACATGTCTTCCAATAGCACATCATCGAGTTTAACTATACTTGTTCTACTGTTACGCTACCTATATAATGAATTAAACAATCAAGCAATGAAAAAAAAAGCTTGTCATTTAGACCATAACATTGACTTACCTGTCAAGAAGAAAGCAGGACTTCAGCGTCCCTTTCAACTTCTTTCTCCTTCATTAGCTCTATCCACCGGGGAAAAGCTAATATTTACCCTCGTTTTGAATTTGCCGGTCACGTTTCCCTTTAAATAAAATGTTTATGCTTTTTGGTTACGAGGATTGCATTATGAAGTACCGCACAGTGCAGCCTTTCAAATTTGCCGGGGGAGTGACAAGCGCCTCTCACTGACCTCCTTGAACGAAAACGCGTTGAGGTAGGCTAGTGCTTTTTGTCCCTCTCTGCTATTATAGTTTTTCAAGATGGCGAAACGACATAGAAGTCTCCATGGACTTACCCGTCCCATGCAAATAAAGATAAGAAATTCTTCGCTTACGAGGACAAGTCAGATCATTGGCAGAGCTAATTTTACACTAATGAGATCATATTTATGAATAAAGACATTGATTTTATCTAATAGAATACTTTTTAAAAAACTACTGTAACTTTAATTTCAGATGTGTAAATTACAAAACAGCATTTTTCAACCGAGTGAATCTACACGTGAGAGATCTTCAGAAGTCATAACTTCAGGGGTCAAGGGGTCTCCTGAGAATACTTAATTTCCCTTAAAAACCAACGATTAAGTTTAACGACACTAGTTTGCAACGTTACCCCAAAAATCAAATACTGTATTAACCTTTTCAAAGGATAATCTAACTTTAAAGTTAGAATAAAACGTTCAAAACAAAACATATCTTCATACCTGTAGTGTTCGGACGCAAGGCCATTAACTGGTTCTTTTTGTTTTATACATTTACTTTGCTTATTTTTTACAAATATCAGCCTGATAAATATGGAGTTATTACATGATGAACAAGATAATCATGCTACCAAATACGTCTGACACAATGTTTTTTAAGAAAAAGCAATGTTTTAAAATACAACTAAACCATGATAACAGATGATTTTTTGACAGACCTAGAAATGCATGTTGATTACCAAGTTTCAGGCATAGTACAATTGTGCAATGTTCGAGAAAGCTAATATTGGTGTAATCTTTTGTGCGGTCTCACCCACAACGCAAAACTTTGTGTTGGCTGATCCAGGCATAGCTTTACTAAAAGAAAATAATATGCAAGTCATTATCAAACTTTAATTAAACCATATTTTATTTATTAATATTATGGTCTCATGCTGATTTAAAGTTTTTGTTTGTTTGTTATTAACCTTTATTTTTTACATCCAGAACAAGTTAAAGAGATGTATGAGCTAATGATGTTCCCTGAACCCAAATAATCAGATAATGCAATGTTCACAAGCTACAATTAGATATTCTCCCGCTTAGTATGTGTGTAAATAGTTGTGCTTAAATGTTTGGGTTATTTTTACACAACGACATATTTTGTCACACCGTAGCATTATGTATATAACATATTTTGTCACACGCTTGTAAAGACTATGGCCTACCTTTAAAACATAATCTTTATACAGGAATCACTCGTGTCCAAAACATCAATGTAAGATACAAAAGACCAAATCACTAAGAAAAGAGGATTGAAAAGCATCGTTTATAATAAATACAAAAAAGTTCGCAAATGATGGTTTTATTACTATTCAGATAGCAGACGACACTGTTTCACATTTTGAATGTCGGACTGTATGTGTTTTAGGTAAAGACTTTGCTTTAAGAGCCGTCAACAGTGTTTATAGGAATAAATGACCATTAATAATTTAAGCGATAGTATTTCTGTTTGATAACTAAATTGATACTTTGTTTAGTGCAACTTTCCCTCTATCTACGATGTGAAATCACACAAAGTATTAACGCAAAAAGTAAGGGGGTGCTGTTTCACACTTAAACTATTACAGCAGAATCACAACTGACTATTGCGCTGAGATAGGCGTATTCATTAAAGCTCGAGGCTGTTAAACAAAGTCCCGCACTACGGCTGATAAAATTGCACAAAAGTAAATTCTAGAGGCCAACTTGCTAAAAAAGTAAATACGGCACGAGCCATTTAAAACAAATACGGGGAAGACCAGTTGTAATCAGTTTTGAATGTTTGTAATTGACATTTTATATACTAGTCGATTACGCCGTTTACATATTGTTTCTTTTTGTTTTTGTACAGTTTGCAAAACCTATAGTCTACGAACGTGGTCAAACATTTAGGAGTTTATGAAAAACATTATAGCATAAAGAGAATTAAATCCTTCTATGCGACTGTTTAAGACTAAACCAATCAAGTTTCTTTTAGAACATCTTTCTGCTATGTCTACGAAACATCGTCATGAAAGATGAGTATTGCTGTTTTTCTGTTACCTATAAAACTATTTCGCTTCAAACTCGTCTAACTATTGCACATTTCACAGCACGGTCATAGATACACAGTTATGTTGTGCATGTAGCCGAACAGCAGTTAAGCTAATGAATTGGCTTTGATAAGCAGTATTTTTACGTGTAAGGTGGGATGATTCATTTTTATTCCGTCCACACCAATACTTTGACACCAGAGTTTTAGGTCTGATCCAGAAAACAGACGGTGAGCAGTAAGTTATGAAAACATGTGGTAAGCAGTTTTTGCCCCATCATCAAAATGTTTTAACATATCGTAAATTTCAATTGTTTGATAAATTATCTAACGATTATACCTAACTATCAACAGTTATATGTGAAACGAGCTCAGTCGCATTAGAGTTGGATTCTTGTTTATACTGAACATTGTTATTTGAACCGCATGTTGAAGAGCTCTAGTGTTCTTAAATTGTTTACCGCGGTTTCATTTTAACAACACTATCGTAACACTTATCGTATCGCCGGGTGTGATTGTAATGTTTTGGATGGTGTTTTTCTTTACGCTCTCCCCCTGGATATCCGTTTCCTACAGTTACCGGTAATGTTAGTGAACTCGATGTCTTCTCTTTGTTCATATACGACAGTATTCACATGAATTGGCTTGATTTAATAAAATGATGGTTCAAACCATCATCTTCACTTGAGACATTTACATTATATTATACCTTTAAATAGGTCTTAAATGTATATTTTAACCCTTATGCGGCTATAGAATACCGCACAAGGATCTCTGAAATATTTTTTGTGTAAAACATCTATGTAGGTCGTGTAAAACATCTATCTATGTTTTAAAAAATACACCAAAACAAAGAATGAAGACATCTTTGAGTGACCCTCAAAATCTCTGCATACAACAAAACACAGTGCATCCGTGTACGATGATTTTTTTAGAAAATTACTTTTGTCGCTTTTTCTGAATAATCTCACCAAGTGCGGGTGCTTGATAACTATTGAACAACCCTGAATTCGGCTACTCAATAAAAAACTCAATACATTTGAATGCGCTAAAGGTCTATAACTGAACTTTAACATCTTAGTAGTTGGTAAAACTTCACTTAAAGTCTGCTCAAAATAAAATACATCCTAGCTACTTTCTAAACGCTTGTTACAGAGCTTATTGCGATCCATTTACCCATCCATATGTTTTGAAATTTTAATGTTTAATCAACATTTTGTTGGAAAACATATGGTGGATTTACTCAACTTTTTTTGTCAACAGGTTCTACAGGGTAATGTCGCATTTAATTAACATTGTTTATTTCAGTAAACTTAAGTTTATTACATAAGATTAATTCAATGCCATTTAGTTGAATCAGGTTAGCATTCCTAATTTAGTCCAAAACTATTAAATTCAAATAATCCAATTGTTTCATTTATTTAGGGATTGTGTTCAACAACCTTTACAAATATATATAATAAGATAACCTTTTACAAAATCTTTACTCGGTAAAGACTCTTATTGGTTTTGTTGCATCCAATGCCCCCCAAAGTAGTTGTTTTTATAATGATTAAAACCGTTTTAATTATTTTTAGTATGGTCTACACTTTATGGTAAAACACTAACATATCAGAAACTCTTTTAAATATAAACATTAACAAGTCAACGATTTTTTATCTTGCTGTTAAAACACATAAATAACGTTTTATTTCAAATTGTACTGTCCCAATCCAGCATGATGGGAAGGGGAAATCCATAGGATCTCTGAAATATTTCATCTCTTAAATATTCTCATCTAGTATTTATTCATTAAATTATTAATGTGCAAGAATCAAGACTTCAAGAATCCGACACGGTCGCAAATAATGATGAGTTAAGTGGTACAATCTTTTATTTCAACAGTATTTTTCTTTACAAATTATGATAGACAGGCATTACATATACATAAAGTAGACAATAACTCCATTTATTTGTGATCCAACCAGAACAAAAAGTCGCGGCAGGCAATCATGTTTTGATCTAGGGTATAGCTGACCAGACCTTGAACTATTTCACCAAGATCTGTTTTGGCATTTTTTGACGCCAGTGACACACAGAGATCTGTAACAAACGTACACATAACGAGTAGTTCGTCGACTTCGAATTCTTCACTAGATGCACACATCACATCCAGAACTTTTCTGAGGATTACACCGGTCGGCTCTATGGTGTTAAAAAACATGGGTGTCACATCGGTCCATGTCCCCACCAACCCTCTTATGACATCCATTTCTTTTTTGAGGTTTGTGACACGTTTGGTATCCCGCTCACAATTCCGATTGTATCCCGATTGTGGGCCCGCCCTCGCACCCCTGGTGGTCGTCATCAGGACGCCATAAATAACCATGTCCTGCATGTCGTCCGAGAGAATTCAGCCGAAAATTATTTTACGATACTGTTCAGTTTATTTAAAAAATAATTTTCATTTAACACGGTTGTATTAGCTTTCTCATTCAAACACAATGCATTGCGTTAAACTGACTTAACTCAATATAGTCATGTGGAAAGAACATGTTTCAGTTAAGTAGACCAAAATAATTACTTAAGTAAATGGAGTTAAATCAACACAATACTTTCAAACATTTTACTTTATCCATTTGAGTCGAGATTACACAAATGAGTTGTTTTAAACATACAGTGGCGGTAACAGTTAACAGATTAATGACATGGTCCTTTTTTATACCCTAATCAGGCAACGTATCTCAGGAGACACAACTCATAAAATCCAAAATATATCAAATTTTTAAAAAATTGTTTTGGATATGTTTTATTTAAGTCCAGATGATATAAAAAATAATAATTAAATGATCTTTTTAAGATAGCAACTAAAAATAACATAAAAAATGTATCTTGATTCTTACAATAGTTGAATGATCTTCCTGGATTGTTTTACTACATTTTAAAAATACTGGTCAGTTTATGAAAAATATTTTTCATTTAACACCATTTTGGCTTAACTCAATATGTTCATGTTAATTAGACCAAAAACAATATTTGATGCTTGTTCAATTTACTTATGTAAATGAAGTTAATCCACATACAACAAAACACAGTGATTTATCAGAAAATTACCATTGTTTGAAGAAAAACTTAAATCAGCCGATGCTTAATAACTATTGAAGTTATTAAACACCCCGTGAATTCGGTAATGTTTTAATTTCACTCTAGACAATTTAATAAACGCTTCAGGGGAGAATTCTTTGGTAATTGTTAACTTAAAGTATGCACAAAATAAATTCCATCCTATCTACTTTCTAAATGTGTGTTATGGATCTATGGCGAACAATTCACACGTGTTGGATTTTACTTAACGTTTTATGTTAACAAGTACAACCTTAACAAATTTAATCTAATAATTGAACCTTTTACAAAATCTTTACTCCGTAAAGACTCTTAATGTTAGTGCATTTGCTTTAGTTCACAGAGGATGGTATCATGCAATTTGTTCAATTATTGACCAATCATTTGTTAAAAACTAACCTGGAAATTGAATTAAGTGTTGTCTTTAGGAAGCAGTAAAAATTACGTCAACAAAGCTTGATGTGATGTTAAGTTGTTTCTCATTTGATGGTAATAAAAAAAATACATTATATTTGATTATTATAATCATAAGGTCGAGTAGAATGAAAAAACATTAAAATGTATTCAAAGATATCTAAGCTTAAAAACTTTAAGAAATACAAACTTTGCCACTGTTTATTATGTGCCCAGTTTGGATTCTTCTCAATTGTACAATATACTTGGTTCTCAATACAAAAATGAAAACTCCATCACCAATCAATTATTAAAAAATACATAATGCCAAACAATACAACAGTTGTTATTGCAGTTTCTTCATGAGATATTCTTCATGCTTGAACAAAGCGTTGACCAGGTCCTTGGCAATGCTTTCACAATTCACACAGTCCAGCAGTTCCCTCATCTTCATCACACAGTCAAGCAGTTCCCTCATCTTCATCACTCAGTCCAGCAGTTCCCTCATCTTCATCTGGCGTGTTGGATTCGCTCGCACATTTGCAACTGATTCATTGTGCAAGTCAAGATCGTCAATGATTGGATCAATGTTCTTCATTTTTTCAACCAACTGACTGGTGTTTGCTTTCAGAAACCCTTGATGATCTGAGAATATAAAAATTTAAAAATGAAAACAGGAAAATGAAGGCAAAATGGGAAAGAATGTAAAGATTGAATCTAACCTTGTATTATCCTGTTTCTCTTCTTTCCCAGTCGCCCCTTTTGGACAGTATTTGGCTTTGATAAAATCTGTAGTAAAATAAATAAGTGCCGTAAAATAAAAAGGCTATAGTTATAATTCTGAATAATCCAGGAGCATGACACCAGATAAGATAAATTCATCATGACTTATTCTACAAAACTTGATTCAATAGTACCAAACATATTTCAAATTTGTACATGACACTGTTAGATCAGAATGTAACTTTCCTTAAAATTGGTCCCAAATACTTAACTCCGACTGCTTAATTAAGATTAATTTTATACATTACATAGGCAAAAAAACTGTTTTAATAGTTTATCATGCATCACACTTACAATTTGCCGGTACATTTGATGCGGCAGAAGTCGTGCTGATCTCGAAGGAGCTTGAACCAGTTATGATAGGCGAAAACACATGGCTACCATCAGATGCAGAGATTTTGCCTGTTTACATACAATATCTGTCAGTTCATCTGTCAATTGTTCATTTATTTTATTATTGGAACCATGAATTGAGTTAATTCGTGGCTTTGATAAAATCAGCAGTAAATAAAAGGCTATAGTAATGTAGTATAGTAAAATAACCAGGAGCATGACAAATTTGTACATGACGCTGTTAGATCAGAATGTAAATTTCCAATTGGTCCCAAATAGTTAACTCGGACTGTTTAATTAAGATTAATTTAATACATTACATAGGCAAAACTGTTTTATTACACTTACAATTTGCCGGTACATTTGATTTGGCAGAAGTCATGTTGATGTCAATGGAGGAGCCATGAGTTAAACCAGTTATGATAGGCGAAAACACATGGCCACCATCAGATGAAGAGATTTTGCCTGTTTACATAAAATATCTGTCAGTTCATCTGTCAATTGTTCATTATACACCCAATAGAGTACCTGCCCCCCTTTTTCACAGTCGCTGGTTACCGGAAGTGTTTTTACTTCCAGAAAACGCCTGTTGCACTCTATAATGTTTCTCATTCAAAATAAATATAAACCACACTAACATGTTACTTGGATGTCCGATTGTCCTGCAGTGTTTGCTGTCTCTAGAGAGAGAGAGAGAAAAGGAAAGACCATGTTATTTTAAATGAAAAAAAAAATCATGCAATCATCCTATAGGCAGTAAAGCAGTGCATTACAGTACATTGATGAAGTTTACAGTTCTTTTCCATTCAGGGGAGCATAATATCATAAATATTGAACCATCTGAAAGAAGACGCTTGACGGTGCCCAGCGTCAGAATCTATAACTAAATTATGAGAATGTGTATTGTGAAAAACGCTAGGCTATATAAATAGCTTTGACTTAACTTTTAGATATTTTGGTTATCACATTGTGCCATTCATATTTATAGCTTACATTTTAAACAATTTTATCATGCAAAGTGCTAAAAGTTAAAATCAAAGACAAAGTAAAAGAAGAATTAAAAAGTAGCCTACCGAAATTTAAAAAGTAATTAAAGAGGAATAAAATACAGATTAAATAATTAAATAGGCCTATGCACATATAACCATGTCTGACTAAAATAATCTAAATAAGATTTAAAACTGAATAAAAACCAAAACATTTATTTTAAAGTCCTTTATGGAAATCCCGCAGCGGCCAACTACGGTAAACTGTGATTGGATGGGGGGAAATATATATATATATATATTTTTTTTTTCTGAAACATATATGACGCCAAAAACATTTGATATAGAACATATAACAATGTGTAAGAGCAACAAAGCATGCTGGAGGGTAAGCTAAACAGCAATAGGATGTTTAAAACACTAATGAATTATAACGTCTTTTCCTTATGTATAAACAATCTTATAAAACACCGTAGCATAAATGAATTATAGAGACAATACTCACTTTTAGACATGTCTTTTAAAGAGGTGGTAAGAGGAGTGAGGGTGCAAAAGTTTTTGGTCCAGAAATGATTTGTCTTGGCTATTTATACAGAAGAGGCTGGGCAAAATACTCTTGGAAAACGTCAGAGCTGTGTGTCCACAATGTTCTTTCAGTATGGAGTCCTCTCATAGCCATAGCCATGAGGTCCACGGTAGGTCATTGTTGACATTTTTTATCACCTCTTGTTTTTTTCAGGTTACACATGGCAATAAATTACTATAGCCGCTTAAGGTCTAAGTTGTAAGGTATTTGACAAAAAAGCCTCCAAAATGGAGGAGGTCAAAGGGCATGTTTCCTGCTATAGTATCATCAGCTCTCCCAAAGGCTGTTCCAACAGACAAACTGTCGCATCAACAAATGATAACATTTTAAAGTTCTACATATATATTTAAGTAGATAACCGATAGTATATTCTCAGTAAAGGGTTTCACACTGTTTCCACACTGATTAAGCATAGTTCGGGAGATACAAGAAAAGTAAAAAATGATATACACCTTATACGTGCAATAGATCATATAAGATCATGCTTTGAATTAAGACGAGTAAAATTAAATATACTGCGTGATGGACCGCAGAGGCACATCACCTCTCTGAAAATGTACGGTGGTTTTCTAAATGATACAACTTAATCTAAATAAGAGCAATGTAGAGTCCTGGGATTTCTTAAAAACAAAAAACAACAACTACAAAAACAAAAACATTGTGACAAACTTTGACAACATGTTTCATGTGGCATGGACAAAATTACTGTTTGAAATATTTTTGTATAAGATCTAAGATACTAAAGTACAGTTTTTGCTTTAAAATTTTAAAATTGCTTTAAACTGTTTAGTAAAAATAATACCTTAGGTTAAATTTATGTAAAATAATTTATATCATACATAAGTCTTCTAAGAAGATAAAAAGAAGATACGATTTTAATAAAACGTTAAAAATTTGATTTAAACAGTCTTTTAATTTTAAAAGATCTAATTTAAACTTTTAATATTATGCTTTTAAATGAATTTAGTATGAATAAAACTCTGGAAAGCACACTAACTTTACTGTGACAGTGTACCCCAGAGGCTCATCTGTCCTGTATCTCGGGGCTCAAGCATTCATTTCACCCTGTAGTTTATCACTGAAGGAGCTGGGAGGGCTTTGTTTATGACAACTTAAATTATTTGCTTTTTGGACTGTTTTTATCATTGCATAAAGAACTACATCTTCGGCACTATGAAAATGTAAGGTATTTTTATATTTATATATACTTTTATTTTATATATATATTAATTAATTTAGCTAAAACTATGATCAATGTAGCGTATTTGTTTTTATTAAGACTTAATTTAAAACATCTTTTATTTTTAAAAGATATAATTTAAACTTTTAAGATTAACTTTTAAGATTAACACTAAAAAACATTCCCAACATCTCATACTGCTCACTGTCACACACACACACACACACACACACACATTCCTCCTCCACTCTGAATCACGGACTGTCAAAACGCCGGTGTGGGAGAAAAACACTCCGGGATATTTTGTATCAAAACTTATTGCATCTTTGTAAATACATTCATACCTTATATGGACAATGATGTGTTGGGATTTACTTCTTCAATTCTCTGAAAATGTAAGATGATTTTCTTTATTTTGTGTTCATATAAAACAAAACTAATTGGTGCACTGTGTTTCAGTAATTTAGAAAAGATGTTTATTTTTAAAATGAACGATATAATCATATAATTTATATACTTTTAAAGAACAGAATGTTTTTCAACTTTTTCAACTGCTGTTAGTGTGAAAATATGTGTCATTATTAGAAAAACTTTGAAATATTATATTTGTAAATGACTAAATGTAAATTTATAAACATTTCATTTATATACTTTTTAAAGAACAGAATGTATTTCAACTCTACTTAGGGTGAAAATATTATATTTGTAAATGACTAAATGTAAATTTTACAAATATTTCATTTATATACTTTTAAAGAACAGAATGTGTTTCAACTTAAGTGTAAAATATGTGCCATTATTAGAAAAACTCTTTTCTCACTTTCACCGTCCTCAGCAATCCCCTCTCCTCTGGAATATGGATGGAGATCCTGTGAAGCCCCGTGTCAAAGTTCAAACATAAAACCTTCACAACTTCCATTAAATCAAACCCTTATACCCACGAGGCCAGACACATGGCGGTAGATTTACTTCTTCAACCCAGGTGAAAATGTATTTATTTATTTTTTGTTTTGAAAAGATATTTTATTAGCCATTTCATTTATATAATTTTAAAGATCAGTGCTTTTCAACGTTAGTGTAAGATATGTGCCATTATTGGAAAAAAAATCTCTTTTTCTCACTATCCCCATTTATATAGCGTACTCAGGAATGCCAGGATATCGGGTGTCACACACACACATTTAGCTCAGAGACTGTCAACTTTAATCCAATTCTTCACCATAGTGAAAAGGTAAGATGATTTTATTTTTGATTTTTATTTTATTTTAAGATGTTTATTTTAAAGGAATGAATGTTGTTCAACTTTAGTTAGTGTGAGATATTTTCTCACTTTCACTCCCCAGCAGGGAATGCGGGAATTGGGGTCATGCACAAACTCACAGACAGACGCACACACTCAGCGCGGAGACCATGCCTGTCATGCGCTGGTGTTTGAGAGAGAATCACTCGGAGGAATCACACACACACACACACACACACAGTGCGGAGACTGTCAGATGCAAAAGGCACTCTTTCCAAAAGAGGAACTCTTTTAAACTTTTTCAAAAGATCCTCAACTCTGAAACGGTAAAATGATTTTATTTTTGTTTTGAAAAGATTATTCTAATCTATATGCGACATTAGAAAAATTATTTTCTCACTAACCCCGGCACGGCTGGCATGGAGGGAATTTCCCACAGCACAAAGTTATTTTCCCCGGGGGTCAATAGGCCAAAATCAATGGGGTAAAACTAAATGGCAAAATCATCCATCATAATCCGGATCAACCCTAACAACTGTCAACTTGACGTATAATACAAAGGTCAATAGGGCAAAGACAACTGTCAACTTGATCGATCGATAGGTCAAAGGTTAATCCCTACATCAAAGGACCTCCGGAGGACCCCGGAAGGTCAAAGGTTACCCCGCCCACCTGTCAACTTGATCGATCGATAGGTCAAAGGTTAATCCCTACATCAAAGGGACCTCCGAGGACCCCCGGAAGGTCAAAGGTTAGCCCCGCCCACCTGTCAATCATAGGGTCATAAATCATCTTGACACAAGGTGAATCGTATTACTACTTATATATATTAAAATACATTTTGTTTAAATAGTATTTTCACTTTACAACAGAGTGTTAAAGGGATAGTTCACCCAAAAATAAAGAATCTGTCATTATTTACTCACCCTCACATCGTTCCAAACCTGTAAGACTTCCGTTCATCTTCGAACACAAATGAAGATATTTTTGATGAAATCTGAGAGATTTCTGTCCCTCCATTGACAGCTACACAACTACCACTTTGACGCTTTAAAAAGTTCATAAAGAGATTGTAAAAACTAATCCATATTAATTGAGCGCTTTAGTCCAAATTTTCTGAAGAGACACGATCACTTTACATGATGTACCGATTTAGATTAGGCTTTTAATCACATTTAAACATTCATCAACTCACACATAAGTTGTGGCAAACGGAAGCTCAAGCTTGACGTGTGAGAACTAGTGATGTTCATTCTCGTGTTATGCAGCACGTTTGAGCTTCTGTTTATGTTCGCTAGGGTGACCAGGAGTCCCGAAAAATTCGGGACAGTCCCGAAATCTAAGCTGTTGTCCCGAATCCCGAATCCGGCCCTGATTGTCCCGAAAATTATACTAAAGCAAAATCTTGAGTAGCCTATAGTTATTGTCTGCTAAAACATTAAAAACTGTCCGTGGAGTTTGAGTCGTGAAGAGAGCGCAAGTTGCAGCAGCCGCGAGCTCAATGAATGAATGATTTTTTTTTAGCTCAGTGAATGAATGTGCAGGCAGCCAGTCGTAAAGGAGTGATTGATTTGTCGCGGCAAAAAAAAGAATACTTCGGCAATGAATAGAGACAGAGCGTATTTATTTAAAAGCTGCTGTGTGACAAGGTGTACAGCAAACAAGCTAAATAACCCAGAAATAAAATTTTATAAGCTGTCGTCCCCAAAAAACGGTTTGTTTCAGGACATAAAAGTGGATCAATTGAGACAGAGCGCAACTAGTTCTCGAACTACTCTGAGAACTAACTTTACGCCCACTGGAACGCGACATGATATTGTAAAAAAAAAAAAAATCATAATTTTAACCATGTCGATTGCTTATTTCACCACCCTATGTGAACCTGAGAGGAGATATAGCCTATTGTGCACACGTAGCCATACTGAGTGTCAGGACCCCACAATTTACCTATTCTTCCTGCTGATGCTTCACGTCTTATTGCCTGTATTTTTGTCTCCTTAAAGGCTGACTTTTACGGTTTGGAAGCTTATAAAATGTATTTCTGGGTTTTTTAGCTTGTTTAGAGCTAAACACCCCCCCCCCCCCCCCCTCTTGTTTACTGTTTTGACCTTACTCAACCGGATAACAGTGCTCGGGAACAACATAACTTTCGAAGGACTCCTAAAACATTATATCTATGGAGACCTAACAGTCTAGGGTAAATGTCACAATTCTGCTAAATGTGACACAATGCTGCAAAGGTCAGCACAGCAAACCCTTGGAGAACAAACAACAGGAGAATACTGGAGAATACTTCAAGTAAACTGAGATTTCTAGGTACCATGTTGATGTCACGTTCGATCTGTTTGTGTTGACTTGAGTTGTTTAGATCAGTTTCCTTTGTCTGTGTTCATTGGTTACCATGTTTTTTTTTTTGTTTTTTTTTTATTTACCCTCATGTGTCACACCTATGTTTAATAAATGTTCTTGTTTCATCCCTAGTGTTTATCCATGTAGCCCTATTTCCAACAGGTCTCGTTAACTTCCCTAGGCACTTCTCCTCGGTGGAATCCCCATCGCCATTTTGAAGTGCGTTCAACTTCATCAAGTGGCAGCCCATTGACCTCTCGATTTTGACCGAGGGAGCCAGTGTACTCAATATGTACACTTTAGGCAGATCCACAGACCACGATGCACCATGATTGTGACATTACAGCAGGTTGCGTTAAACAAATTAATAATTAAAATAACTGTAAATAATAAATAAGCTCCATAGCGGATTCCAAGTGATCAAGGGCTTAGGGTGTTCCATTTAAACACATTTCAAGGGTTCCTCCAGTAGTGGCCACTCGTGCAACATTAGCAATGACTTACATCCGAGTGAACGAGACTGAGGGAAGTTTGCGAGGGAAGGGCATAAAAAAAATAATGTAGAGACTTTCGCTGCATCCGAAATCGCATACTATTTAGTAGGTCTGGAACTTACTTTGCTACAGTTAAAAAAAGCATGCTCTATAAAGTATAAATGTGTGTAGTATTAATCATTTACTGCAACATTCACCATGTTGTCATTGTCATGTGACCTACAGAGTCAGTTGCGTCGCTTTACTTCCATTCATAAATCCTCTCCTGTGGCCTCATGGGATAGTAAAGTGTCCATCGAAAACACACTTTCAAATTGATTGCTCGATTGCTTTTGTCCGCCTCGCTGCCTGCTGTGAGCTGTGAGTTTGTTTGCGTCGTGGCTGTCTAAGCCTCGTATTAGCTTCGTATTTCTTTCTGTTTTTCCGTATTTATCTCTTTATTCTGTTCTGAACCATCATTTAACTCATAATTACAACTCGGACTGTTGGCCAGACGCGTCTCAAGCCATTATACGGCTGGAACCGCAAATACGGTTGGAACATTGGTTGTTGGTCGTAGAGCGAGACACCGCTTCACTGCTGTTCGCCCTGCGATCGACTGCTTTTGTCAGCCTCGTTGCCCGCTGTGAGTTTGTTTGCGTCTGTTTGTTTGCGCAAATACGGTTTGAACATTGGTTGTTGGTCGTAGAGCGAGACACCGCTTCACTGCTGTTCGCCCTGCGATCGACTGCTTTTGTCAGCCTCGTTGCCCGCTGTGAGTTTGTTTGTTTGCGTTTGTTTGTTTGCGCAAATACGGTTTGAACTTTGGTTGTTGGTCATAGAGCGAGATACCGCTTCACTGCTGTTCGCCCTGCGATCGACTGCTTTTGTCAGCCTCGTTGCCTGCTGTGAGTTTGTTTGTTTTCCCGTCTATCGTGCGTCTACATTACACCCATACCACTAAAAAGACGTTTTTTACCCAAGACTTGAGTCATAAATTAGTATAAATATTAATAGCATCACTGGTTGCATCATTGCTAACTTACTGTCCATCTGTTAAAATGGCGAATATGTCAGGTGTATGTTGTCTACCTTTTGGTGCAGATGAGAACAGATCTGAATTGCTCGCGGTGCAGTCTGAATTAGAAGCTGTAGAAAAGCAGATCCGTGACCTTCTAGAGAAACAAGCTCAGCTGAGAGACCGCCGTTTAGCTCTTGAAACATCACGCGCTGATGCACACGGATCAGTGATTAACGTTAGTAACCCGCTGACGCTGACCTCGTCTACTCCGTGCGTTTCTCAGCATTGGTCCTGAGCGTCCAGGTCACGATCAGCCATGATTTCATTCACTCCGGCTCCAACACACCACCACGAAGCCTGGGTGGTTCCGCGGAAGCCGCGTGCCAGGACAAGAATCTTTTCGCCCCTCCCGGTTTTCGAGATCTCCACTCAGAACCGCTTCTCCCCTCTTCGCGAAACGTACGCGATGCTGTGATCATCGGCGATTCCACCGTCCGACACGTCCACGCTACGTTAGGTAAAAGTAAGGTGCACAGTCACTGCTTTCCTGGTGCTCGTGTTCTCGATATCACTGCGCGGGTAACTGAGATCTTGAACGGTGACGAGCGCGTCGGAGCTGTTGTGCTGCACGCGGGAGCTAACGACATTAGGCTGCGACAGACGGAGGTTCTGAAGAAAGACTTCAGGAGCCTTATCGATACGGTACGCAGCACATCGCCTGAAACATTGATTATTGTGTCTGGACCGCTTCCTACGTACCGACGAGGGCATGAAAAGTTCAGTAGATTATTCACACTAAATGAATGGTTGTTGTCATGGTGCAATGAGCAGAAACTGATTTTTGTAAATAATTGGAATCTGTTTTGGGAGCGACCAAGGCTCTTCCGCGCTGATGGCTTACACCCAAGTAGAATCGGGGCAGATCTTCTGTCGGATAACATCTCCAAGATGTTAAATACCATTTGACTAGTAACCAAAAATCCAAATCACAGTCTCTACTGCACCAATTTAATTGATATTAATACTAGTGTAGAACATTGCATAGAAACTGTGTCTATTCCTCGTTTACTAAGATCAAATAATAAATCTACTGCGGGATCTAGAAAAAATGTAATTGTTATTAAAATAAAAAATCTCGCTATTAGTGAACAAAAACTATTTCTAAAGCTAGGTCTTCTAAACATTAGATCGCTCACACCTAAGGCGGTTATTGTAAATGAAATGGTCACAGATAACAATTTCGATGTTCTGTGCCTTACTGAAATCTGGCTTAAACCAAATGATTATTTCGGTCTAAATGAGTCTACTCCGCCAGGATACTGTTATAAGCATGAGCCCCGTCTGATCGGTCGTGGCGGCGGTGTTGCAACAATCTACAGAGATATCCTTAATGTTACTCAGAAAACTCGTCATAGGTTTAATTCGTTTGAAGTGCTAAATGTTACGCTCTTAGATGTAAGAAAAAAATCCCTATTATCTCTAGCATTGGCTACCGTATATAGACCTCCAGGGACTTACGCCAATTTCCTAAAAGAGTTTGCTGACTTTCTATCAGATCTTTTGGTCAACGTCGATAAAGCATTAATTGTTGGAGATTTTAACATACACGTAGATAATTTAAATGATGCGTTAGGGGGTGCGTTTACAGATTTATTAAACTCCTTCGGGGTCAAGCAAAACGTCACCGGACCAACTCATCGTCTTAATCATACACTCGATTTAATTATATCATATGGAACCGATCCAACCAATATAGATATCATTCCACAAAGTGATGATGTCACTGACCACTACTTGGTAACTTGCATATTACGCACTGCTGTAATATGTCAAGCTGCGCCACGTTATCGACCAGGTAGAACAATTCGTCCATCCACCATAGATCATTTCTCAAATAGCTTATCTGATCTGTCTCAGCTGCTGCCTGAACCCAAACAAACAGATGAATTAGACGAACTAACTAGCACTATGAGCACCATTCTCTCTAGAACATTGGATATTGTTGCACCCATTAGATTAAAAAAGGTCAGAGAAAAAAGTATAGCACCATGGTACAATAATACTATGTATGTTTTAAAGAGAGAAACCCGTAATTTAGAGCGTAAATGGAAAAAAACTAATTTAGAGGTCTTTAGAATCGCGTGGAAAGACAGTATGTTACTTTATAAAAAGGCACTTAAAACGGCCAGGGCTGAGCACCTCAGCAAATTAATAGAAAACAACCGAAATAATCCAAGGTTTTTATTTAATACCGTGGCTAGACTAACAAATAAACAGACGTCGTCTGAACAAAATACCTCGTTACAGTTTAGTAGTAATGATTTCATGAACTTCTTCACCGAGAAAATTGAAAGCATCAGAATCAAAATCGTAAACGTTCGATCTTTGATCGCGCCTTATAATTCGGCCGCAATTATCACCCTGCAAGAACAATTACAATGCTTTAAAACCATAGAACAAAAAGAGTTAAATAAACTTATCTCTTCATCTAAAACAACAACATGTTTATTAGATCCTATACCAACTGAACTACTGAAAGAAGTGTTACCTATAGTGGAAGAGCCTCTTCTCAATATTATTAACTCATCTTTATCTTTAGGTCATGTTCCAAGAACGTTCAAGCTGGCAGTTATAAAAACTCTTATTAAGAAACCACAATTAGATCCAAATAACCTAGCAAATTACAGACCCATTTCGAATCTTCCATTTATGTCAAAAATATTAGAAAAAGTTGTGTCCGCTCAACTCGGCTCTTTCTTGCAAGAAAACGACATCTATGAAAAGTTTCAGTCTGGATTCAGGCAACATCATAGCACTGAAACTGCGCTTGTTAGAATCACAAATGATTTACTTTTAGCTTCGGACCAAGGCTGTACCTCAGTACTAGTTTTACTTGATCTTAGTGCTGCGTTCAATACTATAGATCACACAATACTCTTAGATCGACTACAAAATTACACTGGTGTTCAAGGACAAGCATTAAGCTGGTTCAGGTCATACTTATCTGACCACTACCATTTCGTCTACTTAAATGGAGAAAAATCGATTATAACTTCGGCAAACTATGGAGTGCCGCAGGGATCTGTGTTAGGCCCTTTATTATTCTCAATATATATGCTGCCACTTGGTAATATTCTAAGGAAACATGGAATTAGTTTCCATTGTTATGCTGATGACACTCAAATATATATTTCATCACGGCCAGATGAATACGCTAAATTATCCAAATTGACAGATTGTGTTAAAGATATAAAAGATTGGATGACGCGTAATTTTCTTTTATTAAATCCAGACAAGACAGAGGTAATACTTATCGATTCTAAAAACCGTCCACAAAACCTTTCACAGCACGACTTTAACATAGTAGGATGCCCTGTTACTTTATCCGCTACAGTAAAAGACCTGGGTGTTACATTAGACTGTAACTTTTGAAAAGCATATTTCATATGTTACAAAAACTGGCTTTTTCCACCTTAGAAACATTGCTAAGCTCCGTAATATGCTATCAGTCTCTGATGCAGAAAAGACAACCTTTAACAACCAGCTTTATTAGCTGGTTGTCCTGCATCTTCAATAAACAAGCTACATTTAGTCCAAAATGCAGCCGCTAGAGTTCTTACTAGATCAAGAAAATATGATCATATAACACCGATTTTATCATCACTTCATTGGTTACCTATAAAGTTCCGTATTAAATACAAGGTATTGCTTTTGACTTATAAAGCTCTAAATGGTTTAGCTCCAGTCTATTTAACGGATCTTCTATCGCCTTACAATCCACTGCGCTCTTTAAGATCACTAAATTCGAGGCTTCTGGTCATTCCTAGGATATCCAGATCCACCAATGGAGGGAGAGCATTTTCACATTTAGCTCCGAAGCTCTGGAATAGCCTTCCTGATATTGTTCGTAGCTCAGACTCGCTCTCCCAGTTTAAAACTAGACTGAAGACGCATCTATTTAGCCAGGCATTCATATAAATTTTTTATCTTACAGTTACTGTAAATTCGGCCTCTAGTTCATAAACGCCAGAGGAGAACTGGCCCCCGACTGAGCCAGGGTTCTCCCAAGGATTTTTTTTTTTCTCCATTGGGTCATCTGATGGGGTGTTAGGACACCATTAGGTCACTGGATGGAGTTTTTCGGTTCCTTGCCACTGTTGCCTTTGGCTTGCTCAGTTGGGGATATTTAAATCAATTGACCAATCATACCATTGATCAGCTCTACCAAACTTGGATGTCTTTTTTCCAGTAATAAACAAACATTGTTAAGTTGTTTTGATTGATACTGTGAAGCAGCTTTGATACAATCTGTATTGTGAAAAGCGCTATATAAATATATTTGACTTGACTTGACACTTCAGAATCTCGCCAAAAGTAGTAGTTCATCCAGGTACTTTTCACTTACTGTTTTATGAATACTATGAATTTGGACATACTACTCGGCTCACATACTGTTGTTCGTCTACTATATTGTATGGAAGTACAGCAATGGAATACTGAGAAACATCAATGTTTGCTGCAACTGTAAATTGGACTCGATCTACTGCACAACCCACATAATCTAACCGAACGCTGTTTGTGAAGATTATAACCGTGTGAAGTATTGTTAATCTTATTATCCTACAGATTACATGTGTTAGTCTTATTCTATGGCCTGGCCTGCACGAGTCTCCTTCCTGGTAAGAAGGGCAGTGCTGACGTGACCCTGATTAAGCGTTAAGAACCTTGTTCTAATAAGGGGAGAATCTCTGGTGTCCATGTATATCCTTTGTCGAAGACCTCTTTCCTAATCTTTCCAGCTGCCAAATAAATGCAGAACAAGTATTTAGACTTCTACTCAAGGCTTTTTATTTCTACCTTTATTTTTCCTCTCTTATAATTACCCAATTAACACAATAAAGCCTATACTCTATCACATTTGATATACACATTTTTATAGCCTAAAATTATCAATATGTTTAAACGTTTACTGTAAAATGTGTTGTACACAATCTAATATATGCCTTCTTTAATCTAATTGATATTTATACATTAATTGGCATTTTAGCATATTTCTAAAAATGCCCCCCTTCAGGTTGTAGTTCACGTGTCTTTTTGTTGTGAAATATTTAATGACTTTTAAAAACTAAACATAATAATAACGTTTATATTGTTCATAATATTTCAAGATGAACACTTGCTGGACTGAAGCAACAACAGGTTTTTTTTTTCTGACTATTATTTAATTTGTCCGGCTTTACAGGGTTAAAGTTTCTCTGCCAATATTACTGTTTAACACCCTCTTTGCATGTGAAATAATGATTTACAGTCAGGTTCAATTCTTCAATAACAGCCTCTTTTTACACCTTTATAACTCAGTATTACACAAAACAATCTGCTCTAAAATGTGCCTCAGAAACTGCTAAAAGACCGAAATCATCTAGGATCTAGTTAAAAGTAAACTTAACCTTCTCTTTCCCAGCGTGGAGTTTGACAGGCACCATTTTCCTGTACATTATGCTCTTATTGTTAATTGTTGTAGTGTTTAGGAATAATTGCATCAATCCCAAATTCCCTTTATCAATCAATGCAACAGGTCAAGCTAAGGTTCACTAAATACAGGTTGTCTTATGTTAAAGGTAGGAAATTTCGGAGTTATTTCGCAATAGCAAGCTAGCTTTGAAAGCATGAGATGCTACCCTCCCTTCAGAGCGTCTCCAAAGCCACGCCCCCCAAACACATGACCACTCGAAGCAGAGTCTGCAAAGAGACATGAGCTACACCATTAAATTACCTCATGTCTCAAACCACAAAACTTTACAATAATAATGAACATAAACAATTTAAAGCACTCTTACTTGTACCTGCTGCAGATTTATTTTGCCATTGATAGTGTTGACATAGAAATGCATAAAAAGTCTGAGGACATGAACAGCTTCGGGTAGAACGTCACGGGTTTCCATCACATAATTATGGTTATGACATGGCATGAACGCAGCATAAGCTCGTTGTTTTGGTTCAGGAGGAACTGTAAAAGTGGCTGCTGTTTGTTTGTGGCTCTCGGTGACTGACGTCTGTCTACAACTCAGCATAGCCTTACGCACTGATGACGTGTGATGTCTGCGCGAGTAGGTGTGTGGAGGTATAGAAATACATGTTGAAGGGACATCGTATCATTGCATTCGAACCAAACATTTGTTGGTCCTTCCACATTAGATATATGTGCATTTTTTTATATTTAGTCCACTTCTATTATTAATTGCAGGATGTGAAGAGAGATTCAACCAGTATAACAAAAATAAAATTGCCTAACCTACCTTTCATGTTTTCATCTCATGTTAAAAATCCAAGAATTTAGGAACAAAACATTTCTCAAAATAAAGGCCATTTTGGGAAGGTTCCAGTATGAAAGTTCCCGTATGTTTTCATATGCAGTGAGCTTCTTTATTTCAAAAGATGAAGGAGCATTTGATTGCTCATGGCTATATGACTTTAAATAATTGTGATTCATGACAACATGCTAAATGAAATGTGTAAAGCATAAATTTAACTCTGTGGAAGGTATCTGAGGCAGCAGGTAACTGGATGACAAGTACGTTTGATATGAGATTACACGTCATGGTAAGTGTGTGCATCTCAGTGGGCAGTGTGTCATATTTTAATGTTAAATGACTTCTATAGTCTATACTCTATTAAGTTTTATTGTGCACCCCATGAGTGACTTCATCCAATCTTTGAGGATATCCCCTCAGAGGAAATTCATTAAAACGTATGTCTTGCTAAAATTATGTGAGACTGAAATCTCCAATTGATTCAGACATGAATAAGACAAATCATTCTGTTTGAGAACACCTTAAGGCAGACAAGCAGAGACAATAAGCAAACACACCAATAACAAAAAATAAACTCTGGGAGGCTGAAAGGCAAGCAGACCAAAAAAAAAAAAAAAAAACCCAGACAATTTTAAATATTATGAATTCTGTGTTTATCTTGTTGTAGCAAAATCTTTTGAACACAGAAATGGTTTAGAATGATTTAGTCTTTTTTTTTTCTACAACTCCAAGTGAAAAACGTGACTATGCTGCTTCACATTTATGCATGTCATAACGATACGTTAAAGCACCTTCTCATTTTTTTCTGACCAGGAAAATAAGAGGATCACTGTACAGAATACCATCATACATTCTTATATATTTTTTTATACAAAAAAAAGTCATAGAAAGAATCATATGCCAAGAACAGTAAGAAATTATAAACAATGGATGTTGCAAATCTATAATGTGTTTGGTTAAAATAAAAATAATACTACCAATAATAATGAATACAATAAAAATGCTATGTTTGCTTATCCATGTCTTTTCTGTATACATCTGTAACAGTAAAACAATCTAAACCATATACAGTGGCATTGTATCAGACAAAAGAAAGGCAATAAAACAGTTAGCTTTTCACAAAATAGAAAAATAAAGATTTTTCAAAATAAGAAAAATAGACATTGTGTGTTATGATCCTTTGGGTAAAACTTCCTAGGAACACCGGATCTATAATACACACCTAACTAAATTAAATACAGGCATTATGATGTCTGCAATGTAAATTAACACTGAATTGACTGGAGACTTTTTACAGAGAATAATTCTTGCTAATTTGATCTATAAACCATTACAACAAAACAATGCTTCATACAGTATGTAAGAGAACTCGGGACAAGATAAAGGTAAGATCACAGAAACGTGACCCTATACAAAATCCTCCACCCAAACCCTTTCCCCCTGTGTGCAAGACAGAAGCAATAAATTGTCATAAAACCTCACTCTCGTAATAACATTGACAACTACTTTAAAATGTATGCATAATGCAGTATAGATGTGTCCATAGGAAGTATTACCAAATTTCGAACTGGTAAAATTTGACATAATGACTATACGTGATTTATCGAGGTCTTAAACATCATGTAACCAACACTTTTCATCCGAAGCAACTTGACCTACGCTAATAGGAGAGTCCCCGTGGAGCAACCTGAGGTTAAGTGCCTTCGCTCAAGGGCACAATGATGATAGACAAGCTCAGTTTTACTCCAGTTCATGATTCACCTCTGTGTGAAATCAAGCTTGCCACCACCATTTGGCACTAATGAAGGTTTCAACACAAACCTGTGATCCAGATCCTGTCCTAAATATCTGTCTTTCAAAACACATTGTCTGGTGTAACACTTTGACCTACATTGTTGTGAAGAGTACAAACGTAAATCACCAACACTAACAAACTAATAGGGAATAGATGTATAGTTCGAAATTGATAATTGAAGAGGGCAATTACCATCATTAAATATCTGAGAATCCTAAAACTTTATCTTACCCTTAGATTATGCAAGCAACATATTGTTGCGAAACCATGTTACAGTGATTGTGTAAGATGGTAAATAATACCACCCATGTTTGGGTCAAATATGGACAAACTCAACCGTTGCTTTAAATTTTCTTTTATTAAATGTTTAAACTCAATAGTTGGGTTTGTCCATATTTGACCCGAACATGGGTTGAAACCCAGCTTTTATTAGAGTGCATGTACTCACTGATTCTCACATTCACATACAGTACCATGGCATTTACTACGAGGTACCTGGAGAATACAGTGGTATTACAACCAGCTTGGTATTTACCATTTTTATACTTTTCCATTCCTTTTTAATAAGGGTAGACCAAAGGGACATTGAACAGAGCATCTTTTTGGTTGGGTATGCAATGTATTGGTTGGGTATGTAATATTTTGTAAATATCCATTTATATAAATAATATGTACCTCAGACAGACTGACCAGCACTGTTCTGTACCAGAACTAAACGTAAATTGCAGCTTCATTTAATCAGACGACAGCCAGCTTTCAAACTTAATAACTAATAACATGCACTGAGAAAAAAAAAAGAAAAGAAAAGAAAAACAGGCACATAATGTTATGATCCCGGAAAATTAGCAGATTAAGTTTGCAGATATGATTATGACAAAGAAATCTTCCTGAATTACAGATTTGTGTAAAATACATATGACCTTGTATTGTGTTCTTCAGAAAAAAATTGTTTCTGAATCTGATGTAATTAATTAAACAAATTAATGGTGTAACACTGGGGTACAACACTAGAATTATCTTAAAAAGTAGAAATGACAAAATAAAAATAAAAGAACCTACAAAATTTCATTACATTTGCATTTCTTTCTCTTTTTTTCATTTCAGCTGCTAAATTATGTAGTCCTGTCTCATGGGAACACTTGGTCCATTGTGATGCACATCCACTTAGCTGAAGAAAATCCTCTTGGTAAACTGCAGTGCACAGTCAGATAAATTATCTCTTTTATTCCCCCTGCTTCTCTGAGATACCCCCTGATACCTTGTTCTTGGGTATTAATTAATATCTGCAATAATGCTTGAAGGCAACTGGAGATATCCTTCATCCAGGTCTCAATAAACAGGACCAGCCCTGGCCTCAGCTGCTCGCCTACCTCGGACACAAACCTGTGAACTTCTTTGTGATCAAATGAACAGAAGGACAATATTGACATGGAAAATCATGCATTACACAGTCATGGCCACTGCTGAGGTGTCTTTTCATTACAGCCATTTGAGTCCTTCTTGTCGTCATATGATGCAGCAAGTTCATATCCTTTTCACCTGACAGGTTCGGAGAATGGGTTATTTTTTTGTTCGTTTTTGGCAGAGGTAATCCGATGTCTCTGTCAGACTGTACTCTCCATGACCCACTCAGAGCTATCAAATGTTGGTTTCTCACCTTCCCCCTCGCTCTCGTCACACTGCAGGAGCATGCCGTTGACAGAGAGACTCCTCTTAGTCCAAATGTTGCTAATGCGTCGTGGGTAGCTAAGGCACTGCGAAGCACCGAAGTCGCCCATGTCGAATGAGTGACTGCGCTTGGGCTTGTTCTCTGATGGCAGCATTACAAGCTTCCCTAGCTTGGAATCTCCTCGGCCTAGAAGAGGCTCCTTGTCAGTGGGGGGTCTCATGGCCATAGCCATGGTTCCTGAGGAAGACGGTCCTCCCGGATCTCTTGCGGGAACCCTCAGGTCCAGAGAGGCAAATGCCCCAAGTAGGTTATCCAGGTTTGGCCGTGCCTTGGTTGACGACTGCTTCCACCGGTTGGGCAAGGTGTTGGAATCCCCATGTCGGTTGTAGGGCTCGACTTTCTGGCTTCCAAGGGAGTCAGCTGAGGAGGATGAAGAGGACGAGATGCTACTCTGCAAGGATCCACACTTAAACTCCACCACCTCGTCTCGCATCACCACTACAGTCTTTGGAGCCTGTGGTGTAGGAGCGGCATTGTTAACTCGTTGTGCGGCCTGTGGTCTCCCATTGGTCTGGGAGTAGGTGTTGCTCACCGTCACTAACTTTGAAACCTGCAAACCGCTGTTCACTTTATAGCGGACCATAAGGATGACGATAAAGACCAACAAAGTGGCTACGATCACTCCGCCAATCACCAAGATCATAGTTCCTCCTAGAAACTGACTGTTCAGTGACTGGCAGCGGGGGTACTCGTCACTTGTCTCAAATTGCACACAGCCAACTATGTTAGTCGCGGTGAGTGTGGTGGCGGTGTCTTCCCAGATGGCCAACACGCACAGGTCATACTGCATCCCTGGCATCAGGTTGTTGACCAAGAACGATTTGCTGATAGCCGGAATCATCCTGTGAACAACAAGACATTGATGTTAATACAGACTCTCTAAAATCATTAAATAGATGCAGTAGCTTGAAACCACAGGTATATGACACTGAAGGTAGTTATTAAAATGCTCAGACTGATTGCTCATTGCTTTATTGTGGATGCACACAATGCTCTGCGAGTTGGCAGAAAACAATCATTAATCCTTTTATTATGGAGAAAACTTAATTACTTGGAAAGCACTGATCGTATCAACCTTGGAAGTTCATTTAGATTAAATGATTTTGAAATGAGGTCTATTGTGCAGTCAATGGATCCAGAAAAGAAGTTGTTTTTGACTGACAGGAAGCAATGTAGGGATTACGTTAATTTTATTTTTTATTTTTTATTTTTATTCATTTTATTTCAGGCAATGGCACAGAAAGTACAAGGCAGACAAAATATTGTTAAGTCATAAAGTGCAAAAAAGAAACAAAAACAGAACATACAGTATTTAACTGACAATCGAATTCTGCCTGAAAGGGAGTGGGAAGAAGACAACTTATTTAATCCCACCCCAGTTCCCCATTTGGTGATTAATACATTAATACATTGCTTCATTGTTACTTTGGTCACGGATTGTTTACATATGTTGTATCATGGTGGCGTTACCACAATAACAAGTATTTATTATAACAACAGTACCAACAATTTAAGAAAAATAAACAATACCAACAATGGTAATGGGCAATATATCAACAATGGTAATGGCCAATATACCAACGATGGTAATGGACAATATGCCAACGATGGTAAGGAAACATTGAGCACATGTTAACACTATAAGACAGAGTACAACAGCAATTTAAATTAATGAATCATTTAAACAGAACACATTTTTCTTTTGGGGTTTTGGAGCGAATAAAAAAATATATATTAAAAAAATCTTGTAGGTTCCTTGATTGGTTAGAAGAACGATCTGGCTTATGTTAATGAAAACATATTTCTTTAAGGTCATTTTCTGTAGTACTTCTCCACTCAACCTCTAAAAAGCATATCGAGTACAAGGGGCATGTAATCACAATGATCTTTTTCTGACTGCATTAGCTCATCATTATCTAGGATATTCTTTGCAGATACCTGGCAGTGGATGTAGACTGAGAATACTAATTAGAGTACAATAATTTATCCAACTACCCTGCTCTGTGAAGGTTAAGTAATTGAATAGAAGTGGCTTTTTTCTTCTTCTTCAGACTCTGGACAAATGGAAAAGAAATTGTACAATTTCATACATTTGGAGATTTTTATTTCACAAGTTTAAATTACAAGCAAAAATAATAATAAAATATAGCTGCAAGCTGGGATTATCGGGGCCAAGCCAAAAGAAGACGATAAGACATGCCAACATGGCTGGGAGTGTCAGACCAACTGCAACAATGAGAAATTAAAGACATTTAAAGATGATTTTAGGCAAAATGGCTGAAAAATCATATATACAATGACTAAAAATATGATTTAATGATTTAAGCTTTTTTATGTTTTCTCAGAGTGAGCCCATAAACAAAAAAAATGTAAGTGCTAATTTACAACGTTGCGCTAACCATAAGGCGAAACCTAGCATGTTTGGTATCGTTGGACTCGGCAAGGATTCAAGAATGTAAGGAGATGACTGCTGTGACAATAAATCAACCAAATCCATAGTAATAAGCATGTAAACAAGTTTTTTCAACAATAGGTGGCGCTGGTCCGAAACTTCTCAGGATCCTTCAGGGCATCGTACTGATGACCCATACCCAGTTTCGTAACGATACGTTCATGCGTTCATAAAATACAGCATTTTGGTACAAAATTAAAAATGGCCGATGCCTAAAATGGTCGATATGGAAAACTTGGATATCAGTCAACTCGGCATGACTCCCTGAATCTAACAAGACCACTATTAGATTTTTGGACAAAACGTTCAGAAGTTATAAGCAGAGATAGCAATTTTTTGTATCTCCGGACCAGTAAGAGGTCACATGTACCACGTTTGGTCTGAATACGATAAAGCGTTGCAGAGATACAGCCTTACATCTGTTTTCGCAAGCACTATGTAAATTTAGTTTGCGTGGTATTCGAGAACGGTTTGACGAATCAACATGAATTCAAGAATTCAAAATGGGGGACACATTTTCATGATGGAAAATGACATCATAGGGTGCAATCGAATCGTCTTGAGCCAAGGAATCAGATTGATTTTGTTTCTAGCCCTTATGGTTCCAAAGTTATTTGCTTAGTTAGTTATTAACCTTGGGCAGTTGGTGGCGCTAGAGGGATTGAGTTAGAGACTCTAAAATTGCTATGGTGACAGTTCAGACTATCCTCTATCTGTGTGCCAAATTTCATAACTTTCCCGCAAGCGGTTCTATGGGCTCCCATAGACTTCCAGAGTGGAAGGCCCCTAAAAATAATAATAATAATTATTTGAAAACAATAATATGTGCAGGGTATCATGGGCGAAGATTAAAACCCCCATTAAGAACAATGTGGATTAACTTTTAATCTGTTACATATTTAGATACACAATAAGAGCAGGATGATACATCAGCCAATGTGTTATTATAGGAAAGAAATAGAAACATTTGCTAATTTAGTTGTTATAGCACAAAATATTAAATATTAAAAGAGGGGTAAATTGGCCCCCTACCTGAGTTAAGAAAAACAAAACAAAAACTATAACTTCACAAATCTAAAAATATTGATGCGTCCTCAAATCCCTCTTTAACAAATAGATACAAAACACTTTGATATTCAACATACTCCCATAATCACTATTTTCCAGAGACAGAAAATTAGGTCAATTAACCTAAAAACGGTTTTGACTGACTAAATCTTACAAATGTTGATATTCAGATGAAATTTCAAAATTAAAAATATCGTAGCCATTCATCAAGGGTGCTGAAATGGGATTTTGTGCCATCTATGATTAGGAGAAAAAATTAAGGTAGGGGGGCTATCTTACGCCATGTTACCCTATTTGCAGGGTAACATGGGTTAGGGTTCTATGCAGAATAAGATTAAATTAGTAACCCAAACAATTAAAATGCTGTGATTATTTACTTACCCTCATAACAATCCAAACCTCTGACTTTCTTTCTACTGTGGAACACTAAAGTAGATATTTTAATGACTTTTCCATTTTCTTTTTCATGCAGATTAGTGAATACATTTTTCAATAAACTGTTTATCCAGTTCTCAAGTTCAGCGATCAAGTTGCAGCACTTAACAGCCCACTTGAAGGGCCAATTTTCACTGCATAACATACGTTTTGGCTTATTTTACAATTTACACAAAGCTGTCGTATGGATTCAGAAGAAATAGTGCATGAGTCAAAATGTTACTATGCTTTTGCATCCTTTGTTGAAGCTTGAAAGTCCCCAGTCATTGTAAGTGCATGGACCAGAAAGCATAGTCTTCAGAAGTTCAGCTTGTGTGTTGCACAAAATAAATAGTCATGAAAAAGTAAAAGGGTGATTAAATGAAGAAAGAATTTTTATTTTGGGGTGAATAAAAAAAAAAAAAACATGTCTGGTTTGACAAGCAATTGATATGGTTCTTAATCGTATGCTTTTTCTAGAACTACCATATCATGGGATCCCGTATTTTGTGTTAGAGACATCCTTTACAGCACTAAAACCACATCTAGCAGGGCAGCCTGACACATTGTCTACGGTAAGCCTGTATGCCAGCTAGTCCATTACTCATTCATAATTGCTTTCCCATCACAGGAGAAGACGCTACATTCTGTGGTGACAGCTTTACGAGAGAGCCCAACCTTTTTCCACTCCAGCCATAGTGATTGATTTTTTTTTTTCTTTGTTATTGCCAACATCCAGGTTAACACTGCTCTTCCAAGACAGAAGGAAGAAAACAGATCTCTGAATAATACCACATGCAGCTCAACATCACGCAGTCATTAAGTAAAAGAGAGGCACCAGTAAATGAACAGTCATACTCATATTGTGTATATTATATAATCTTTCTAAATCATGAAAATCTCTGTTCTTCGCAAGTCAGAGAAACTAGACAGCCTAATGGTTTAAAATGTAGGCAGTTTGATAAGGGAACCCATCACTTTGATTATAAACTGGTGTAGATCATGTAGATATAAAGAAACGAAGTAAGGAACGTGAGCTGAAATGAAAATCAAAAGAATAGAGCATATTCTAATAGCTCCTGTTGCCTCGGGCTTGTAATAGAGATGATCATGCTGGTTTATGTTAAGAAAAAAAGGTGATATGGGGTTTCTACACATTCTTTATTTCACATAGAGAAATTGTTGCATTCGGGTTAGATGGTGATATCGATCGTTCAACAGCTAATAGAGGTTAATTTACATTACAAATTACTGTGGCACCTCTGTGCCTTGTGACCTTTACCTTTAACATTAAAAACAATTCTGTATTCTTGTCCTGTTCTACAGAAAGAAAAAAAAATCTAATCATCCTTAAGAAATGAACTATATAAAAACAATTTATTAACAAAAAGTTATTAAAAATTACTCCTAAGGAAAATTAGCCTGGCTAACGCCAGACCCAATTCTCGTTGAGACTTGGGTCTGGGAACCACATGTACATTTTCTCGTATTTGAGGCGTGGTTTATGAATGCCCGGAGCCGTTTATTGGGTGCTAAGAATGTCTATCAAATGCGCCTGTACGTAGCTCATAGCCAATCGTTTCAATTATACCAGATGACGTCTGTAGAGCGACAGAAATTTGACGAGGAAGAAGACGAAATAAACTTGCGTTCTAAATTACTTAGAACATTCTCTAAGGCTGCATCAAAAGGTAGCTTCGCTACTGCTACCATGTTGAATCCATAGAAATAAACAAACTGCTTCGGTGTGTTGCATAGATGTCGTCATCGTCTTGGTGCTCCCGATCTGTGATTGGTTCCCTAAATGAGGCGAAAATCTGGACCATGGTATCCATACTGCCTTTCAGCGTGAATAAAATCGCGCTGCGGGAAGGCAGCATGGGGAAACCCAGACTAAAGGAAAATAGGAAAATTGATCAAGTGCTGTTGGTGCATTTTAGACAGAATTTGTACCTAATTTGTCTTCGCTATAACAGTCACAAAACACAATTAGGATGAGCCAATAAGTATGCATGTGACTGGTCGCTTGAAAATATGCCAAAACAATGTCTCATCATAAGTGATCCGCCTTTTAAATGTCACTGCATTAACTATCTTCAGCATTAACCTATTGAACCTATTAACATTATCTGCTTAAATTAAGTGAATTCCAGGTCATTTACAAGACTGAATTGAGTTAGAATACATTATTTATCTCTAAATAGAATCTAATGATAATTTCCACAGATATCCAATGAGAAACTAAAGGGCAGGTGAAAGTACATGTCTAATTAGTGTGTTGTTGGGTGGTTTAAAGGGAAAATAAACTGAATATTTACCTATAAATCAGGACATCATCTTCTGAACAGTTGTATTGGAGCTGGTACATTTTGACTTTGGGTGCCACTTTGCTAACTGCCCACTTGATCAGAGCAGAGACTGCGGTGACCTCTGACACTGACACTATCTGTTCTGGTAGGGCTTTGGTCTCCCCTTTACCGGTTTTAGTGGAGCTGGTGATGTCAGATAGTCTTGACTTTGGCTGAGATGTGCGGTTAGTTCCATTGCTAAGGTGGGGAAGCTGAATAATGGAGAGCTCAATTGAGGCTGTTGATTCTCCTGCTGCGTTTGCAGCAATACAAGTAAACGTCCCGTAATCCTTAGAGGTGGTGACCATAATGTCTAAAGTACCATTTTCATACACTATAGCCCTGGATGAGTTACTGATTAGTCGGTCATCTGGAGCAACCCAATGTATGAGAGGCATAGGGTCACCCACAGCCTTGCAGCGTAAACTGGCTGTCTGTCCCTCCAGGACCAAAAGCTTATGGGTATGCTGGGTAATTAACGGTGGTTCACAGACAAAATCTTCCTCTCGAACATACCAGAAGTAGCGACCTTTCAGACTTGGAGGGGAGGCGCATGTTTCCATATCGTCCTCTCGCTCTAGACGCCGCAACCACAGAATCTCACAGTTACAGTGAAGAGGATTCCCACCAAAGCTGAGAGACAGAATTGGGGCAAATGGTGTACTAAGAATGGTGTTAGTCTGTGAGCGAGCAAAGATGGGATCTGGCGGAAGCTTCTGGAGACGGTTTGACGTAAGATCCAACCTTGCAAGCTTTTCAAGATCAGTAAAAGTGCCCTCAGCAATGTGGGTGATGAGGTTGTGGTCCAGGCTTAGTTGGTGTATATTGAGCATTTTGCGAATGGCGTCCCAGGGAACACCCCGCAGGTTGTTGTAGGAGAGATCTAGGTCCTCCAAGGTGAGCAGCAGATCATCGAAAGCTTCTTTGGAGATATGAGTCAGTTGGTTGTTGTTTAGGATGAGGTGTTGCAAGTTCACCAAGCCTCGCAGGGCATCTGGGCCAAGCTCTGTCAACCGGTTACTGTCCAGGTGCAGCGAACGCAGTGTTTCAAGATCTACAAAGGAGAAGGGCTGGATGAAGCTGATGGTGTTTCGTGACAGTGTGAGGTCCACAAGGCCCGTCATGTTAGTGAAGTCCTGCTGGGTAATTTTGATGATGTAGTTTCCTCCCAGACGTAATTCCACGGTTCTTCTGTCAATGTCGAGGGGTACGAACAGCAGGCCTTTGGACGGGCACAATGTGCCCAAGGACTCTGAGAGGTTCTGACAGACACAATATTTAGGGCAGGCGCTGGTCATCATCACTGCGCTTCCCAGGAGAAGGAGGCTGCAGAGCACTTTGGCCATGGTAAATCACAAGCAGGGACCTGGACAGACAACAGAAAAAACAATAGTCAGTCCTTTCTGGTCATACAAAAACCAAATGATTGAATGCTTCAGCAGTGGCTATATGATGAATATAGTCCTCATTATGAGCAATTTTAGTCCCCATTCTGAACCAGTTTAGGATTATCTTAGGCTCTTAAAGGCTTCACGAAGCAGGGAACTTGGAACACATTGCTCTGGTCTTTTAACAGATTTTAAACCCTGAGTAAAAAAAAACAAAAAATCCTTGTGAAAAGCTATTGTTTGGATGTGCCTAAAGCCAAACTATGGGATTTAAAAGTTGTGCTATTGCTGTTGACAGCTAACAAAAGTCTCATGTGCTTCATTTTAACTTTAATAAGATAATAACTGAAGTAATTATGAAGTAATCCTCAAACCCCTGTCAGAGCATTGAGAAGAAACTGAGGTATAACACATGTTTAATAGTTGCTGGAAGCAGAAGTGTTTGACGTTGTGTCCATATGTGAAATCCGCAGCAGGCTCCATACCTCTGACACAGACAGAACGGATGACAGCGCTTGGCCTCAAATGACAGCCCATAATTCCTCTAGACATTTGTATTATCAATTCCAAACATACTCAAAACTTAAATCAATTTTAATCAGCGCACTGCCAGACTGATTCGCTAATGGTAGGAGCTGTTTGGTGGAGCTGTTTAAGGTGTGTGTGAGAGAAGGAGAAGGGGTGATTTTTCATTTCCAAGGATAATAGTTCTCCCAGCTGGCAGCATTCATACAATAAATCTTAATTGCTTTATCAATACCTTCAGTTATATCTTCTATCTAAGATTCCTATAAACCACAGTACACAGAGTTCTGGTTGGAACAGCTTATGAGTTTTCAAGCACATCTTTCTGGAGAGCCACAAGTTTATTGCATGTCACATCAATAAACTTACGAAGAGAAAGTATGCAGATCTCAGTATTTTTAGAAAACAGGGAGTTATACAGAAGGTGACTGACATTGGAAAGCTAGTCTAAAAACCAAAGAAAATCAGCACGCGTAATATTGTGATTACCCTAACCATGTAATCAAAATTGTCTGCAACAAAACAAATAAATTGGCACATCGAGAGGATGGATATTTTCACTTTGACTGACATGCAATCAGTGTCTGGTAATGCCAGATATTTATGCCAGGGCTGTGTTTTGCTAGAAAGCAAATAGATCATTTATCAAAACTATTTGCCCTTCAAGCTACTACACAACAAACTCAGAAGACTACTAGCACATTAACACTCGACTTCTTGTTTTAATGTCTGGAGAAATGCAATTTAAAAAAAAGGATTTAAACATACCAGGAAATTTCCAAGTTAACTGAAAATGTGATGCATCTAATTTTCTAGTCTATAATAATTTCACACTTAAAACAGACATCTTGCAGAGAATGAAAAATAGTTATGTTTTCTGAATAAGAATATATTTCCTTTTCCTTTCTTGTGAGAATATTTCCCAACTATCAATCGCTCATTCTCAGGAAATCAGATTTGTTAAATTTTATGAAAGAGCAACAATGTTGTAGACCCGAGTGTTGATAACACATACAATCTGACATGCTCATGTCTCAAACCCATTTCCTTTCTTTCCTCTCCATCTCCATTTTCGTGTACAAGAAAAAGGGGCAATTAACAGACAACATAAGTAATATGCATAAGAATGCAAAGTACAAAAATCAAAAATAAACACTGGCACATTGGTCAAGCACGTGAAAGTAGTGCAGAACACCACACACTTCATCTTAATAAAGAGATGAGGAAGCATGTTAAACCATATGCATTTGCAACATTTCATTAGTGCTAGGTTACTTTGAATTTATGACCACACCATATTGGATCAACTGAAATATACCCTATGCTGAATAAAACTTCATTTCAGTGTTCATTCAGGACTCACTGCATAGCATTTTGTAAAGTTATGAGAAGTATGGTTGGGACAAGGGGATATTTGTCATGTTTGACAGCTAAAACCTGATTAGGCTGAATAGAGCAGAAGCTTGCCCTTTAGCAGGCCCGTATTTCTGAGGTAAGTTTCCTGCATTACCAATTCTCTCATAACTGCTTGTCAAGCCTCATCTTTATTCATTCCTTTTGGAGCCTGCTAACGGCACAACCACCGAACACATATATAACAATTGCTGAGGAGCTCAAGCCCTAAGAAGATTCCACATATCTGCATTTCATCCAAATCAGACGGAAAAGGACGGAATGGCGGCGTGCCAAATGGGGAAAGGAATTTGCTTCCCCTTATCAAATGAGCCAAACATCTCAGCTCGTTTGTTGGAGAAAGTGTTTAAATGAGCTTAGCCGGGTCACTGCTAACTTCAAGGAAATCAACAAAAGGAGATCTAAGGGATGTGAAAAATCAGAGAGCTTTCTTTTTTTGTCAGTTCAGCAGACACTAAGGCCAAAGAATCATAGCTTTAATAAATGAAAGAGTAAGAGCACATCAAAAAGTCTTTTATCAAGCGAAGGAGAAGGTGTCCATGAAACAGCAGGACGTGAAAAACTACAGAGACTGCTAAACATCCAAAGGCGAGGTAAAAGCTTAGGCTTTTGCAATCATACAGTGCTGAGGCGCAAGATGAAGGTAGAGCTGCCATGATATGGAGGGCCATTTACTTGAGATCCAGGGGAGAACTCCCCAGTGCAGACCCCTGATTGGACATGGGCTAACCATTATGACAGTAGGCAGTACGTTTGACAGCGCTGCTCTGAAATCTTCATGATGTGTGACTGCGTGATGGATTCTGCACCTGGCATAATATTTGACCAATGACTTAGATTTCAATGTTTTTTTGTCTCAACAGCAGTGTCTTCTACTTTTACTTTATTATCGTACAGTATGATACAATATGTATGATAGAGTTCCTATTTTCAGGATTGAATATACTTTTTTTTAAGTCAGTACATTATTAGTTTATTATTATTATTATTATCATTGTTTGATTGAATCACTGGCCTACAGTCCAGTAGTACATGTGTTTTTCAATCAATAAATTTTCACAATTTCTTTTTCTTTTAGGTTAATTATTATTTTGCTGTCTTACAAAACAACAACAACAACAACAACAACAACAACAACAACAACATGTGGATTGTAGTTACATAGAAAATTGTAGGTATAACATCATTGCCACTATAAAGCCACTTCTGGCACCTTTCTAAGAGTTGTGTGACAAAGATATGAATAAAACTTAGGCTAAATAGTGAAGTTTGTTTCTTCTTATTAGTCTGTTTCGCTTGTTTCTTTGACACTTTGAGCTTGCAAATTAACAAGCTGCTCTCCGACAACACTCTAAAAACGAAATCCCAAGTGAGGAAGCACATACATTTCCTGTGAAATCAACATGTATAAGCTTGCCAAGGTTACTGTCTTATTCAGTTCACACATTGTCTTGGACTACCTAAAGTTCAGCATATACTTCATCATTTCATCATTACAGGTGTATATAAATCCTTTCCTTATACATTAAAATAATACAGTTGCAGTAAATGTCATGCTGTCTTTACACTCTGCCGATCATGTTCTTAAATCAACACTTTTAAAAGTCATTACTCTACCTTTGCAAAGATGATTAATGGAAAAACAAATGTAGAGGAGAGTATAGTGTTGGATAGAAGGTTATTAGACAATGGTGTCCCAGAAGAAAACTTTCTTTTGAGTCACTCAGGGAAGTTTGGTAAGACTTTATTTTGATGGTCCACTTTCTACTAACTATAAGCAACTTGCAACTAACTCGCATTATTAGTATTAGTAGACTGTCTGCTTAATATCTGCTAACTCTTTATTGTGATGGTCCTCCAACAGACATTCTAATGACTAAGAGTAACTTTGCATCTACATGTCAACTTATTCTACTAACCCAAACCCTAACCTCACAGTAAACTAATACTCAGAGAGTAGGGCTGCCCACGACTAAAGATTTACCTAGTCGACCTGTTTGTAGTTCATTTAAGCCATTTGTCGATAAGTCAGGGTAGAAATACTAAATTATAATAATGAGCATTTAAAATAAATATTAAATGCTCAAGTGCACACAAAGCTTGCCGCAGCGACACCGTAAACATTGCATTAACTTTTATGAGATCAGAACACCAACAAAATAAATAACCTATAATATAAACAACAGCCTTATCTTTAAAAAAAAAAAAGAAATTTAACGAAAATATTTTTACAATGTTGGACATAAATATAAATTATAAACAAACGAATAAATAAATACACTGCAAACTGAAACTGTTAAAAGATAAATCAGTTCAAACATAATCAGACTGACGGATAAGTATAGACTTAACATTGAATGAAAACTGTTTTTCAGAAGTTAGAACACAAACAAAATAAATATACATTATATAAAGATTAATAAATAAACATGTATATATTTAGCAGCAAAATGAAACAATACAACAAAATGGACAATTAGGCTATACCTGTGCTTCGACATGGAAGTTAAGTTAAACATATTGTGCAGTAAGGCAAGCTTAGTACTAATTTAGCTACCAAACTCCGCACAAAACACTTGGAATATGTGCCTAATATTAGATCATTTATTTAGGTTACCGTTAAAGAGGGAGGTCATGTAAAGATTTAAATGATAAGTCATGTTTGAGGTATAAGTCACCTTTTTGTGGTCATTCTTTACTATCTGGAAATATCTGGAAAGTATTGACAGTATAACTAATTTTAATCAAGTTTGACTTTTGAAACTGTATGAGACACAAATCACGCAAATATTAATGTTTCTGGATGTGTTATGACTAGGAAAGCTGTATATTGACCGAAGGGCTAATGGACTACATCTGGTCAACATGTCCTAGCCTTCATTCCACCAGAGATTATTGTCAGAACAATTCAATGCACTGTTTCAACCAGACACATGAAAGCTGGGTGAATCTTGGTGTTACCTGAGGTAATCTATGCTCAGAAGCTCTGGAGATAATGGCTAATCTTTGTGAAGTATGAGCAAACTACTGTAAGTAGCTTTTGGGGTGAACGTCTTAGTTCAGTGAATACCTTTTCATTCTCTGCAGCTCAAGTCTTTGGCAGAGTTTCACAGTTAGAAATAAGTTTTACATAATGGCATGAATCCATGCGCCCTATGACGACAGCTTTGAACTAGTTGGATTTGCTTAGAAGCTTTTTTTTATTTTTTTATTTCTACATCTCAATTATTAAAAAGCTACACAAAAACTGTAGGCCATACCCAAAACTGAAAATCATGTAAGAGAAGATATTTTAAAGAATGTTTCCCATTTTTGTATATGTGAAGTCACTTCAGAAGACATGTAATATATATCAGCCGATCCTTATGGATTAATTTCACGCTATTTTATGTCCTTTTAAACTTTAAAGAAGTTTTGGACCCCATTTGACTTTTACCACATAGACAAAAACAGCCGAAACATTTTTATGAAATTAACTCATTTTTTGCTCTACAGAGTAGAGAAAGTCAAACACGTTTGCAAAGACATGAGGGATGATAAAATTAGTTTTCTACTGCTCTCTTAAATTATTTTTACAAACTAAAACTGCACTGTAAAAAGTGGTAACCTGCAATTGTTATGTAAAGAGCTATTTCTACCAGATCTTACCCTTCAACTTAGTTTTGTTGGTGTTATTTAGGTTGATTCAGTAATGCTAATATATATTTTTTTTATTTGAATAAAATCTATTAATTTAGGTTTCCATTTGTTTTAGTGTGTAACGAATAAAAACATTGTTTTCTGCTGCCAGGCCAGTAGTTAGCGATGTCACTTTGTAAAGAAACACTAAGAACCTAAAAGACTGAACATGCAATCCGCATGACGTCAACGTTTTTACAAATTAGCGTTTTTTACACTGAGACAATAATATTATTTTTGTCAAAAACTTGCTTGTTGAAACCCGTTTTTAAAAGTTTGCATTTTCAGGCCCTCAATACGCTGTTGTAGTGTAAAAGAATGGCCAAAACGCATTCAAAAGTGTTCTGTTTTTAGGTTTTGTGTAAACAGCCCCAAAGATGGCACCAAGGTTATTTTGAGTGGCTGTATGACATCAGTTACCCCAACAAAGGTGTCCAGAGTATGGGCTACACTGAAAAAGTGAAACAACGGTTTTATTTAGTGCATTTGCATATTGGTCCAATCAAAATCATGGTTTACGGTTTAAACTCAGCTAGCAAAAACACATTCTAAAAATGTAATTCTAACAATTATGAAAACATTTTTCTGGACGGTCATAAATAACTAAATGCATAAATACATGTAAATGTTGTCAGTCTGATGATGAGACGAAAGGCAGAGAAGATCAAATATAAGACATTTTATTTGAATACAGAAAATGAAAGTAGACTCAGATAATCCAAAGGTTAGAAATAGCAACGAGACCACGTGTAGCACGCAATACACCAACAATACCAGACAACTGAAGTGAGCGCACAGAGGAACTTAAATACACAGAGATAATGAGACAATGACAAACAGCTGTGACAATTAATGAGTGTCCATGGAAACTGATGGTGGCGGGAAAATGAACAAAGGAAACAGGCAACGGATGAATACAAACTAAAAGTCCATGAAAATTAAACTAACTAAACATAATTGTGACATTACATAAATAAATGAAATATTATTTATTTTATGTATATATATATATATATATATATATATATATAGAGAGAGAGAGAGAGAAGATAAGATGGTATAGATAAGATGATATATATATAGAGAGAGAGAGAGAGAGAGAGAGAGAGAGAGAGAGAGAGAGAAGATAAGATGGTATAGATAAGATGATATATATATATATATATATATATATATATATATATATATATATATATATGTATGTATGTATGTATATATATATATATATATATATATGTATGTATATATATATATATATATATATATGTATATATATATATATATATATATATATATGTATATGTATGTATGTATGTATGTATGTATGTATGTATATATATATATATATATATATATATATACATACATACATACATATATATATATCATCTTATTTTCCTGAAATGAGTTTTGTCTTAATTTTGCACATATTGTTTTAACTTTTAAACTTTTGTATCTTTTAAACACCGCAACATTTTTTTTTTATTATTTTAATAAAGATTGCTTGCTTGTGAGAGAGTTAAAGAAAGAATAGTCTCTCTCCACAGCACTTCCATTTTGTTCTCTCAGGTCATTCGGGCAATAATTCAAACACATCGCCTCATATATATCCATATCCAGAAACTTGACCCATTGTATTTTCCTCTCAACCGCCGAATCCTCATCCCCTCAGACGTCTCATCTTCAGCACACTGGCATTCTATCTCACCGTTGCCTTGCAAATTGTCTCATTGCCCCTCGCTTTCATTTATTCCCGATGCCAGCATCTTTCATAACAAGTGCACAACAGCAAAGGTCAGATTTATTAAAAGCACTCTCTATATATATATTTTCGACCTCCCTCTCTTCCTCTATCGGTTTAGTCACATCCATGGCTGCTAATCATTTTCGCCTTTACACACAAACATCCTGTGTCCCCCTTTCTTTTGATTAATGTGCAGACGACACACAGCGCCATTTTAGCGGGAAGTGATAAAAGCACTGAGAAGGAAAGCGGAGCGCAGCCAAAGGGGAGGGTGACAATGGGTTTATTTCATACTGTGGCCAAATTAATTTTCACAGCAGGATGCGAGGGTTAAAAAATCAGACGTCAGGCTAATTAACCTTAGCAGCTTATGTTGTGTCTACGTTACACTAATCAACAATTTTGTGTCTATTGTTGCTAAAGTGTGCGTATGTGTGTGCGACTCTTTCACGCGCCATAAAAAACACACATTTAAGTGTGCCTTCAGTCTATAATTTGCTTGTTGATAATGAGATAATGTAACATGGTAGACATTCAGAGCTGATAAAGATTGTGTTTTTCTATTAGCATTACCATTGTGTGATAGAGAAATTAATATACATTTTACACAGTTAACAGCAAAATGTTAGTTTAATAGCCATGAATGAATGTGGCATCTACACAACTGGGACCCGCATTCAAATCCCACTTCCTCTTTCTCTGACTAAATATAGATGTATTAATGGATGAATTCTGCCTTCAGGAAAACTTTAGACAAACTCTTTTTACCTACAATAATCATGCAACTTAATCATTAAATATACAAATAATATTTCATCAAAAGCCTAGGGGAGGGCAGAAATAAAAAAATAAACACTTCACCTTGAAATGCATCATTGTTAATGTTATTTGAAGTGCGTGTTATTACACACCTACATCTAAAGCAAAGCCTCATAAAAGTGTATGTATATAACAGGACAAACAGTAATCCATCTGCTCCCTTTAGTCATTAATCAAAAAAAGTTGCTCACAGGAGACAAATTTATTAAATATTACGTCCAGAACACAATCATAGGGATATTTGTCTGATACTGTCAAGCCCATGAAAAAGGGAAGAGAAATGTCATATTTTGTACTCCAGCGAGTATTTCCCAGGGTATGTTTTGGAAAGTCAATTTCTGTACACACATACCTCAGAGGAATGGCTACTAAAATAGATTTTGAGCAAGTATGTTATTGCACATAGGAGGAAAGGGTGGGAGGGGAAGGGGGGTATGTTGTTATAATATATGGGGCAAGTTGTCACAATGGAACATGCCAATTACAGGAATTTGAGGACAAATTTAAGCAGTAAAACTAAATGTAAAATCTATCATATCATTGCTTTAGCTAATAAATGTTTTATTTATTACAGTTATAACATTGAAAACACATACAACAACTTGCAACTAAGAGTAAAAAGCGATGGACTAAAAACTGGACTAAAAACCTGTTTCACGTACAGACGACAACGTTGCCAAAATGATCCAAGTTCACATGGATCCGGGTAAACAACTAAATACACTGTATTCTGATGTCTGGCCAGTAGTTGACAATTTCACTTTGTGAAGAAAAACTATGCGCCTATAGACTGAAAACATAACACACATACTTTTGGTAGTTTACACAGAGACGATAACGGTATTGTTTTCAAAACCTTTCACTTTAAAACCCATTTTCAAAAGTTTACATTTTTTAATTAACATGCAAAACGCAAACAAAGTTTTCCATTTTTTGTTTGAAAACAGTGTTGCGTGAACAGCCCCCTAAAAATTCTGCAAAATCCCTTGAGAACATAGTTTAATCGTATATATATATATATATATATATATATATATATATATATATATATATATATATATATATATATATATATATATATATATTACACTACATACATGAGCCTTGCCAGAATGTATGCTACTGTGGAAATATCAATAAAACAATTGTTTTTCTATTTAATATGTTTTGAAAGTGCTATGTATTCTGCAAAGCTGAATTTTCAAAAGCCATTACTTCAGTCTTCAGTGTCACATGATCCTTCAGAAATCATGTGCTGATTTAGTGCTCAAAAAACATTTCTCATTATTAACATTAAACATTTCTTATTATCAATGTTGAAATCAGTTTTTTTGAAAACAGACAAAAAGTAGATTCCTAACGTTTCCTTATGGTTCCTAACATATAGCACATGTGACAGCTTCCCTGTGAGACATCTAGCCCCAAGTCTGCACTATAAACATTCATGTTTTCAACTCTTATGAATTCTCCATGCAGTCTGTATAGTGCCATATTCTCCACATCATTGAGTTTTCCACCAGGAACCTCAGAACCCCTGAAGCATAATAGAGTGAAGATCAGAGGGCAACAGACCTCTTAAGCACAGCGGACATATACGCGCATGAATCTGTGAATACTTTTGACAGCATTCTAACTGTGCATTTAGGTTGCAGAATGAAAAATGGAAACAAATACAGCATGCCCATTTTTTACTGCATAGCGCTCTTTCTGTTGCCTTTCAAGCAGAGAGGGCTGTTAGCGGCATTATCAATGGATGCATGCTCTCGTGTGTTGACAGCTGAATAATGGATCCCAAATTTCAATTTGAGGAGCTAACAACTGTCTTCATTTTCTCCTGTCCTCTCCTCATCCAATCCGTAAGCTGATCTGCAAGTAAGACATCTGCCATGACAGATACGGCTCTTTAGGGAAAAATAATCCGTCTCCGTATTGCATTTTGGACAATGACTCCATTTGGTTGGTAATGTAATGTATAATAAGGGCACTAAACATGAATTAAGAAGTTCCACTGCGGGAGGTGAACGACAGGTCGCATATAATCACTGAGCCGTCCAACTCACTGCAGGATGAACCACACAGAACAGTCAGTGGCCTTCACCTGTCTTTGTCCACAAAAACAATATACTACTGTACTCCTCACTGCAGAATGTGCAACACACTCAATAGTAGCAATAGTTTTGTAAATAGTTCACAGTATTGACAATAAATTTAAAAAAATATGCTACATTTTCACAAAACAAGCTAATCTTTTTTTGTTTTTCAAACAACCTCATTAAGTGCATGTTTAATTCAAGGAGGTCTTTAATATTTGGAGAACGCAATCTGTCAGCATTCATATGTATCACAGATGATCAGCTGGTGCTAGAGCTTTCAGACGAATGTACAGGGCTGGATATATGTATTTAAAATGTAATTTATTCCTGTGATGCAAACTGATAGTTAAGTACATTTTACATTTTACATTTATTAATTTAGCAGACGCTTTTATACAAAGCAACTTACAAATGAGAACAATAGATGCACTTAAACGAACAGTAGGACAACAATATGCAAGTGCAATGACACATCTCAGTTTTATCTAACACAGTACATGTAATTATTATTATTATTTTATAAAGAGAAGAGAAGAGAAGAGAAGAGAAGAGAAGAGAAGAGAAAGTGTTAGTATTACTGGATCAAGTGCTGCCGAAAAAGATGCGTCTTCAGCCGTTCCTTGAAAGTGGCTCCGGACTCAGCAGCTCTGGTTGAGATGGGCAGATCATTCCTCCAGCAGAGAACAGTCAAGGTAAAGGTCCGAGAAAGAGATTTTTTGCCTCTTTGAGATGGCACCACAAGACGACGTTCACTTGCAGAGCGCAAGTTACTGGATGGCACATAAATCTGAAGTAATACGTTTAGGTAAGAGGGTGCAGAGCCAGTAGTTGTTCTGTAGGCAAACGCCAGTGACTTGAATTTGATGCGAGCGGTTTTGCAATTTTGTGAAGAGAGGAGTGACGTGTGTCTCTTCGGCTCGATAAACACCACTCTCGCTTCAGTTTTCTGGAGCAGTTTCAGAGGTTTGATAGAGCAAGCTGGAAGACCAGCCAGGAGAGCATTACAAAAGTCCAGTCTGGATAGAACAAGAGCTTGGACAAGGAGTTGTGTAGCATGCTCTGATAGGAAGGGCCTGACCCTCCTAATGTTGTGCAAGGCAAATCTACTGGACCGGGCAGTTCTAGCAATGTGGTCTGTGAAGTTCAATTAATCGTCAATTACAACTCCAAGGTTCCTAGCTGACCTTGATGGAGTTATGGATGACGAGCCTAGCTGAATGGTGAAGTTGTTATGAAGTGTTGGGTTGGCCGGGACCACAAGCAGTTCTGTCTTCATAAGGTTTAGTTGAAGGTGGTGGTCCTTCATCCAGCCAGAAATGTCCGTCAGGCAGGCTGAGATACAAGCATCTGCCATCAGATCATCAGGCTGGTAAAGTAAGCTTTCTATCTGACCCTTCAGAACTGCTGCGAATAAAAGTGAATGGTACTGCGTTTGCTTTAGCTAAACTGTATCACATATCAAAATATCAGAGACTTCCTTGCATCAGTTCATAAATATGAACCGTCGGGAAGAGTTTAACGAGGGACTCTTACAACAGACAGAGGAGAAATGGACAGGCTCATCTGAACAGGGGAAAATAAAATAAAAAACGGTGAAATACATTTTAGGTGAGTTTGAACCTTTTAAATTGTTGTTTGGTAACAGGGTTAACTAATGCATCAGCCCAATTCAATCAATTAACACTTGAAAAAAAAGCTGCCTGCTTAGTTTAGTTCATTAAAATGAGCAAAAATGACACAATGTCATTTTAACATTTGTTTCCATTGTCATTTGCAAAAAATTTAATCATGTTCAATCCACTTAAATGTGTAAAATAAAAGTTAACTTAATCTTGTGTGTGTGTGTGTGTGTGTGTGTGTGTGTGTGTGTGTGTGTGTGTGTGTGTGTGTGTGTGTGTGTGTGTGTGTGTGTGTGTGTGTGTGTGTGTGTGAGTGTGAGAGTGTGTGTGCGCTGAAAAAACTCACAGAACTCTGTGGCACCAATTTGATCAGTGACAGCACTGACTGGATTAATGAAAATGAGATACACTCTCATAAAAAAGTACAAAAGGTATATTAGGTACTAATATACAAAGTCAAAATAAGACACTAACCCCCGTTTTCACAGACGAGGCTTAAGCTAGTCCCAAACTAAAATGCATGTTTGAGTTTGTTTTAACTGAAAACAACTTGCCCTGACAGATCTTAAAATATCTCAGTGCCATTGTTTTGTCTCAAGATGCACACCAGAAATATTTTTTCAAAGGCACATTTCTAAAAGCAAGTTATATGTCCCAATTGAACTAAGGCCTAATCCTGGCTTAATCTAAGCTGTGTCTGTGAAACCAGGCCTAAAATATTAGATTATATATTTTATATATTTACCTGCATGACACGTGGCCTGGTGGCCATTAACCGACAATGAACCGAGAACATGCAAATGTTATTTAAATATTAAATGTACAAGTAAATATTTGATCTCCAAAGGGTTCGACTGACAAAAACAGAATGATGACATATCATCAGTATGACGATAAGAGGGAGCAATGGTAGAATATCAGCAAGGGCTCTGGTACGTAACTGCCTATGGGCGACCCTCCCCAACCAGGTACGAAGTACATTGTACACTGTAAAAGACCAAATCCCGGGGGATTTCCTGTCACAACCGTGCTGCACAAGCACCAGTCTCTACCACCCACGTCCTCAATAGATTTTAGCACAGCACCATTGATGCAGTCCATAACACTTCCCCCCCTCCAGGTCCTGCGGGTGGGAGAACCAGGTCCTGCTCTTATCTTAGGCTGCCAGACATCAACCTACCACGAGCATCCCACGCACAGCCTCCAGACATGCCTCGGCATGAAGGGATGGCACCCATATCACAACCACTTAGAGAGAGAGAGAGTAAAAGCCCGTTGCCTGAGAGGGTTTGAAAATGACAAAAAAATCCTGCTTTTCCACTCAATGGAAGAACCTAGTTCTGTAGGAGGAGAGGTTGGTCCACCCCCTGCCGTTTGGCTAATCTAATATGGAGGAATGGCATAAAGCCCCCCTCACGCTTCGAGAGAGCACGGCACAGCACGTTCTTAAGTGCTGTGATTTATGGCTGTCACTCGAACTCTACAAGTCCTCTATATCGACAGCAAAGATGCAGATTTAGGGCAGACCTAAAAGCTCCATCCATCATTCTCTATACCTCACTAACATATAACACCTCTGGCAAGACACAACTCACAAGAGGCTTTGACTCAACAAATGAAGGCGAGAGAGCCGTGGCGAAGCCATAAGCTGACACATATTCTGCGTATATTCTATATTTAACCGTAAACGCTTCTAGATATGTTGTTCTGTTTTAAAATGTGAGAACGCAATGCATAATCCAACAAAGGCATTGTTTTCTCAGCATTTTCACAAGTGATGCTATAATGTTGCATTAGTGTAAAAAATATAGTGTTTTTACAGTCATTTTTTCAATATATCTAAATATTTACTTATTTATATGCATTTCTTCAGTGTGATAAAATTGATACATTCATGCATACAATACAATACAACACATCTAAGATGAGTGTGTTTTTATTTTTTAAATGAAAATTAATTTTTTTTAAATTATTTAGGGTGCATAAAGTAACAAATGCCAGGTTTATATGTATGTCTTGATATCATTAGGGAAACAGCTTTGTTAAAATAATTAAATTCAGACTACAGGAGTTTTTTAAATCTTAACTGATTGTGAAATCTGGTTGCATCAAGCACATAAGGAGAATCATCACAGATTTCCTTCTTTCAAATCTCAAACCTACAAAATTTGAAAATCACTAACCTTACACTAACCCTAAACCTACCCATCACAGAACACTTTCTGCATTTTTACATTTTCAAAAAAACTCATTCTGAATGATTTATAAGCTTGTTTCCATTGGGACCTTAATTTAGGTCCCCATAGTGACATGAGTCCCCATGTGTTAGTGTGCACTCAGGTCAAAATCTCCGCCCCAAACACACACACACACACACACACAATAAACAATACATCAAAATGTTCCATTTAAGTAAACTTTTTAAATTACTATTTGTTATATTTACACATATGTGTGCATTATATATAAAATGGTCGAACATTTTTGTCATTTCAAGATTCATCGCCTTAATAAAATAAATGAAACTGCATTCAAGCTCCTCTTTGCAAGTGTTGAAGCTCACAGAACTGAATATCCCAAACTATTTCTATTCCAATCTGCCAAGGCATCCCAAAATCCCTTTCTCCACAGCCAGCCCACTTCTCCTAGTTCCACTATCATTCTACTAGAAAAGCTAATTAACAACTGCCAGAACACCCTTTCAAACACATGAAGCTGAGCTTGAGAGAAAGAAAGATGCATACAATTCAGGGAAAAAAAGTGATATAGAGGAATACAGATGGAAGAAGAATCCAGAGTGGATAAGAAAGAGAGGAGAAAATATAAGACTGCAGAGATGTTTATTGGTAAAATATATAACAGCACGCTAAAAGCTTTGCCTTTTGACACTTGAGGCAGGAACTACCAGGAGAGGAAAGCAATCGCAGTCTCCTCTATATGGAAGGTTCCCTAGTACCTTGTTGAGACAATCACAAATGCGATGCTTTCAACCAAAGGTCTCAGCGCCCTGCTCCATAATTGATTCCGTGTAGCACAAACAAAACACGTTTGGCATCTACAGCAGCTGCACTTGTTGTTCATTTGTGAGCCCCATGTAGTTCTGTCGCAGAATCTGTTTGTTTATGCAAAGATAGGCAGACCAGACCCATGGGAATGATGTTATATAATTAACACTCCAGATGCTTGAAGACACAGAATCCAGTAATAAGGGACAAACAATCCATAGATTTGCATGTTGTGCTCTGCGTGGTTTTAATAATAAACAAGAACGTAAGCAAGACCGTCAACACTGCGGTAAACAAACGTTGGTTCATTCTAGATTCTAATTCCTCACATGCTAGAGTAGCAAATACTCAACAAATGCAGATGGTCTCCATATAATTAATTGGTGGAACAATGCCCTTTTTATTTATGGATAATTGTCTGGTCATTAGAGGAGAAAGATTATAACGAGGTCATGCTAACCTGCCAATCCCTTGACTGAATCCATGAGATAATTCATTTCTAGTGACTGGTCACATCTATATTTAGGCTTTTTAATGTAGATTAATGGCCTAATTGAATTTCTGTGAATTTAATTTTATAAATCTTTTCACATGGGCTCAATCAGAAATAATATGTTGAGCCAATGGAAAAATCTAGTTTACCAAACCGTGTTGTTGGTCCAATTAAAATGTTTAAATTGTAGTAGCAATTTACTTCTAAGTGTCCCAAAAGATAACATGAATAACAATAACATGAAAAACAAACACATTAAGCAAAATAAAGTACACAGGCAACAGGGTTGACATTTTATCACATCGCTTTATTAACAAATCAATGTGGTACTGGTTTAAAACCTGCAAATAAAACTAAAAACTAACATTAATGACAAAGTTCCCCTGCATCACATCTCGCAAGTTAAAGAACAGAAGTTACAAAATTGCATAATGAGGATGAGACTTGTTGTATCTACTCTACTCTATTTAATCTACTCGATGTAGATTTTGCTGTATCGTTTATTACCAAAACAGATGTTCCACTTCAACCTGATAGATTGACTGAGCACAATTAAATATGTTCTGTGGATATACATTTTTATTTTGAGTGAAGACCTCATGCTATGATTAGTACAATGCATCTTTTTTGCATGGGGATAATTATTTGGAAGTCGTTTATTGAGCCAATATGTCATTGATAGTTTCCACAATTTTTCAAAATTAAAATTCTTGGTCACACATTAGATTAGGGTCCAATTTTTACTGTTAACTATGATTTTTGCCTTACACTCTTAATTAGTGCTTATCAAAAGTAAGTAGTTGTTAAGTTTAGGTATTTAAGGGATGTAGAATATCATGCAGAATAAGGCATTAATATGTGCTTTAAAAGTTACAAAATACAGCCAATATCCTAGTAATATGCATGCTAATAAGCAACTAGTTCATAGTGAGAATTGGACCCTAAACTAGTGTTACCAATGTTTTTTTTATTTATTTTTTTTTTTACAGTGTATTTCTAGCCTGGATGCCAGCCCGAACCCAGCCCACAAAATTTTTAGGTCGGGAAGTTCGGTCTGGACTTGATCCGTTGAGGAGCTATTATGCCCGAACAGAAAATTGTTCGGACCAATCAAATTGTCAGGGCGGGCTTTATACGATGATGGACAGATGAGCAACGGTAACGTAACCATCCACGTCATCAGAGCGCTTGGGTTGAATTCATAGGTGCCGCTGGAGAATTGAGTCGTGTATATTCCGCTATCGCGTCTGTTATAGAAGATGTAGACAGCGCATTAATTTTAGAAGAGGAACAGAGAACCGCGATCAAGGCATTTGTCGATGGGAAAGATGTTTTTGCCGTCCTTCCTACGGGATTCGGAAAAAGTTTAATCTATGAACTTTAATCCATCTCTCAACATACGTCACTTAGTCCGTTGCTCTGATTGGTTCTAGGTCTATCCAATTGAGTGCAGAGGCCTTTTATTCCCTGGTTCGGTTGACGCCCCATAATCACAGCCCAATGGAGCAGTATCAGACTCACATTCTGACTAGAATCTGAGTATGACAATGTTAGGCTAGTGTATTTCCTCATTCCCTAAATCGCAGGTTATTACATCTCTCTTAAACTGAGAATCATTTCCAATTTGCTTTGACATTTTGAGACAAATGTTAAAACTGCAAATTAGTAAGGTTACTGAAACTTAGTCTATAAGCACTGACTGTTTTCAACAGCCCACAAATTCATATTAACAGATTTGTAATAAGTTTTAAGTGTAATAAGTTCTGTTGTAAAAAGTTATATTTCTACTAATAATAATTTAAAATGAGTATTATAATTATTTAATAAAAAAATTAAATAAAATGTATATATATATATTAAATTAGCAAATCAGGAGGTTATCTAACGATCATTCAGTGCCAAACAATGTGGTGATTAATTATCATGGAGATATAACTGATATAAAACAAGCATGCTAAAACTATGCAAAATGTAACCTCATTATGCACCTGTAGGTCATTCTATGAACACCCCATGTAATGCCATTTGTACAAAGCCCTCACACTCTGGTAGTTAAGTAACAAAAATAGTAGGCTTAAGTAGGCCTATGTTCTGGAAAGATGTTACATGAATATATTCATAGAGAGCATTGCATAGAAGAAGACTATAAAAGGCTGACACACCAAGTGCACATTCAGAAAGCCGGCATGCCCTGTTTTCAGCAGAAAGGAAAACTGTAGTCTCTAACTCTTGCATGTAGCCAAAAGTAAACCTTGTTTTATTGGAGTTCAGTTTAAGCAAACAAAAGTTCTTGCAAAGACACTGGGCAGCAACCGTGGCATTTCTGGTGCATTAGTTTCACGCTGATGCTTTTGTCACACTGATTCCCCGGGATAGAAAACTTATGCAGCTTTCAGTAGATCAATGACGCTGCTCCTCCTGGGGAATTTTTGAATTGTGTGCACTGCTGTGAGAAAAAAAAAAAACACATCAGTGGTGGCCTACTTTTGTGATTGTTCTTTCCCGAGTTGTTTAACTGATGAGCGCTCTATTGGAGAGGAATTAAAATGGAGGGAATTGTTTTCTCTGAGACTGATTAATTACCACGGAAATAATTATCCCCTCAAAAAAACAGAGCAATCTCAAAGTAATAAGAGACAATACCCTGTTGAGGTATGACTAAGGACTTTTAGGTGGATTAGTCATTTTGCAGAGTCAGAGTCTTTTTTGTAGGTGGTAGCAAAAGATAATTAAGACTGATAAAGAAAAAAATATTACAAAACAATTAATCTCTTTGCAATTTGTTAATATTATTTGTATATGGTTTGTTAATAAATATATTTCTCCAAATCAATTGAAGTCCATTAATGTTTCAATTCAACAGAATCGTGTATGTTTGTATAATATTTGGAAAATATTGTGTCTGATATAAAGCAAAACACTGCAACACTGCCATGGAACTGTAACGCGTGCGTGTAGACAGGCAGACGAAGACAAGGATGAATAAAGTTCCAACACACAGTTGAATAGAATAGTCCCAACTGGTATGCGTCTAAACAGGCAGCAGGGTACACGCAGGGTACACGCACACGCACACGCACACGCACACGCACACGCGCGCACACACACACACAACTTAAAAGTAGACCGAACAGGGAATGAATGTGAGGGATGAACTTATAAAGCAAACTCAAACGAGGATAATTAATAGAACACAGCTGACACAGATGAACTTATAATGACAGTAACCAAGGAGATAGATGAGTGGCGGGAATCTGAACAAAGACGTGACAAATGACAACATCCTGAAAGTCCATGAAAACAACACTAAACAGAACATAATGTGACAGGAACATTATTCAGTTGAAGAAAGACAAAAGCTAACAATAAAAATGCTTTAATATGTAATAATATTATATAAGATGAAAATTATCTGTGATTAACACCTAATTACAACAGTGTCTCTTTGGTAGATAAAGTCTGTTATACTTCCTCTAATCCTCTTTATTGCTATACGACTATAATTACAGCATACATTTAAAAACTCTTGTGTTCACTTAATGTAATTGCATACAGTAAGTACCAAGCAGAGGATACTTATAAACAAATGGGTACACTAGTTACCGTACACTATGTCCCAGTCTTGAGTACAGGCACGCTGAGATGTAGTTGTGCTTTCTGCTTGTTTTATTTACGAGGACGGCAACTCTACATCCTTCTCCATTCCTCAAGTGAATAAGGATGAGCCTTCAATATGAAATATGAATGCAAATCTTGAAATGGTCACCACAGGGTCCATAGCACAACAACACATGTCAACACAACAATATCACAACAGCATTAATAGAATGTTTCTGCACTGTTATAGAATATATAATCTTTATTTATTGAGATGCAACTGATGTAATTTTCCACAGTTTAACGTCAGAACAGAACTATGAACTCTTGACAGACACAGTCCCCTCTTGAGAAACCTGGGGTTAAGTGACTTGCTCAAGGCCACAGTTGCGATGGATCCGGTCTCATTCCCACAGGGATTTGCTAGGGGTCAGGTTAAGAAAAGGAGCAGTAGCTGGATTCCTGAAAGTGATTTGCCTGCAGTAATTTGACATTGAATAGAGACAGATTGCAAGTCAAGGAAAAAATTCAGTAGATAATGAGAGTGTGTTTATAAAAGGTTTTGTAAACATTAACATCAAAAGTAACTGCATTGATTGAATGGTTGGAGCATTGATGTTCCTGAGACATTAACTGCACTGCACAACACTGCTAAGTGATGTGTATTGGTATTTATATAGATTTTTCTTTGTGTTTACTTACAAACAGCTTTATAAGTTCTTCAGGTTGACTGGTTCTGGAGTCTTGTGTCAGTCTAGCTGGTGCTTTGAGCCACTGGGATCTTTCCTTATTCTACTCTGAGCTTTTCTGATGTACAGTATTTCCTAGTGCATTCATTATTCACCATGTTTGACAAGAGTTTCATTGTTAGTTTTAACACACCTTGGGTGCATTTCCCAAAAGCATAGTTAGCCAACTATTGTCGCAAGTTCCGTCATTCCCAACATTGTTCAATTATTCTGTTTTCTGCAACCACAGTTCCAACTTACAGGAACTGACGTTGTTCAAGTGACGAAGGTGCAACCATGTTACTACAGTTTTGAGAAACGTAGCTAGATAATTTATTCATCATGGTATCATACTACCGTGTTGAAGCAGTGAGTTGCATTGTTGTATGTGAAACACACCTGGTTGGAAGCCTAAAAGTTGGCTAGGTTGGTTTGTTTCTTTAACCAGTAAATATGGACAATCCAGGTCCATGCTAGTTTATGCTGGTTTGGTGTTAGTCAGCCTGGTAGACCAGCACAGTTCACTAGCAAAAAGAAGGGAGAGTGATAATCATTACTGCATCTTTCTGATGAAGCTGTTTGATCAAATTGGTCTGACTAGTCAAGATGAAGCAGCACTCAGTGGTCAAATAATGTGGTATTGATTTAATCAGGCGAGTTTTTGTGGTTGAGCATGGGGATAAACCAGAACACTCGAATCCAATGCTGAAAACCGACATCAAAAACACATGTAACTAGCCACTTAAAGTAAGGACTGTTTTTTTCTTTCTTTCCAGAGATCTCTGCCCATCTCTCCCCATTTAGCTACTGTGCATTAGAGAGTGGTGTGTTAAGGTTATTTGTGTACATGTATTCTTTTTTTTTGTTTAATCTGTTGCTGAGTCTGCTGAGGGTTTCTCGTGGTTTACTGCAGCCTTTACTCTGAATCGTTCTTTGGAGAACAATGCATTTATTCTTTTAGCCTCTGATTCTTTAGCACATTTTCAAATCCCTAGTGAAGTCTTAGGTTAGGGAGTGTCAGCTATAAATATTCCATTGAGTTTTTTAGCAGCCAGGTGCTTTCCGTAGACAATAACCTTATGTTTCTTCACAGCTCCCACAAGTATGTATCTTAGTTTATTTTAGTGTATTTGCTGCACTTATGTATACCATACATCCCTTTGGATAAAAGTGTCTGTGAAAATGTAGCCTATATGCAGCTGTTTTTCCTGCACTGAGAATTGAAGGTAGGTACGTGCAAAACGCGCCGATACTAAAACTCAAGCCGTACAAAGTGCTGATTCTTTGCTTAAACACTGCAATTAATTCCCAAAGGTTTCCACATGCATGCGCTCGTAGTCCATGAAAGTTTAACCAGTCAAGGACATAGTTGACCAAATGCAGGAGGAGGTAAAGTAGGAATGCCTGCAAGTGACACGTGAAGCTCTATACAGAATATGAGGAGGATTACACATTGTTGACAACAGCAACTTCTCAGCCTCCCAAAACCTTCTTCAGCCTAATTAGACCAATGCTGACAGATTTTTGTGACAGCTGATAGCTGAAGCAAAGAAAAATAATGTGTCACGTAAAATAAAGATGGTGAATGAATGACAAGGAAGGACAAAAAAAAATAACATACAGTACACAAGAATACTGTTAGTCACCAGCAGCACACCGGCTCCAGACAAACAATGACACTCAATACTGTGCCGTTACTAGAGCTAACATTACAACAACAGAAAATCTTGGTTCTGTGAAACAGCCAAACCAACAGCAGAAACAACGCATCCTCATGTCTGTTTTCAGGCCTTCCCACTGGAAAGCTTTTCTAATATTAATGCGGGTCCTAAAGCTCTTGGCTGATCATAACCCTTCTTTTTCCAGTGATATTCCTCTGAGCTTTTCTCTTTTGTAATGTCTCTCAGCCATCTCTCTTTCTACAGTCTTTCTTCAAATCTCACTCTCTGTCCTCCCCCATCATGAGAGGACACGCCCCCCACTGCTGATTGGCTACAAGTGCGTTGTGCTGCTCAGTCCAATACACTTGCAACAGTGTTTCTCAGAAATCGTCTACTGCACCTTTAACCCCCTGAGGTCGGATGACGCGTGGGCGCGTCAACTTGATGTTTACTAAATGTTTCTATTAATATCTCCGCGATTGTGCAGCACACATAAATGGTTCTGATTTTGCCGTAATCGATAGATTCTCAGCTTCAACGTCCTTATTCTCGCGAGATCATACGTGACTCACACAGAGAGCAAGAGGGAAGACAAGATGGTCGTTCACCTTGCGTGATTGGTGGGCTAACTTGCCTGTCTGCATTTTGTGTGAAACCAACCAATAGATGCGGTTGAAATCCCTAAGTACCCTCCCATCTCCTCACAGTGAGGAAAATACCAGCTGACATGGATAGTGGATTCTATTTTATCTCAGTCGCTCTAACATTTGGTGAAGGTAGTCTCACAAACAAAACTTGTACTAAAAAACGATTTTTCAAAAATGTCACTTTAGACAATTATTTTTCATTATCTACTATTTTATTCATATATTATACTACTTTTGTGACCCTAAGACTTTGGGAAACCCATTTCAAGGACCAAAATAATTCGTCCACATGAGTAATGGTATGTTTCCACAAGAGATTTAAAGAATTTAAAAAATCTGACTTATATTTTTCACCTTTTAGAGCCAAATTATTCCTCTCTCTCTCTCTTTACACAATGCTTTAGGACAAGTGGTGAACTCACCAGTAAGAGAGCTGGGTTTTCTCTGCACATTTTGATATTAAAAAATATATATTATGTTATGTAATTGCCTTTAAAAGGTGAATTTATCAAGATATGTAAAATCGAAGGAAAAAGTGAAAAAATGCCCTTAGACCTCTGAGGGTTAAAGGAAAGTGCAATTTGTTGCTTTTAGTTCAATTTTGTTAACTTTGAAGCTATATGATCGTACACTGGACCAAACAAACTTTTAGCATATATGAAGTTCTAACAGATAGATTTATCCAGCTATTATATATAGACATACTTTCACTTTTCTAACTTTAGCTAGTGTGTAATGTTGCTGTTTGAGCATAAACAACATCTGCAAAGTTACAATGCTCAAAGTTCAAAGCAAAGGGAGATATTTGCTTTTAAAGAAATCAATTTCTAAGGACTACAGCAAACAGCCGGTAGGGACTACACGACATTCCTCCAGGGTTGCTGACATCACTAACCCCACTAAACCCCTCCTCTGAGAATACTAAATAAGGGGGGCGAGGCCATTTTATATTGCGTTGGAGAAGAGTTGTTGTGGTATAGTAGGCTGTTGTTGCCGCAATGCCGTCGAAACGCTGTTATTTTCATCTGGATTGCAGGTTCACTTTGTTCAGCCTTCCTAGGGTCGGGGGAGTTAGGGATCAATGGTTAAAATTTATTTTTAACTCGGTCCCTCATAGTTATTACCCAAATCTCGCTCTCTGTGCTGCAAATTGTACGGAGGAAAGCTTCCACAATCTTCACGAGCTCAATGCAGGATTCACACAACGGCTTGTCCTGAAAGATGGAGCAGTTCCAACTTTAAGAACAGAAGCTGTTGTTTACGGGCCACAACCTGTAAGTATGATTATTTTTCGTCGATGTGTTTTCCTGCAATAGTTTGTATTGTTAATTGTACATTGCAGCAAGGAAGTAAACAAATGACAACGCTGTTTGGCTCTGCAAACCAGTTTGTTAAATGCTCATTCATACTTAACGTTACAAACTTTTTTTTAAATCTCAACAGCAAACTTGGAATTAGTGTAAATTAGGGCTGGGCAAGTTAACGCGTTATTATCGCGTTAACGCATTTATTAATTAATGCCGACAATTTTTTTATCGCACGTTAACGCAGTTTTTATTATTATTATTATTTTGAAAGTCCGTTGCTCACTGGCTCTGAATACACATAGGCCTACAGTCAAACCATGATCACAGGAGGGGTGGGATGTTGGTCAGCCAGCAAATAACCCACCCAAACAAGCAGTGGAGAGAGGCAGGTTCTCTCTGGTGAACAGTTAAAGGGTTGCGCTCTGCGAGTGAATGACAGGCGCTCTATGGATAGTACCTATAAAACCTATAGATAATAACTATTTAGATTCTGGAAACTCACTAACAGCAAGCCGAGGATCAGTCTCTCTTCTAATGATTTGTGCTGCGCGTCCTTCATAAAAAGTTATAGACCATTCAACTTCGGCAACGCGCGGGCGCGTTCGTGAGGCGAGCATGACCGCAACAGTTTCACAGGAACGCACCCACTTGTCGCTGCACCTTGTGCTCGACCACTTCACCTCACTCTTGGCTGATTTATACTTCTGCGTCGGACTTACGCCGAAGACAATACGCTATAGTCTACGCGTTGGTTTTCATTTATATCTCTGCGTCGTTGTCCGCGTTGACGCGCAATTACACATGCAGAGGGAGCATGTGAAACCCGAGGAGCGGTTGTAGCAATCACAGCGCTTGCGGTACGTGTAGAATTGACGTTACATTTTTGGAGAGGTGCACGTCAGGGTATGCCGAAGTGTACGCGCGCTACACAGCAACAGCGTGAGTATAAAGTATAAATTTTTTTTTTACTCTGTTTAATGTAATCTTACGTGGGAAACCATGGCATGACCAAACCTAAGCTACTATAAGTAACGTTGGTCGACTTATATAGTAGTGATCATGACCTCTGACTACTACATAGACTGTTTCTGCTACTCCCTGATAAAAGATACCTGTTGATACCTGTTCAGAAAAAAAAACAAGAAAACTGGACTCGTTTTAACAAACTAGATAAAAGGTAATGCCCTGGCAGTAGCAAATAGCTTTGTTTAAATATTTGATTTGATTACATTAATGTTTAAGTTGAGATTTGAGATTACTGTGTAAAGGGAATACTGCTGGTATAAAAGCACCTTATTTGTTTAGAGTTATTGCACTTTTGTGTATATAGCAGTAAATTTAAATCAAAAGTGCGCAATACACTACTTTAGAAGTCATTATTCAATTTTGCGCATAACAATGCGATTAATCGCGATTAATCGCAAGAAAACCATGCGATTAATCGCGATTAAAAATTTTAATCGTTGCCCAGCACTAGTGTAAATTATTCTTTGATTAGAGCTTTTATGTATTGTTTATCTACATGATTGTTTATCTACAGGCATGCTAAACATGGTTCTGTGTTTGATTTGGCTAACTTACTGTAGTAACGTTAAAGCCAATGTTTAATGTTCGTTTTGGGTTAATAGTTCTGTCGACAGATATTTGGCTACAATTGTTCTAAAAATACAGAAGTAACGGTGCCATACAGTCAGCAACGATCACTATAGATCCGCAGTCTTTACTCAAAAAAATCCCTTTGAGGACTTTAACGTTAGTATAATTTGTTAGAACGATTATATGAAATTCTTGTTTATGAATATGAAGCTTATTTTTTGTAATACTATAATAATTAGTACAATTTAATTACAGCGTATCTAAAAAGTAATGAGACAGAAACAACAACAAAAAACAAACCTTTCTGAAACGTCGTTTAACAGCCGTTCTTGAACAGGTTCTGCTCAATCATCTTCACTAACATTCTCTGGGTCCGATTGACGCCATCGTTTATAATACACCAAAGCACAAACTACCGGTAAAGTTAGGGGGCGTGACGTTTCCGAAAAACGTGCACTAGGCGGTTAGCAAATCACAACACACTGGGCCAGCTAACCAATCTGAGCCCATTGCGTATTTTTGAGGGACTGGCTTCATAAAACCGGGAAACCATAAGACCGTTTTTACAAGGATGGACAGAGCAGTGTAGAATAAAGGTAAAATATTGAAGAATAATGCAATTTTTTAAAAACGAAGCATGAACACATCTTACAGTGCACCCCACAAACACAATTAAGCCTTCGAAAAAATGTGTTTTACCACCCCTTTAAAGAAAACTGTGCCCACCCAGCCATTTCTAATGTTCTTCAAAACTCAAAATCAAGATCTTTTCTTCTCTACATATAAACTGAATGTAACTGATCTGTTCTGACAGTTTTTGTGCCTACACAAGCTAATTTGCCACAGAGAAGCAGAAGAATGTATTCTTGGAAAAATAAACATTAAAAGGTTAGCTGTAAAGGACTACTGATGAAATAATTTTAAAAAATATCTAAAGGCCTCTTTGTAGGTATGTTGATGCTTTTAAAAAAAACCCTCCATGTTATTTCCCCTGATGGCGCATCTGTTGATGCGAAGTTAGATCTGTCATAGCATAAGACTTTTTGTAGTTTGGAGTGACGATGCAAACCGAGAACAGCAAACAATTCCTAATTTAATTTGATATGTATCCTCAAAATGCTCTAAAGGTAAAAATATATGTGACATTGAATTTTGAATTGAAATATGAACATGTATAACATCTCTGATTATGAAATAAAAATCCCCTGAACTGAAAGCACAGAGTGAACCATCCACTGCTGTTATTTCAGTCGCAATGAATATTCAACAGACCTTTTTTTCTGACAGTTGACGGGCACAGAAAATTGAAGAAGCCATTGTGTCACATTTTCTCATGCTATGTGGACTTCAATAATGTGTCGTGTCACATTATTACCAAAAAACTACCATGACAGAACACACAAACTGATGGAGAATACAAAAGTATCCTTCCCTGCTAGCTTTTATTCCTGCTCTACAATGAATAGCAGGGGGACCAGTGGTAGCATTTTTTCTTTTATAACTCAAAAACTACATCTACTACTTATTTTAGTATAAGAACCAATTGTATGTTCCAAAAGTGACTGTATAATTAATAGGCTTATAAACAGATTAGATTATAATTTTAAATTTAATAGACGACCTAGTGTGATAATAACCCCTGCAATATGGGCATAGTTTGGAGCAATTGCAAAAAAAAAAAAAAAAAAAAAATTCACCTATTATAAAAGCACAATTAATATAACTGCTGCTGTAATATATTTAAGTATTACTAATTACAACATTATGGGATTGTTTCCATTTTTATATCTTGCTAATAGTTTTATCTGTCAGTAATTTGGTCCCCACGAGGAAAACAGTTTATAAATCATACTAAGTGATGTTTTGTTTTTTGAAAACGTAAAAATTCTGTACGTTTCCTGTGAGGGTTGTGTTTAGAGGTAGGGTTAGGTGATAAAATATACAGTTTGTACAGTACAGTGTAAAAAATCATTATGTCTATGGAAAGTCCCCATAAAACATGGAAAACCAACATGGTAACTGTTACTAGTAACAATGTAAGTAAACATCTGTCATTCATGTTATCTTTTACCCAACTTTGAGACAAAATAGACATTAGTTTGAATTCAACGATATGGAAATGTTAGAAATCGTAGTAAAGTGCACAATCACACTTCGTTTGCACAGGGAGAGAGAGGACTTTACTGAGCATGTACTGTGAAACTCATTTTGTTCTTGAACTTATTTGATATTGAATACATGTAGTTTGCTACATTTGCCCCTGTTATAATTTCCCTCAGTCTCCCATACATTTTTTATTACAACAATCACACTGGTTTAAAAAAAAATGGCTTAACATCTGTGCATACTGCTTTTTAAAAATTAATGCAGGGAGACAGAGCTACATGCAGAGAGATAGTAGTCTCTCTGAACATGTCTATTACTCTTGATGGTAAACTCATCTGCCATTGCTCCCAGTGACTTTTATCTGTGGTTCGTTTTCTTTTATCTTTAGTAAGTTGAAGGGACCGATGCTAAATTGCCATATGGATTGATATTTTATTGTATATTGCATTGCATCACTGGGTGAATATGAGAAATAAATTAGATTTATTGTCACAAATATTTCTATGTGGAAAATTATGTGGATCAAAATATCATCAAACTCAAGTAAAAGATGCCTGCAAAATCATAGATAACTTGTGATGTGAGATGAGGGATACTACGTCACTGACATTATTTGTAGTAGAAATGCATTCAGATACAGATGAAAAAAATGTGTGAAACAATGTTACTGTATATTCTGAACTGCCTTCATAAATGGAGTTTGAGGCAATTTTTTTCCCCAGGCACATGTATACTAAAGGTATAAACTAATATTATTTCAAAAATATTATTGGTGCTTTTGAACAGTTACGCGTTGTAGATATATGATAACAACATATTTCCTACAACTACAGCTTAGAGAGAGCAATTCCTCAACCTTGATCCTAAAGCAACCAGATATGGACCATTACATATTCTATTTAATATTTCATTATATATACATATTCCATTCACAAACCATGTCTATAAGGTGATTAAAAATACATTTCCAGTCCCAGAAAAAAAAAAAAAAGTATTGTTGTAATATGCTCTCTAGTGTCAATCACAGATGTAACAATCCTAAATGCTTAATTGTCCTTAAAAAAAAGAAACCCTAACTTGACCACTAATTCAAGTTACAGTTAACTAATTTTAGGGACCAACGAGAAGCCAAGTGCCCTGCTCAAGGGGACAATGACAATAACATGATCTTTAAAATAATCCAACTCATCTTCAAGGTCTCTCAAACAAACAAAAAAACTATTAAGCGATGTATAAGCTTAAACCGATAACATCGCTCCACCTTTCTTCATCACTGTCATAAAACAAAAAGCACAGGTAAAGCAGGTGTAAATTGGCTGAATCTAAGGATGTGAATACATGCACACTTCCACATCAACAAGTACTTCATTCTTACCTATATTGTGCTTTGTGCCATATGGTTCCTTCTCGCAGCCTTGATTTCAAACACTCTCTGACAGCAGGCTCACACCTTAGTATTCCAGAAAAAGCTCTGTCTACAACAAAAGGGCAGAAAAATATCACAATTATTGTCGTTCAACAATGCATACAGTACATGTTAAAAATAAATGCCAGGATGTTTGAATTTAACAATCATGCTATCTTTAAAATGGTGATTTATTTTCCTTTGACGTCCATTTTGCTTCTACAACAGTGTGATACCATTTAAATCCCCAGGAAGTCCAGATAAAAGTTTATTTATTAAATTACATTTTTACAGCAGGGGTTTGAACAGCAAAAAAAAATGCAGCTTTGTGGTCACAATAAGATTTATGTTAGCTCAATATAAAGTATTATTTAGCATTCTCCACAATGTCAGATGGCCTGTCTATCAACACACTTCTATTATAATGCAACATGACACGCTGAGGCGGAGGGAATGTGTTTTTTTTTTTTTTCTGTTCTTTTGTGTAGTTATGTGGACACAGTAATGTGCCATAATTTTTGTACCTCACTGGTGAGAGTCTCTTCACTTGTCACGGCTGGACAAACAAAACACACTCATTTCCAAGAAATGTTTATTTGAAAGAGGGAGGATGTCATTCCAGATGATACGACCAATAATAAGAGGAGCTCCAGTAATATCCTGTTTTTATGAATTCTTATCTTATACCTCTTCTGTAATAATAATGCCCAGCCTCCCTCACTCTCTTTCTTTCATTCTTTCTTTCTTTCTTTCTTTAGACAGTAATTTCTAGGGCAAGTATCCTCATGTTACTACTTAATGATAATGCATTTTCGAGGAAATACTGTCTATTTTATTCAATATAATAAAGGGTGAATCAGGACTGTGACTGTCAACCTTCAAAACATCCATATTCTGCACTGAAAAAGCATTTTGTTTAGTTTGTATAAAAGCAAATGATGCTTCTAAAAGAAAAAAAAAGAAACAATTTTTCTTAATTAATATTTTCTCTTCACAGTGTTCATGTGAAAACATACTGGATATATATATATATATATATATATATATATATATATATATATATATATATATATATATAGTTATCAGTGTCTTTAAAACCCGCCTTCTGAAAAGCGTAGTCTACTCTCATTGGTCCGCCAGCCCCATTCTGTTGTGATTGGTCTACCACTTAGAACATGTGTCGGAAATGTAACAACACTGTAATTACACTATGGTGCTACTGTATCAGTTAAAGCCCAAGTGCGATAATGACAGTCAAGAACAACAAGCTGATCGACCCAAACCACCTTCGCAAGCTCAACATCTTTCACAGTGGTCAATTTTTAATTTGATACCTCTCTTACATTTCAGATGTTAGGTTATATGTAATTTCTCTGCATCACTGTAAAAACTGCATGGTCTGTTAATACACTGAACTGCATCGGACTGCACAGTTTAGAAAGCAGTCGTTTTAAAAATAGTGAGAATACAACAAAAAGCTGTGGTTGTACTGCTGAGGAATAGTGCTAAAAAATGCATTTAACCGCTGATTCTTCAAATCTTCTGCCTTTGGAAGTCCATGTAACTCCAGGGCCTTATAATAACCTCCGTTTGAGGGCTGAATACATACAATAGAAATGTAAGCAATTATTCACTGAAAATCTTCCAAGAACATCCACCCATTTCTTCTTGGCATGCTCGTGAGAGAAATAGTGATTTCTGGTTCATGAACAGATCGTTTTATTGAGTCAGATCTTTTCAATGACTTGATTGATCCAGTTCATAAAAGTAGTCTGAATTATTATTTTTTTTTCCATGAACTGAACTGATAAGAGTCTTGAGACTCAATATCCCACTTGCAGTGTTATCAACCAGCTGGAGTGAATTATAGATTATCAGTGAATAATTTATTCAATTTTGGTCTGTTCCTCACACAGTCATAGCTTCAGATGTCTTGTAACATTATCATGAGTCACATGTACAATATTTATGATAGTATTATTGCACATTTTTTTTTTGTCAGTCCTCATTTACTATCTGGAAAAGAGTGGTCATGATTTTGTGTATTCATGCATTGTGTTCCAAAAAAGAAAGTCATGCAAAAACAACATGAGGGTGAGTAAATAATGACAAAAATTCATTCTATCCGAACATTTGTTTGTGATCCTACTTTATCAAATAATTCCAGCGAGGATGCCCATAAGAGCAAAACATGAAAATTTGGAAAACAATTTCCACACTACTCCATTTGCATTTCTTTTTGCTCTGAGGCATCAACAATTTCCATATGCTCAAAGTCAGATTAGCAGCACGCTTTCTCAAGTCTAGCTAGTGTTCTTTTTTTTTATTTCCTTCACACCAGTTTACCGCATCACATGTGAAGCGTATTCCCTATTCGGCTTCAAGTCAGTGCAGTCATGCAGGCGACATCAGATGGGCTGGGTATTGACAGCTTTTTAAATAGAACTGTGTGTGTGTGTGTGTGTGTGTGTGTGTGTGTGTGTGTGTGTGTGTGTGTGTGTGTGTGTGTGTGCATAATATGATGCAATCTTCTTTTGTGGGAAACAATAAAAATCAGCCATCATGCCTTCTAGGAAACGTATGTTTAAATCTCACTATGATCCTAAACTCAAACTCAGTGATATGTGAACTGACATAAAATGGTTGACATGTACTTAAATGCATTTATGAAACACCAAAACAAAAAATTAAAAATGACTACAAAAGAAAACAATTTGTTTGTAGTATTTTGAATACCCACAATTAAATGAAACAGTACAAATTGCTTGTAGTATCTAAAAGCACCAGCATCTAATGGAGGGATTTGACCTTTTAAAAGAGACTTTAGAGATAAATGAGAAAATATGCTGTAAAGTGCTCAGTGACATTCAGAATAAACAAACACCTCTGTTTGGCTAAAAGAGGCTCTTGAGATGAACACTTAGTTGCTAAGCCTCAAGGGACCAACTGTTGAAATATCATCAATTAACATTAGATTAAACTTAAAAAAGAAAAAGGAAAACACCCAAGGCCTTTCACACTTTAAGACGACAGATTTTCCATAACAGCCTGTTCCATATCATTACACACCGCCTGTTTTGCATGCATCTTTGTGTTTTACAGTCACAGGGAGAAAATTCTGAGATGCATCTTCATTTGATGGATGACTGGCTCAATTCCAATGATACCAATTTTTGCTAATATGAGAGAAAAAAAATCCACATTTAAATATTTGGTGGGTCACTCCTTATTCACAATAAAAAAGAAGAAAAAATATATTTTTGATCTTAGTAAACTGAACTTAATGTATCATGTTTATCCAATTGATTTGTCTAGTGTATTTGAATTGATGAAATCATAATTAAAAAAATTTTCTCAATATCTCAAAAAGCTCATGCAAAAAAGAAACAAAATATAAAGAGTTGAGATTTTGTACGGTGTGTCTGCCACCATGTTGATTTCAAATGGCCGTATCATGCAATTTAACAAGTTACTACTAATAATAATAATCACAATGTTTAATTTACAGAGCTTTAAGCTCATTGTGCTTTACAAAGCATAAACATAAAAGTGCATCTAAACAGAACAAACCAAGTTGTAACAACAAACATATTATACTATACGGTAAGACCCACCACCTTAAGTTTTTTTGTCACTTGACCATACACTGTAAAAAGACACATAATTTTTTAGAGTGTAGATGGAACAACATCCCTTCTGATGAATTGATGATGATGTCTTCCCTTTTACCAAATCGGTAAGAAAACTGCAACACCCATAATGCACTGGGCATGTTGCCATCCAAGGCCACTCCCACCAGTCTGCTCCTATTGGATATGCTTGATCAGAGTCAACTACCACCTTGCTTTATAAGGAAATACTTCCTAACAAACTTTTAGTCATAATGATATCGACTTGTATTGTTCTTGAATACAAGAATTTAACGAGTAAACGATTATCAGGAATGAGTTTCTTGTGTGTCCAGTGAAGGATCCAGCAGCTGAAGACGGCAAAGAATCGTAAATACAGAGAGAACGTTGAAACGGAAAAACTGAAAGTGTTTTAGGCTACACGAAACAAAACGGCATCGCATACAGGTCAGAAAGCTGTTGCCATAGTGTTCCATTTTTACTATTATGCTGTTTAAAGAGTAGACAAAGTATGATGACATTTTCAGTGATAAACCTAATTACAATAACTGTTACTCTGTTATTCTGTTAAAAACACTCTATTGATCCGACTGTGCATGAGCGGGGATACAAATATGCGGATGTATAATTTATAGTTTGTATTTTGAAGTGAAAAGATAAAATTAGGCCCTTAGAGTAAGATTCCCCAACCCAGAATTGTTGTGTGTGGGCTTATTTGAATCAAGACAACCTGTTATAAATAAAAGGTATGTGATTTACTATGGTTTACTAATGTTTTGCGTAGTAAAACCCTAACGTGGTGCAAAAGCCTCATCTGTATACTGTTATATTCGCGTTGGTGGTGACTTTTTTATGGTTTTACATCATTAAATTGTTATCGGTTCGTGAGAGATTCATTCATAGAATGTGATTATTGGACGATTGATCAGAGCATCCCTAAACACAATGTTGATTCAAGATTTGAAGTAAGTAGTTTCAAAGATTCAAAACAAGCAGTTTCTTGAAAAAAAATGAACAAATAAATTACTAAAAAGGCACCAAATGAGCAAGAATACTGAGAATGGCGCATCTGAAAGGACAGTCTGTTCCACATGTTCTGTAGACAGCCTCCATTTGCCTGTGTCAATACAGAGGCTTTATGAGGGTCAGAGCTCTCAGAACAGGCTGCGCACACAAATCCAAACACAAAATGAGAGTTGCTCAGCCACCTGACAAAAAACGAGCCCACTCTTATTATAGAAGTAACCTGGGCTAACCTGTGCGCCTCTGCTCAATAAGTTACACTGGCTGAGCTAAGAAACACAGATGTTATTTTCCTCAACTCTGGAGGCATACAAAAAGTTTCATAGCATGAAGCTAATATGAAGTTATTATGTGGCATAGAAAAATAATCAGGAATACTGTAAATACTGTAAGAGGATTACAGAATCAAGAAGTATAAGTCTGTTTGTGTGACATTTATCTCTTAATTTATTTCCAATTATTAAGTAAATATTAAGTAAAATAAATATAAATTTAATTTCAGCCATTATGCATGTGTTTTTACTATATTTAAATTAGTTTGACATTTAGGCCACTATAATATATCTGCATTTTCATGTGTTTAAATAAAATTGTTTGTTATAAAATACGATAAAAACAACTTAGTGCATTTAGCACTAATAATGTGAATTGGTTACAACTGTAGCTTTGATACTATGAAGTCAGATAGTAAATAAAAATTGCACTTGTCATGACATCAAAAGAAATGCCTTTGAACAGAATCAATATCATCAAGTGACCATTACATTTTATGTAGTTTCATTCGGCTTATGATCTTGTGTTTGGTCTCAAGAATATTGATGTAAAGCTAGTTCCACAGTGTTGCAGCTTATATAGGGGAACATCCTCGGGGAAATAGATACTGGACATGTAGAGAGACGATATCTCCCATGGACACTCATTTATAATATTATTTTAAACCCCAGTGATTGTTTTTTATATATGCTGTGTAGTAACTATGTAATAAATTATATTACATAGTAGTGCTGGGTATTGACACAAATTTCACAATTAGATTTGATTTCGATTCACAAGCTTGCAATTCATTTCGATTTCGATTCTGATTCGATTCGATTGAATATTGATTATTTTGGATATCAGGTAGGCTACAATACATGGCAAATTCTGAAAGGAAAACAAATCTCTTAACTAATACTGTAAACTGTGTGACTCAGTTGTGGCCTACTAGGCTTCATTAGCCTACTATAATATTGAAGGTAAAATTTAACTGATTTGTATACAAACACTTAAATTACACTTTTATTTATTTTTATAATAATTAAGTTATATGAAAAATAAACATTTGTCCCACTTTATATTAAGTGGCTTTAAGTACTATGTACTTACATCGAAAAATAAGTACAATGTACTTATTGTGTTCAGGTTGAATTTATAAAACACTTTTGCTGCTATTGACGTGTGATACGGGTAAGGTTAGGGTTAGGTGTGGTGGTATGGGTCGGTTTAAGGCTGGGTTAAGGTGTAAGGGTAGGGTAAGCTGTGTAATTACAAATGTAATTACATAAATTAATTACAGCTGTAATTACATGCAGGTATTTTCAAAATATAAGTATAATGTAAAAACATGTATGTACACAATAAGTCCATTGTATCAAATTATTAATTTCAATGTAAGTACACAGTACTTAAAGCCACTTAATATAAAGTGGGACCTAAACATTTAAATGGTGACTGTCATAAAAACTTGCCAGATTTATTCAAACATGTATTAAATATTGAAGAACATTAAAAATTATAATGAATATGTTATATGGTGCATATATTAAGCAAAATACTCCTCTCTAGAGTTATTTTTTCTAGCTGACTAACAAGTTAATGGTCACTGGATATGTTTTTTTCTGAGGTAAATGTGACGTTACATGACATTGTTTGCAAGTTGTTTTACTGACGTCTTTCCACGGTTGAAACACTGATTGATCGATTCCATGTGACATGACACGGATTTCGATAAGTTGTACTCTATCTTTTAACACACTTTCAGATGCTCATTCATGTTTATTTCGCACTGTAACTGGTATTATTAAGGCGGAAGAGAAGATCATGTGCGCTCCGCGCTGCTTTTCTTGAACTGAGCTGCGCCAGAGCGATCTCATGCCACAGCGCCAAAAAGGTATTTATGTTTTTGAATTTTGTAAAAAAAATGGACGTAATTTGAAGTCTGAGACTTTGTTTCATATCAATAGTAACAAAACACAAAAATGATTGTGATTTATTGGATGGGATGCGCTCTACAATGTTCTATTCATTCATCAACTGAAAACAGGATGACTAGCCTAATCGATTCTTGGGATTTAAGAATCGATATCGATTCGTTTAAATGAGAATCGATTAAAATCGAGAAATTTATATTTTTTACCCAGCCCTATTACATAGTACATAGATACATTGCTCATATCTCTCATAAACAGATAATACACCATTTTTATTTACAGATTGCAATACAATGGCAAAGTTGACTTATCAATGCAAGAACTCAGTGCAAGACCTAATGTAAGACATAGCCTTAGTTCAGGAGGCTGTTTTTACGACTACCTAACACTCTTGGTTCTCCTGTAGAGAGGTGTAATCACATTTTCCACTAGGTTTGGGACAAGTGCCCCTCAGATAAGAGCTTATCATATTCTTCCATGTTGTTATTATGTGCCTCTTGCCTGAGGCCCATGGGCTTGTCCACTTATCTAGGTTCTGCAATTTGAGAGGGACTGCTGGGTTCAATGCGCTGTCTCTTTTCTTGCAGCATGTCGGAAAGAGATGTTACTTGGGATCAGTAATGCTCCCTGGATAATAAAAAAACCTAGAAATATAATGTGCTTCCTATTGAAGGAAGGCCACAAAAGTAATAAAAACCAGGCTCACGCATTAATTTATTTATTTAAATACCACATATTATTTTCTAATGCTGCAGTTCTTGAGGACTACCATGCTGGACTGCAAACATTCACTGTATTATGGACGTGTTTATTATCTCGAAGAAATAAATACTGGCAAGTTTAATGTCATCAATTCAATCAATGTTTAATGCATAATAAGTATTTATTCTACAGTACCACATCCATCGGGTCTGAATCAGCACCAAGTCAGAGGCAATGGTTCTCATTTGGGAAAGGGTGGCTTGTCCACTTTAGGTTGGTGGAGAGTTCCTGCCTCAAGTGGAGGAGTTCAAGTATCTTGGGGTCTTGTTCACGAGTGAGGGAAGGATGGACAGATGGATCAGTACAGCTTCTGCAGTAACGCAGTCAATGTACCGGTCTGTCGTAGTGAAGTGAGCTGAGCTGTAAGGCGAAGCTCTCAATTTACCGGTTGATCTATGTTCTTACTCTCACCTATGGTCATGAGCTGTGGGTCATGACCAAAAGGACAAGAACCCAGATTCAGGCGGCCAAAATGAGCTTTCTCCGCAGGGTGGCTGGGTGATCCCTTAGAGATAGGGCGAGGAGCTCTGTCACTCGGGAGGAGCTCAGAGTAGAGCCGCTGCTCCTCCACATCGAGAGGAGCCAGCTGAGGTGGCTCGGGCATCTGTTCCGGATGTGCGCGTCACACTGGGAGGAGACCCCGGGGAAGACCTAGGACACGCTGGAGGGATTATGTCTCCCGGCTGGCCTGGGAACGCTTTGGTATCCCCACGGATCAGCTGGAGGAAGTGTCTAGTGAGAGGGAAGACTGGCCGTCTCTGCTTAGACTGCTGCCCCCGCGACCCGGCCCCGGATAAGCGGAAGAAGATGGATGGATACCACATCCATCGGGTCTGAATATAACATGTACAGAATATAATAACAAGGCTTTATTTTTATTTGTAGTTCAACATTGGTGACCCCTACCTGAAACGCTGAATATAAATCTAAGAGGTAGGATAACACGGTTCTAGATAACAGCAAATTCTTTAAAAAAAATGAAGCCAAACTGAATTCTCATTTGACTTGACACATGCCATCTTTCTTGGTTATTTGTATCGATTGGATTGCAGTAATACGTATGTAATAAGTGTATTGTGTGTTTGTTCAATACACTGCAAGGGATTAAATAACCAGATTTACATTTCCAGAAGGAAATTGTCACGGTGTGGGTTTGTGTTTTGTTCCTTGTTTTTGTCTGTCATGTGTTTCCCTGTCTTTTCATGTTCAGCTGTTCCCCGTTTTGTTGATTAGTCTCCCCATGTGTTTCTGATTAGCCACGCCCCCTTGTTATCTTGTTTAGCTTGTTTGCCTGTGTATTTATACCCTTGTTCTTCAATTGGTGTTTGTCGGTCGTTGTTTGATGTGAGTTGTTCCCAGTTCCTTGTTCCGTGTCCTGTGTGCCTTATTCTGAGTTTTCCCTGGATTACTGTCTGTTAGACTATTAAAGTGCTTGCGATTGGATTCACTCTCTGCTTCATCCTTGCTGCTACGTAACAAGTAGAAATACTACTGCTTGCAAGGCAACAATTTTGTTAAGTTTGAGGTTATGTGTAAGCAAATGTTGCTTATATTATTGCATCATGACATGTACAGTATCTTGTTTTCTGTTGGCTACCTTGAAAAATCTGCAATGTGATTAACATCCTTCATATGCATGACAAGGTAATGGATACAGCCAGGATGTTAAGGTTTGGCTGGTTAGCATCATTAGAATTAGCCCCCACTGGTATTCAACTACATGAGTGAAACATCATTGTATCTAGACCAGAATGAAGAAATCCGGGGCATCTCACAAAGACAAGCTGTTATAAAGTCAGCAGTAACCCGTAATAAATTTAACCAAAATGCGGGTGAACAGAGAGTGTAAATCATAACCATACCCAGACCCAAGAAATTATCCTGAAAGTTGCCTTATCTTTGCTGTTTAAACCACAAAATATCCAGAGGCTACTTTTTTCAAGAACACAATAAAGGGGTTTATTTTTTTTCCTGCAATAAAACTGCCATTAAATAACTTTTTAACGTTTCTGTTGGGAGATTTCAAAATGACGCTTGATTTGCAGGTTTGGGTCTGTTTTACACATCTTCTAATTGGTGCATATTCAGTTTGGCAGCCTTATTGTGTTTTAAACACTTGTTTAAAGTGTATCAATTATGCTATTTTAAAGGATCCTACTTTTGTTTTGGAGATCTCCTATAATAGTTTTATATCCAAGGTAAAAAATAAATGAAAAACACACCTAATAATATACATTGCACATCACCTCATTTCTCAAAGAGTCTTATAAAATGTTTTTTTTTCGAAGATTCAGTCCCTCTAAACCCCTCCTTTCCGCAAGAATACTCTGCTCTGATTGGTCAGATGGCCCAGTCTGTTGTGACCAGTCTACTGGTTACAGCGCATGTCGCAAACAATCTGAATTTCAGCTGGGAGATTTCCTCAGCGCTTAATTCGCACAGCGATACAAACAGGAACGATGGCGTTCTGCGTGGTTTGTTACAGGAAGCAAGACTGGAATTGCTTACTCTTTTTCGGCAGTTCAGAACCAATTCTTTCTTTTAGGAGACAACATTATTTGTCATGCATTTAGTTTTTACAAACTTTGCAGACCTTTAACAGTCACAAACAGCTATATTGCACACTGCATCAAAGAACATTTTTAAATAAAACATAATGGGGCACTTTAAATTTTTTTTTTTTAAAAAAAAGCCTTTTTTTGCTTTAAGAGCAAGGAGGAGAGAAACAAACTTTATGGACAATGGGCACTGGATTTGTCCATGAAAATCTTTAGGTTGTAACAGTTGAATATTTTACTATGTTGTCATCGTTACATTAGGGGGCGCTAATCGTCTTGTTTGTTATGTTTAAATACAGGTATGTCCTTAAAGACAGATATATCTGTTTGGGAAGAGGAAAGCTTGGGTTCCCTCTTCCATTGTCACATTTCTCTGCAATTAAAAGGACTGCTTTACCTGCTTTTTATCTCATCGTTGTGTGTCCTCTATATTGGATACTACTCATGAGGATAAGGACTTATTTCTGCCTGTTTGTTGGAATTGATGTGTGCATTACTTGATCTTCTTTGGGCCTTTGTTTTTGCCGCTACATCATCTACAAGATGTAATCATTCATCTACGTACTCTTTCGGATAAGCTTCATTACATTAACCATATGCTCCAATTTATGCGCCTAGCAGAACTATTTAGTTTGTATTTATAACTCTTTATATATATATATATATATATATATATATATATATATATATATATATATATATATATTGTATATATTTTAGATCACTTGTACGATTGGTATATTGAACATTTATGATTGAAGTTGGTATGAAGATCCATCACAAAATAATTTTAGATGTATAGCAAACTCTTACTCATAGAAGTGTGAGTTTGTTATAGGGTATATACCTTTGCTTGAGGTCTTGGCAATGGGAAATCTTGTGTCAAAGAAAATGAAATTATATTTCATGTTTGTATGCTGAAATAAATCAACTAGTGTTGGGTTGTGAATTGAATGCGTGCCCCCTGGCAACCAACACAAAAACAACCGTTAAAGAAAAGCCAGTAAGGTGGGCTTTCACAGCATGCAACATTAAGTTGACATTTAAGAAGGGAGATTTTTTTCCAGCATAACCACACAATACCTTTCAATTTATTTCCACTTGCTACCCGTCCCCCTTTCCCTCCCCCAGTTCTGTGTAAACTATTTAAAGCCTGAAAAATGGCATGCAGTGTGAATAAGCTCAATCCAGCATGTTGACGGGAAGATGTTTAGTGGGGGTTTTCTTTCTAAGCTCCTGATATGCAGCACTTCAATGCATTTTCTCAGTACCGAACCCCAACTTACCCACCCTTTAGACTGGGATGTATTACACATGGATTTTAAACCCCAACACTTCATCCTTTTTTTCTGTGGAGGTTTGAGAAAAGCTCCTCTCCAAGACTTTTTAAGTAGCTCATCTCATCACTCTAAGCATATTTGTAATACATCGTATAATCTCACTTAACTTTCTGATAGCTCGTCTCGGCGGATTACGAGCAGCCAGCTGCCACTTCCTCTTGCCTGATGTAGTCTACCAATTACAGCAATATGTAACTTTGATTTATTAGGACTCCACGGTATAAAGGCTAAGCATACTGAACATTGGGGTTGGTTTCTTGTTCCTAGAGTTTCCTTTGAGCAAGTCACGTGAATGATGGTTTCATGAAGCATATGCGGAACGGCTGTTAAGATGCTTTCACTCCAAGCTTTTGATGGTTGCACTTCTTGTGCACTTACAGGGTATTAACCCTCTAAAGTACTGTGTAACATAAGGTAACTACATGGGTTAAGATTAGATTTAGATTTAGGCTCAGGGTTAGTACCAAGTTATTACCCAGTTATAAGTACATAGTATGCATATGCGGAACTAACAAAATAACATGCAAAATAACAGTTCTGTGATTAAAGACAGCAGGACCTATCAGATGTGTCTGGTGAGCAAATATTGCTTACGTTGCTGTATTTTAGACATTCTCTTGAAGAATTGCAATCAATGGTTTCTTTATCTATTATAGACTTACTTACATGTTAGGTACAAGGTAGGTATTGTGTTGTATAGCAGGGGTATCCAAACCTGCTCCTGGAGATCCACTGTCCTGCAAAGTTTACTTCTAACTTGCCTCAACACACCTGGCTGGAAGATTTTCTGGTTCAGGCTTAACTCTGCAGGACACTGGGCCTCCAGGAGCAGGATTGGATACCCCTGTTTTTATTTTTTTTTGTGCAAAAAACATTTGCTGCTATGGAGGTGGGATATGGTTAAGGTTAAGGACCAATGTGTGGTGTGGTTAAGTTTAAGGGTGGTTTAAGGGTTAGGATCAACAGGGTAATTATAGCTGTAATTTCATGCAGGATTTTTTTTTAAATACAAGTATGACATAAAGACGTGTGTACACAAATGCATTGTATCAAATGATTAGTTTAAATTAAATTAAAGACACTTAATATAACGTAGGTAACCTTATCAGCATGGCTCATAATTATTAGGTTACATGACGTTCACTTGGACGTTGTACTTGATTTTACTGAGTAGCAAGTAAGTGGCCGCTAGCCATGTTAGGATTACGAATTACCAATTGTAAGGTCATTCGATGTACGAAAAATAATTCTTTGTCTTAAAGCTGTTGTTCCATGTAACCAGATTTTACATACGTTTTGGACTATATGGCCAAGCAAAATATCGCTCTTATAATAATCATTACACAAGTAGTTATAAAGGTTGCTACACCCCCCAGAATTAGTATTTTTCTGTAAGAGCAGGTCAAAACGATTAAACAAACACACATATGCTGCCATATATCGGTTATGGAGGAATTTATGTATGTGGGCTGAGCAATCAGATTAATTTGGCAGAGTTGCATCTGATATACATCTCAAACCACATCCTGCGTGCTGTCCATCTCAATCGTGTCTCGACAGGCATTTAGACTCTGTCTTTTCATGCTCTGATAGCTGCCTGATCAGTAAAAATGTGTGGAAAAGTGACCAAGTCTAAATAAACCCCAAAATGTCCAAGATTTGTGTATATGTTCAACCAATTACTGCACACCCAGAGGACTAAAACAAATTACCCTAGTATGCCTGTATAAAAATCATCTTGTTCTACACAGATGCTCGATGTTGTCATCTATGCCCTGCAAAAATGGATTCTGCTCTCCAAGTGACACTTGAAAATGCGGGTGTCCTGAAGATATGAAATGTTGCAGATTGAGTATGTCTGTGTGGGAGTTTATGCGTATATGAGAGAGAACGAGTCAAAGAGCGAGGCGGAGAAGGAGCGAGAGAGACTTACTGTGCAGTCTTAACAGTGGCATGTTTGTTCTTCTTTCAGTATGTGTGATGCCTTGAGACATCAGTGAGCTCACAGCTGCAATGCTTTGGACACCGGCGAATGAAATGTCAGACACCCGGGGACAAGACACAGATCTCAGCCTCAGCGTATCAGAATATCAACACTGCCTCAAGCTAGATAAAGAAATGAACTGCTAAGAAAGGCGTGTTTTCCCAAGATTCTAGTGAGATGATTTCCCTTTTCATGCATAGCAATGTCCTATGTGTTGAGAGAGATGGATGACTTTAGTTCATAGTCGCTCTACCAGTTACGGTCCCTTCACGTGGCTCTGATCATCCTTGTCCAGGTCAATATCATACTAGCCGTCTCAGGTCACATATCAACCAGATCATACACTATTTATGTCTCTGTATCAGTTTTATATGTGATCCAAACAACAAATTCCAATTACATTATCACAGTGCAAACAAAAGACAAAAGGTTATACAAAACACAGTGCACTGCAAAATAGAGTAATTCATGTTTTTATTATTTGTTTAAGGATTTTTTTTTATGTTTTTGAAAGAAGTCTCATGCTCACCATTTCTTGTGCTCATTTATAATACAGAAAAATAGCAAAATACAGTAAAAACAGTAATTTTATCATTTAATTTAATAATAAAACAGTACCATTTTAAATAACTTTTCTATTTTGATATATATTTTAAAATGTCATTTATTGTGATGGCAAAGCTGAATTTTCAGCAGTCTTTACTCCAGTCTTCAGTGTCACATTCATCATTCTAATATGCTGATTTGGTGCTCACTTATTATTGGTGACGTGATTTACCCTGATGCGCTATCGATTTGAGACCAAACTCTCTCCATCACTTTCAAAAATATAGCAAACCAGTTCAGAGAGGCTGCACAGAGCGGCTCTGCTCAGTGGGAACTGTGACCAGAATACCAGTTGTAACTATTTAATTAATAAATTCATTGCACCACATCAAATTCTGCTATTACCCTTTGCTATGGAGGATATTTAATTATCAGTGTGAATTTTTATGAGGAAGACTCTTTTCTATGCTTGAAAAAGGCAGATGGACTCATTCTTGAGGGGGAGAATAAGAGCTTGTCTGGTCTCCAAACAATTCTGGCTAAATCAGAAAATGTCTGTTCCAAACAAGTTATAACAACTGTTATTTACACCAGATTTTGCCTCAGTAAATGGAGGGTGCCTATTTAGTGTGCTGTCCAAATAAAATCTGCAATTTAGAGGAAGCTTGAAATATTTGAGAGGAACGATACGGTTCAAACACTGCTTTAACAAAACCTCCTTTTGAAACTACACTGCTGCCTTTTAAAAGCTTGTGCTTTTTATATGAAGCCTGGGGCTATATTTGAAATCAAGCAGCATAGCCAATAATCCTATGAGTCCGACACATTACACATTACATCTTTATCTAAGATGACTAAGACATCAGAGTTCTGACAGGAAATTACTGTGACAATACGCATTTGTATATTCATAAGTGCAACTCAATATGCAGGGTATGAAGCAGAATTAGACAAATACAAATGTGTAAACCTGAGGCAGATCTTGTGCCTAAAGTTGATGGGAAGTCAGGAAACCTGCCGCAGACATCTTATAGCTCACTGGAGGCCATGAAAAGAGGCACTGGCATAAAACTGATGGATGTCCCTGCCCACATCGGGGAGTTCAGAAAATTGATAGAGGAACAGACGAAAGAAGCTCAAGATTTCTATCACGACTGTAGTAATAAACTATGGTGTGGATGAAATATTTGCATGTTATGAAGACAGTCTGCCACATTTATGCCACTTAGCATAATGTAATATTGAATAATTTTCTCTTCATTTGTAAGATAGACCAGAGGAAAAAAGATAGGCTATCCAACTTGTATAAAATTTGTCACTACATTTGAACCTGTGCCCTAGAGCTTCAACATTTTTTTATTCAAATAGAGATCACGATTCTCCCACGATTCCGAAGTGACAACTAAACAAAATAACGTAATTCAATGTAAATAATGTAATTTACTAGAGGTTCTGGCAAAATATTAATTCCTGCAGTATATTTAAAAATGTTTAATTCATTTGAATAAATGACTTTTAAAAAAATAGTTTGAATGAATGATTCAATGACTCACCCATAAATACTTCACTTGTTTCATTACTGGATGAATCAGCGTTTTTGAACGAATCTCTCCAATGAATGATTCAGTGACTAATACATTCTTTTAACAGTCACTTGTTGCCACCTTGTGGCGAAACCATGTAATTGATACATCGTTATTTAAAGTGCCAGATAGGTGATTTGTTCTATTATGATCGCTACTGTACACATCAGTGTTTATATCCGAACTCTAACTTTTATCTCAGTACTCCTGTGATAATTTGGATATTTGTAATCAGTGTTGTGCAAGTTACTTCCAAACTGTAATACATTATATATTACTTGTTACTGTTATTTAAAAGTAATTCATTACCTTACAATATTACTGTCTCAGAATTGTAATGCGTTACATTACTCCTGTATTACTTTTGAGTTACTTTCACCAAAATAACTACAGAAGTAGAACTTAACATTCTAAAATGACTAGGGCTGTAACGATATGCGATATGAAACCGAAATCGCGACACTCAGATCCAGGAACCTGCAGAATCGCGACACACCCTTCCAACTCCCAGCGTTATCTATACCGTCCAGATCCAATGCTACCACATCTTTAAATTACTATTAGTATTATTTGTAGTTAACTTAACATTATAAAATACGTAGACCTACACCACAAAACTGGTTGAGGATAAATTATTTAAAATTTGGGAATTCCAGCGTTATGGACATGACATTTGCAGTCAAAACTTGAAATATAAATTCTCAGAAAATGCATTAATACCAAAATATTTAAACGTCTGTTTATCCATAGGCTCCTCCCTGAAAGGAGTCCAGACATTAGAAAAATATCAGTCTACACATGCGTTTTATATTTAATATTAGGGAAATAGACAGTCATGCGTGACAAAAAAAAAAAAAAACTTTAACTTTTAGGAGGCAACGTTTTTTTTTTGTAATTCTGTGAATTACACTGCGCAAATCGGATGAAGAAGGGTTGGCTCTCCACAGAACATAAAATATTCATTTTATTGTTCGCATTTATGAGGAAAAAACAATGTTACAGACGTGACAGTTCTCCGTTACGGATGCGACCGCTCTGAAGCGGCACTAAAAGACTGCTTTAAAACTTTCACAGAGACCTTACACAGAAGACACAAAGCCTTTCTTTAAAGTGAATTTCGTTTTGTATTAATTGTATCTTAATTTTAATCAATGTTTCATCAACCAATTGCCTGGATTTAATAAATAAGAAGTAGGCTAAATATAGCAGACAATTATAGATAATCAAGACACGGAGGCGCAGGCACGTGAACTGGAGCGCGTCTCATAAATGAACCGAAACTCCGAGTATAAGGTAGCCTATTCACGGACCTGAAAAATATATCTATATTGAAATGTCTACTTGTAAACAGAACAATTCAAAACGAAAGAAAACAGACTGCTCTCTGCTTATGAAATGAAATGAAATGAAATGTGCATTTCTCTCTGGTGCATTCACTAGCCTACTGCAAAGATCGCGAGTCAGCATCGTCAACTTCATCTTGACTTTATTAATAAACAAATAAAATGTCTCCTTGCTATATTTGACATATTCATAATCATTGCTTTTGCCGTTTTTTTGTGACAGCTTTTAGGTGCTTTATCGGCAGCGCCGCCGCCCTTACATGAACGCGTCACCACCGCATCAAAAACATGATTGCGTGATGAAAACATGAAAAATACCACATAAACATAGCCTAACTGTTTAGAAAGAAAACACAGAACGAATAGCCCAATGCGCATACGTCCATCTCGCGAATGTATAGTCTTCTTCATGCCATCTTCACCATTAGCCGCTTTTCCACTGGCCAGCGCGAGCACAAGAGGCCGAAATCATACCTCACGGCACTCCTGTAAAAAATAAATCGCTAGACAAATATATCAGACGCTGCCATGTAGTCTTTATTTACAGACTTGGACACCACACGCAGCTATTGACTGACCACGAACAGGTAATTTAGCCTACTTGCATTTTTCATTCCTTAATGTCTCGCGGTCTTGCTGTTTTTTTTTTTTTTTTTTTTTTTACAATCAAAACTAAAAGTCTGTTGTAACGCAAGCCTTACTGAACATGTACCGAGTAAAATATTACTGAAAATTGATTAGTAATGCCTTGCACTACTGCGTTACAGCAAAAAGTAATATGTTACTGTAATGCATTACTTTTGTAACGCGTTACTCCCAACACTGTTTGTAATGCAGCAATAACAATACTGTGTGGTTGAAAATACTGTTTGTGAATTTGTTTCATACCTATATTTGACAGCTGCTCTCTCTGGGTCAGTAAGCATGGGTGCTAATTCAGGACAGAATGTCACTTAAACTTGAATTGCATGCACAAAATTATCATTTTTATGTCCATGATGATACCTGGATGCCACTCAGATACAATGTGATGGGTCATGTGACAATAACAGGTATGTTTGCATCCACTAATGTTTGTCAATTGGAATGAATCCAATCAGAATCCAGATGCCGAAAGTTCTGTTTATATGAACCCTAAACATTGCAATATGATTAACATATTAATTTACATGTGCATCACATGTATTCCAAACAAAACTTCAGTGTATGAGTAGTGCCCAGTCACCGCAATCAGAACCAGAGAAAGCCACCACGATAATGTCACAGGAAGCGAGTATTGTCGTTTTTGCCTTGATGGCATATCTAAAAAGAAAATGAAGTTTTTGTCAGAAGAGCTTTTTAGCAAATATTTAGAAAGCATTCAGTCTCAACCAGCAAATAAAAACACATGCATTTGTATGACGTAAAATGTATGTAAACATGTATCACACCAATGCATGTGTGCGCAATGTATTTTTGAATTTGACTGAGATAATAGTCAGATTCAAGCGTTTACATACTTATTTTTTCCTGTTGATTCGAATTTTTCAGGCCCACACCAATCGGATCAAAACAAAGTGTTTACATGAAGGCTTTTTCTGAGCAATTGAGCCATCAATCTGATTATAAACTGATTATTTGGGTAGATGTAAACATGTTGCATGCTAAAAATAATACATACTGTTTCGTTGGGGGTTTTTTATGTCTTGGAAATTATTCAGTTTATACTGTGCAGTATTCAGCAGGCAATAAGCAAGTATTCCATTCCGAACATGGTCCACATCTTTATCCTATACATGAGTGAAAACCACTCAGCTCTGCCTTAAAATGTGCTGTCCATACCAGTTAGCAGCATTAGTCAACATGACTTTGACTTATATCAACGAGACTACTCTGTCATTAAGAGTTTAAGGCACATTTCTCCATGCCAACAAACCCTGAGCAAAATAAGCCAATCAGTTCCCCTGCCAGCGCTATTCAGTCTGACATCTCAATCTAGTCGATATGCCATGCCTCAAATTCTGCCTTTATCTTTGCTCAGAACTTCTCGCAATGCCAGCATCCCATAATCAATTTCCTCTGGGGGTGCTATGATCCTCTCTATCCATCACCTGCAATACCTTACCAGTAATACAAGCAAAATAAATAAGCTAACATAGACTACCTCAATGCCAGCTGGTTTTGTTTCCTCCGCCTCGGGGGAAACATTGTGCCCCGTGGGTAAGTTGTTTAATAGGTAATTCAACATGGTTTTCAAACTAGAGGAGCTTGTGGGACAAGGCCTAGGCCAGCTACCAAATTTAGTAAGAAAGAACCTGGTCAGATCTGCTGACACAAGCCCTTATACTGATTTAAAATAATTCATATTGTCCATTGACAGCACAGCCAGTGGTGTAACTTCTAGCAACAATCCAATCAGTGAAAGGCTTTTTTTTAAAGGGGATGAGAAATGGCGAGACTGCTTTAGCTGGCATGTTCTTATGTTTAACTGAAAAATGACTTTGGCAGAAATTTTTCCTTGCCCCAGTATTTTGCTGTGCAAAGCTGTTTCAGTGTCCAGGGACTGTACTATGTTAGGCAGAGTTTGATGGAGCAGATCTCTGATACTTTATCATCTGCTCAATAATTGCATTCATAATTACATTTGAGGCAGCTATTATCCTGAAAGAGTTGATCCTGAGAGAATGGGCTAAAGCGGTGGTTTTAAAAGTGTGAGGTGTCAGTGTATAGGGTCTCAGTGAAGAAATGAAGTGAAAAAAAGTAAACAATAAAAAATGTAAACAAAATGATTTAAAGTGAAATGTAAATTCCAAGAATACTGATAAGATCAGCTTATTAGGGCATAACTCGACCTCAGTGGATGTGGTTTTGTGAGAAAATAAATCCTGGTTAACCAGGGCTGTACAGAGCGATGAAAAAATCGATGAAAAAAATAAATTTACCACAGTAGCACACGTGCAATTCAGTTTTGTATTTTAGTGAGGCAGAGCCATTGTTTGTGTGATGAATAGATGTATGCGCGGCATGTTTCATGGTAAAGCACAGCACTGTAAAAATTTTTTTCAGTGGGCTTGTTCTTGTTTGAATGAGCTCGAATGAGTCGAGGCTCGTACTGCTTTCCTGCTTTTTCTTTTGCACTGCACATACAGATGAGAATGTATGTTAAAATACGTATTTTAACATGCATCAGAGATGTATCTTTCGTCTCTCATACTGTATATCTCGTTCTACACCAAAAAACAACTATAGTTGTTCACCTGCATTTTTCAGGAGTTAATTAACTTCAGGAGTTGTCACTCCCGTAAATTACTGAACTGTGTGTGTACAGAGTGTGATTAAGCACTAAAAGGGGAATTGACAACCAGATTTAGCTGCAAACTGGTAGGTTTTACACCTAGACATGCTGTTAGAATGTTGCAGGACATATTCTTTTTGCAAGTACCTATAGCTTGTCAGAGAAGAAGCCCACTATCTGAGACTTGAAAACCCCATATAGTAGCTAATGAATGTTAAAACATACTAAAGGGCTTTTATATCCTCCATATTTTCAGAGGAATCAATATCACTAGCAATATTGGGTGTTCAAAACAGTCTTAGAACTGCTGTTCTGTGTTATTCCTTTGAAGTGTAAATGTAGGTTGTTAATGCAAGATCAGGTGTGCTGACCTGCTACTGAGTCCAGGGTCTCCGCTTTCACACTTTGCCAAACACTATTACCATATTCTTTTTTCAAGTGGTGACCACTAAGTAGGCGAGAAGGCATCAAGCATTGAAGCGAAGAAAGTAGCCTATTCACTAACACCTACTTTTGAAAGAAGCTGTCTGTACTTGCAGTGCACTGAATAAATACAAGCATTGTATCATGCTGTAAACTACTTACTTTAACTTAATTTGTGCTGCAAATCTCTGTCTTAGGTCCTCTCTGTGTCCAAAAGTCTCATATAACGAGGCTCTAAGTAAGGATTAGCTAATGAACATCTGTTCCCTTAATTCAAGGCAAGACAAGGACCAAAATAAATCTGTAAAATTAGGTCTGTTATACCTTCATACTATGGTGCCATCCATGCTCATGGGCTCTCATTTCCAGAGACATTTCTTTGAACCAATCACAACAGGAATGACTTCCTGTCCAACTGGCTAAAGTTTGATTGGTTGATGGCTCCACACGAATGTGCAGAGCCCTTCACTACCGACTATTCTGAAATGTTATGTCAAGGCAGCAGACAGGGAAGTCTATTTCACGACTTTAAGAGTCCTCCAGTAAAATTGTTCACTGGCAATAAATAATAAAGTGAAATATAGATCATTTTTAAATTGCTCACAAAACGTGTTGATAACTTCTGAATGGCTTTGAATTCACAACATCAGAAATCGGACTGCTGCCAAACAAATCAATTTAGATTTGTTTCAATACTGAACACATACTGAAATATAACATCTCTGTTCCAAGTGAACTGACTGCCTACAGAATCCTCATGTTAAGATATAGAAAGCTTCCGACATGAACTCTCTTCTAAAATGTAGGCAACTTAATTATGCTGCCGCATGCTACATGCTTATTTGAAAAGAAGGATGAGTATTAACTAATTTCTGTATCCAATACGGATGTCACTTCACGTGACTAAAGAACAAACGACTCGAGAGGTGAACTAATAATTTCTGTTTCCTGTACAGAGCCTATAAGCCTATGCGAAGTCAACACACAATTAACGAATCGATCATGATGGACCCATCACTAAAAACTTAATTTGGCCAGCTTATAAGACAGCATTGAATGAATATTTGATGGTGCCTTCACCATGTAGCAAGCGATTCAAGAATGCTTTGCAACAATCTCAGTGAAAATAAATAAATACATTTAAAAAAATCCTAATGGGGGAGTTATATAGCACTTTTCGTAATATACATGGTTTCAAATCAGCTTTCAAAAAAAAAAAAAATATATATATATCATGATTTTAAGGTTTATAATATCTTAATTTCTTCATGGCTTGTAGTCGAATTTAGTAGATTAGAGCTGGACGATTATATAATTTACATTTTGTGACAATTTTAGATTTGCTATGTATGCTATGTAGTATATATATATATATATATATATGTAGTATATATTATTCATATATATATATGTAGTATATATTATTCATATATATTATATTATTCGACATTATTCAGCCCCCTTTGCAATCAGGTTTATTCTCAAAATTATTCAACCCCTTGAAAAGAACCCCTCACAACAGCACAAATTTGCAAAACAGGTGTTGTCTCAAGTACACTTGACGCAACTAATCCTGGGATGCCAGATCGTGCCGCGAGCCTGAGAGAGGAGATCTGCCCTCACCGGAATCGGCCACGGAGCTGTATGTGACAGCCGTGCTAGTTCCGGGAACCAATCTGATTCTCCCATGAGGAGCACCGAGGAGCTATGAGGAGCACCGAGTGGCGCGTTTCCCTGATTCTCTTGATCACCTGGAGGGAAAGCATATAGCGGGAGGCTGGGCCAACCTGGGCCAGCGCGTCCTCGTCCTTCGAGAAGAACGTCGGGCATTGAGCGTTGTCTTTGACACAAATAGGTCGACTTCCGCTCTGCCGCATAGGCGCCACAGCTTCTGGACCGTTTGGGGGTGCAGGGACCATTCCCCTGGGGGAACATTGTCCCTGGACAGTTTGTCTGGGCCGTCGTTCAAATGGCCAGGCACATGCGCCGCCCTCAGCGAGCGCAGGTGCATCTGAGACCAAATAAGGAGGCGTACTGTCAGATTGCAGAGATTTCTGGATCTGACACCGCCCTGACGGTTTACATAGGATACTACAGACATGTTGTCCGAGCGGACAAGAACATGTTGGTCCTGTATGAACGGGAGGAAGCGCATCAGCGCGATCTCGACCGCTACCATCTCCAGACAGTTTATGTGAAAACACTTCTCTTGGTCTGACCACTGGACGAAGACCGGTCTGCCCTCGAACAGCACGCCCCAACCCGAGTTGGACGCGTCTGTCGAAATGACTTTTCCGATAAGAGATGGTTCCCATCATTACTCCCTGCTGGTACCAGTCGGCTACTAACCAGGGCTGCAGAGCCGCTATGCAGGTCTGAGTCACTCTGATTTTCTGGCCACCAGAAACCCAGGCTCGGCGGGACGCGCAAGCGTTCAACCAGCGTTGGAGAGGGCGCATGCGCAGTAGGCCCAGCTGAAGCACCGCTTCAAACATCCTTTGAAATGTTTTCAAAAGGAGAAAGCTGCCCTTCTGGAAAGATGCGGCTAGGAGGCGAACACGGCGCGCGCGCTGTGTCGATAAAAGAGCCGTCATGGTCACCGAGTCCAGTTCTATTCCTAAAAAGGAAATTGACTGGCTGGGCAGTAATGAGCTCTTGGTCCAGTTGACCGTGAGACCCAAGCTTTCCAGGTGACTGAGAAGCACTGTTCTGTGAGACAGCAGTTCTGTCTCTGACTGTGCCAATATCAGCCAATCGTCCAGATAGTTCGTTATTCGCAGCCCCTGGCTTCTCTGGGGGGCGAGCACCGCATCCATGCACTTTGTAACTGTACGGGGTGCTAGGGACAGGCCGAACGGCAGGATGGTGTATTGATATACCTGACCGTCGAAGGCGAATCTCAACAATTGCCTGTGACGGGGTATTATCTGAATCTGAAAATAGGCATCCTTCAGATCTAGAGAAATAATCCAGTCCCTCGGGCGAACGTGCGCGAGGATTGTCCTGGTCGCACGCATTTGAACGGTCTTTTCGCAAGCACTTTGTTCAAATGTCTCAGATCTAGGATAGGTCTGAAGGCTCCGTCCTTCTTGGGTACGAGAAAATATCGGCTGTAAAAGCCCAACTCGCTCAGAGAAGGCGGCACCTTTTCTATCGCCCCTTTGCCCAGCAGCTTTGCTATTTCTGCGTGAAGTAGGTGTGCTACTTCCGCATTCACTATCGTCGCGGTCCGGGCTTGAAAGCGTGGGGGACGGCGAATGAATTGAAGTGTATAGCCCTGCTTTATTGTGCTCAGCACCCATTCTGAAATCCCTGGGATAGTTTCCCACGCAGCTATGTGAGCCGCTAGGGGGCGAATGGCCTCAGGGTTCAGATCGCCGCCATTTGCGGGCTTGTGAAACTGAACCGGAGCCTAAAATGCGGCGCGCGTGCTCTCAGTTCTGGGCAATGGCTGCTCGCTGAAAGCCGAAACTGGCTGATTTATGTGTGATGTCCCAATCATAAGGGATGGGGAACATTCTTTTGTCACTTTTGACGCGCGAGCAGCGCTCCGGGCGGAAAAAACTTCCTGTAAGCGTGAGCGCGTGTGCACGAGCCTTACAAGTGTATTTGACGCCCCGATCATAATGGATGGGGAGCGTTTTTATTAATGCCCTGCGTTTTGTGATAACACTTAAACGCGCGGGCGGAGCCCGGGGGGGAGGTTAGTGTTAGCAAGCGTGAGCGCACTCTGGCGGGCACGAGACTTACATTCATAAAATGCTTTCCTTTGTGAAACTGACCCGGAGCCGAAAGCACGGCGCGCGCGCTCTCGGTTCTGGGCAATGGCTGCTCGCTGAAAACCGAAACCGGCTGATTTATGTGAGATGTCCCAATCATAAGGGATGGGGAACATTCTTTTTTCACTTTTGACGCGCGAGCAGCGCTCCGGGCGGAAAAAGTTTCCTGTAAGCGTGATCGCGTGTGCGCGAGCACTAGACTTACAAGTGTATTTGACGCCCCGATCATAATGGATGGGGAGCGTTTTATCAATGCCCTGCGTTTTGTGATAACACTTAAACGCGCGGGCGGAGCCCGGGGGGAGGTTTGTGTTAGCAATGTGAACGCACTCTGGCAGGCACGAGACTTACATTCATAACCTGCTTTCTTTTGTGAAACTGACCCGCAGCCGAAAACGCGGCGCGCGCGCTCTCGGTTCTGGGCAATGGCTGCTCGCTGAAGCCGAAACCGGCTGATTTCTGAGAAAATGTCCCAATCATAAGGGATGGGGAACATTCTTTTTTCACTTTTTGACACGCGAGCAACGCTCCGGGTGGAAAAAGCTTCCTGTAAGCGTGAGCGCGTGTGCGCGGGCACTAGACTTACAAGTGTATTTGACGCCCCGATCATAATGGATGGGGAGGGTTTTTTGAATGCCCTGCGTTTTGTGATAACACTTAAACGCGCGGGCGGAGCCCGGGGGGAGGTTTGTGTTAGCAAGCGTGAACGCACTCTGGCGGGCACGGGACTTACATTCATAACCTTCTTGATCGTGTAACAGAGCGGGCAGATAGTGGGCACAGACCTGTGGACACATTTCCTACATTCAACACTCGAGCGACTTTTCTGCGCTTTATGAGAGTGTGCTCTGCGAGATTTGGAGTGCTTATGTGTAGGGGTGAACAATGGGGGCGTGGGCACTTTCACTACACTTACAACACCGACGGCATGAGCCGGACCAGACATTATACTCTTTTGAGATTTTTCTGGGTCGCCGTGAAAACGGTGTTTGTGTGCAGGCGAGAGGGTAAACAAACCGGCTCGTTGGCTGCTAATTGAACCACTGCAGTAGCCTGTTTGAAGGGGACACGCGCGTCTTTTCGGAGGCGATGTGTCTGTTAGTAAGCGCGAGCGCTCGTGAGCGGCCACGTAACCTACATTCTTAACCTCACATATACTCACTTGAAATTTCTCTGGGTCGCCGCGAGAACGGATGTGTGCAGGCGAGCGGGTTGCATCACCGGCTCGTTGGCTGCCAAACACACCGCTGCAGTAGCCTTATCTAAGGGGACTGACAGGGCAAGACATTTCGACGGCGGCGCGCAAGCCCGTCCGAGTCATGCAGAGAGCTCGAGAGGGCTTTGCATGACGCGAGGGCGGGGTAGCTCTCTTGTAACGTAAAGAGAGCTAGCCGCATGCTCGTTGGTCGAGCAGAACTGGAACAGTGTTTGTACGAGGGCGCACGCACGAGTAGTGGGCACGGGACCTACATGTAACACAGATGATGCCCGTCCGGGTCATGCAGAGAGCTCGAGAGGGCTCTGCATGACGCGCGAATGGGGACACGAGGGCGCGGTAGCTCTCTTGTAACGTAAAGAGAGCTAGCCGCGTGCTCGTACGTGTCCCTCGGCCTCATCCTCAGATGCGACGGCAGTGAGGCTCGTGAGCTGCAGCTGCGCGTCGGTGAGGAGGGGCGGGGGGGTGTTGAAAGGCTTTGAGTCGAGCCCACAGGGTCGACAGCGGAAGCGCTTCACAGAGCTCGCAACCCCCGGACGCGAGGGCGAGCTCTGCGTGTTCCAGGCCCAGGCAGAGAGCGCAGATCAAGTGGCGGTCTCTGACGCTGAGCGGGGCTCTACACGAGCCGCAGGAAGTGCGAGGCGTCTTAAAAAAGACACTCGCTGCTCTTTTAGAATAGGATTTTAGCAAGGTAAAGGATACGTCGCCGGATAGCGTAGCTCGCACGGATGGCCGAAGGTGGCGAAGACGGCCGGCTTCCTTAGCGCTGTCCTAAGCTGGCTGTTCGCTGTTCGACGGCGGCGGTGGCTTCTCTCAGATCCAGCGATGCGAAGAGCTCGCTGAAGAGACAAAAAATCAGGGAAGCAGCCTACAGCCCCCTTCCTTTATAGGCTAAGCCACGCCCATTCTGGCGGGCTGTGACACTATGAAGGCGCGGGCGCCCTTCATTGGGCGTGACGTCACGCCGGGCTCACTGGTAGGCTGCGGCAGTTGCCCGCAGGGCAGCCAATGAGCACGCAAGATGGCCTGCTCTAGGTCTGCTAGCTGCTGCACTGCGTTGACAAGGTATACAAAATTAAGGATAATTTTTGGCTTCAGTATCTCGAGAAGATGAATCTTTCCCGTAGCGTAAGTTAAACAATACGAGAGAACCTCTCGTAAGAGAACTCTGTCTACAGTTAAACATGGTAGTGGCTTGGTGATGCTCTGCAGCTGCTTTGCATAATCTGGCACTAGAAACCTGCAGCGTGTGGAAGGCAATAAGGATTCATTGAAGTATATCAGGAAATTCTAGGAAAACAAACTTCATGCCGTCAGTGAGGAAGCTGAAGCTTGGGCGTCACTGGACCTTCCAACAGGACAATGATCCCAAGCATCCCTCAAGTCCAGGAAGATTCTACAGTGGCCATCACAGTCACTTGAATTTAACCACATATAAAATCTCTGGTGGGATTTGAAGTTGGCGGTTGCAGTAGGCAAACCCAAGAATATTACTGAACTGGAGGACATTGCTCATGAGGAAAGGGCTAAGATTCCTCAGAAGTGCTGCCAGAATCTGGTTATACATCTCATTAGCAACAGGTCATAACAGTAAATGGGTGTTCTACTAAGTACTAAAGTAGAGTACAGTACAATCTATCCAATACTAAATACTGTTAAAAAAATATTATATTTGAGTGTGCCATGTATTATGCATGTTAGAGCTTCACAATAATTGTCAAGTCAAGTCAAATATATTTATATAGCGCTTTTCACAATACAGATTGTATCAAAGCTGCTTCACAGTATCAATCAAAACAACTTAACAATGTTTGTTTATTACTGGAAAAAAGACATCCAAGTTTGGTAGAGCTGATCAATGGTATGATTTGTTAATTAATTTGAATATCCCCAACTGAGCAAGCCAAAGGCAACAGTGGAAAGGAACCGAAAAACTCCATCCAGTGACCAAATGGTGTCCTCAGATGACCCAATGGAGAAAAAAAAAACCTTGGGAGAACCCAGGCTCAGTCGGGGGCCAGTTCTCCTCTGGCGTTTATGAACTAGAGGCCGAATTTACAGTAACTGTAAGATAAAAAATGTATATGAATGCCTGGCTAAATAGATGCGTCTTCAGTCTAGTTTTAAATTGGGAGAGCGAATCTGAGCTACGAACAATATCAGGAAGGCTGTGAGCAGGTGCCAGGTCGTGCTGAAAAATGAAATCTTCATCTCCATAAAGCTTTTCAGCAGATGGAAGCATGAAGTGCTCCAAAATCTCCTGATAGTTAGCTGCATTGACCCTGCCCTTGATAAAACACAGTGGACCAACACCAGCAGCTGACATGGCACCCCAGACCATCACTGACTGTGGGTACTCCAGTGCTGCTTATCTGTAGCCCAGGTCAGGTGCTTCTGCCGCTGTTTCTGGTTCAAAAGTGGCTTGACCTGGGGAATGCGGCACCTGTAGCCCATTTCCTGCACATGCCTGTGCACGGTGGCTCTGGATGTTTCTACTCCAGGCTCAGTCCACTGCTTCCGCAGGTCCCCCAAGGTCTGGAATCGGTCCTTCTCCACAATCTTCCTCAGGGTCCAGTCACCTCTTCTCGTTGTGCAGCATTTTTTGCCACACTTCTTCCTTCCCACAGACTTCCCACTGAGGTGCCTTGATGCAGCACTCTGGGAACAGCCTATTTGTTCAGAAATTTCTTTCTGTGTCTTACCCTCTTGCTTGAGGGTGTCAATGATGGCCTTCTGGACAGCAGTCAGGTCTGCAGTCTTACCCATGATTGCAGTTTTGAGTAATGAAACAGGCTGGGAGTTTTTAAAAGCCTCAGGAATCTTTTGCAGGTGTTTAGAGTTAATTAGTTGATTCACATGATTAGGTTAATAGCTCGTTTAGATAACCTTTTCATGATATGCTAATTTTTTTAGACAGGAATTTTGGGTTTTCATGAGCTGTATGCCAAAATCATCAGTATTAAAACAATAAAAGACCTGAAATATTTCAGTTGGTGTGCAATGAATCTAAAATATATGAAAGTTTAATTTTTATCATTACATTATGGAAAATAATGAACTTTATCACAATATGCTAATTTTTTGAGAAGGACCTGTATATATATATATATATATATATATATATATTAGTGGTGGGCCGTTATCGGCGTTAACGTGCTGCGTTAACGTGAGACTCTTATCGGGCGATAAAAAAAATATCGCCGTTAATCTATTCTCAAAGTTGGGTTGGGATCATAAAATAGCTTTTTCGAATATTGTTATATTTTCGCGCAATTCCATGTGTAGCCTAGTATACTTTATTTGACATAATTGACGCCGTGCCTACTGTCACAGATCGTGCAGCAGGGTATTTTCCTGTCAGGAACACAAGGTGTATACTTTTACATGTTACGTTGGGTGACGTTCCTCTCGTTGCTTTATTTTAATGCAATTACATGTTGTTAAATGAGTTTATTCCAAGTGCGCTGTATCTTTTTCTGATGCTCAATTTACAAATGAATCACTCTTTTGAGTCGATTCTGTTCAAAGACTTCATCAAACAAGTTGGCAGATCTGTCTAAATCGGTTCGCGAATCAGTTTGAATGATCTGTTCAGTTCCTTTGATCTAACAAGCATCTGGTTTGGCGATGCAAAAACGGACTGTAGCTACGTCGTGCTTATTGTTTTTTTCTTCTTCCAATTAGCCTACTATGTTAAAAAAAAACAAAAAACATGTTACTTGTTCAATTAATAAACAGTTTGTTTGATGACAAATCGCTAAAGATGAAATTGGCCTCCCTTTCTGTCATTGTGAGTGTGCGGTTTTTTTTTTTTTCGAACGATATTCGACTTTTTCTCCTCTATTGTTGAATGGCATTTTTGGCAGAAATTCACATCCCTACGCGAGGCGAACTATTCTCAAAGACTTACTTTTAGTCATTATTTGGGTAGCACACATATTCTGAATGCCTTTGGCAAAATTCAAATGAGCCATTTTAATCTAGATTAATTCCAAGATTACAGTGAGATTAATCTAGATTAAAAAAAATAATCTATGCCCACCTCAAATATATATATATATTGTTTTTTTTTTTTTTTTTTTTTTTTTTTTTTACCTTCACAAAAAGACTTGAGATCCTATGAGCACACCAGGGCTATAACAAACCTGAATATAACCCCAGCGTTTGGGTAACTTAAGTACTTTATACTTTTGGTTCCTTAAATTCATTGAAGCTCAACTCCAGTATTCAAGACATCTCTGATCTGCCAAAGCCTTTTAACTTTCGCTATTCTAAACAAATCTTGGCATATCCATCTGTCTGCGTGGCTACTAACATTTGCAGTGTAGAACGTCCCAACACCAGTCATGAGTGAGTGACCGCTTGGCAAATCAAAGTGATGCTGTCACGTAACATAATAAGGCTAGCAGTGGTTCCGAGAGATGCCAAGCATAAACAAGTCTGATGTGCTTCTTGGTATCACTGTGATTACATTTAACTTTGAGATTTTAATTTTTTTTTGATTTGCCAATACAATGAAAATGGCAGGGCACTTGCATTGTTGTGCACTCTTGTCACTTCAAACTATAAGATGGAATCGATCATAGATTTATTTCTGCCATGCAGGTGCTAAATGATATAGCGCCCACTTTAATATGTAAAACTATTTAACAGCACATTGCAATCAGGTACATGGAAGAACACATCTTGTTGTCTAATGAAGAAGTTATTTTGACTTGCAATACATTGTTTCATATTGCTAACTAAGAAATAAGAACAGAATATTTAATACCTGGTTTATAAATATATCTACACATCATCCACATAGGGTTTTCATCTCCATGCTAAAAAAAAGCAATATCATAGTTGAGCAGACAGGGAGTGTTGTAAGATTTCACATGATGTGTGCACAATATATTTTCAACAAACGTGAAAGCTTGTGTTATAGTTCACACACATTGTATATTAAGTTTTAATTAAGAAAAACCTTAATATGCTTAAGTCAGCACAGCCGTTATCACCTGCGGCGTTCAGTGTGCAGCCTTGTGTCTATGGCCAAATTGAGATCACAATGATTTTCAGGGTTACTTACACCACAATTGCAAGTGTAATATTGGCCAGTTAGTTCCTATATACCTTCTGTCAATAAAAAAAAACAGTTCTAAAAGAAGCCAAAGCATAAATTTTTTGTTGTGTGTCACCAAGCAACACACAGATCTTGAACCACGTATATGAGATTGGTACAACTTATACATATATATCCCCCCCCCCCAACCCCCCACCCCTCAAAGCATTCTATAATAGGCTAAAACTCAAATGTGCATGTACTTACAATGCAATTTAGTTAAACAAGTTTTTCAAATCCCATCTCTCCCCTTCCTAGAAGGGAAGCAGGCAAAAATGACATGGTTGTTGCAACAAATGTGTTTTTATATACATTTGCTTTTTAAAACTATGTTGATCTTTCGTAAAGTTTGTGTAGGTGGTAAATAATTTTCAAACGTGATCAAGAATTAACCTTTTAGCACCACTCACCGGACATTTCATTTCCAAACTGGAAACAATAACCACAACAACCAATGTAATAAAACATTCCCAGATTCATGTTCATTTAATTTGGATAAAACTGAGCTTTTAATGCCGCTAACAGCACTTTTTTACTAAATTTACACAGTTAAGAAATAAGCAGTAGATTTCTAAACTATTATAAATTGTACCAGATTAAAATAGGAATACTATATTCAAGTTTGACAGACATACAAATACAGACATTGAAACAAACTGTGACAAATTACAGGTTATTACCTACAGCATTATGTAATTATGTAAAAAAAAAAATACATTACGTAATTAATACATCTTAATTTTATGATTTAACAGGATTCATATTAGTTTGTAATTTAGCATTTTGTTGTACCCTTTCTAAGCTTTTGAGCGTCCATTCAACATTGGTAAAGACCAAAGTAAAGATACAGAATAAAAAATTCAATCTGATAATGTAAACACACTCTCCACACTCACAAAGGAGCTTACAGGGCATCCTACTGTTTTCTATCAAATCAAATAGACTGTGCATATGATATTGTGGGTGCAAAGGACTGATAGAGGGCATGATGAACACATGACTAGCCTGCATGCGTCCAGGAGAGATTTGATGGTGAGCTTTCAGCATGAGGCACAATGAACCCCTTTGAATTGAAATAGCTGATGCCTTCAAAGAAGCTGCTTTCCAGCAGTCACCTTATGGTGTGGCGTCTGATCTCAAAGACAAAAGCTTGGTTGCGGTGTTTCCATATGGAAGGCATATGATTAGTTTCCATATTAAATTATCACTCTGATAGAGGGGAGGTGGGGGGGATGGGGGGCATTGTGAGAGGAATTACTGAGAATGTCAGTATTCAGACGCACTGTCCAGGTGGTAATTTAATAAGAAGTGTGGCAGTCAGGAAAATGTGTCGAGAAATTTCCACACGTTTCTTTTCAGAATCCTGTTATAACCTTAAAACAATCACGACAAACAATAATCAGCTCCATATGTATGGCTTTACTGACGTAATTTACTTGCTCAGTAGCTCACCTGGTACACCATTGCACTTGCAACTAGAGCAGGGTTTTATTAGGGGTATGAAACTATGGTCTCACGGTTCGGTTAGATTATGATTATCATGTCATTGATTCAGTTCAATTCGATATCTCGATGCATTACGATGCACTGCATCCTCAATTTTCAATTTTACTTAAAGCAACATCAAGGAACTTTTCCTCTGCGGTCGCCCTACAGGTTGGAAGCGGAATTGTCCATTACCGCTGTCGTAAATAATTTAGCCTACCGCAGCCTACTGTCGCACGCGCACGCTCGCTGTTTATCCAGCCCCGGCACAGCAAGGGCCACAGACAAGGTAGAGTATGATGCATGATTTTATGAAAGACATCACAAAAGAAGAAAAACTATGTATGCCGTAAAGCAGTCGATTTTTGTTGTTCTTTTTGTGCTCCGGTTACTTCCCGAAACCCGAAGTTACATAGTGCCAGTAAAAGCGATACAGACCATGTCAGGCTATGGCAGACGTGTCATTTAACCTATTGTAAGTCGATGTACCATCACAAGGGTCTTGGAAATATATTATGAAGGTTGAAAAACTACATAGTGTTACTTTAAAAAGTGATGTGTGCATGCGTGCGCGCGTGCGTGTGCGTGTTCGCCTGTTCGGGAAGTCGCAGTGACAGAAACAGTGACGTTCCAGTGTTTCAAGGGAGTAAAGTCTGTTTATGTCATTAAGAAAATAAAATTCTGTCAAATCAATTTTGTTTTGAAGAAATGTTAATTTAAAAGCTGCACTCATTCATCAGTGTATAATGTTACCCTAGAGATGCGCGCATCAACCGTCGCCGAGTCCGCTGTTGAAGGTGAATCACGCGCAACAACACAGAATAATTGTAATTTGACCATCGGGTGGGAATACTTAAATCAGAGAAAATTATTGGGGCGGGAGGATGATTTGTTTTTGGCTGTGGATTCGGGTGACGTTGGAGCACATCCGCTTACTCTAAAGCAGTCAGACTCTGCCAGCGTTAACAGCTCGGGGTGAAAACGGCTAACATGGTTTATCAAGTTAGTGGTATTACCTCCTGCATATTCTATTTGTGCGTGACATGAGCGCACACAGCATGTGTCTTCTCCAGGTCGTGCTTACCAGGTTGTTCATAAAAGCCGAAACGTGCCCAGGTGTAGGCTTTTAAAGTAGTTGGAGCATTTTTAATTACTCGCACTCGCGTCTCGCCTCCCTCTGCCATTGTATGCTACCGCAACAAATGACATCAGAAAAGCGTCAGTACATTATAATCGGTCATGGTCTATTACTGAACCGATACCGAACCGTCCTCGTCTGCATCACGATGCATCTTAGAAACGATTAATTTCGACACCCCTAGGTTTTATGTCGAGAAAAGTACAATTCAATGGCAAATTTATACCTAAAAACATAGATATATGTTAGTATTACAATTTATCTTAATTGCAGTTAATTGTCTTTTAAAAACACGCCTGGGTGGGTTTTTTTTTGCAAGCAAATTGCAACATTATATATATATTCTTTTTTTTTTTTTTTTTTTTTTCTGGAATAATGCAAAATTGGATAACAACATAATAGCCAACTGGACATATTTATTTCTTTATTTGCCATAGTCAGGGTTGATGATCAAATCTTTTGGAAAATGCCTACCTTGTCAACCATATGAGATGTCTCAATCAACATTCATCATAGTAATCTACAACATACATATTCAGCTGAGACTGCTGTGTGTACATGTACAGAGAGTAATGAATGTTATCTCCAGTCTGTAAACTCAGCCTGTTCCTCACTGCTGTTGCAGTTGGATTTAATGAGTACAGGGCTGGTTGGGGTGTACTTGCCTCCCACTGTTTAGAATTACACTCAACACTGTTGCATTAGTTGAGTGCTGTCTGATGCATTATTCATTTGCCGATGATGGAAACATGTAGCCCAGAATGACAGAGTCTCAAACCCTCTAACACTTTCCATCTAATAATGATAATGGTGTTTTTGAGATTGTGACTATTACTGTAAACAGCAATGACCGTCTCCTGGTATTAAAACACTTTTCAGTGCAGAAAGGTGGAGATGAAGTGAGAGAGTTTGGTACAGATATAAATCTGCTATTACTGTTGTTCATTTATTATTTTGTCCAAGCTTTTTCACTGAATTACATACTTACGTGAATATTTCATTGTTTAGAATGTGATGAATCTTTTCTGTCAGGAAGGTCTGAGAGCAAACTGTGTAAAGGTTGGCATTTTTAAAGGCCAGCTCATTCGGTTTTGCCATGACCTATATCACCTTGAGTTCCATTTGATTTCCAAAGGAAAAACTAAATATAAACCACCACCACCACACAGACTAAAGTTTAATGACCGTCTATGTAACTAAGAGTATGAAACTATTAATGGTCAAGGGAAAGGGGTTATAAAGTCAGGGCTATAAAGTTATAACTTGTTTTGTAAATAATTTATACGTAAATAGTTTGCAGTCATTCATTGAACATTTGAAGGACAACATTCAAAGCAAATTCAAGTAAATATTTCTGCCAATTATTCATCTCAAAAAAATGCAACAAAGCAAAAATCTAACATTATTTGTAACATTATTTTGCATTACCTAATTATAGCCAATACTACAGCATTTTTACACAAAAACAATGTTTTAATATGCAAAACTTTTCATGTATTTTTTTTTATTATTATTTAATTCTTGTCATGTATACTATTATACAATATTATATTTATTTGCTTCTTTCATGTTTGGTGGCACGTTCAATGTGAAATGTCCAATGAGTGGCACTAAGATGAACGTGAATAAGGCAACATTTTATTTACGTTGGTTGTTGTACAGCAGTTTGGGAAGGAAATATCCAGTGAGTGATGCTAAATCAAGTTTGAAAATAACATACGACCAACACAAAACATACACTACACCTGAATAATAGTGTTAACATAGGCAAACATGTAATCAAAACACATTTGCTAAATCAACCATGCCATTTTAGCTTGTTTGTATTTGATCTCTTTTCTGAGCCATGACTCGTGTTTCATAACATAAAAAATATGTTTTTATTAATCAATAATCTGCCCCTGGAATAATAATTTTGTGAAAAGGGGAAAAATCTGTTAGTGCTTACTGTCACTAATGTTGATTTGAGCTGAAATGTATATGTAGGTTTGTGTAGGATTGCAAAAATGTAGGTAGAGGCACATTATTTTAATAAGCCTGTGTTGTATTTACTATACACATTATATGATATATGCATGTTATAATAGGACAGGCACTGTATTTCTACCTATCAAAGGTGTCTGAAAAAGGTTCCCTGCTCTAAATTAAATAAACAAGTGCCTAACCAAGTGACATGATTAATTACTTATCTGAACTATAATTTATCTGACAAATTTTGTAATTGTATGGTAGCTTTAAAAAAAATGCTAATTCATTCTGCTTTAAGTATCTTGATAATGCTACATTACCCTTGTATTATTTTATACATATTCAAAAACCACCAACCCCAAATGGCAAAATCCTTCCAAATTTTCAGTAACATGTCTGAGAAATTAGAGCAGTGCTGGTATTTGCCTTGTTCGTGTGATGCTTAGCTAACAGAGGATTCAGCCTTGAGGGAGACCTGGCCTCCAACCAAACTGGCACAATTGTAACCACAGTACTTCTGAGGGTGATCACGTAATGCAAAACCTGTTTCTGGCTTCACTGGTCTGGCTAGAGCTAAAAAGTTCCAAGCAGGTGGCAGATGCCCAAGTGGTTGCTAAAATGATGGGCCAATTCTAGGGGGGACAACAAAAAAGTATTTGTATTACCTGCCCTAAGGACAACAAGCATAATGTAATGCCATCAGGGAAGCACTTCCCACCACCAACAGCAATCCTTTCCAGTTTCAGATGGAAGATCCCCCACAGTGGGAGATTCTTCTAATGCTGAACTAGGTGTAGCCTCAATACAACAGCTACAATTGTTGACGTAACAAACTTGGAACAACAATGAAGAGTGTACCACAAGAACTGCTGGATCCTCCTTCGTGGTTGTTCAGTGCCATGCATTCCATGCACTGTGTGAGTGGGTAAAGTTGTGCCAGATTTAATTTTACCAATGTAACACATTTGTGGAGGAATATTACCTATCTGAATACTACCAAAAGTGCAGGGGTGTAGCAATCATTTCAAATGCAACCACTAAACATTGACCACGCTTTCTCTAGAGTTGTATCTTTTTCTTAATTGTCTTATAGGCAAGGGTGTCCCAAAACATCACCTTAGGAAGGAAGAATTTACCATTTGTTAAACCTGGGAGGTAATGGAATTTACTCATTTAATTTACCAGAAGCAAATTACATTAAAGAGGTCCTATTATGCCCTTTTACAAAGTCTTGATATTCTTTTTGGGGTGTACTAGAACATGTTTTTATGCTTGATTGTTCAAAAAACGCATTATTTTTCACATATTTTACATTATTACAGCACCTCTCTCCCCACTCTGGGTTGAACGCACCGTAAAGTTCCTGCTTCGATGAAGCCCCTCATTCTAAAATATGAAATGTGTTATGATTGGTTAGCGGGCCCAGTGTGTTGTGATTGGCAGCGCTTAGCACGTTCGGGAAATGTCACGCCCCTCCATAACTATGAGTTCTTCTCTAGTGTAAATATTGAGGATGGCATCAATTTCAAACCAATATGAGCCCGATTCTGACCCTGACAATGTTAACGAAAAAGAGGATTGTGCTGAACGGATTTCAAGCAAGGACTTTGCAAGCGCGGATTTCACAGGACGTTTCAGAGTAGTATGTTTTTTTGTCATTTTCTTATTTATTCATGATATTTGTTGGAAATCTAAGGTAATACAAGCAGTAATAAAACACAAAACCATGGCTAATTATCCTAAGGAGCGGTGAACCGACTTACAAAAGCCCGAGCTTACAAAAGCTAGAGAAAAAAAGCTGCTCTTTAGAAATGTGCAGCACACAGATAAATGTGATACAATGTTCAGGAACAGTGTTAAAAATAAATTAACCACTCTAAGTTTGTCAGCCTTAGGAAGGTGAAAAAATGAGTTTTGGAAATGTGGTGGAAAAAACAGCATCTCTTTGACATAGCGACATCTTCTCTAATGCAGCTCAACCAGGCCTCGTCCCCTTTTTTTGCGCATTTCATGGGCTGGGATGAGTAACATCATGTATTCATAAGATCCGGAAAAATTGTGTTGTAGTCCAAATGAGCCGTTCATTAGTTCTTAAAAGGGGGATTCTGTTTGGACTTTTTTATCTTTGTTATGCTCAAACAGCAACATTACACACTGACTAAAGTTGAAAAATGGAAAAGCATAATGGGACCTCGTTAATGCAGTGCTTTGTTATTACATTATCATTTCTCATATATTTCTCAAGATTGAATTGTTAAATGGCATCTTCCAAGCATGAGATAATCAAGTATGAATATCCAAGTATGAATATCCAAATATGCAGCAAAGTTTCCCGTTTAAATTCTGCCATCCAACATTTTGCTATTCATCCAGGTTTATTTTCACCTTACAGTTAACACTTTCCCCACTATAGAAAGAAATTTCTGTTATTTATGAGACAACGCTTCCCTACTATTGACAGAATTTTCTGGCTTACTGTGTTTTTACTGTTACACGGTAGTGAGCGCTATTACACATCTTCTGAAAGAGGACTGAATCTCTTGATCAAAACATAAGTGAAGAAAAAGCAGAAACAAGTGAAAATGTAAGCAGATGCATATGTAAAATAACAAGATCATTAAACAGCATTTAAATCAAAACTTCCTAATGTTACTGAATGAAACGTTGACCCAGGACGAGCTACAAAAACACGTTTTTCCTCAGCTTTTTGCTCAAAATGTTGCTTTTTTAATGAAACTTACCCACATTCAAGTGTAAAAAAGAATGCATGAAGCTAGAACAAAAAATTTTTTTTTTTTCGTTTAAAAGGAGAGGGTCTGTTTTTTTCTTTTGATATATTGCATGTTCAGATATTCATACAACAAAATGTTCTGGGGGCCGTGAAAATGATCAAAAATGCTGGTACTGCCTGGCAACTTTATTAAGAAACCGCTGGCGGGGAAAGTGTTAAGGCACATATATACTTCAAAAATATCCTTGGCAAACACTGAATTATGAGTCATAATTTGTTTTAACAAAATGATTCAATGGAACGTGTGCTGCATTGATAGGTGATGAGACGGGAAAGAACCCACAGTGAGCCATTTCTTGTTATGACTGTGACCTCCTACTAAACCATAGCTGGCAAGAAACTAAAGAACATCTTTAATTTGAAGTTGCAATGACTTCTGTGGGCTGACAGAAAGACCACCAGTGTGCAAATGTCTTTTTAGACATTTAGACAATAGATAGACATGCAAATGTTCCTCTGATATTCTTTTGTAGATGTCGGAGCCAGCAGTTTGACACCGGGGAACCTAATTGAAATGAAAGGAGCAGAGCTCTGAGGCAGTAGACTCAACTGCCTGCCACGCTTGTTTCTAATTATTCCACCTTTTTAGACTATCAGGCAAAGGCCTTGACATAAATATGAGAACATTCTGCCACGTAATGTTTAACGCAACCAGTCTTCTTCCTCCACCTTTGGCTCACTTATTTTTTTTCTAGCGAATGATTCATCAACCCACTTTTTCTTCTTTTGTTTGTGTGACAAGGAGATTTTATTTTTAATTTGTTTGCTCCTATCATCTTTTTTGAGCAGTGGTTCTGCTTGAATTCCGTGACTTCATTTGCTGCCAGGTTGACTGTGATTCTCTCTTTGCCTCACTTTCTCATCTGCACGTTCTATGCTTATTCACACAAGCATGCTTTCAGTTTTTATCCTGGCTGCAGTACTCTCCAGGAAGAGTGCTACCATCCAAGATAAGCATGTTTGAAGTGGCAAAACTAACAGCCCGGGGTTAGATAACCCTCGACCTATACTGACAGACAGGAACAAACAAGATGCAAGACCTCCGCAAAGCATTATATAAGACACTCTCCAATGGGGAAGTGTTGATCGATAGCAATAAGCATAAAAATAAATCTCAGTGGCCATCTAACACTGCAAGGAATCATTGATTTCAGTAAGACAGGTTAGATCATTAGGGAGACAAGGTGGCTCGGTTTGTAGTGCTGTCGCCTCATAGCAAGAAGGTCCCTGATTTCGAATCCTGGTTTGGAGTTTGCTTTCCCCCACAAACATGTAAGTGTGTGTTAGCCCTGTAACGTTCTGGCCCTCCATCCAGGGTTTTTCCTTATGAGATGTAGAGATAGGCTCCATTCAAATTGGAAGGATGATAGAAGTTATATAATTAATACATCTGTGCTTGCAACACAATCATCACCCACATTTGATGTGGATGTAATGGGTTGGATTTGCCGCTAAGTGATTCAATGCTACGAGCAATGGCGGCTGCTGGTCTTTCAAAGAGGGGAAGCTGTATGAATGAATGAATAAACAAACAATCGAAATATATATATATATATATATATATATATATTAAACTCGATGGAGGAAATGTGGGAATTAGGTTAAACTAAAACAAGGAATGTGGTGTATAATTTTGTGAAATGTATGATGAAAATTGGCTAGCAATTTCGCCAAGCAAATACCAAGAAATAGGTTGCAGCAGTTTGTCTTTCGACTAGACTTGCAAAATTTGTAATGGGACTGAGCTCGAATAGCTTTTTATAGTACAAAATCGCTGTTAATCAAAAGAAGATGCAGTCTTTCAACAGACCCTACAATCATCAGGCAAAAGCCTGGAGTCCAACCCTGCAGCATAATTGCAGCATTTCTCCAATGACCGTCTAGTTTCGAAGCACTGAAAAAAACTGTTCAAAGCAGCCCCACTGAAGTCAATGGACACTCGGCTTCAACAGGGAAATGCAATGTGACGCTCCGGGATTGTATGAGAAAGAAATCGAGTCAGCCGATCTGCTATATGTAGCTGATTCTGAACGAACTAGTCTTCGAGATGAACGTGTTCTAATGAATTTTTAGTCAATAAAGTGGAAAAAAAATAAAGCCGAGCTTCCCTTGCAGTTTTAAAGAAATCCCCACAGGCTACAAGCAACTGTCAGATGGCATTAGTTACATTTAGAGTATCTGTACATGAACAGTGTGATTATTGTCAATGGTAAGAGTAAATCATGTGGATTGAGATGTTAACATGATATAGGATAATCCTGTTTGAATGCTGCTTCCATTACCTTGATTTTAACTAAGAGTTATCTTTGTTTTCACAAGTTTTGTTGCTATTCCCTTCACCCATATTAAATTCAAAAGCAGGTTATATTTGCCTCAAATGCTAAACGCAGTCCTCAGACAATCATGGTAAGTCTTCAGTTGAGCTAGAGATGATCAACTAATCGCAATGATGGCAGCGATCTTGTTCATTTCCAGCATATCTGACACTGTTATAATGTTGAAGTGTGCAGTTGGATGGTTAAAATAGGCAGCCTTCACGCACTTACTTTATACACAGACATGTTAGTCAGTTCTAGGGTACTCAGCCTCCCTCTTTTTGTCAGAAACACTACTAAAAATGTCTTTATTCTCGTGTTTCCGACCATCAATAAAGTACTTGACATCCAAGCATGAACTATTTGAAGGCTTCATCTGTTCAGTCATGCTTTTAAACCTTTGCATGAGCATAACATGTCATTCATCTACAGCAGTAACACATGCATTCTTTTTTTGTTCCTGTTCCTGGAAGTGTGCATATGCATGTAAAGTGAAATGAAAAACCCAGTTCTCCACATATTATACCTCGATTATGGATTTTAATTATGGACTTAATTACATTATGATAATCACAGCATAGGCACTGATTTATGTTTCCAAAGCATAGATTATCATAATCACATTCATAAAAAAAGAGCATGTCCAGATGTGTGACTACCTTAAAATGTTGAACTCTGACTAACCACCTCCCAACCAAAGACAGGACCTTAAATGTATCCCGAAATTAAACAAATTAAATTACAGAAAGCAGTGTCAATTTGTCCACACTGACAACAAAAATAAATGCTTCTGTTGCTATTAGCAATTTTACTTTGTTCACCATTGAACTGCTCCAATTACCATGGCAACGTATCTCTCAGGACAGCACAAAAATAATCTCCACTGAACAGGACCACCACAAATAGTATGCCATTATGGGGTGGCCCAATGGACTTATATTATCTTCCAGGCCATATTAGAAACAGGCCAATACAGGGGGGCGTGGCCTCACAGGTTGATGTAGATGTGTACAAAACCACGGTACATAACCGAACGGGGAAACACACTGGACAGATGGCTAATCCATCACAGGGCTAACATACACACAGACATTCACATACTTTTTCACACCTATGGGCAATTTATTATTACTAATTCACCTGGCCTGTGTGTCTTTGGGCTTTGGGGGAAACCAGAGCACCCGGAGAAAAATCTTGCCAACACAAGGAAAACATGTAAACTCCACACAGAAAGGCCTTTTGACTCATGGTTCTTACATTAGTCTTAAAAATCACATCATATCAGCCAGATTTGAGAAATGGGAAAAAATAATAAAAAGGTTTAAGTTTTGGAAAAAGTAATACAAAGATTAAGATTTCAAGTAAAAGCAGTGTACATGATATCAGTGTCATGAATGGCTGAAGATGAAGATGAGGTGAGACAAAGCGGATCTACAATTCAGCAAAGTCTTTATTAACAAAGCATAAGAGTATATTACAAACACGCCAATCCAAAAAACGTCTCAGGTTACGACTGTAACCCTAGTTCCCTGAGAAGGAAACGAGACGATGCGTCGATGACGCTTTGGGAACGCCTTCGCGTGATTACCTCTGAAGCACGTATGTCAACTAGTCCAATGGAATGAATGAATGAACGCCATGGGCGGGTGACGTCATGACCAGGAAAGGATATAAGCACATCCGGTGCGTTACTCGCGTTAGCTTCTAGTGCCGAAACAAAGTCGATCGCAGGGATGCTGGAAGTATGGCAGGGCGACGCATCGTCTCCTTCCCTTCTCAGGGAACTAGGGTTACAGTCGTAACCTGAGACGTTCCCTTTCGAGGGAACTCGCGATGCGTCGATGACGCTTTGGGAATGAGAATACCCAATACGCCGTACTTACAAAATGCCAGATGATAAAACTGTCGGCAAACTAAGTAAAAAGCACCTGGGGCAGCATCCAGGTCCAAGCTGTAAAACCTCACGAATGTGAGTGGTGAGGACCAGCCCGCCGCATCACAAACGTCTTGGAGAGAACTCCAGATAATAAAGCTTAGAAGCTATACTCCTAGTGGAATGAGCCCTGACCACCAAATGGTTGGCCAGAGGACTCACAAGCAAGAAGAATAGTCTCGACTATCTATTTGCCCAATAGGTTGGATTTTCTCGACAGAGAAGTCCGATGAACATAAGTGTCCAGTGCTCGCACTGGGCACAAAAGGTTCAGCTTTTCCTGGTCCGATAAACGGGGGAGGACAGAAACCTCCAGCACAATAGGCCTCGGAATAATGGTGGGCATCTTAGGAACATATCCATGTTTGGGGTAAGATTGCCTTGGCCATCCCCGGTGCACTCAAGGCAGGTGGGGACCGAAAGGGTCTGAAGGTCTCGACTCCTAGAGGGACGAAATAGCTAGCAGAAAATAGTCTTAAAAGAAAGAACTTCTCTGAGACCAAATCTAAGGGCTCAAAGGGAGCCCCAGATAGGCCTTCTAGAACTATTGCAAGATCCCAAGCCGGCACCCTAGTGCAAGTTGCAGGCCTCAGCCTCAAAGTGCCACGAAGGAAAAGAGTGATCAGGGGGTCTCGACCCAAAAATGTACCACCCACCAGGGCGTGGAAAGCCGCAATGGCCGCCACGTATACCTTAAGTGTGGAAGGACATAGACCTGATACAAAGCGTTCTTGCAGAAACTCAAATACTGTGTTTACTGAACAGTTAACCGGATTCCACTGACACTGGTAACACCAAGAAGTGAAAAACTCTCGAAATAATGAATATAGTTTCCTCGTAGCGGGAGCTCTGGAGCTTAGAACGGTCTCAACAACCTCGGTTGAGAGACCACTCTCTATGAGTTGGGCCCCCTCAGAGGCCAAACCCACAGTTTCCAAATCCCCTGCCGGGGGTGCAATATTGCATCCCCTGCCTGAGACGGAAGGTGTCTCCTGATCGGAATCTCCAAGGGAGGGCCGTCGAGGAGAAGAATTAGGTCCGCAAACCAAATTTGCTTGGCCAGGGTGGTTCTACTAGCAATAGGCTTATACCATCCTGGCGGATTCACTCCAGAACTCCAGGGAGCAGAGCAACAGGGGGAAATGCATACAGATGTAGCCTCGGCCACGTCTGCACCATAGCGTCCAGCGCCGAGGGGGCTGGTTGAGTGAGAGAGAACCAGAGTGGACAGTGCGTCGTATGCTGAGACGTGAACAGGTCCACTTCTACCTGGCCGTAAAACTTCCATATTTGCTCCACCGCCTCAGGGTGGAGTCCCCTGGCCTCAGCCCCTGCCTCGACAGGGTGTCTGCTCCAATATTCTGGCCCCCTGGAATATACACTGCCCTCAGATAGCGTATTTTCTTGAGGGACCAAAATAAGAGGCCACCAACGTGTTGTCTGAGAGATAAGAACCAGAGTTTCCTCCATATAACCAAGGCGCGGGGATACTGCCGCGTGATCTTGATCGTATGGAGTAGGTTTCCCCTCGGGGAGAACCCTCTGGTCCTGAGCCACCAATGTAAAGGTCTCACGTACAGCAGGTCAAAGGGAATCACATTGGACGCTGCTGCCCTGAGGCCTAACAGTCACTGTTCCAGAGCAACACATGATGGCCCCTCAGGTCTGGGAGGAGATGTCTCAACGCATTGACGACGACCATCATCTCTAGGCAAATCATGTGCCAAGAGAGATGATGACTCCTCCAAAAGCCCTGAGCTGAGAGGCCTTCCAATACCGCTCCCCAGCTGGTGAGGGAAGCATCTGTCAAGATAGCAACTCGATGGCAAAGAGCTCCCAACACCGGAACCTGGGACAAGAACCAGTGTTTTGTCCATATAACCAAGGCGCGGGGATACTGCCGCGTGATCTTGATTATACAGAATGGGTTTCCCCTCGGGGAGAACCCTCTGGTCCTAAGCCACCACTGCAAAGGTCTCACGTACAGCAGGCCAAAGGGTATCACAATGGACGCTGCTGCCCTGAGGCCTAACAGTCTCTCGAACTGTTTCACAGTGTGTGCCTGGCCTAGCTTTAGCTCTTTTGTGGCAGTATGGATAGCAGCTACACGAGCGGGCGACAGAACGGCTCGCATCGTGACTGAGTCCCAGACCACTCCAAGTAAAGTGGTCCTCTGTACTGGAGAAGCACACTCTTCTTGGCATTGAGCTTCAACCCCAACCTTCACATATAAGCGAGGACGACATCTCGATGCCGAACCGCTAACTGTTCTGATTCCGCTAGTATCAGCCAATCGTCTATGCAATTCAGAATGCGTATGCACTGCAGCCTGGCGGGGCCAGAGCTGCATCTACGCCCTTCGTGAATGTGCGGGGTGATAGAGCTAGACCAAAAGGAAGTGCCTGATACTGGTGTTCTTTGCCCCTGAAAGAAACCCTCAGGAACCTCCTGTGCTGAGGGAGGAAGGAGATATGGAAGTATGCGTCTTTCAGATCTATCGTGACAAACCAGTCCTCGGATCGGATTTGAGTCACGAGTGTCAGCATCTTGGACTTGAGTTCCAGCACCGAACACTTCAACAGACAAAGATCTAGTATGTGATGCAGTTCTCCATCCTTTTTTGGAACAATGAGATAACGACTGTAAAGACCGACGCAATGTCGGGTGAGTACACCTGCTCTATAGCTTTGTTTCCTAACAGGGCCTTTACCTCTTGCTCCATTACCAGAACCTGCTCGGGATGCACTAACGTGAGCAACACCCTGTTGTAACCTGGAGGACAAGAACCAAATCTGGCTCTTACTACTAACTGCAGGGCCCATAGAGATATATTCTGCAGTAGCTTCCGCGCTGCCAGAAAATCTACCAAGGGAACCAGCCCCTCGAGGCTGGCCTCTGGTGTAATTGAGACAGTCAGATTAGGGGGCCTGAAGCATACTGGCAGGAACCACCCGAACTGACTGTTTTCGAACCCCCCTCAGAGGGCGCAAGTCCGACACAATGTCGTGTTGACACTGCGCCGGAAGCTCACTGGAGACTGCTGCGCCCTAAAGCACCAAGGGTGGCGGGGTTGGCAGAACGGTCCCCTGAGGGCACCGAGATGGAAAGGGCACCGTATAATGAGGTGTACACCGTTCCACCCCGGTTGGGGCTGCCCTCACCGGTCTGACGCCAGTGGCGCCAAGACCTTTTCTTTTGAGCCGAAGCCTTCTCAGCGTGAAGAACAGTCCTCGGATCCGGCTTCTGCTTTGAAGGCTTTGGCTGCTGTGTTGCGTATGAGAAACAAGACGGCTGGAGCTGCTCATGCCCAGCAGCCCCAGGGGGTTGGACATAGCGAGAGAGAGATTCTCTTGTTTCTTTCTCCATGATTACCATCAAATTGAGCCAGAGGTGTCTCACAGTGACCACAAGGGCTGCCATAGACCGCCCAAAAGTTCAGGCGGTCCCCTTATTATCCCTGAGAGATAAATCTGTGGCCCGACGAAGTTCTCAAACCCCATCGGGCCAAACTCCCTCACTTCTGTCCAAATACCCCAGCAGGTCAGCCTGATATGCTTGTAGCACTACTATAGTGTGCAAGCAGCCTCCTGCTAGACCCACTGCCGTAAATGCTTTTCCCACTAGATTAAAAATATATATATTTTTTTTAATGGTTTAGTGAGAGAAGCCAACGCCTTCAGGGACGATACTAAACCAGGAGACAGATAGCTAGCAAGCATCTGTTGTACCTGGGGTATTGCCCCATAGCCATACTCTCTTAACCCCCTAATATCTGAATATACATGGACTTGGGGGCTAAAAGACAAGAAGAGTAAGGCTTTTTCCATGATGTAGACAGCTCGCTGTGCAGATTGGGAAAAAAATGGAAGGCCCCGTGATGGAGGTGAAAAAAAAAAAGAGGGACGGAAACTCATTCTTTATTTTTAGGACGGGCTCCCCCTTATTTCTGCTGGCCATTAAATATTTTATTTATCTACAGCCTTGGTTAACACCTCCACCAGCTTTATTTTATATATACATTTATTTTATATATATATAAACTATTATACATGTGTATATATATATATATATTTCTCATACGCTGGGGAAAGAGATGGCAAATCCACTTCCCCATGATTGTGCTTTGTTTACTTTCAATGCCCAGCACATCTACCTCCTCAGGGGTAGAGCACTGAAGCATTGAACTCTCTCCCCGGGCGGAAGAGACCGCAGCGTGGGCTTCCGAGACCGGAGAGAGAGCATGGATCCCTCGTGGAAAGGGAGGAGATAAGATCCGCGGACCCGTCTCCAACCCCGTAAAGAGATCCTATTTGCGATCCACAGGAATGGCTTCTCCTGCACCCTGAGAATCGCGAGCCTGGCCACTTCCCTCGAAAAGTGACAGGCGGGAGCGAAGCGAAAGCTTCTCACAAAGTTGGCAATCAGCCAAGGCTGATACCGCATGCTCCACTCCCAACACATCACACAAAGCTTGTGTGTGTCCCTACTCGTTAAATAATGCGAGCAGGAAGAACACAGAGTTTGTGCAATTGTTTCCATAGTGTGTATATATATATCAGACAGACAACAATATATATTCACAGACAGTTTTGACACAGAGCGCTTTGCTGAGGCACAAAAGCAAGCGCGAGTAACGCACCGGATGTGCTTATATCCTTTCCTGGTCATGACGTCACCCGCCCGTGGCGTTCATTCATTCATTCCATTGGACTAGTTTACATACGTGCTTCAGAGGTAATCACGCGAAGACGTTCCCAAAGCGTCATCGACGCATCGCGAGTTCCCTCGAAAGGGAACAAGAAAGTTAACGCAACAGTGCCACGTCCGCGGGCCGCAGGCTGAACGTCTGATGCCTAGGGCACCCTTAACTTGAAATCCCTCAGGATTTTCGAATTCGTCATCTGATGACGTCATCTGAATTCTACAGGATGACCGGGAGAAGTGTGTGTCATGTTCTTTAACGGTCCGTCTGGAAACAAAGATGGCATAATGCCAAACCCCCTTATGGAAGAAGAATAAATCCGCCGTGTACACAACTGTGACAATGAGCGCTTGTCAGGATCAACTAAACACTAGATTTTCAAAAGTTATGTGAAGTATGTGAAGTTTGTGGCATAGACTCTAGACAATACGTCCAAGGGTTTTACACACCGGTCGGTTATTGTAGGGACATCTACGTTACAATTTCACACCCCTAAACATGACATGGAACAAAACGAACTGTGATTGGTTGCTTTACACGTCAGTCAGGCGGTCCTTGACCAATGAAAGCTGCTATGAAGTCAGTCAGAATGTCTGGCTATGCAAGACTACACACAAACAACACCAGACAAAGAACGAAAAGATTTGAGCACATTATGTACACTGAGAACTAGTTAACTATTGATGAACAGGTGTGTGATAATCAATAAAACAATGAATAACCATAGCAACAAGCATAAACCTAAATAAAATACAGGAAATGACGATAAACAAACTAAACGTCCTTGAAAACATGACAGGTTGTGACAGTCAGGAACTAAATTAACAGACATGAACTTCATGCTCAGATTTTCCAAAGATTCCTTCCTAATAATTGATCTCATTAAAGCCTGCACTCAAAGAGAGCCAGCAATACTGGATTATGCTTTTCACAGTACCAGGAACTATTATTTCGTTGCGGCAGTTTGTACTCTCTCTGTCCCTCCCCACCAAGAGAGTCTGGCCTGTCACTCTCATTAGACAAAGACTGTTAGTCTGCAAGTTAAAAGTCAGATTTTTTTCAAAATAGATATATTACATCTCATTCTGGCAAAGAACCATCCATTTTTGATAAGAAGGGACCACCTGATGCGTTAAAACACAAATCACACCTCACTTGGTTTTACATGACTTTGGGGGTCATTAATAGGCCGGTATGAATTAAATGTTCATACCTCAAACTAAATTATTGAATATCTTCAAAAGATCTGATGACAGTAACCAGTAACCATATAATCAATGATTTAAGGCACTTACATGAACAAGAGTCACAAAGACAATTTGTACATCCAGTAACCGCTGCCCACAGAGGTGCTATCCTTTATAATACCGTTCGTTCTGCTCCTTTTATTAGCCAAGCTTTGTTTCAAGAGTGCTGATATTTTGTATATTAATACAGCTGTAAATACCTGTGACTGAATCACATTTAGTACAACAGCACTCGTGTTTGTGTCATATTGCTAAAATAATTGCATTGACAATAGAACACCTTTTTTCTCTTTGTCCAAAGATTTGCCGTTTATATTAAACAATTATACTTAGTACAGTTAAAAGCAATTTTATAAATAAAAGGCAGTAAGGCTACAGTTTACTTCAATGGAAATTACACAACTGCTGCTTTTAATTTACAGACTTAGATTTTGTTTTCACAAAGGTTCCAATTAATGTTCTTGCTGAGCGATACTTGTAGGACAATAAGCACATTGTACATTGCTTATTTGATCAATTAAAGATTTGAAAAACACTCATGCATCTCTGATTGAAAAAGAACATTCCTAAAATTCAAAAATCTGTACTGCGAGTCATGGAATTTTTTTTTTCGAGCTGCACACATTTGAGAAAGCGTTTCAGGCTAAAGCATTCTAAGAAAAATTGAAAACTATTAAAAGCATTGTTTCACTCCACAAACCCAGATAAGAATGTTTTTTTTTTAGAGAACAAACTCAACAGAAAACAGGATGCTGCTTTTTGTGAGAATGTCTTTATTATTTCTTAATTTCATATTTAAGGATATCCTATTTCATAGTAGATACATATTTAAACAGCAAAGTTAAGGCGACTCTGAGAATTGGTGAGCCATTGGTTCTGTGTAAATGAGACGAACATTGTCATTTCTATGACAATTAAAACTCTGCGCAAAAACACTATAGAGTTTTAACACTATACACTTGCAAGGTTTCTGATGGATGACTTAAATCTCACTTGATTTCAATAGCGTTTGACGTTTATATGTTTCTAAGCTAATGCCACAATACTCTAATAAGCATTAGTGTGTATCTTATTTTTTGCTGGATGTCATCATCAATAATCCAGTGTGTACAGTTATATCCTGTGATTCTGATTCAGGTGAACACATTTATGTCACGATAAAAACGCAATGGTTTGCATAGTATTCCACTTCAGATTCAGTTCTGCCTTTGTAAAGATGGCATTAGACTCAGTTACTGAATACTGGATAATTTATCTTGTGTTATTATTTCAACATTGTAGAATAACCTGCTGTTCATTTTCTGAATTTAAAGAAATGTACTTGATCCTTCCAATAATGCTCTTTGTAACTCGGGTGTTGATTATAAGATGAAATTCATGATATAATTTAGCTACTATATTGTTGTTTTGGCTTTATTTTTTAAGGAAAAATCCTTATAATATTATATTTATTTATCTTTATTTTTTTTTTTATTTTTTTTTTTGCATTCTTAAGAGAAAATCGGAAGGTTTTTTTGAAGTGCTGCACATTTTTAAAGTAATCGTTTCAGGCTTAAAAACAAAAAATCAAAGAATGCATTCCAGGAAAAATATAAATACTATTGACTGTAAGCACATTGTTTCATTTCATGCATTCATAGATCATAGAGTTGTTTATTTTGTCTAGCTAATTTGATGTTTTTAAAATCAAACTTGGCGCAGCTGGAAGGACGAAATGGACAAGATCTAGAAAATGTTTTCCCTTGTTATCACACCATATATTTAAATGGCACATTAGGACAATGTTCTGTTATCCAAATTATTATATATTTTTATGTGGTCAAGTTAAGAAATAAAGCAGATCTTTGAAGGGTCAGAAGATCAATACAATCTTGAAAAACTGGACAGCTTGAATTAAATGTACCATCCTTAATCTGCACATGCTGATCAGTTATGCGACAAGAGAGTGGTAGTGGTGACATACATTTATGGATTTTTTTTTTTTTTTTTTACAGTAAATGATTTGTTCATAATGTAAAGATTATGAGTTAAGCCAGCACAATTACATGACGTCACACAACCAGGGGGGAAAACAATGAGGAAGCAAACTTAATCATCTTCAATGTTTGTAATCTTCTTTGAATTTTAGAAGTGTTGGCTTTATTTTTAATCCGAATTTCATATAATTCAAGCTTGCACACTCTTTTGAGATTTTTTCTTTTGAGGAATAAGAACTGAAACATAAATGTATGCCAAATTTTATGCCAAAATTTGAAAAAGAAAAGCGCAAGAGAAAGATTATTTCTATACCCATAAAAATGTGCATTTGCAATTAGTCTCAGCGAATTGCATCATTATAGCACATTAATATACCGTAGCAACACAGTTGCAATAACTTGTAATATCATCTGTCTAACTAAAATTTATGAATGCAAGTATTTTACTTTACTAAAACATGCTGATACAAACCCAATGTGCAAAACTTACGCATGAGGCAAAGGGTAGAAATGGCAAAACCAATGACACTCAAGGGAGATTGCTACTTGTGTGAAAAACTCAAGGACTCAGTATGTGGGGGAAAGCACACATAACATCACTCTTAGCACTCTAACGAAGCAGTTTTTCACACTCGTTTCTTGGAGTTTGCAGTGGAGCTGTTGTCATTTGTGTGACAGGTGAGTGCACTTAATCCCGTCTCAAGAGAGCGAGCAGTGCCAGATGGTCGAGAGACAGTGGTCATGTGGTGGACAGACTTCCACCCTCGGAGTACACTGACATACTGGCTCACTGTCAGCAGACAGCATGTGGTACGTAGGCAGTTTACTGGCAGGTCACCAGCTAATGGTTTACCTGAAGTGCTAAACATTTATACAGTCTCTTGAGGGGCTTTGACTAAGCTAACGGCTGACAATCAGCCATCATTTCAGTGTACTTTACAGCAGTCATATTTTAACATGTCAGATGCAACTGAAATAGTTCTTGGCAAAGCATAATATCATTAATTGTACAACATTGCTAATCATTTTACACTTTTGAAGAAAACCACATCGCTAATTGTTGCTGTTATTGGGTTTAGAGTAGTGGTGGCAAGTACTAAGCAGTTATTCAAATGTGTTCTTGTTAGTTGCATATAAACGTGAACGAAACACAGTTGATTATCAAAAATAGCACATTTAGAAAATAGCATACCACAAATGACATTTGACTTTTTGAAACTGAAAATGACCAAAAAAGTGTTATGATCTGGTTTTGCTCAAACCTTTTAAGACATGCATTTAATAATTTAAAGGGGACCAATTATGCCACTTTTTACAAGACGTAATATAAGTCTCAGGTGTTCCCAGAATGTGTCTGTGAATTTTCAGCTAATTTTTCAGCTCAAGTTTCAACCCGACAGATCATTTATTATACCATGCTATAAAGGGCCATTTTTGAGTCAAAGGAAAAATGCTGTTTTCGTGCATTTGTCTTTAAATCCAAAAAAGTTGCTTTCCAGAAGTGGGTGGAGCCTTTACAGCTTGTGCCTCAGATACTCTTCCAAAAAACTAAAACATATGTTTGGTTTTGATTATCATCTCTAATATCACGGTCCCGCTCACTTGACATTGAAAGTTTAATATCTGCATGTGTTTTAAAGACATACCAGTCTAAATTCTGATTTTCTGAGCGCACACATCTGAAGCACAGCACACAGAAATCTGGCTGTCAGATGGCGTGTAATAGGTCCCCTTTAATAATTTAATAGTGTGTTATTTTGTCTTTAAATGTGTCTTAAGATGTGTTATAATTTGATATGCAGTTTCATGACTTTTAAAACTGTTTTCACACTTACGTCTATTTTATAATTTTATCATCTGGTAGGTGAAAATCCAAACCAGGCTCACTGGAAATATGTGACTAGTTGCGTTTCTGCCAAACTTCATTGTTTTTCTTTTTAATTTTCTCCAAAATAGTTAAACACGACTGTATAAATATTTTATGAAGTTGGTTAATGCATGTATCTGGGCAGTTTGGAAATAAAATTCCTGGTGAATGTGCTGATGTCACGGTTTATGAATCGCCTGTCTCATGCTGATGTGTCTGCGTGAGTGTAATTGTGTGGGTGTGGTTACTCGTTGTGTGATTAGTGTCTCCAGCTGTCAGTCATTTCAGTTCCCTTTATATACCCAGCAATTCTCTCTCTTGTTGTCAGATCGTTGTGGTTGTTCCCCGGTGTGTTCCTGTGCTCGTGCCTCGTCTGTTCTGTTCCTCGTCTGGAGTTCGCTAGTTCCTCGTGTTGTCTGGATGTTTCGTCAGTTCTTCGTGTCAACTGGATGTTTCACTCGAGCACGCTGTCACCTGTTTACCACCGGATCGCCATCTCGTCCCTGCTTCACTGACCATCTGAGTGTTGTCCCCGATCTGTGCCTTCATCATTGTTACATCTGACTTATCCATTAAACTGTATTTTACTTGCAATTGCATCCTCCTGTTATTTCCTCACAGAACGATCTGACCCACCATGGATGCAGCAAGCTCATCACAGCTCAACGATTTCATCGCTCACAGTATCTCACGTATGGATCAACAAGCAGAGAACATCTCGGGCACAGGTCGTGCGGTGCAAGCACTCGTGAAGCAGGTGTCCGAGCTCACCCAACAGGTACAACTTTTACAGAATCCCACTGTGCCCCCCACACCGCCCGTCCCCTTACCACCGGCGCCTGCAGCAGTGGAGAGGCCAGAGCCACGCCTACCCACACCAGAGGGGTACTCTGGTGAACCGGAGTATTGCAGAGCATTCCTCACAAGATGTTCTATGCATTTTGCCTTACAGCCACGCACTTTCCAGAGCGAACAGACTAAAGTAGCCTTTGTGTTAACCCTGCTGTCAGGGAGAGCAGCACTTTGGGGGACGGCGGTGTGGGAGAACGGAGACGACTGCTGCACCTCGTTCCAGGCACTCTCCGAGGAGATGAAGAGGGTTTTCGACCGTGCAGTGGCGGGTAAGGAGGCGGCCAGATTACTCGCCGAACTGCGACAGGGAGTAGGCTCGGTGGCGGACTTCTCCATCCGGTTCCGCACCCTGGCCGCAGAGTTCAGTTTGGAACGAGGCGGCGCAGTGGGATATGTTCCTGCATGGGTTGGCTGACCGCGTTCAAGGGGAGATATATGCGATGGACTTACCGGAGACGCTGAACGGACTGGTGGAACTTGCGCTGAGAGTGGACGCTCGTCTCAATCGTGTGACCAGACTGACGCGCCACAGCCGTCCCCAGTTCAGCCCAGAGGACCACCAGCCCGGTGGCGCGAGCGCGGTCAGCCCCGCTTTCGACCACGAACCCATGCAGGTGGGGAGAGCTCGGCTTTCCCGGGAGGAGAGAGAGAGGCGGAGATCCCAGGGACTCTGTCTTTATTGTGGCCGGGCGGGTCACTTCATCCACTCCTGCCCGGTAAAAGAGCAAGCCCGGTAGTAAGTATGAGGCTACTATCGGGTGGGATCTCCGCCGAGAAGACCTCATCAACCCTCCTCCCGGTAAGACTGAGATGGCGACAGTCGACGCACTGCACCAACGCACTACTGGATTCGGGAGCGGAGGGTAATTTCATGGACTTCAGACTTGCACTTAAGCTTCAGATTCCCGTCACTCCTCTCTCACACCAAATTACTGTCAACGCACTTAATGGTCAAGAACTTCCCCGGATTACACATGCTACTGAAGACATTACCCTCATCACTTCTGGAAATCACACAGAACTCATCTCATTTTTTCTCATGGACTCCCCACTCGCACCGGTGGTTTTGGGACACCCGTGGCTGTCCAGACACAACCCTCGTGTCGACTGGTGCACTAACACTGTTTCCACATGGAGTAACCACTGTCATGAGTCCTGTTTAGTGTCTGCATGTCCCTCTGTGTCTGGTTCTGTGTTTCAGAGTGAGGCAGCGGATTTGTCTAACGTGCCCGTGGAGTACCACGACCTGAAGGAGGTGTTCAGTAAGTCTCGCGCTGCTTCTCTTCCTCCGCATCGTTCCTATGACTGTGCGATAGATCTTCTGCCAGGTAAATCTCCGCCTAAGGGCAAACTTTACTCTCTTTCCCTCCCTGTCGTATACGAAATGTATACGTTTTTGTAGTTCTGCAGAAATGTATCCAGAGTCCCATATTTCCTAGCAAAAATAGTGTGGGATGGCTTGTGTGCAATGACCAGTAGTAATAGTACTATCTGAGTAAGCAAGCCCAACTAACTGTATTATATGGCTGCTGCTGTATAATAAATATTAAACCTGACCGTATGGATACACCATTTTTATAATGTCCTGTGTGTCACTTTGTTTACAAATTAATGTTATATAGAAGGAGTGGCCTTTTTATTTTGGAAGCTAGCCAACTCATTTCATGCACACTAGGAGGCAAACCTGTAAACATTAAAGCTTCAGAAATGTTGTGTTTGGTAATGCTTGATAAAGGTCATGAAATGGCTTTTCCAGCCCACACAATTAACCCGCTTTCTCTGTGAGCCAGCAATCTGTTGGGAGGCAATTAAAGCCCACTGCTTCCTGTCGCGAGTCGTCTTTATACTACAAGAACCAGCTGCAATCACCACTGCAATAGTAAAATGTTTTATAAACCCTTTGCTGGAGTTTCCAGTGAAGCAATACCTACTACCATCAAAATAAAAAAATCTGGAACTAGAAAGAAATAACTCTTAAAGAACAAAAATTATATCTAAACCAGTGAAAATCCTGGTCCTCAGAACCAATCGATCTGCACATTTTGTATGTTTATCATTTATGACACACTGAGGCCCTTTTTGCACCTGGTATTAAGATGCATTTTGGTCGATCGGATCACAAGTAGACGAGGGAGACATACCGTTTACACCTGGTGTTTTAATCCGTCTCTTCTGACCACTTTCAACCACTTCTATCCTGATTTCTTCAAGGGCAGGGTCTATGGACGGGTAAATGTATGTGATTTTTCAGATTTTTCGATCTAATGGACGAAATAAGCTCACGCAATTTACATATGAACACGACCAGAGACAACGGAAAAACATACAGAGAGCAGCTGCTTTCGTTTCTGTTCTGACAGCAGCAAGACCAGCCGAACACGGTGAACGCGTGTTATAAATCAGGAATGGTGAGAGAACATTGAACTTGGTGCTTTTTTCGTCTTTTTAAAACAAACTTGAGTCTTTAGCCAACAAAGTTTAAATCCCATCTGTCAAGTGTGATTCCCAAAATGTTTACGCATTAGGTCAGTAGACGGAGAGTAGACAGTCTTTTAAACACATTCGACCACATGATGCGTTTTCAACTACCTCTGGAAGTTCTTTAATTTTATATTTTATTAGGATAAACCCCTTGAGATGCATCATCTTGTTTTCAAGGGGGTCCTAAAATACATCACAGCCATCACAAAAGAACAATAATAAAATAAACAAAAGTACAATTATACATATTGGACAAACAAATACATACAGACCCACAGACACAAATCCACAAAAAAATTGAAATAAATAAAAAAAAAAAAAAAAAAAAAAATAAATAAATAAATAAATAAAAAATACAATAATATTAACCGAAATATACAGAACTTTACAACCACTAGATCAATTTGGTAGAAATGCATTTGGAGTTGAATGTATATAGTATATATAGGTATAAGTATTTGGATCACAGAATAATAATACAATTAATTTAAATATAAAAAATTCACATTTTGTCAGCATCATACATTACAAGAGCAGTCAATCACAAAGTAAGAAGACAAAGTATACTTAAACATCCCAAATGAAGTGATGGATCTAATATCGGAAGGTAAGTTATTCCAATCTAAAGTGGCTTTAAACATAAAAGCTCTTTTTGCCAACTGTCTTCTTGGCTCGGGGACAGAGAAATAAAGCTGAACAGAGTGCCTCAAATGATAATTTGAGGTAATAGGAACAAAATACTGTTTTAAATAAGTAGGGTAATTGAAATGGATACATTTAAATATTAGTTGAAACCAATGAATTTCTCTTCTTATATTTAAAGATGGCCAATTAAGGGCAGAATACATTGTGCAATGATGCGTGAGAAATGGGCATCCAAGGACAAATCTACACAGTCTGTTATAGGCTGTTTTAAGACGGGAAAGGTCTGATTTTACAGAGTTTTGATAGACAACATCACAATAGTCAAAAATCGGAAGTATAAGTTGAGAGGCGAGTTTCTTGCGCACACTATAAGTGAAGCAGTTACGAGATCGATATAAAACATTAATTCCATAATTGACTTTACATAAAATATGACCAATATGAATTTTGAAAGAGAGCTCAGAATCTAGCCATACACCAAGATATTTAAATTTATCAACTTGAGGCAGAGGAGTACAGTCAGAACAAGTTATTATACAAGAATTGGTTTCAGATTTTTGTCTGGTACCAAAAATCATGAGATATGTTTTAGTTTTGCTGAGCAATAATTTGTTATAAAAAAGCCAATCTTGTAGAATTTTGAAATCATACTGAAGACATGCTTGAATTTGTGGAAGATCATGTTTAGATGTATATAAGACGGTGTCATCGGCATAAAGTTGAGCACAACAGTTATTAAAAATTGATGGTAAGTTATTAACGTAAATAGAAAAAAGGAGTGGTCCTAAAGTTGAGCCCTGGGGCACACATCTTTGCTGAGTTAGCAGATTGGATTTTTGTCCATGTAGGAAAACACATTGTTTTCTATTAAGCAGGTATGAACTAAACCACAATACTGCATTTTTAGACAGGCCAATAGCATAGAGCTTATCTAAAAGAAGGTAGTGATCAACAAGGTCAAAGACTTAAGTCAAGTCAATAAATATTGCACCTGTAAGTTCACCATTATCTGCAGCAGTGAGGACATCATTGGTGAATTTAAGAAGGGCAGTAGATGTAGAGTGGTTAGATCTAAAGCCAGATTGAAATGGTGATAATATATTGTTTGCACTAAGAAAATGTGAGAGTTGATTATAAATTAGTTTTTCAAACACTTTGGCAATAGAACATATAATAGATATGGGTCTATAATTGTTAAGATCTAGTACATCTCCTCCTTTATGCATTGGAGTGATGCGTGCGCACTTCCAGATAGCTGGTAACTTACATGAAGACAAGGAGAGATTGAATAAATCAGTAAGTGGATACATAAGTATATGGGATGCTAGTTTGATCAACTTATTATCTAAACCATCCAGTCCAGCACCACTGTTCCCTTTTAAGTCATTCATGACATTTTGCACTTCATCTGGTTGAATTGTCCTAAAATAAAATGAACTGTGATTGGGCAAAGTATTATTTGAAAAACCAGTACCCAGATCAGATTCGGGTATTTGGGTAGAACAAACAGAAAAGAAATGATGATTAAATGCTTCAGCAATAGATAAAGAGTCATGTAGAATTGTATTTGAAACTCGTATTTGGTTAATACAATGTTTATCTGATGCATTGGTAATAGTTTTAATTTTTTTCCAGAATTGTTTAGGATTTTTAAAATCATTACTGAGGCTATCCTTATAGTAATTGGATTTTGCATTACGGGTTTTAGTCTTACTCATATTTCTCAGCTGCCTGTATATTTCCCAATCTACATTAGCCCTTGTACGGCGAAAAATTGACCATGCTTTATCCCTCTGCCTAAAGAGACTAATAAGTTCAGGGTCAATCCAAGGGAGGTGTTTACCCTTGACCAGGACAGATTTCCAAGGAGCATGTTTGTCCAAAACATCAATAAACTCGGTATAGAAGAAATCCCATGCGTCTTGAACATTAGGTATAAGTTGGTATCTGTCCCAATTTATAGCGATCAGATAATTAAAAAATAAATCTGTATTCAGTTTCTTATATTGTCTAATTTTGATAAGTCTTGGTGGTGATTTAGGTAATTTGATCTTCCATACACAATATACTATCGAGTGATCACTAAAGCAATCAGACATAACACCTACCCTTAGAAATCTATCTGGATGTGAAACAAGTATCCAGTCAAGCAGGGATTGAGATGTAGGAGTGATACGAGTTGGTTCCTTAATTAACTGTGAGATATTTAAATTACTAAATAAATAAATAAATAAATAAATAAAGTGGTCAAAAGTTGACAAGCTCAAAAAATTGTAGGCCCTTTTTACACCTGTATTTAGCGTTGTCCACATGTAATCAGATCGATCAAAATGCATCTTGATACCAGGTGTAAACAGGGCCTGAGGGTGCGTCTCAATCAGCTCCTTAATTCAGTAGTCAAGGCACTGATCAGTGAGTCGGCCATTTTAAAAGCAGTTTCAATTGCAAAATCCTTCCAGTGAAGGACACTGTCAGAAAATGATTGCAGGCTATCCTTCGTTGCAAGAACCTCTCTCACTGTAGGACCACCGTTTAGGAGCCACGACCACAGATTGGTCATCTTTTGTCCTGGACAGCCCAAAATCGTACAATGTGCCGACATACGGAAGACGGGCTGATCTGAAAACCACTAATCTAAACAATTCACCATTATGTCACAAACTGACTATATGAGTTGAATGGCAAAGTATGTTTTGTTTTTGTTTTAAAGAACTTGTGGCCAGCCATATTGAAATGTGGATTGTGAAATATAGATTATTTTTAAATACGAAATAAGAAGTGCCTTGATTTTACACAATATGCACGTAACATAGTCTTGTTAGCCAATCCACTGAATAAATCAGTCTGTTGGGAAATGATAGGCATTTGAGGTAGGTTGTAATAGTGTACGGGTACAGTAGCAATTTTTGATTTTGATAATGGACTTGTCTATAATATACAGGGTCTTCCACATATTGATCAAATACATTGTCTTACTATATAATAGCTGCTTTAAAAACATTATTGGTACTAATATGTTCAAAGCTGTAACCTATTCAATAATAGTCCACTAAAATAAATGTGTCAGTCTGTGCATTTTTTCCTTTATTTATTTATTTATTTATTTTAAAATTGTTTTCCCCTACAGTTGTAGATCAAGGTCATTTATGCATAACATTTAATCATCATTTAAATAATTATTTTGACAAATAGTGTGAATGTGATTTTAAAATTTTGAACATCCAACATCTCATATTCCTGCTGCTAAGTTATCAAGGGTAAAATAAAAAAATAAAATCACACTGAAACAGCAACTCTCATGTTCAAAAGGGTGTGCAAAAACTACAAACTTGCAAGCAATGTATTTGTCTCCAAATTGCATCATGTTTTCCCAAAAGAACAAAGCACAAACCTCTTTCAGCAGACCCTAGAGAAAAGTGGAGGAAAAAAATAACATAGTTCCCTTTCAAGGGAAATCAAGCTGCATTGCAACACTGTGGGAACGCCCCTGCGTGATTGCGTCATGAAGCACGTATGGAATCAGTCCAAGCTTCTGTGCCTTCAGCAAGTGCTCTGTGTGAATCTTTGTCGGAAAAGTGTTTTGTGGATTGCGTCCAATTTTAGATCTGTGCCTATTAAATCGCTCAGTAGGGAAGCTCAAATTCAAAATGCTCACTCTCAAGCAGATTGTGTCACAAATCAGATCCGAGGACTGGTTTGTCACGATAGATCTAAAGGATGCGTACTTCCACGTATCCATCCTTCCTGTTCCTGAGTTCCTGAGGTTTGTTTTCAGGGGAGAAGCTTACCACTCTCGTGTTCTTCCGTTCGGCCAAGCCTTGTCACCCCGCACGTTCACAAAGTGTATGGATGCAGCTCTGGCTCCGCTCCGACTCCATGGCATTATTTTACTGAAATATAGACAATTGGTTGATATGTCTCCTGCTCGTATATCTTCGATTCTCTCAGCCGTGAAACAAGTGAAGCTAGGCCAGCCACTCAGGTCCAAGGGGTTCTCCCCAAGGGAAAACCCACTCCGCATGACCAAGGTCAAGCGGCAATGCCTTTGTGCCTTAGTCATGTGGAAAGAACCCTGGTTCCTGTCCCAAGGGCCCGTGTTGGGAGCTCCCTGTCATCACATCCCGCTAATGACGGAGGTCTCCGTGACGGGATGGGGGGCGATCATGAGTGGTCGCCCACCCCGAGGTCTGTGGCAGGACCATCATCTATTGTGGCATTTAAATTGTCTAGAAATGTTGGCGGTGTTCCAGGCTCTGTAACACCTCCTCCCTGACCTCAGGGGCCATCATGTGCTTGTTCGGTCAGACAACACATCGGTGGTCTCTTACATAAATCATCAGGGTGGTCTGCGATCACGCCCCTTATACAAGCTGGCTCACCAGACCCTCCTGTGGGCCCAGGGGAAGCTACTTTCATTGAGGGCGATATTTATCCCAGGGCATCTAAATCAGAGGGCGAGGGCGATTTTTATCCCAGGGTATCAAAATCAGGGGGCAGATGTCCTGTCGAGGCAGGGGCCGAGGCCCGGGGAATGGTGACTATGGAAGAATTTTGGTCGTGCCGTGGTCGACCTGTTCGCTTCCAAGAAGACATCACAATGTTTCCCTACATCATCATCATCAGGGACGTGCACAGACATTTTGAGGGGCAGGGGCTCAAGTGAAAAAAAGGGCACTTCTCATAATTACGTATTTTTTTAAAAAACTTTTTTTAATGTTTTTTTTTTTTTTAAAGCACTAGTTTAGGTAACACTAGTGTTAAAAAGTTAACACAAGTTTAGGATCTAATGCTCACTATTAACCAGTTTCATTACCATGCAAAGTCAGGGTTTTATAATCACTGTGGTCCAAAATGTGAAGCAGGGAAAGGCGTCCGGGGTTTCCCCGAGAAAATTTTGATTTCTCTGATCTACATATGTTTTGAAGGCCAAAAAATTGGATAACAGCTTTAAAACCATGTCAGTGGGCAGCTGATTATTTTTCTCTCCTCATCATCATCACACTCTTTTTCTCTTTGTTTTTATCTTGCCCTGTCTCTTCCCCAGTCTAAAGCTGAGCTTTGACTGATATAGGCTTTTCATTTGTGTCTGTCATTGAAGAAAGTAAACATAGGGTCAACTGATAGGTTGATTTTGCCTATGAATGAATCCTTTTCTCAGATGCGTTTATTTACTGAAAGCTACTAAAGCTAGGTAATTAAGTTTATTAAATGCATTCACAATATGTAGGCTACACATTCATTATTGATCTTATGCCTAATACAGGTCCGTAGACAGGGCTTTATAATCAGAGGTCCTAAATTTGAGGTTGGTAGGGGGTTCAAATTTTTTATTTGTCTGATATGTGCATTTCAAGACGTTTGAAGACCCCAAAAAGGGATAAGAAATAGCTTTATTAAAACCATGTCAGTGGGCAGTAGATTATTTGTCAATACCTGCTCTCTTCTCATCTCCATCACGCTTTCTTTTTTTCTCAGTCTCTTCATCCCTTTATCTTCCCCTCCTAAAGCTGAGCTTTTTTTTAATTTACCAAAGGCTACAATTTGTATTATATTCTCAATATGTACACATTCATTATTAATCTTGTGCCTAACATGATGAAAACGGCTTTGTTAATGTGTCTTGACCCCTCACAATGACAGTAATTTAAACTAATTATTACATTACATGAGTCACGTTACATAGGCCTATTTTCAGTTCAAAATGGCGAAATTAGACCAAACTATGTTAGTTTGCCTGATTATTTTTAGTCATTTGTTTAACATTTACGACCTAAAAAAAATGTCAAATATGAAATGTTAAGTTTAGCTACTTACTTATCTCGCACTTGACCGTACGCGTCGAGTTGCACTGTTAAAATTCGCGCTCAGCAGCTTCTGTGAACATAAAGCCCGCCTACTTTGATTTGATTGGTCATCTCAAATATTCTGACATTGACGAGCAGTCAATGCAGACAGACCAATGAGGCTCAGATGAACACACACACACACACACACACACACACACACACCCTGTCCTCTGTTTCTGACGTGCTCGGCGCCGCTGCGGAATGAAGATGAAGAATGCGCTGAATCTGATTATAACAAGACTGAAGCGAACACGAATTTGTGTAGCCTACATTAATCACAAATTTTTAGGGGGGCTAGGCAGAAGTTGGGCCTAGCGACGACCAACAGGAATATATATTAATTTTCAAAAATTAAAAAAAGTACCTCAGAAAAAAAGGCACTTTCTCTCCAGGAATAAAAAGGGCAGGTGCTCAAACCCCTTTTGATGTCTATGTGTGCACGTGCCTTATCATCATCATCATCACTTTATTTATAAAGCGCTTTCACATCAGCAGCAGCTGAACAAAGTGCTGTACATAAAGGCAGCAAAACATCAACCAAGACAAAAATAACAGTCACAATATCATAAAATAATAAACTGGGGTTGAAAATCTACCCAATAAAAAAAACTATATAAAAATAAAACAATTAAGAGCAAATACTAGCAGATAGGATCAAGTCTCAGTTTGGGTTGAAGGCCAAAGTGTAGAAGTGAGTTTTAAGAAGAGTTTTAAAAATCGGTATTGAGGAAGCCTGACGAATGGTCAAAGGTAAGGCATTCCATAATTTAGGAGCACAAACAGAGAAGACCCTGTCTCCTCTGAGCTTCCGCTTGGATCCGGGGACGACCAGGAGCAACTGGTCAGCCGACCGGAGTGACCGGGAGGGAGTGTAGCGGTTGAGTAGCTGAGTTAAATAAGACGGGGCAAGACCATTTAAAACTTTGAAAGTAAACAAGAGGATTTTAAAATGGACTCTAAAATGCACAGGCAGCCAGTGAAGTGAAGCCAGGACGGGAGTGATGTGTTCTCTCTTCCGGGTTACAGTCAAAACCCGTGCAGCAGCATTCTGGACTAGCTGCAGACGTGCGAGTAGGGATTGACTCAGTCCAAAATAAAGTGAATTACAGTAATCCAACCGTAAAGAAATAAAGGTATGGATTATGGTTTCTAACTGCTGCCTGGAAAGGAAAGGTTTCACCTTTACCAGCTTCCTTAGATGAAAAAAACTTAATTTGACTGTGGCATTGATTTGGCTATCCAGTTTAAAATCACTGTCCAGTCTAAAACCAAGATTTAAAACTGTCCGTTTAAGATACGAGGCTAGAGGACCCAGCTCAACAGGGGGGGTCTCATATGAGCCACCAGGTCCAAACATTATCACCTCTGTTTTCTTTTCATTAAAATTTAAAAAGTTTAAGGCCATCCATGCTTTAATATCCTCCAGACATGCTAAAAGAGGTGTAATAGAACAGGTGTCATGTCGCTTTAAGGGTACATAAATCTGGCAGTCGTCTGCATAACAATGGAAAGAAATACCATGTTTTCTAAGAATAGACCCAAAAGGAAGCAGATACAATGAAAAAAGCAAGGGACCTAAAATTGAACCCTGAGGGACGCCACATGACAGCGGAGCAGCACGGGATTCGAACTCAGCCATTTGAACATGAAATGTTCTGTCAGACAGGTAGGATCTAAACCACTCCAGGACAGTGCCACAGAAGCCTACTTGGTGCTGTAACCTTGAGATTAAAATGCTGTGGTCTACAGTATCAAAGGCAGCGGTAAGGTCCAACAGGACCAAGATTACTTTATTGCTGGAGTCGCACGCCAAGAGGATGTCATTGCAGACCTTCAACAGTGCTGACTCCGTGCTGTGTAGGGTTTTAAATCCAGATTGAAAAATTTCTAATAAGCCCTGCTCATCAAGAAAAGACTTTAGTTGTACACAATTTTCTCCAAGATTTTAGATACAAATGGGAGCTTGGATATTGGCCTAAAATTATTCAGCACAGTAGGATCTAAACCAGGTTTCTTTATCAGGGGTGTCACTACAGCATGCTTAAGGTCTGCAGGAACCACACCGGATGACAGACTACCATTTACAATAGCAAGTACCCAGTACCAAATAGTGAGAAAAACTTCTCTAAACATGATGATTGTGATGCGGCAGGCTGGTCCTCACCACACACATTTGTGAGGTTCTACGATCTTGACTTGAGCTCCATTCCAGGGTCGCAGGTGCTTTTGTCCGAATGTGCGCTCTGACTTTACACGGACGGACATTTGCTCTTATGGCAACGCGGGTATTAACGTTCGCGCAGCGTTTAGACGCGGCTCGAGTCCCCTTTAAAGGGAACGTCTCGGTTACGTATGTAACCCTAGTTCCTTGAAGAGGGAACAAGACGCTGCGTCGCCCTGCCATACTCCCGGCATGCCCGTGATCGACTTGCTTCAGCCTATCAGAAGCTAGCGCTGTTGTGATTCAGGGGTGCTTTATAGTTTCCTGGTCGATGACGTCACCCGCCTATGACGTTCCATCTCGCCATTGGACTGATTCCATACGTGCTTCATGACGAAATCACACAGGGGCATTCCCGCAGCATTTCAATGCAGCGTCTCATTCCCTCTTCAGGGAACTAGGGTTACATACGTAACTGAGACGTTCTCATTGCATTCACATTGTAACAGAACCAGAAAGTAGACTCAAAGTTCCTTTTGGTGTTATGACAAGGACAATATGCTACTTTTTTTTTTTACTGAGACAACTTTAATATATTTTGTTAATACAATAAAACTGTATATAAAAACAAAAAATGTATAGAATAATATTAGTATGAAAATAGAGTTAATCTTTGACAATGCATGCTATAATCGCACCACATAAATTGAACTAAACTTGCAGCAATGCCAGATGGAGTTTGTGTCAAGCAAGAACCTATAGTGAGTTGCTCTAAAAGCATTATATCAGGATGGCAGAACAGACTGCTGCCTGTTTATTTGCAAGCAGTAGACAATATGTAGATGATAAATTAGTTGAATTAAAATGCCTTGTTTGGTGTAATAATCACACTATTTAGTATTGCAATTTCAATTTAAAGGGACTGTATGTAAAATTCAGAAACCCTTGTTATTTGTGACACAGGTGGTCGTTAAGTGAATGCAGCCAGCAATGTATTACTTGTGCTCGCACTTGTGAACTTGTGAGCCTGAGCGTGATTCAATGCCCCAATATACTTACAGCACAGATATTTTCCGTTCTTCGCTTAGAAGTAATACCTTTGCAGCAATATACAGTTCTTTTAACTCTTTCCCAAACACTGATGGAAAACACTTCCTGTGTTTTCACTGTTATGTGGTAGGGGGCGCAATTACAGATCTTCTGAAAGAGTACTGAATCTCCCAATCAAAACACAGGCGAAAAAAAGAAGCAGAAACAAGCGATAGCATATGTAAGCAGATGCATGTGTAAATAACGCAATCACCAAATAAATCAAAACTGCCTAATGTTACTGAATGAAATGTCGAACCAGGAAGAGGTACAAGACTGTGAAGCTTTGGGAGTGTTGAAAACTGATTTTCCTTGAACAAAAATAAAGAGTAATAAATAAATTAATGAATAAATAAAAGAGGTATTTACATTTATCTGATAAATGGCCCATGCAATGGAAAGACACTCAGGATATATACTCAGGATTGACCATAAAGTGTACCTATAATTGTCTAGAATTTACTAAATCATGATTTTGCCCTTAAAAAAGCACTGTGTTGCTTCTGTACCATGGTAGGTGTTAGAGGGCAGTTTGATATATTCCAAGGCACTGAACGATTAGCATATTCATATGCCATGGCATTGAACGATTACCATATTTATTTATTACAATTGTAAGTCAAGGTCATTTATGCAAGACATTGACATTTACAACAGCAAGAATATTTTCTGGATTTTAATGCTGAACCTCTGATTTCATCCCCTTTGCTAAATTACAGCACCTTGTCAAGTTGTATTGCATTTATTTTTTTTCTTTCCTCTCAATAACAAAATAAACACAAAAAAATATGACAGTGGTCAGAAAACAGCAGTTAAGAAAGAATCTGATCATAGAGATGTTTGCAGAAGCTGTGCAATTCACCGGCATCATGTCGATAGATGAGGTAATTAAAATTACACTTTTATGATAGATTACTGTATAAAGTTGATTTGAGACTATAATCTATAAAGATCTGTCTATGCGAGACTACAGTTTAAATAAATCTATTTTCTTTGCATGACACAGTGACATTACAGTACAGTAGCTCTTTCGGCATTATCCTGAACATTGTATAAGCATTCATATAATGTGTCATTGAACAGAAGAGGGGCTCTCGGGCGTGCGTGTAAATGTCACTTTCTTTTGATTTTCCCAGCAAAAATATCCAGAGTCCTTCATAAAAATCTGTCAACATGCTTTCATAGACAACCTTTGAATTTAGAGAAGGTCTTGGGTGAACAGCTTATAATGAAACATTTCCAATAAAATGTCGATTAATACATGAAAATTCTTACACATAGGCTGCACAAGTAAAACAATATTTAAAGAGACTATCACACAGTATTCAGAAGATTTTATCAATAGTCAAATTATCATTCTTCAACAGTTTTGTTCTGAATAGTATAAAAGTAGATTTTAACCCTGCATCAGGTCTGCTCAAAGATCAAAATAATTCAAATCTTAATCTGTATTCATTGAGGTTGCATTCCTGGCATTTCAAATGGCAGTGTTTACACTGACAGCTGTCACTCGCTGATATATCAAGCGGGGTTCCAAACATCTCTTCCTGTGCTGACATGAGTTAAACATCAGGCAAAATGACACACTGCAGTCTAGTTTGTTTACTGACCTTCCCGTCTCCCTACTGGCAACAAACAATCAGAGATGTCTGTCTCTCTCCCTGTGCTCTCGGAGAACTGGGGCAAGGTGACTTCTCTTCCAGCACTCCGATAAAGTAGTATTCCACTTCATTGGGTCACTCGTTCACCTGCAAGACAGGGAAAATACATTTATCTGAACAAGTGTTTCAAAAGCTGTGGTACTAGATCTTAAACTAGATTTTTACATTATCAGACAATTTTTTTTTTAGCTGAGTTTGCCCATGAAAAACCACTATGCCACTGGCCCAAGTCGACAGCTTCTATGCTTATCTGGCCATTTGCACCACTACCAAAAATCACTAAAACACACTGCAAGTAACACTGGCCTCATGGCGTCCATTATCAAGATTATCTTCATTTAATTGGTGTGCAGAATATGCATCTGCTTCATTGTGTACCTATGGAATTTAGATGAACAAATAAACACCATGAAGTATCACAGCATGTCCATGGTTTTGAATAGAATTATTATTATTTATTTTGGACATTTACCATGGAAGGACAAAACTGAACTGAGCTGGTTATTGAACTGAATTGAATCAACATTGAACTGACTGGAGCTGAATGATGACACTATTGTTTTCTGTTAAGGCTGCTCGTAGCTGAAATTGAACTTGTTTCATAATTGCAACATTGTTCCAATTCAGTTCAATAACTGTCATTGAAGTAAATTGAGCTGAATAATGACACTAACATTTTCTGTAGAGCAGCTTTACAGCCAAAAATGAATTTGTTTTCATAACTGATACATTTTACATTAACATTTTAATTGTCCTGTTTATTATTGTGTAGCTGCTTTTAAACATGTATAACATGCTACATAAATGTGCCTTGAATGTGAAGTGTCATGGTTTTCCTTGGAGTCCAATGTAAATGCAAATGAACATAAATATGGTAATCGTTCAATGCCAATGCATATGAATATGCTAATCATTCAGTGCCTTGGAATATACCATTTTGCCCTGTACCATGGTACCACCCCAGTACTTTTTTAAAAGCAAGATCACAATTTAGTAAATTTTAGACAGATATAGGTAGATTTAATAGTTATCATAAAAAAAAAAAAATGAAAATAAAAAACTGTTTTTCCATTGCATGGGCCATTTATCACCCACTATTATTTATTTATTTGTTATTCTTTATTTTGTTCAAGAAAAGTCTTTAAAAAAAGGCAGTTTTCTGCCACTGCTTTTCTTTTCAGGGACTATTATCCAGCTAGGGATTCACACTTTTGTGATAATGCTGCTATTATCAATGTCACTTAGACCTATCTGAAGCTGTCGTCGGTTATGTGTTGTCGTGTGTTTCATTGATGCGGATGTTCTTGCTCACCGTATCTCATGACAAAATGTCATAAGCTACACATTCTATTTTGGTATTAGCCATGACATGTTGATGTTCCGATCAAATGCTGCTGCGCTGATAAGCCAAGAATATGACACGATTTATTCCTGTTCCCTTTAAACACGGTTTATCGTTGCACTTATAAAACGTATATTATAAATATATATTATAGAACAATAAATATAGGGAACATTTCATATGGATGTGACAATTGTATACAACATACTGTACATTGATTTTATCGTATTAAACACTACAAGGCAACACTGAAGTGCCTCATCAAAAATATGATGCAGTATCAAGGACACACCTGCAGGCAAACATGATTTATGCTTTATGACGGTGTGCAATCTATCACTGGGGTGAAAGTCAAAGACAATTACAGTGCTCTGCTGTGAGGTGGAGACTCACCTCAAATATTCTTGGTATTTGATTTGATTTGATTTGATTTGAAATATTCTAATCTGATCTGACTTGACTTAATCAATTGTATCAGTATACTTATCAAAACTACACTTCAATATTATCTGAAGAAAATGTGACCGGCACTTGCAAGGGTAAAATGTGTTGTAGGTGGTTGCCAGGGTGTTGTCATGCTGTTTCCAAGATGTTTGGACTGGTTTGGATTTTAACATGTTGCTTTATGGCTGCTAAAGCTTTGCTGAACAATCAATAGGTGACCAAGAGCCCACCTCAAATTTCTATGACCTTCTGGTCTCTAGATATAATTTATTCAGTCTAAAGTATTGTTTTTACGTGTTTATTTTGTTCTCCATGCAGAAATCATAATTTGGTAACACTTAACAATAAGATCCCATTAGTACACATCGGTTAATGCATTAATTAACAACGAGCGAGATATTTGGGTTATATTTTATTTTAAGGAATCCTTATGCAATACACTGTAATTGTGCATTTAATACAGTAATATTAACTAACTGCATTAGGGTCAGGATTAGGGTTTGGTTTAAGTTTAGTTGCATGTAATTATGCATCATTTATAGTTAAAGAGTACAGCAGTCGGGCTCCAGAAGTAAAAACTTTTTGCTAAAGTAAAATATTTTGTCCAGAGAAATTGATTTTTAATGATAACTTGTAAAGCTTTAAAGCCCTACTGTGAGCTACGAGGTTGTGAATCCATGATATTTGCTTCTTTTGAAGCCGTCAGCCTGCATTTTATAACTCATTTTTAAAATAATAGTTTTTAGGAGCTGAATTCATGACGAAAAACGACATTACCCATGATGCTGTACAGGAAACTCCAATAAATCAGAGAGTCACCACAAGCATCACCTGCAAAAAGAGCTCTTTAGCTCCGCCCACTCCCATGAAGCACAGCGAATCAAGTCGGTCTCCTTACACTCTCAAAATATTGACATATATGTGTATATATATTAATTCATGTTGGTCAAAAATGATCTTCTGTCGTGGCGTATGAATAAGGCCATCCAACACACATAGTAAAGTCCTGTGTACTTTCCAAAGCCTGTGTAGCTTTTAGAAGAAAAAAAAAATACTGCATAGAATTAATTCTACATACATTACAGACTCAATATGACATTACTATTAATGGCCAATTAAATATAGTAAATTGAACTTTAACAGAATTTGAAGTTGCTCTCTCTCAAGTTGTGCAGATCCAGCAGTTATAGTGATTCTTCATAATAGCAGTCTCTTCCCTTCATTGTTTCTCCATTACACATCTCTCTGAAGTCAAGATCATGTGATAAATGAAGGAATGAAACCGTCATCACAGCATTGAAAGGCCAAGAAGTTATCAATATAAAACAGAACATTTCATCAGTCATTTCAAAGTATATGTTCACAAAACACATTCTGTCATCACCTTCACAGCTTTCAGATGAAAGCTGGATACTGTGATAAAAAAAATTACCAATCTTGCATATGTTCTTTGAAAATATGTTGTTATTGCCTTTCAAGGATGAGAGGTCAAAAGAGCCTTATTGCACAGCTAATTTACCCTTTCTTTTACAAGGCAAACCATTGAAATATGAGTGAATAGAACCACATCTGCTAATTAGGTGACATACACAGATGCCAAACATAGAGAATTAATTATAGTAATTAGTAATGTTGCTGGCAAAGCTTTGCCCAGAGATGTGATACTACACAGCATCCACACCCGGGAATAATTTTAGATAACTGAGACGCAGAAACGAAACGGCATACATATTTATGATTTCTGAGGCATATCTTTACACACTTGTAAAATAAAATTTTCAAACAGCCAAGTTATGTCGGGGGTCTGAAATATTCATGAGTGATGATGGAGTAGTTTTTGGCCAGAGATCTAATTTTATGATATGATGCTTCACGAACAGTGATGGCCTTCATGATAGGCCAATTGCTGTAGATTTTTTACCATAGTGACCTACTGACTCGTTCATTTTGACAAAATGCAATATTTAGGCACGCATTTGAGCTTGATACATTGGATTTTGAAGAAAAGCACTCAGATACCATAATATTTGAGGTTAGAAATGATTTTGTCAATGATTGTCTTTCATCCTGCTTTTCTTTTTCACTGAAAACATATTTTACCGCAAGCCATATTGCATACGCAGCGAGGCAAAGAGTAAGCTGATTAGTTATATTGTTGGATTAGTTCTAACAGATTTCATTTCTCGAATCGGGTCTGGATAATCTGTAATCTGATTGAAATTGCACCTCAACTGTGGCATTTTATCTCAGAGCCAGATCAAACTACAAAAGCAAAGGTACCACTTAGAAAGTAAGCTCTTGTGTGATGTTTGAAAAATGACTAATCACAATAATTAATTCAGAAACCTAATCACTCTAATATAAAAATCACTTGTCAATGCTTACAAAAATGGCGTAGTAGTTGTGAAACGCACCGGGGGAAATTCTGCTTACATTACATGCTTCAGCAACACACCTTGTACATCTACCACAACATGCATCCTTCAGGGAATGTTTAATAAGCACCATTACAATCTCACAGGAAATCATTTTATTATTGACTCTGCAGTCAAAAACCCTACAAAGCAAGTGTCAAGGCCCAATTTGTCAGTTGTCTCAGGCATGGGGAACTCCTTGAGAATCCATAATTCAAACAATTCCCCAAAGAATCTGTCGTTCAACATGACTGGCAAAACAGCTTTTCCTGGTCTCGTTGGCTATCGCCACCAGCTGAAATGTTTCTCACTTGTCTTCAATATTGTGCTGTGTGCTATTCTTGCTTGAAAAAACACAGATGCTCTATTGTATGGAAATGTGTATTACAAAAGTAATCTCATTAGTATTCGTATGTATTGTACAGTGCAATGTAAATATATTGACAGGCCAATTCTGATATGCAAAACCTTTTCAAATATGTTCAAATGCTTACAAATCCTAAGAGGTCCAGAGAATATTGAATGCAGTAGACATTGTTGTGTTTATATATTATATTAATTAAATGTTTAAAATGTTCAAATTCAACATATCGTGTGATTTTTAAAGAATCATTGTAAGAGCACATTCAAATAAGCACACTTTTTTTTTTGTAATAATATTTACAAATTATATTTCTTTCAGAGAGAACACAGATGCTCTGCACACAAAATAATGAAACTTTCCCAACACGGCTCACATACTCTGATGTGTACAACATGTCACTCTTGCTCCACCTCACTACTTTACTGTGTGACCTTTTCACCTGCTGATCATGTAAAATCAAAAAGAATTAAGGGTGGTGATGGCGTAGTGGATAAGACACATGCCTTTGGTGTAAGAGACCCGGGTTCGAATCCACTGTGAGACACCAATGTGTCCCTGAGCAAGACACTTAACCCCTAGTTGCTCCAGAGGCGTGCCTCTGACATATATAGCAATTGTAAGTCGCTTTGGATAAAAGTGTCAGATAAATGTAAATGTAAATTATGTTGGTGCAGCCATTACTGTCCGCCAACTAGGGCTAAACCTATGATCCTCCAATCTTACTTGAAATAAAAACCTACTGAACAAAGAATCAAAGATTTTCCTAAGAAACACATAGAGCACATTCATAAGAAACCGCCACCTAATAAAATACCCGTTTTCTCATGAAAGTAGGCTGGAACATCTGTGTGGAGAGTTTATTGTTTCATAAGTTAAGTCTGAACATTATGACTTTATGATATGACTGTTTTTGGTTACACTTTAATTTGATGGTCCACTTTAGACATTCTACTAATTGCTAAGTAATCATTTACTGAAGACTTTACCTTCATTACTGTTGTGAATGACTCTCACAAACTGCTGTACATTTCATTAGCATACCTTAACCTAACCAATGTTGTTAACAAAAGAAAAGGTGAAAAAAAGCATTTGTTGAAGCAACCATCCATTTTATCTCACTTCAAGTCTTTGAACCTTTTTAAGCATGACTGTTCAGGTGAGCAACCAAGCAAGTTTACTATGTTAGAAAAGCCATACATATGGATTTATTTGATTCATTTACAAATCATATGCTATGGTAAAACTGTTTTGAGGTCATAGTATTCTGCAAAGAACTACGCAAAAAAAGACTATTAATTGATAATCTGTAATCATTTTTGTCGAATAAAGGTTGCTGCCATTTTACTACCTTTAGCGTTTATTTCAGGAGGAAACTGCCATGAATCGTGTGTAGTTTTGCAGAAATGTAGGTAGAGGTATATGAGTTGGTGAGTACACTCAAATTCACATAGACACAACATAGTTTGTGAGAATATGTTGCTAGTTCTTATTATGCATTCTGAATAATGAAATCTGCACTACGAGAAACATTTATAATTGATGTGAATTTAACAAGATGTAACAGGATGTTTGAATTAGCAAAACAGAACGGCGAATGCAATGTCTGCAGTTTCATTTAAAACACTTGAAGTGATCTCATCACATGTGAGTCACAATGCTCTGTGAAGTGTGGGAAATTATTGTTTAGGTTCTTAAGTACAACTTAAAAAAAAGAAACCCATTGAACCATTTTAAAATTATTGTAATACACATTCTAAACAGCAAGATGATAAAATATTGTTTAATATGTTCAATAAATATGTACATGTATAATTTATAATCATCAGAATCAACTATTTACATTTATTCACCTGATGCTTTTATCAAGAGCAACTTACAAATGAGGAATACAACAAGTGCATATCAAAGGCACAGTAATTTATGTAATATAGGTCATAAGATGCTAAAGATACCCCTAGGTGTTGATATATCACTAAACTAAGAACTGTCAACCATATGCATCAGATCAAAATGCACTTCATTATTTGTGAGCATTTGTAAAAGTAGAAATTATTGTAATATATATTTATACTTTCATAGATTTTTTGTCCACCTAACCCCCTAGCTTAACCAAACCACTACTCAACAATATAAAACATGTAACAGGTGCAATGCACAGGTATTTATTGAAAAAAACAAAAACAAAAAAACAGTATTACAAATGACTTGATTGCAAACCAAGCCATAAGATACCTTTATGTGAGGAGAAGAGTGAAACTTAAAGTTTTAATCACTGCAAATGGTCTAGCTCCTTGAACTCAGTCACCTCTAATTCAAAAGATAAATCTGATAAAAAGATAAAACTTTGGCATTATGCATTTGGTCATGAGACACACAAGAACCAATTACATTTCACATAAGCTGACAACGCTTCTTCAGGCACCAATTTTTAAACATTTTTGTGTGATGTGAGCGCTATGGGGTCAAAAATGTACAGTATACATTGATATGCGATACATTGAGGTCTTATGAAGCGAAACCATCAGTCTGTGCAAGTCTGAAGAAAAAAAAGTCACCTACATCTTGGATGGCTTGAGGGTGAGTACATTAAAAGCATTTTTTTATTAATGAGTGAACTATCACTTTAAGGCGCTTGACCCTGCTTCTGTTTTTGATGCCTTGATAGTAAGAATGGGACGTTATGGTTGACAAGCACCTCGGCCTGTTAATATAGAATTCTACTGATATACAGTTAAATAAGTGCACATAATGGCTTAAATCTATTGATTCTCTTTTTGCTATAGTATTTTGTGGGGCCCTAGATGAGATCATAAAAATGGGCGACAGTAGTAGGCCTATATAATTGTCATAAGATCTTGATGTCAGAAATAATGCTCTGCTCATTTATTATGACCATCTTGTAGTGACCCCGCAGACATGTCGGGCCCCTGGGTGTCCACCAGCGGGGTGGGCTGGGCTCTGCATTTTCAGCAGTCTCATATTAGTCAAAGAACCCTGGAGCATTCGTAAGCTTGGAGAGACAGATCTAAGCCCTGCTTGGACACAGTCTGGCTTAAGCTTTGATGTCCACTTCATCCCTCACTGGCAGCAAGTCAAGACGAGCTTTACTTATAATCAGACAGCTTCCAGTCATCCGGACAAGAGAAGGAGCAGATGGCAGACTTTACACACAGGTGAGAACGCATCAACACACCAACACATTACTAATGTGCACTCACATCGCACCACGTTAGGCTCACATTAACACACTCTCAAGAAAAAACTACAATGCATCTTTAACTACACACCACCAACATATAGCTCTAAAACATTTTCACTTTGATTCTGAGAATCCATTGAAATTCATCAGTTGTTCATCTTTGATGTTAGAGTTGCCCAATTAATCGTTAAAAGATATCAATTCAAACACCCCCCATGATCTTATTCCTAGATGACAATGATTCTCCTATGTCTATTAAACCTTTGACAAAACCACACCGGGACATTCAAATCTGTGTTCACATTGCGTTGACCCAGAGAGAGCAGTTGTATAGGTATGAAACAGCTTCACAAACAGTTTTTTCTGCCACACAATATCATTATTTGTGAAAAATATGCTCAATATGCTCAGAAAGTTCAAAGACTTAGCTCAGCACTCTGCAAAACTCTAAACTGATTTCACACACAAAATTCAAGTTCCCTAGTGTGTTGGCATGTTTCAAATAGCACAATATTTTTTTAAAGAAAGCAAAAAGTATCTGTACAGTTACATACTGTCCCAAATTATATTGATTCTTAAATTGGAACTCTTTGAATTAATCTAACTGACTACATCTTTCTCGGCTTTACCAAAAAAGTTGCAATGAACTTCTATTTACAAGCTATCTGCTCTTTTCAACCATGCCGTCAATGTGACATTTTCATCAAATTAACAAAATAACCCAGTGGCTGACGAGAAAGTGGGATGACAGAGCTTGTACAAAAAGACACTTACAAGAGGTGACATGCTGTCAAAATAAATACGATATCGGAATTCTCTGTCTCCTGGGCGACACTTGGAGGTAAGAGGAAGCAAGACAGTGGTGTGACATTTTAATGGAACAAAACAAGATGGGTAATATTTTACACAGCGGGTGTTGCCGTTATATAAGTGTACTTTCAAAAGGTGATATTTTTCACATCAAATTATTCCAATTAGGAATGCTCCGATCAATCGAGAGAAGATCGGTATTGCCCAATAATCACATTCTATGACTCAATCGGTAGTCACTAAATTTGGCGGATCTCACAAACCAATCCCAATTTAATGACATAAAATATGTGATTAAGTCAAACTTTAGCGCCACAGTCCCTGTTATGTTCTAAATAAAAATCACATGGAGGAACGTTTTTATGAAACGATTAGAAAGGATTTAATACAACAAATCTGATTTGCTGCTTTAGTCATCGGGGCTCACACACACACACACACACACACACACACACACACACACACACACACACACACACACAGAGAGAGAGAGAGAGAGCTGACATGGACAGGAAAACTGAACGTGTGATTACCTGCGTCTGTCCTTCTTCAGGTCAAGTCATATATTCATGAAAGAAAATAGTTTACCATCAGTTGTCAGAAGATGAAACCGTTATCTTTGTCATAGTATGCTTTCAACGTGTAAGGGGATTTCGCATGACTGGCGTCAGCGCTGTTCAATGCATTGTATCAATGCCATTGATCTCTATGAAGTGAAACATCAACATCAGCGTTATCCAAGTGATGTGTTGCTCGTCGACTGAACATTGAAAAGTTGAATTAATTTCAACACCTTGTTTCACTAATGAATACATCAGCGTTTTTAAGCATTTTAGTTGAATGAACAGTTTTATGATGACTCCCTCATAAAGACAGTCTGCAATTATTTTCCATTTTAAAGTCTTGTAGGCTCTTCAATAAGCCCAAGTATCCTAATATGGATAGTGTTTTGCATAAGCTCTGTTTTTAAAGGCCTATTCAAATGTTCATGGTAAAATTAATATTTGTTATGCTTATTTATTTGATTTGCAACAATTACAGTAGTACTGTAAATAACATAACCAAGGCAACATCTGTGGTATTACTTTATCTGGAAAAACAAGTTAACAGTGACAGTCAACAGAGAGCTTACATATCACGTATATAAAGCTTGAATGATCGGGATTTGTATCTGCCGATCATGATGACAAGACATCGGTAGTGAGTATCGGCTGCAAAAATCCTAATCGGAGCATCCCTATTTCCAATTGATGTGCTATGTATGGGGCACAGATTTCAAGGATGTATTGGGGGGCTTTTTATATACACTGTACTGCAGTCAAACATTGATATCAAAAGTATTGTTACTTTGGTGCAAGTTTGAAAACTAAAAAGTAAAATGTAACCAGTTGTACTATTGGGAGTTCAGACTTTATTGGAAGTATTGCTGAATATATGAACTATATTGACAGGTGGCTGAGTATGAACAGTCAAATTTATATGCGCACATAAACACGTATTTGTATCTTCAACAATAGAGAAAGCACGGTGAAGTAACATGAATGAACAATGTTATTTTTTATTAAATAACCAACAAAGATTTATAAATAATGTAAAAAAATATATATATATTCCTTATTGTTAGTTCATGTTATATAAATGCATAATAATTAATACTTGCTTAATGCAGAGTCTGGTACTGCTCTTAATTCTTTTGTCTCTCTCTTTTTCTTCTTGACACCAAAAACCCTGTTATTAACTTGTTATTAACTTGTTATTAACCTGTAATTAACCCCTTAACTGTCACCCCCCCCCTTTTTTCGCATAGACATAAAAATCATTATCCAAACTTAAATGGTTGTAATTCAAGAATGCTTTGGAATATAGACTTATGGTTGGTCTTGTTTTTTTTCCAGACATTTTCCAGATTATTGTAGAAGTGTAGAAATTATTAAAAATGAAACAGAAAAAGTTATATAAGTTTAAGTTTATGAAATTATTTAATGTAAAAATATAATTATTAATATTTTATATAATATATATATATATATATATATATATATATATATATATATATATATATATATATATTACAAAACATATGCAGCCGCATCACAAATCGAGAATCCATAATATTTTTCTTTATATTTAAAACATTTTCAGACCTTTTTTTCTCATAAAATGTAATTGGTGTTATCTTTTGAACTCTTGGCATGAAAACAAACTGAGGTTTCTACCAATCTTTCATAATTTTTCATGTTTATTGCTATTTCAAAATAAAAGCCTAAACACGCCTAATGAATATGAAATATTATTGTTGCAAATTGATAAATTACTGCTCCTCTGTAATTTATTTTAGAAAACAGCCACCAAATATGAAAACTAGAGATTTTAAGCTTTCAAATGATATATAGTTTGTCAATATTACTTTAGGTTTTTACTAAGATATTATTGGTTTAAATATATAGTGGCAAACGTCCCACCTGTGGGACGGTGACACTTCCTTGTATTAAGTTAAATTAAAACCTGTAGATGTTATTACATGAAACACTTTTTCCTAGGTTCCTCTAATAAATAAATAGTTCACATGTAATTGCTGTATAAAACGGCACAGCATTTTACCTTATCAGATTTTACCATCATCAGATTTTTCAATTTGTATTCTGTTCTGTTTCTTTTCCGTCCAAATTGTGTGCAAATATTTTCAGAAATGTTACTCACGGACACAGAAGACAATAATTTGTTTTGTGCAGTGTTTCTCAGATTATCACATCGATCAGCAATGCCTCACTGCACTCTCCAAACGTAATGTAGAGGATCCTTCTATACAGAGTTAACAATAAGGCCTCATTATGTGCAGTTTCGCATGCTTTCCTCACCAGTACAGGGCATAGAAATTCACACTGCACATCCATTTGCAATGCCTTTCATTAAAGAACAAACAGGAATCCATGTAGAATCGATGAATCGTAGCAAACAAGCTCTGGCATAGAAAGAGCTTTAAACATTAATCTTAATGCTTCATATTGTGCATACTATGACCAGACAGTACACTGAAATGAGCTGATTTGAGTTGATTCACCATATGGATCTCTGAAAAAAGGGGAAGGAAGGAAGGAAGGAAGGATACACATTTTAGTTTATGTGCTAACCTATCCATCACTAGCAAAACATAGCTTAAGACATGCTAGTAATGCGCTAAAACATGTTAGAAAGATGCAAGCTACCTGTTAAAACATGCTATCAACGTGCTTATACAAGCTAGCAGTACATTAAAATGGGTTAGAAAGATGCTAGCACAGTGCTAAAACATCTAGGGATTTGCTAAAAAAAACTAAGAATTATGCCAAAATATTCTAGAAATGTGCTAGCATTGTATTAAAACAAGCAATTTTCTCAAACATGCATTTCTAAAAGTGTTATAATCATGTTATCAACATAATACATGTTATTAGCATACTTACAAAGTGCTAAAATGTGTGGAATGTTGGACACTCCATGCACTCAACTGTCTCAGCTTTAATTATGAAATAGAGAGAGAGGGGATATGAGACTAACTATATAAAATTCATACACTACATTGTCACACATATTTCTCATATACAACCGGGTTAAGTGTATCATCAATCCCACGGTTTATCCCTTGTGTGTGCAAGCACACTTGGCAATAAAGCTCTTCCTGATTCTGATTCTAAGTACATAGTGAATAAGTTAATAGTGTATAGTGCGTGATTTGGGACATAACTATCATGTTTTAAGTGCATCATCTGGGTATTTTAAGTGCATTTTTTTCTATTTGGAATTTTCAGTGTGAATGCACTTTCTCACACTATTTATACTACAAAATGGCATTGTATACTGCATAAGTACGTGGATTGGGACGCATCTAATTGAAACATGTTAATTTGTGCTAGCTATTTTGTTAAAACATGCATGAAACATGCTAGCACTCTGCTAAAAACATGGTACCAACATTTTATTCTCATTTTATTTTCATTCTCTGAGTAAAATTTTCAAAACTTCAAGCTTTTAAAATTTATTTGAAAGTTTCAGACAAGAATATGTCAAGCCAACATCAAAGTTTGTCATCAAAATGTACTCATTTGCTAAGCTTGTTACTACCTCTCATCCTTTAAGGTTAAGGATTTAAAAAAGCCCTAATCATAGCTTGGCACACAACCTGTCCTGCACCTTTTGTTCTACTGATATGAATAAATTGTCAGGCTTATCGAGGAGAGGACTGATTAGACTTAAGATTTCTTATGATAACTGGGGAAGAAAAGAAAAAAAAAATCACAGAGACTTAATTTAATTAAAGGAGAAACCTTTTAAGAATGTCGGTAACCATACAATTTATGGATCCCATTGACTACCATAGTATGGAAGATAGCTACTATGAAAGTCAATGGGGCCCATCAGCTGTCTGTTTAACAACATTCTTCAAAATGTCTTCTTTTGTGTTCAGCAGAAGAAAGAAATTCATACAGGTTTGAAACATCTGGGTGATTAAATGAAAACAGAATTTCCATTTTTGGGTGAACTATCTGCTCATGTGTCCTTAAAAAATAATATCAGAGATGTGCTAACAAACACTTATTTATCCACTGAATTTGAATACAGCAGTTTCGTATTTGTAAGCAAGAGAAAGTGGGTTTTACAACGCCGCAACAGCTTCCTCTCATCCCAACATGTGAGCCGGTAGTCATGTGTCTCTGTCTAATTAATCTGATTCTGAGCTTTGCCCCACTTTTCCCACCATAGCCTGGGCCATTACTAAATGACATCAGCACATCTAACAAATCCACCTCTGTAGGGGTCTCGTAGAGGAATGCCACAGCGCTAACGGAGTCATCATCCTACCCGCTAATGCCCGTGTGGCAGGAAATCTTTAATCCAGTCCTTCAACCCCACAGGATGACGGCCCCTCCTTATACACAAGATAAAGTCTTTTCTCTCGATGCCCAAACATTCTATTCCCTCTGTGGAATTCTCTCCTTTTTTCTGGTAAAGGCTTTCCAGCTTTTCCAAATTGAGATCTGCATTGTCACTGCCGGGGAGGAGGAAATCTTTTTATGGAGTATGGAGTGGGCTCATAATGTTTCATTGAATTATCCCCTTTTGCCAATAGAAGTCAGTCAGTAAAGCCTCTTACACTGACTGTGGGATTCGCAATGAAGCCTGATGCAATCTGATATCTCCTCACACCATTTACAAAGCAGAAAGCAGCACGAGATGGGGATTTCAAGCCTGTGCAATTTCAGCCACAGAGTTGGTCCTGTAAAACTGTAAATTGTGCGTTCTCCCCATAGTTTGTAGTGTCATGATTCTGCCATCATGTCCTTGTATTCTTTTAGTGTTGTGGCAGGATCATGACAGACCCATGTTTTATGTACAAGCGCATGGTCTGTTGTTTGGGCCATGTGCTTGTGCTGTCTCGTCTTGCAACCCCGCCCCCTTGTTATCCTTGTTTAGTCATGATTGCCTTATCAGCGTCACCTGTTCCCCTCGTTAGTTTATTGGTATTTAATCCCCTTGTGTTTGCTGTCTTGTGTCGGTTCATTGCCTAATATATGCTGAATATTGTCGAATCTGTCTATGTTGCTATACCTTGCCATTTCTTACCCGTGAGTACTTAGTGTAGAGTCTTGTCTTTGTGAACGTTTATTTGAAGAATTGTCAGTTTATTGTACAGTCATTGTCTAGTCTAGTCTGCCATCCATTCCTTGTCCCAGTCGTGTTTTGCCCCCTCGTGGGTTTTGTTTTCCTGTTTTGTTCCAATAAACCCCCTGTTCGTTGCACTCTGTCTGTTTTGGGTTCATCTCCTCGCACAATCATAACATGTAGTGTATGGGCTCACAATAAACATTTTTGACAATTTTTTTTAAAAGCCTTCAAGATAGGTCTAATCTTTAAGATAATATTTTTTTCTAAATTTGAACTTTAGTAAAAAAAAAAAATATATATATATATATATATATATATATATATATATATATATATATATATATATATATATATATATAGAAAAAAATACTTCATTTCCTAAAATACTCTAATTTACCTAAACATTGAGCCAGACACCAATGTATAATCTTTATTTTTAAGTGGCCAAAGGTTTAGCCAATTTGAACCAGTAAATAACATGTAGATGCAAAGTTATGTCTAAATCAGTCTTTCGAAACCCAAAGTTTTCCACGGGGGCTTGTCTGAGCACTTTATTTGAAGGGTTTGTAAATTCTACCCACGGTTTGTGTTGGCCTTGCATGGGTTCACAATAATGACATATTTGCAAGGAACTGACGCTTTTAAGAGCCTTCAAGAAAAGCTTTAGTGTTAGTCTGTAAAATTAGAATGGAATAAACATGAGCCCACTGTTCACTACCATAGCCTTTAATGTTAATGACAAAATACTGTTGGTTTTTTAACCACCAGAACATATTTTGAAACATTAATACATAATGTTTCCTTATGTCTTTCCTAGTGCATTTTTATGTACAGTTTAGACTAGCACTAAAGATGAATATTACAGAAAAACCTCCAAACTTTAGAGTTAAATTTCCAATTTACACAACAATAATGGCAGCATTCATCATCCAGAGAAAGAAAACAGCATCGCTCTCTTTTAAAGAGTGATGCCTTTGCCGTTTGAGTAGTACATTTATCTCAACCAAATATGCCTTTGCACGCTTTGTAAATGTCACGGAAGTCATTGAGTGAGAAAATAAGGCTTTTGGTCTCTATTGTATTTATGTATGATTGTCTTGTGAATTGGCCCTTCTGATATGGAAAAGCAGAGAACAATTCTAACTCCATTATGTTTTAAGTTTTTGTGTTCACGAATCTTTGACATTTTTTTTTAAATGCACAATCTTTTATGAGTATGAAACACTTGGCCGTTTAAATAATGATGACTGCTCTGTTCATTTTTTTCTGAGAGGTAAGAAGAAAAAGTTATCTTCTTTTAATGGTGTTTATTTCACTATTTTTCTCTGCAGAGTTTTAAAAAAATAAACTGATGGACGGATGGAACATTTTGTAGTTTGCGTTTTAAATATTCTAAATTCACACAATTAAATCATATTTTCACACTTACTGCATTGTAATTTGACAAAATTACAGCTTGATTGAAAATGATGCACAATAAAATTACATCTGTTACGGCACGTTGGCAAGGAGTGCTCACAAAGATGAGGAATAATAAAATGAGTTAGACTTTAATAATAAATGCTCAGGAATCAACAACGTAGATATTAACGAGAACCAACAGAAACGAAGGGAGAACACAGGGCTTATAAGCATTGATGAAACAAAAGGAACTAATAGGACAATTGAAGGATGACAGGTGAAGGAAATGACTAATTAAGACAACTCAGGAAAACTAGGTCCCAGGACAACACAATGAAACATAGAAAATAATACATATAACAAAACCATACATATAACAAAATCTTAAGAATTTCATTTGCTGACACAGCTATCTTCTTTGAAAACCTTTATAATAGATATATATTTAGAAATATCGAAATGGTTCATGATTATAGAAGGGTAATGTACATGATCATGCGATTGGTTGTTAATGGCATTGAAAGAGGGTATATATTTTTTTTGTCAGACATATACAGCTGAGAATCCAGCTTTCATGTTTTGTTTTTATAACTGATATAAATATTAATTTCAGCATAAGTTTGCTATCCAAACTGAAAATGCAGACATGCAGTTATTGCGGTGCCTCTTCCCTCTAGATAAGATTTATTAATCAATAATTAATTGACCCTCAATTAAACATTTACTTACAATGTGGAAGCTCTTAAATTCTCACCGATTAAATTGCAAGTTAAAATTATTTCCGAAAGAGTAAAGCAACAAATTAATATTAGTCCCTGCGGTGTTAGGTTCTCCGGTAACACTTAAAGTCTTTATATATAATGCATTATAAATCATCCATTAATCCTTGTATGCACCTTATAATGCATTGTATGGTCTCATTAATAATTGTAACCACAGTTATAATACATTATATAATACTTATGTTAGATCTTTAGAATGTTTAATGCATTAAAACACATGACAAACAAACAATTTCACATATGATGAGGAATCTGCCATTATTATAATGCATTTTGAACTGGTTACAATTATTTATGAAAAGATATCATACATTATAACATTACGAATACCTTTATAATGCATTATAAATAAAGACTTTGAGTAAACCAACTGTTTTTTTTTATAGAACTCTAAACTGGTTAGAGTGGAACACAATCTAAAGTTTGTATAGTAGACATATTAACTGCAGTAGGTATAGAAATATGAGTTAAAAATTATGATAAGATTCAGTTCAGATTTTGACTGTTAGATTAACAATTCTTATACTCATGCATAATTACGATAAGAATAAAACTCAGTCCAAATCAATGGTTCTCAACTGGTTTTGCCTCAGGATAGTACAATAGGTATAAGTTTGGTTTCATTGCAGGTTATTAAGCCCAGTGTATTGGTTATGTGGGTTTTGCACAATGATATGATCTTTTTTTAAAAAGAACTAGGGAATAAACATTCCTCTGTAGGACTTTAAGATGTTCCCTATGCTGGAAAACCAGTTTGAGTCTTTATTGTTAAGGGTGTCAGGGCTAGGACTCAATTTACCCTCTCTATAACATTATAGCATAGTTACCAGTGCCATCAAAACCATTCCTCCTGAAGCAATGGGCTATATGAAGCAAGCTTTTAAAAAATGATCACAGGTTCAGAGCTTCAGTCTCATTAATATATACTGATCTGTTCCTGGCAAAGTGCATTCTCTGCACGCTCATTGTTTCAGATGCATGTATTCCCAGGGCCACAGGCTGCTTTATTATTTATAGCTGTGATATCAATGCTTGAGGCAGCAGTGGGTCAGTTCTCTGTGAGCCCAGCCAATGAAAGAGATACATGTCAAAATACAGCTGGGTCTCTGCAATTTCCTGCGGCGCATTGACAAAGCTCTAATTCCACAAAGGAGTATGGGTCACACCAAACTTGCAAAATAACTATTTATAACAATCAATCATAATCTGTTTAGACATCTAACATCACACATGCACATTTAAGCTTAGCTAATTTGTTTAGAAAGCTAGTCCCTAGTATTTATGTTGCTTTCAAGAAAGTATTTGCAGTCAATTAACTCATCCTTCATTCATAAATGTCATTTGCAATACAATTAAAGTTGATTGAACATTTCTTATTTCTAGTGTTTGATTTGTCTAAAGCTCTGTACAGTGAGATCACGCAGACATATAAATCCAAGCAGGCAAATTTACATTAGCATGAGATATCAAATGATAAAGGGGCCAAGTTCTGCACCATGCAATTGTGCTTATGAATAATTAACATGTCACATGAATAATTAGAACTATTTGGTTGGATAAACTTATATAGATTTCCACAGCCAAGAGTAATCCCTTGTGTCTCTTTCCAAAGCTCCCTCCTCCTCAACACAGATCTAAAACTCACATAAAAGGCCTTTAACTTCTTTTCAGGAAAAAAAAAACTTGCTTTAAAAATCTGTTAAATCTCAATGCATGTACTAAACAAACATATCTAAAGGACAGATTTTGATTGTTTTTTTCCATTATTATTTTTAATTTAACTGTTTCTAATGCTTTGTGTACATGACTGTAATGCCCACTTGCAGATAATTCAAAAGCTAAATAAAAGTATACAGCATTAATCAAATGAAATGTGGCAAGCATTATTTATTTAATATATATTCTCAGTATGAAGCAGATTTGTAATTTTTTTAAGAACAATTAAAAAGAGAATAAATAAGGAAATGTATGGAGCCCTGCACATGGATAAGCAGTAAAAAAAAAATAAAAAATAAGTATATCGTGGCCACAAATTAACAATTCGTTCCCACGACTTACTAATACATCAGCACATTTTACTAAATCGTGTGAACGATATAAGAAATTGTTCCCTTGATTTACTAAATCGTGGCCACGTTGTGATAATTTGTTCCACGATTTACTAAAACAAGAGAATGTTCGTTGGAACGAATTATTAATGTGTGGCCACAATATATATATATATATATATATATATATATATATATATATATATATATATATATATATATATATATATATATATATATACAGTATATTTATATATATATACAGTATATATATATATGATATACTAGATGATTCCACGATCATTGTAATATTGCTTTGGAATGACACTAGGGTGAGTCAATTATGACTATGTCCATTTAATAATGTAATAATGTTTGTCAATTTAAAAGGAAGTTATATTTCACTGTGTATGTGGTTATCCCAATAAGCATTAAACACGCATAATCTGTGTGGATATTTTGTCAATAAAATAACATGCTTCCAATGAGAGTCTCCTTAAATTATTTATTTGAATGTCAAAAGATCTTATCCCCATAAAAACACACTTATCTCCACACAGATGCACATACTCACAGTAAAAAAAAATAAGTTATGCTACTGCCAATAAGTAATTTATGAATTAATATGTCATATCTCGGCTATATATATAATCCGTGGCCACAGGTCATCTCAAATTCCAACTTGACATAATTGTAAACCTTCATACTGTCAGTTAAACTTCATTTGGCAATACAACATGATTGAAAGCTTCCAAAAAAATGCTGGGGAAGGATCACATCTGATATTCATTCATTCTGCATTAGCTCTGTGCGCATATACATGAGATTAGAGATGGGCTGTAATTTATAGAGTCATGTTTAAATGTCATTATACAGATGAGGAGTCTGATCAAACTGACTGCTAAATGAAGCTGTTTTTTCATATTTAAAATGTCTCTACCTCTAGCCAAAGCTCAATGGCCTTATCAAGAGAGAAGCAAGACTTGATGTTAAGAGCATCAAATGGTCATGAGAACAACTCCACAGGTAAGTCCTGGCAAAATAAATAAGTAATAATAACAACAACAATACACTCTAAAACAGCACAGACAGAATACATGAAGGTGTCCTGAGTTAAGTCTGCATTCAGACTGACTAAAAGATTGATTGTAAAATGAACTGCTGTGGACTGAAGCTCAAAGATATGGAAACAAAACCAGCCAGCAATATATTGACTTCTATAAGCACTTTTTTTTTGTCTTTTCAAAGCTTTACTCATCTGCCACACTGCTTATTATTATTATTATTATTATTATTATTATCTTCACAGTGCAGCAAATATTGACAAATTAATTTAATTAAAAAATCAGAATGTAATGCAATTCAGTTAACATTTGTAAGGGTGAGATTGACCACCCTAGTAAATATGTATAAATGTCATGCAATATGACCAATAAACTTCCTAAAGCAGATTGTTAACACAATAAAATGATTTTTTTTTTATGTTTTTTTTTTTTTATGCTGTTGCTATTGGCACTGTATCACGTTGTTCCATAGTGGGTTTTCGTTATACTTTCTTAAACAGTAAATAAAAAACTATGAACCTCTCGAAACAGCTGCAGCTTGAAAGTCACAGAGCTGTGGTGCAGGCACCATATGTTCCTGGAAGTCTTCTAGCAACCTCTCTGCTCCCTCCCCATAACCCTCTGCTGGGCCCCTGAGGAGCAGACTACACCCACGCACCTCATATATATATCACATACAATATGATTCTGCGAGGATTCGCTTAAAACACATATTCTAGAGTAGAAAGAGCTGCTACTGCATCATTAGCTGGATTTCTTTTGCTTTCAAATTGCTGTCAACTGGCACAGCCTAAACATCACCATGGCCACATGGTTTAGCTGTTAGAAAAATAAAAAAATATAGACAATATTTTTGAGCTAGATTTCTTTTTTGTTTTTGGTATAGTATGAGAAAGGACAGGAAATATCAGGGAACAGGGAAATATTTCTTGCATCCAAATACGAAAATACTTCCCAAATATATAGGCTAGTATTCAAAAAGCATTTGGGTCAAATGAGCAAGATGTCTGAATACACAGTAATTACTGAATATTAGACAAAATACTTGTGGTATTAACCGTCTTTTAACAACACAAGGAGTGATTATGTTACACGGGATGGATTTATTTACATGTATTTCATGGAAATTGTGTTTATACTGTTTAAAATATTGATCTAGAGGTTTTAACTTGACCATTTCAGGTCAAAACTTGCAGTGTTAGAATTAGAAATGAAATCTGGAAAATAATTAACTATGGGAAACAATGAACGAGAACTAGCTATGGCAAAGACTAGCTATGTTTCCATCCAAAGTAGTGAATTTAACTTGGGTGCACAATTAGAATTAAACATTTGTGAAAAAAACAGCGTTTCCATCCCATGTGTTCAATAAAACAAAATCGTCATTTCCTAATAAAATTGGCACAAAATACTGTATCTGTAATAAAAATTTAGCTGCAATCGGGGAAGCCACTGTGGCTCTTTTTTCCTCCATCATAAATGACTTGCGTCTCAGAGCGGCAGACGAAACGCAATAAACGCTCTCATGTTCTCTTGCGCTCGGATGCTGGTGTTTATGAATGCAATCGTGTGAAACGCTTCTGGGAGAGAATTAAACCAAATCATTCTGACAACAGACTTTGGCTAAAGTATTACAGAATGATCAAACCAAATTTTGAGATGCTGTGATGCGATTGGTCCGCTGGTTAGTCCAGTTATCCAATCACATCCACTTTTGAGGCGAAGTCATGTGATTTTTTGTGATTTATTCGGCAAATGTGTTTTCATCGTAGTTTATTCGCATGTCTTCTTATCAGTTCAAAAATATGTCCACCTCAGTTGATCGCATACGCAATCTTAAAATTCATGTGCATCTTTGCGTTTACATCCAGCGTTTTTTATGCAATATCCCAAAATAGGGCTGTCCCCTAATAGTCGACTAAATCTTAGTTGACTAGAAGAGGTTTAGTCGACCAAAATTGTATTAGTTGGTTAGTCACATAAAAAAAAAGCTTGTTTCGAAGTCACGCAGTCTGTGAGGGACAGATAACGGCGGTTCGCCTATAGATAAATGTGTGCTATTTTTAGGCGCATATCCAAGTGTTTGTGCGGAGTGTGGAAGCTGAAGTACTGTATGTTTACTGCAGGACATGGAGGCTCCGGCACGATCACTTTCATTTTTTCCTGACAACAGCGGAAACAACTTAAAATACTCTGTCATTTTTGGTCATACAGAAAAGAGTAATACATCATTCGAAACTGTAAAACTGTACTTTTATTTGTGTACACTCACAATAACAACAAAATGTTGTGACTTTGTAAAATAAAGAAAACCCACAGAATGTGCTTTCACAAAAATTAACTGAAACTCAGCGTACGCTACTTGCCTCACAGACATGAGAAATAAATCTATAGAAAGCTTAACATTTTTAATAGAACCAATTCGAATGGAAAACAAATACTCTCTGATTATGTATTTTCTTTCTAAAGGCGCGTTCACTGTACTGTGGAGATGGCGAGTCAGCATCGTCAACTGACACAGAAAACACTACTTTATTAATAAATAATTCAAATGTCTCCTTGCTATTTTTTCCCCAACAAATTCATAAACAAAGCATCATGGTAACACACATGACACTAAAATAATCCAATAAACATTAACTTAATAACAGAAAATGCAACATTAAACGCCTTAAAACATTACTGATAGCAAAAATGAAAAGAAACTAAATTATTCATATAAAATATAATAATATGTGATGCATCACACAAGGACTTCTGGGAATGGAATTTTACCATTAATTATACAGTTATCCATCGTTTTAATTTGCAATAACCATTTATTTGACAAATTCTACTGTATAATTACATCTAATGTGATGTTAAACCATTTACAGTTTTTATAATATAATTTGTACAGATATTCTCCTGTACAAATTACAAACCTTTTTACCCCATTTCTTAAGTTTTTATTTTATGAGGTACAGTACTTAGCTCTATTTGCTGTGCTAAGTGCTACCAAACTCTTTAACTTGTACAAAAACCTTTCATTTTAAATCCCATCACTACTAATTTGCATAGCAATTAACAACAATTAGATATTGCCATGGTATGCTAACCTGAGAAAGTTGGATGTTTTCATTGTAGACAAAATTGCACGAAGATGATTATTAGTTATCTTTGTAGCAGGAAGTTGTAGAGAGCTGTTTTTGCAGCTAATTGGTTTTGCCGTAGGGTGTGGCACCGCGCCAGAAGATCCACACTTCTGAATACAGAGCATGCTTTTGAAAGAGACGCTAATGAGGAATAAATCACTTGACATCACATGAGGAGAGAACGCATCTCGCTCAAAGGGGAGCGTGAAAATCGTCACTCTGTATTTTCAGCCCTTTGAAATTGATAACACGATTATTTCATAATTGATAATGCCAGTTGTGAGAGATGTTAAAAGATGCATTAGCTTGAATTAAAATCCCTTTGAATGTCAAAGACGATGAGAACAACGGCACGACTTCATTTCTCGCTGTAGTCGACACCTCTGCTGTAGGTGACAGAGACAGACAACAAGCCACACTACTGGGACAAGTAATCCTTATAAACATTCCCATAAAAGCCTGCGAGGAAAAAGCTGTAAATTTGGGCGTAGGCAGCTTGAGTTCTTTAGTGTTTCGCAGACAGCAACAACAGGCTGACACAAACTGAAATTTATTTGTCTGGAGAAGTTTTGGCAACTCAACAAACCTCAAAACTCAAGATCAAACCATCATGCTATAACAAAATTGAAAATCTCTCACTTGGGCATTCTTCTGTTTTTGTGGGAAAGCCGTGTAACAGCTTTGTCCAGCTGAATCGATCAGTGGGACGGGGTCTGGTGTGGTAGCAGTGATGGACTGTCAGACATCAGCGATCACTGGAGTGGCACTCAAATCCTGGAGCTTGTTTGCCATCACTGTCGCATGACTGACATCTCAACAGGGCACATGATACATCCAGATGGGCGGCTGCAGAGCAAAGCAGGCTAGATGGCAGCAGAATACAGAGGAGTTGATTTCTCTGCCGTAAGTGCCCGTTTGTGTGAGACACTGCTTAAGCCTTTGTCGTAACATGCCTCCCGTGTTTGTGACTGACAGTGTCAATAATTGCTGTGAGAGGGTGTTGAGCTACATGGATTGTGTGTGTGAGTTTATGTTTACAGACACCAGCAGCACTTTGTCATTGTTATTTGCTCTAAATCATTGCCTTTTTAACAGACCTTGTGATGATCAGCATGGACATGTCAACACAGCTTCTGAAAAAAAAACAAGCATGACAAGGAGACTAACACATTTGTGCTTTAGTGCTTGACAGAAATGTACTTGCTTGCCTGTTGCATACAGCTCTAATGAATAAGATACTACAAATCACACTTTGACAAGTGATCCTCATTAAGCTTTTATTTAAATCAGTAACGCTCATTTATTAATCAGTGCTGTCTGCTTAAAGTGTACTGTTTAACCATGATGCTAAAGCCTCTTTCGGACAGCAATTAAACTTGAAGAGTACTATCTTTCAGGGGTGGATCTGTAACATTTTATTTCTCAAGATAATTTCATCTACTCTATCTGTTAGGATTCCCATTCATGTGAATTGCTGGTGCAGGACCCCCAAAATTTAATTTCAAAACTGCCATATGTGGAAAAAATGACAGCGCTGATTGGACAGTGGCAACCCAACTTCTTAAATTTTATAGTCTCTCTCTCTCTCTCTCTCTCTCTCTAGAGAGAGAGAGAGAGACTGTGAAATATTTTTATTTCCAAATTTCAACTTAATTTTTCATGTTATACAAGATTCAACTAGACAAGATTTTAAAATAAGTTCATAATGAGCCTCTCATTTGAGTTAATATGACTTGTGCAGCCAATGATTGATTGTTATACGTACACAATTTAAGACAGCAACTGAAAGCAACTTAAAAATGTCTATTCAATGCCTATGTACACACATACCACAGGTATATGAGTGTATCTGTCCAAACAACTACAGACCATAAAATTATATTTAGATTTTGGCTAATTTTAGCTAAGAAAATTGTAGAAAGGGGGAAAAAACGACATTATTTTCATTGTATGCGAGAGCGGTTTTCTGTACACAATGCCATTATAACTGATATATATTCTTTATCTTTGTTTTCACACTGGAAGTCAAGAAACCAAGGCACTGATATTGCTTAGTTGACAACCCCACAGTTGTGACTACACCGTCTGATGGAGACAAATGAGCATCATAAGTGTTGCTGAAAAGCTGTAGAAACATGCTCAGCAGGAGACACTGGTGAGGAATGCTACAGGCAGAAGGGTATGACCCCAGCGTGTCAAGGTTTTGCAGTAAAAACAGTGAAATTGGTATCTGACATAGTAGCTGTAAAGCCTGTCTAGAACCATGAAAATGTTAATGTTAAAAATGTGTAAATTGTGTAACACAAGTGGCATAAAATGTATTTTAATAGTTTCCAAACTATTTTTATAAGTCATCGCCTAAAAGTCAAGTCAAAAGTTCAAATGTTGGACATCTCAAACCACAGTATTTACACTTTTCAGAAAGCTACCAACAAATTACTGACATAAAGACCGTTTAAATCAACAAAATCACTTCCTTCTTTCTTACAAGTTCTGTTTTGAAGATTAATAAGTGCTGCATTAGGCTTGTTAAAGTTCTAGAAAGCTTGTTTCAGTAATGTCATTAAGTTGCTAATACTATGTGGGACTGGATTTTATCCATCGGTTGTGAATTAGATTGTGAAAATGGAGCTACGTGTACTGAAAATGAGAATGTCATTGGCTAGTGTGGCTTTACATTTCATCACTGTCAGGCAGAAACATTGTTTCTCCAAAAGTGCTACTTTTCAAGAAATGGAAAATACATTTTATTTTATTTTTTATAATTAAACACTGCATTGTCAAAGTTGATAGACACTTTACAATAAGGTTGTATTTGTAAACACATGAACTAATCATAAACAATACATATACATATACAGGATTTATTCATCTTAGGTAATGTGCATTTATATTATTAAAATCAAAAGTTGTATCTGTTAACATTAGTTAATCCACTGTGAACTAACATGAACAAACAATGAACAATAAGATTGTTTTTAAAATGTATTACATCAACAAAGGTTAATAGATGCTGTAAATATATTATGTCCATAGTTCATGTTAGCTAATGCAATAACTAATGCATGCGATTTTTCTCTCCTTTGGCCAAAATCTCATTTTATAATAGACAAAGTGATATGCACAGGCTATTACACACAGTTCTGACTATGACTCGACGACAAATGCTAGACTAAGAAACGCTTCTTCGCTCCTCAATACATACAACATTAGCCCATATACATAAAATGTTTCTTGAGCAAAGAAAACACTGTGCTTATTCAAAGAACCAGTTCTTTATTTACCGTTGCTTTGCAAACAAGCAGATATAACTGCATGTGACTCTTCATTCATGATAGAAGTGGGTGGAGTTATGAAGTTTGACTGACAGTTTGAGGAGCCAATGGAGTTATGAGGTTTAGTCACAAGCTCTTTTTAAAACTTTACATTGATTAAACCCACAGACAGACGCAAAGGGTAACCAACACTAATGATTTATGAAAAAAAAAAAAAATGGATATGAGGTTTCCGCTGACAGCGGCGACATAGCAGCAGTTATGACATTATGACTTTAAGATCACAATAAAAAAAATACAATATATGCATGGATGAATCATTCACAATAAGTTTAGTAACATGCATTAGAAAAATAGGGTCAATTTTGATTTAATGCCAATTTAAAAATTTGGTACATAACTCATCCCACATTGTTTGTACTACAGACATGGATGACACATTAATGTTGTGATTCACTGAGGAGAGTGTACTACTTTAATAAGCAAGTGCACTTATTTTACTTGGCAAAATCTAAAACAAGCACCATTTTGAAAGCCCCACTTTTCAGAGGTCAACCTACTGTACTTATGTCTTAGTTATAACTTTAAAGCCATGAAAACAACATGAAAAGTGAAATTCACTAAGTCCCAGTCTTATTCATCAGTGTTTCTAAAGGGAGGTATGCATTCACAATCTCAACAAAATGTGATAATGTAAAATTACTTTTACAGATAAAACCAAGATTACACAGGACAAATATACTATCCAATATCGTAATAGCCTAACATGTCTCACCCCCTCCAGATCCAATCAAATTCAAAAGGATAAAATCAACTAAATGCGTTATTCTCCAATGAATAGTGTTTCAATCTAAAACACCACATTATGCCAGTTAAATGTGTATTTGTTGTCTTTAATAGTCCTTCACAAGTAGCCTAGTTCTACTAGCAACTGCAAATTACAATCTTGTCAGATCAATACATTTGTATGACTGTAATTGGATTCGTTTCAGCTTTTCTTTCTTGATTAACAGTGCAGCTCTCCAACCCACAAGACACACCCTGTGACTGAAATGTGGGTCACTGTGACTGTAAACTGAAAACCTCAGCAACGTTTTTTAGACATATTGATCTTCTTGATTGTCTGTTCAGCTTTAGACAGAGAAGATCGATAATTTCAGTCCTGAAATATAGAAATAGTATGAAATTACTGTAGAGCCTCAAAAAGTATTATACTGCAGAATCTTGAAAAAGAAAAAAACATTTCATGGTGTTCATGCATTTGGAATATTTATATGCCACAGGGGGGTTTGGCGCTTTGTTGGAAAGAGTCGAGTTACTGGTTGTGTTCCCAGGCACGGTGTCTGGAGATTTCTGAAGCTGTGCACGCCAGTATTTCTGCCCTCCTCCGCCTGTCAGCAATGTAACCCTGAATGGTGCACATAACCCAAATTGTTCTACCAAAATACATTCAGATCAGCTTGTTCTTAAGGAGCTCTGGGCCCACTCTGGAGACTTTCAGACAGCTGTTTTTACAGCGGTGTTCCGGATTCCTCAAAAGTTACACCCACCTGATCATACGGTATGAAGAGTTAATCAGTGCGCCCACTTACTCAACTGAGCTAACCTCAAACTTGGAGGACGATGACAGACCCTGTTCTCCAGAGAGCCGGTTTGCTTTGCAGAGACTCAGCATGCGGAACAGAGCATCTCTGTGTTTTTCAGAGCAAACAACACCCAGAGGCTCTTGACATGAAAATAAATGGAGATGTTTCTGTCTGTGTCCTTGAGCAGAGAATCATCTTACTGCTCCCTATATGCAACCCTCACGCCACTCCATTGACCCTTCACCACATCCACACCAGCAGGATGTTAACGCCACAGCTGAAATTATATCTCTTTCCTAATGCCCGCAGGGGGGTAGTAAACTACTTTAATAAGCAATTAGGATTAATTTTACCTGGCAGATGATACAACAGGCAATGTTTTGAAAGCACCATTTGAAGTCAACGAAAGAATGGTTACTTCACTTTTAAAGCCATGAAAACAACATGAATGTGAAATTAAGTGTGTCCTAATAAGTGCACGTTATTCTTAAAGCTGAAACTTCACAGATGATCAACCCCCTTTTGTATTCTTACAATGACGGTAGTAAATGTAAATGAACAATGTCTACTCATCATCCGTGTTACCTGGACCGAGAAATTCATATTTATTTGTCAAGCAAAACGCCTCATACGGCGGACTTTTGAACAGTTTTAAGGTTAAGTTTATCACTGGAAATAGTATCATACTTTGTCTACTCTTTAAACAGCATTATAGTAAAAAAAAAAAAAAAGCAAAAGAAGCAAAAGGGAAGACAACAGATTTTTTTCTCTGTTCTCTGGAGGTCTTCATGGACAAGGCAATCCCAGAATGCACTGCGATAATTCGGACCAAATGCGGACAAATTTAGATAAATGTTTATGGTATACACTTTAATGAAACCTTTGTCAAATCTTAGTGGCTCTACCGGGACACATGCCAACCTAAGAAAAAGCATTGGCCACCTCAGCATTTGGAGTCCCAGTATATAAAATATAAATGTTAGCAGTTTTTCCTGGTCGCTTTTCAGCAGCAGTTCTTCAATATGGAAGACTGTTGCCTGGCTGCAGGAGTGGTTGTTGGGCATGAAAATAGCATGTCGGCCTCCAGAATGAACAGTGCCACTGTCATCTTTCTTAGCTCTGTTGAAAAGGCAAACGAGTTAGTTGAGAGTGGAATAGTTATTGAGAATATTTTTACTCATGTTCTCCCACTTTCCATGCCATCCAAAAAGGATTTAGATCTTTCACTGCATCTCAAAGTTGACGAGTTCGACTATGTTATTTATGCTACTACGGACAAGATGAAATGTTTCAAATGTGGTGAAGTGGGCCACTTAATTCGTGCTTGTCCTGGTAAGAATAAGGAAAACGGCTCAGCGGCTGATGACATTGTTAATAATGTTAGTGAGCCGGTCGAGGCTGGTCCGTCAAACGTGGCTCGGCCTGTGACAGAGACAGGTGCAGTGGAGGATAGAGCTGTGGAGAATCCACAGGGAAATGACCCCAAAAATGTGGTTGAGGAAAGTAGACCGGATGATGCTGAGACATCGAAAATTCGTTCTCGCAAATCTAATATGCAGAAAAGTTATAGTGCACCTAATGTTTTGCTGCCCAATTTGTTTTTTGATGGCATTGAAATGGAGACAGAGCAGAGTGAATTCAAAGTTACATCAAAAAGAAAAAAATCTTTTCAAACGGTTAGAGCTAAGAAAGCTGACGTGGAAGATTTTTATGGTGAAAGTGACAGTGAGTCTTCTGATTCTAGCGTCAGTCTCTCTCAGAGTTACTTCTCTAGCCGCGGTTGTGAAGTGGATATCATTAAACTTTTTTTAAAAGCTACTAAAAACGTGTAAATGATTATTTTTCTGACACAAACCAGGTTTGTTTGTTAACAAGGTTTGTTAACAAACAAGGAGATATATCGATTAAAAAAGATAGTGAGATAACTAACTTCTGACAATGCTAATGAAGGTAGTGAGAAAGTATAATAGCCTGGCTAGTAATATGCTGTGTGTGTGTGTGTGTGTGTGTGTGTGTGTGTGTGTGTGTGTGTGTGTGTGTGTGTGTGTGTGTGTGTGTGTGTTGCTATGTTTCTTTGTCTCTTTCATTTCTCCAAACGAGTGAAGTGAATATTGCGACTTTGAATGTAAATTGAGCAAGGGAAATGAGAAAAATAGCAGGAATTTTTTAGTTGGTTAAACAAAAAAAGAATAGATGTTGTAATGTTGCAAGAGACGCATAGTGATTTAAGGAATGCTGCTGATTGGCTGAGGAGTGGGATGGGGTCTCTGTATTGAGCTACAACACCTCATTAGCGGAGGGGTCGCCATTCTTTTTGCTAAGAGTTTCAGTCCGACTTCTTATCAGGTTGATGAAGTAGTTAAAGTTGAAGTAGAGATAGGCTCTTAAAAAGTAAGAGCTACTTTTTGAAATTGTATTTTTGTTTTTATTTGCGTGTACATTCCAACTGCACCAATAGAAAGAATGTTGTTTTAAAATACTTTGTGTTCTGTTTCACAAAAATGCTGTGTAGAAGAATATTTATTCTTGGGTGGTGACATTAACTGTACATTGTCGAACTTGGATAGAAATCATATTGAACCTCACTAGCCCTCTCGTAATCGGTTAATCCAGCTTGTCAAAACGCATGAGCTATGTGATGTTTGGAGACAGTTTTATGAGGCACAAAAGCAATATACTTGGACTCATGTTCGTGACAGTGTGATTTCGCTGGCAAGATTGGATCGGTTCTATGTTTTTAAGCATCACTGTAACATTGTAAGAAAATGTTTAATTACCCCACTGAGTTTTTCTGATGACAGTATGGTGCAGTGTTCTGTGTTTTTAAACTCCATTAAGCCAATGAGTGCATACTGTCAGCTAAACACTACTTTGTTAAGTGACAGGTATTTTAAAAATATGTTTAAACTGTTTTTGGGAACATAAAGGGATATTTTAAGTCTCTACGAATGTGGTGGGATTTTGGGAAAGCCCAAATAAAGCAAATCTGTTTTCAGTATACTCAAAACGTCACTAGGGAGACAACTGTGTGTATGAACACCTTGGAGACCGACATTTTAAAACTTCAAGAATTAGCTGAGTCGACTGGTGACCAGGGTTATTTAGATTCTTTGTCAAATAAAAGGACACAGTTGGCTGATTTACTGGGTATTAAAGCACAGGGGGCTCTGGTCAGGTCGAGGTTCCAGAGAGTGGACCAGATGAATGCACCATCCAGGTTCTTTTTCAACTTGGAGAAAAAAAATGGTCAGAGCAACGTCATCCATGCTCTGCATTCTGAGTCTGGAGGATTATTGACAGACCCTGCGGACATTCGTAAGAGAGCAGTTGTGTTTTCTGAAAACCTGTATAAAAATGAACTTGGGGCGGAATACAGAAGTGACAGTGAATTTTTCAACGACTTACCCCAGGTGTCTGAGGAAGTCAATGCTGAGATCTCTGGTGCTTTGAGCATGGGCGAACTGTACAAGGCCCTGCAAGGAATGGAGTCTGGAAAGGTGCCGGGCATTGACGGCCTGCCAGTAGAAGTCTTTCTGGTCAGAACTGAGAGAGGGCCTTCTGGAGGAATTGAATGAAAGTTTGGCTGAAGGCCGGCTGTCTCTGAGCTGCCGTAGAGCAGTGCTAACCCTCCTGCCCAAGAAAGGCGACCTTACAGACATAAAGTGCTGGCGGCCCGTATCACTACTCTATAGTGACTGCAAACTGCTCTCGAAAACCCTGGCTAACAGGCTAGCAGGAGTGATGGATGGTGTCATTCATCCTGACCAGACCTACTGTGTTCCTGGTAGGTCAATATTTGACAATGTTTCACTGGTTTGTGATGTTGTAGAGTTCTCCAAGATGTTGAATTTAGATTGTGGGTTAATCTCATTGGATCAGGAGAAGGTATTTAACCGTGTTGAGTATTGCTATTAGTTTTAGAGGCCTTTGGGTTTTGCTAAAATTTTATAAATCGTATTAAAGTTCTTTACAGTGGCGTTGAGTGTATTCTTAAGGTGAACGGTGGTTTATGTGCTCCTTTTAAAGCTCATAGAGGTGTTAGGCAGGGGTACTTATTGTCTGGTATGCTCTATTCTTTGGCAATAGAGCCACTTTTACAACAAATACGGGTCAAACTTCATGGTATATGTTTGCCAAACTGTAAAAATAATCTTATATTGTCAGCTTATGCCGATGATGTCATAGTCATGATTAGTAGGCTAAGTGACATACAGGTTTTGTTAGGTTTACTTAAAACTTTTAAAGGTTTATCGTCTGTGAGTGTAAATTGGAATAAAAGTGAAACTTTGTTATTAGGTAAATGGACAGGTGGGAAACCAGATCTCCCTGAAGGTTTAGTTTGGGGAAAATCAGGTTTTAAATACTTAGGAGTGTATCTTGGTGATGATTTTACAGTGCAAAAAAAAAAATGGGAAGGAGTCATTGAAAAAGTTAAAGGTCGTCTGGATAAATGGGGATGGTTAATTCCAAAGATGTCATATAGAGGGCGTATACTCTATACAATCCTTCATGGCGCTGTCGCCGTCAATGTTTTTATTTCAATTTTAAATCCTGAGATTGATGCTGAATCTCCTTTTTGCACTGAGAGAGAAAACATTTTTCATGCATTTGTAAATTGTGCAAGATTAGAGCCTTTATTTCTGTCTTTAGGAAGTATTTTTCAGAGTTGTAATGACACTTTTTTACGGTGTTATTTATTTTGGGTTTTAAATGTGTTGAAAAAAAGATTTGTATGTCAGTAGCTGTATTTTCTGTTTTGGGCCAAGCAAAATTGTCTATTTATACAAATAGGAAAAAGAAAGTCGGACAAAATTTGGAGCAGAATGTAGTTGCTATGTTTTCAAATGTTGCAAGCAAGGATATTGATTGATTTTGCTTGTTACAAGCATATGGATGATCTTATCACTTTTGAAGGTATTTGATGTTGCAATGAGGCGTTGTGCTCTGTATTTGAAGGTGATTTGGTTTTGCACATTTCTTGTGAGTTTGGGGTTGCTCTTAATATTTATGCATATTGTAATTTAAATATACTGTGAAATGTTTTTGTAATAAAAGTTTGTTAAAATTAATCCCTCTCTCTGTCCCTCTCTGCCCCCCTCCCCCTCCCCCTCCCTCCCCCCGGCGTCTGTTCCCAATCAAGGAACGCAGTGTCTGTCGCTTCGGAACGGGTGCAGGTGTGTACCAGAACCTGGGGTGAAAGTGGAGGAGCTGCTCCTAGTCGTTGGAGAGCAGGTAGGGTTTGAAAATATAATTTCGGCTTCACGAATGAACAAAGCTGTAGTTGTGTTTTTAAAAACAGAAATGTTGATCAATAAATTGACCGTGAGCGGAGTATGGGTAAAAGGAACTTTTGTTGCAGTAACCCCTCTATCTGCCCCGGCGACGAAAATAATAATCTCAAACATCCCGACGTTTATCTCGAATGAAGTGATAATGAAGGAATTGCAGAGATTCGGAAAAATTGCAAGCCCTGTGAAACTTATTTCACTGGGCTGTAAAAACGCAGCACTAAAACATGTGCTTTCCTTCAGAAGACAGGTGTATATGTTTTTGAGTTCGCCGGAACGTAACTTAGAAGTGTCTTTTCGTGTAAACCATGGAGAAAACTCATACATGGTTTATGCAAGCGCAGAGAACTGGAAATGTTTTGAATGCGGAGAAATTGGGCACAAACGCGGCGTATGCCCGAAAAAAAACGAAAAGGAAATATCCGCGGCTCAAGATGAAATAAAAAAAGCAGATCGTCAGAGAAATGATAGACAAGAAAACGAGGAGGAAGACGGAGGGATAACAGAAGAGGTGAAAGAGCCGAATGATGTGATTGAGAACCATGAAAACAATGAGAATGTGCAACCTGGATGCAGTGCTGCTCCAGACAGAACTGAGAATGAAACTACTGATGTTATTGATGAAACTGCTGAACAGAGTAGTGTTGAAAAGATACGTGAGGTTAATGATGAATCACAGGTAGGAGGCTCAGAGGTAAAAATGGAACAGGAGGTGGATAACTTGTCTCAGTGTACTGAGGATGGAATGAAAGAGAGTGAGGAGTGGTTAGATAAAACGGATGAAAGAGACATGTATACTGTTGAACAAATTAATAATTTTCTTGATGCAACCAAAGGAAAATCAGGAGTAGAAATAGGTGATTTTTTCCCTGATATTGACAAATTTGTTGTTTCTGTGATGAGGGCTAGGAAAGTGAGCAGTTTTGAGGAGCTCTCACAGCAAAAAAGGTTTCGCCTTAAAAAACATATAACCTCGGTAAGACAAGGCAAAAACAAAGGAAAGGGAGGAATAATGAGGGGAAGCTCATAAGAAATCATGTTGTTTAACAAAGCTCTCTCATATCTTTCCTATTTTCTTTTTCTCTCTATTTTTCTCATGAAGGGTATGCAGGTGGGATCCCTAAATGTGAATGAGGGATGGGAGGAAAAGTAGTGTAGTGTTAGAATTAATTCTTATAAAAAATGTAAGTGTTGTTTTTTTACAAGAAACTCATAGTGACCAAAGTAGTGAAGTTGACTGGGACTTGTGGTGGAAAGGAGAAAAAGCTTTTAGTCATGGTACTAATGTAAGTGCTGGAGTAGCAGTGTTATTTTCCCCGGCGATAAAAGCAAAAATTATTTCAAAAAAAGAGTTACAACCAGGAAGATGTTTAATTGTAAGGGCTGAAATTAGTAATCTCCATTTTCTGTTTATTAATATTTATGCACCAAATATAGGAGCAGATAGAGTACAGCTTTTTAAAAAATTAGAACACTTTCTAAAACAGCAGCAAGATGATGATTTTATTGTGATGGGTGGTGATTGGAATTGTACCTTGAATTTTAATCTACACAGAAATGGGGAGGAACAGCATGCACAATCATCTTCCTGTTTAGACAGTATAATTAAAAGTTTGCATTTCTCAGATGTGTGGAGAGAATATAACGCTGCAACTCGGCAGTACACATGGGTGAAAGTCACCAATAATAGAGTTTTTGCTGCACGATTAGACAGGATATATGTATCACCAAATATGAGAAATAGAATTTTAAAAACTGCTATCATACCAACATCACTTTCTGATCATAAACTCATCACAGTTGAATGCACATTAGCAAGAACAAATCATAAAAGCTGCTATTGGCACTTTAATATTAAATTATTAGAAGATATAAAGTTCTGTGAATATTTTAATGGTTTTTGGGAGACCTGGAAACGAGAGAAGAATTATTATGAAGATATTACTCAGTGGTGGGAAGTAGGAAAGGTGCATATAAAGAATTTTTGTCAGCAATACACTTCTCATAGTTTTAAAGAATACAATAGATTGGCTAGAAAAAGAAATCATGGAGATTGAAAAAGACATGATTGAAAGTGAACCTATAATTTTAAAAGAATTGTGGGGGGGAAAGAAAAATCAATTGAGCTCAATTCTTAATGAAAAGGCCAAAGGAGCGCTTGTGAGGAGCAGGTTCACTGCAATTAGAGATGTGGATGGTCCTACAACCTTCTTTTTTTAATTTGGAGCGTAAAGCTGGGCAAGAAAAACGAATGTACTGCTTAAAAGACACTAATGGACATGACACTTCAGACCCGGTGGATATGAGAGGAATTGCTGTTGTTTTTTATTCTGAACTGTATGCTGCTGAAAATACAGATGAACAATGCAGGAATGAACTGTTGCAAGATCTTCCTATTATAACTCAAGGAGATAAACTTTCTCTAGAAACTGAACTTAATTTTGAGGAAGCTACCACCGCTGTCATGGGACTCTCCTCAGGCCGTGCGCCAGGACTGGATGGATTGCCTGCTGATTTCTATAAAACTTTTTGGAACATTATTGGGAAAGATTTTTTTGAAGTATTGCAAAATTGTCAAAGTAAGGGAATCCTTCCTACAAGCTGTCAGCGTGCAGTTTTAACGCTGCTCCCCAAAAAAGGAGATTTGACACTGTTGAAGAACTGGAGGCCGGTAGCAATTCTGTGCTCTGATTATAAAATTTTCTCTAAAGTTTTAGCAAATAGATTAAATGGTGTACTGAATGGAATTGTTCACAAAGATCAGTCATATTGTATTCAAAACAGGGGTATTTCTGACAATCTACACTTAGTGCGGGACGTTATAGATTTTGCGGTTATAAATGGCACTAATGTTGGTTTTTTATCCTTAGATCAGGAAAAGGCCTTTGATAGGGTTGATCACATTTATCTGTTTAAGACGCTAAAAGCTTTTGGTTTTGGGGACAATTTTATTTCTACAGTAAAAATGTTAGATACTGAAGCCACATGTATGGTGAAAATGGCTGGAGGCCTCAGTTTTCCGATTAAAGTGCAGAGGGGAATTAGGCAAGGTTGTCCTCTGTCTGGTCTTCTTTATAGTATGGCAATAGAGCCTCTGTTGTGCAGACTGAGAAGAGAATTAAATGGGTTGAATGTCAATGTTAACTTTTTTCAGCAACCTATTAAACTCTCTGCTTATGCAGATGATGTTACTGTTTTAATTAGAGATCAAAATGATGTAAAATTGCTAGAAAAGGCGTTAGAGTGTTTTAAAAAAGCATGTTCAGCTAAGGTCAATTGGGGCAAAAGCGATGCTCTGTGGTGTGGGCAAGAACCTCAAAGTCCAATACTCCCGGGTGATTTAAAATGGGGGAGGGCAGGTTTTAAATATTTAGGTGTCTTTTTAGGGACAGAATATTTTAGGAAGAAAAATTGGGAGGGTTTAGTGGAAAAAGTGTGTGTGAGGTTGTCTCACTGGAAATGGGTGCTGCCCCAGCTGTCCTACAGGGGAAGAGTGCTTGTCTGTAACAACTTGGCCACAGCATCTTTGTGGCACAGAATGAGGATTCTGGAACCTCCAGAGGATTTAGTACGAAGACTACAAAAGTGCCTGGTAGATTTCTTCTGGTCGGGACAGCACTGGTTGAAGGCATCGGTGCTGTATCTACCTATACAAGAAGGAGGACAAGGACTAGTAGACATAAGATCCCGAGTCAAAGCCTTCAGACTCCAGACCGTGAAGAAACTCCTGTATGGGGAAGATGTGAGCTGGGCTGGAGTCGCCTGTACCTTGCTGAGGAGAGCGGGTAATATGGGACTAGACCGTCATTTATTCCTCATGGACATTAACCAGATAGACCTGTCTGGATTAACAGTGTTCTACAGGTCTATTTTAACATCTTGGAAAGTTTGCAGAGTTTCTCGAGAACAAAATGGTGTGCAGAGAATGTGGAGGAAAGAAGAACCGATTATTTTTAATCCTGCATTGGAATTGAACATTTTAAAGTCAATATCTTTAAGAAATACTATAAAGACTGCTAATTTTTTAAAAGTTGGACAATTCTTATCTGAGGAAGGATGGATATCTGCGGACGTTTTGGCGGAAAAACTGGGTATAAGATCAATTCGGCTCGCCCAGAACATACTGACTCAGTTAAGTAAAGCTCTACCTGTGGATTACAGACTGTCTCTAGAAACTCATGATGATGAAGATTTTTTTTCCTTCCCAGAGTTGTCTATTACTGCAGAGACTGGATTATGGAACAATTCGGAGGGTGGACTGCTGTCTTTCGAAACACCCCAACTTGGAGTTTTCAGGAATGTAGGAAAAAAAGCTCTTTATGTACTGTGTGTCAAAGTTTTATACCTTCAAAAGATGGACAGTGTAAAAGAGTCTAAATGGCAGGAGGCATTTGGAGCAGGCGCTTCCCCTAAAGGTAGCTGGAGGTCCCTGTACAAACCTCCTACTGAGAAAAGGACTGGAGATCTTCAGTGGAGGATTGTGCATGGTATAATAGCTACAAACAGACACAGAGCACATCTTGATCCAGAGGTAGGGGAGGGTTGCCCTTTTTGTGGGGTACAGGAAACTGTTTTCCATTTGTTTCTTAATTGTGGGAGATTGCAGATACTATTTTCTGAATTAGAGAGGTGGTGCCAAACATTGTGCATCATTTTTTCCCCAATGGTCTTTATTTATGGGCCAAAATATATTAAAAGTAAAAAGGAAGGACTTGTTTTATTAAATTTCTTATTTGGACAGGCAAAGATGGCAATATGGTTGTCACGTAAAGGAAAATTAAATGATACGGGGTCAACTGATGTTTTATTAATCTTGAAAGGACTGATAAAAACACGTGTTAAAATAGAGTATGCTTTTTATAAGCTAATTGACAATCTTGAAAAGTTTAAATGTAAATGGGAAGTAAAGCAATGTGTGTGTGAAGTTGACATTGAGGGCAATCTTAAATTTAATGTCTAAAGTGTGTTAATGCCTATGGTATATTGTTATATGTCTATGGTTATATGTCTGTGTTTTTTTATTTTTTTATTCTGTTTTTTTTTTATATTATAGAAAATATATTTTTGAAAATATTTAAAATAAAAGAGACCCTAAAAGTCAAGTCAAGTCTCTATCTCTCTCTCTCTCTCTCTCTCTCTCTCTCTCTCTCTCCTTCTCCCTCTCTCTCTCTCTCTCTCTCTCTCTCCTTCTCCCTCTCTCTCTCTCTCTCTCTCTCTCTCCCTCTCCCTCTCCCTCTCCCTCTCCCCCCAACACCAGGATACCGACAGATAAGCCTTGGATCCTTTCTAAATTACAGCCTCACAGAGCCAACGTCCCCAGCTGAGCCTGAATGTTATCGCCCCGCCACTCTACACGTAGCTCTCCATTTTCGGTCCGTAGAGCGAAACTGTTTTAACAATTTCCTAAGGGACTACAGCTCTTCCTCCTTTAATCCTTCAGAACGTGAGTCCGGAGAAAGGCAGTGACCAAACACATCTGATGTCTTTACTACACATAGTTCTGCTTTGATACAGATCTAAATATGAATGTTAAATGCAACTGGATCCAACAGCCCAAGGCTTGATAATAAAACCACATATGAAACTCTGGCCTCCTGTCCAAACATGATGTGTGATCGTTTATATGCTGTAAACCCCTGGTGTTATTGCAGCACACTGGTGTCTCTGGACATTATGAACTTAAGCATGAGTACACAAGGATCCCTCAGGGAATATAACATGGGAATAGGGCTTCCTATCACCACATAGAGAGGTTGGCAGCTACAGATTGTAAGTAGGTACTTAAAAGCATATCTTTTTGATATTTACTCCAGAACACACAATTGCCCGGGCCAGCAGTTTATTTCAGCAAACGAACCATATTTGATTATCAGATGATGTTATCAGATGACATTGCTAATTGTAAGCGTTATTGAAACGCAATCTAGACAAACTGTTTCAGAGTGTGAGAGTTTTCAGTCTTGCCTGTGATGTTGCTAAAATGTCCTGTTACACTTTATTTTAAGGTGACGTAGTTACATTGTACTTTATCAAATAATTACTGAGTAATATGTATTAATTATGTACTTACAATAGAGTATGTACTATATTACGGTTAGGGTTTTGTTTAAGGTTAGTTACTTGTAATTATGATTAATTTACTGTTATTAATATAGTAAGTACATGTAGTAACGTGTAACTACGTCACCTCAAAATAAAGTGTTACCAAATGTCTGCCTACTGACTTGCCTTAAAGGGTAACTAAACCCTAAACCAACTTTTTTTAGTTAATGATCTGTAAGAATGGGGCTTTATTAGTACTGTTCATTGATTCGAGTAACTTTTTTGACATTTGTGTATAAAGTGTTTTAATTCTACAATATATGGTGTAAAAACGTCTGAGTGCTGCCCTCTTCAGGTTGAACGGTGACTACTGCAGTTGAATTTTCCTATTGGATGTTTGGGGTGGTTCGTGACGTAAGGGGTGGTTGGTGACGTAGGCAGGTTCTATACAAAGAGACGCGTCACAGGTGCACGCCCCCCTCCACTGGGCTCTGCCCACTTTTCCAGCATTTTTCAAATATTGCCAGTGGGTGGAGTCAGGCTCTGACCAGGGGTTTAGTTACCCTTTAAAGCACTTGGATGCACATGCTGCACTTTTTCAAAACCTCGAGCCCTATTATTGTTAGCTAATATATATTAATAAATATATATTCATATATATTATATAAATAAAATATTTCTCATTTTCGTTTAGAAGTACTAAACTAAGGGTACGTTTACACGACAATGATGTACTAAATCTGAAAAGTTTTTCCTTTGCGTTTTCACGTACAGATAACAACAATGTCAAAATAATCCCTGTTCACACTGATCCACGAAAACGACTAAAAATGCTGTATTCTGCTGCCAGGCCAGTAGTTAGGGTTAGGGTTAGGGTTAAAATTTACATTTTTGTAGTTAAAATGGAGATGAAGTCATCAGTTGACTTAGCTTAAAAAAAAACCTTGCCTTAAAATGATTTAGTAAATAAACCATGCGTAGTTGAAAAAAAAAAAAAGTTAAGTAAACTTGACAATTCCTTTTTTGAAGTACGCATTAAGTTTATTAACTTCATTTTAAGGCAACGGGTTTCCTTGAAAAAATGCAAGTTAAATCAACTGATCACTTTTTACAGTGTACTGTTTTCAAAAACTTGCACTTTCATTCCCCGTTTTTAAAAGCTTGCGTCACGAAAACGCTGTCATCGTGTAAATGAACAGCCAAAGCGCATTAAAAGTTTCCCGTTTTTTGGTTGAAAGCGGTGTCGTGTAAACAGCCCTTAAAACTCAAACTATAAAAATAACCAAAACATTAACTAAAATTAAAATTAAACTAAAAATGAAAACAGAAAATAGAAAAATAAAATCTAATTCAAAATGCTAACAAAAACTATAACCTTATATAAGTGACAATAACACTGAACCTATGTATGAAACGTGCACATACTTTGTTGCACATTCAGTGTTTGAAGCTGTGCAGTTTTTCAAAGAGTTGTGTGCTATAATTAATCAGACTTTAGCAACCACACATAACACCCTAGCAACCACATCACAATGCAATAAAAACACTCAGTATACAATAGCAATTTACTCTCTGGCAGCCTCTCTGAATATGCCACTTTTTTATGAAAATGTATTGTGCATGCATTGCATATTGTTTCCTACACTATTCTCCCAACACCAATTTTAACACTGAGAAACTATTAATAATATTTGCACTAAACAATGCAATATAGTGCAATGTTAGTATTATTTATGCAAATAGCATTTGCCTGAGGGCCCATTTATACGGTGTGGGAATATAGAAATGAAGTTATAAACCTGACTCCGTGCCACTCCTGAACGTGAGCACAAAGGCCTCATCTCTGATGGTGGGTGGGAGTAATGATGTTCTTATATTTCACGGTGAGATGAGAACTGCTCCCCTGAGTCCCTGGAGGGGTCTCTAATTCAGAGTGTGGCTTCAGGCCGCGGCCTAGCTCCTTTCCATTCACTGTCCCTGAGGTGCCATTGCTCCAGTTACTCTCTGCCTTTGTCAGAAATCAGCTCTTAAAAGCCATTCCTTCATCATCACTTTTATCACCACATCTGACCCGAGATCAGTTCATTTTCCCCAAAGGAAAGTGATCACAATCTTTTTAATAGACAGAAAAAAAAAAAAGGCATATGCTGAGGGCCACCACACTGGATCCAATATAGCATCAGGATCTAGATCAAAGGTATGCATATGCCATGTGCTCACTCATATCAGACCTCAAGATATTGGAATTCTCATTAACTGTGTTTCCATCCAAAGTTAAGAATTTAACTTGTGTGCAAAATTGAAATATATAGCATTAAACATGTGCGAATAAAACAGTGTTTCCATCCCATGTGTTCAAGAGGACAAAAACCGTCACTTCCCCGGAAATTGGCGCAAAATATCTGTAATAAAAATGGAAGTTGCTGCAATCTTTTTTCCTCCATCATAAATGACTTGCGTCTTAAAGCGCCAGAAGAAAAGCAATAAACGATCTCATGTTCTCTTGCATTTGGATGCTGGTATTTATGAATGCAATCGTGTGAAACTCTTCTGGGAGAGAATTAAACCAAATGATTCTGATGACTCGGTGACTCGGGCATTTCAAATGATCAAACCAACATTTGAGAGGCTGTGATGTGATTGGTCCTCTGGTTAGTTCAGTTATCCAATCACATCCACTGAGGCAAAGTCACATTTTTTGTTGCGCATTGAGGGATTTATTTGGTAAATGTGTTTTCATTGTCATTTTATCAGATAAAAAAAATGTATCCGCCTCAATTGAGCACATATGTTGTTTTTTTTTTAATGCAGAGTTATATCATTTATCTTTTAATGCAATATCCCAAAATGCACATATACAAATATGTGGATGGAAACAAAACTATTTTCAGTTTCCACTCTTAAAAATGTTTAGCATGAATATTGTGGATGATTAAATATAAGTTATGTTGGGCATAAGAATAATAAGCTTGAGTCCTGCTTGGCTTTATTATGCAATGAAAGCAATGCAATGTTTTTGTTCTGTGTAATTAAGGAATGTCTGGGAGCATTTCAAACGCCAATCAATGAGTCCATTAAGTTGTTTACTGCTGATATTCAAGAAAACAAGTACACACTCTTGCACACGCTTGCAAAACATACACATGTCCATTTAAATATGGTATTATTTCCACAACACCTTTTTTCCCCACAATAGCCATGCACACATAAATATACCTAGACTTGCCCAAAAACACTGCTACATGTTTACAAACACACTGCCTTTTCTTCTGTCACAATGGCTATAAAAATGATTGCATCTCCCTCACTATCTGACCTTGTACACTATAGAACACTGGAAATATTATCAGCTCTGATGGTCATGATCTCTGACCACCCAAGAAGGAATTACTGCTCATGACACAGTTTTATAATAATAACAACATGCTAGAAGATGACAGATACTTACAGAATTGACAAAGGAGTTTGTCCCTAAACAACAGTTTTTTTTTCTCTCTCTCTCTATTCAGAATACACACACACACATATATATTACTGGTCATGCCATTTTCATTTTATTACGAATATAATTGAAGTATAAGAAAAAAAATGTATATATATATTTTTTATTTCTTATACCTCAATTAAATTCAGAATAAAATTAATGTGGCATGACCAGTAATTCCTTCTTGGGTGGCCAGAGTTCATGGCCATCAGAGCTGAAATTCTTGAATGTCGAACAATTTCAAATTAGTAAGTTCCATTCCATTCCCCCAATTTAAAATAAACTTTCTGTTGAGTGTGACCAATCTTTAAATTCTTAAATTTGCCCAACAATTTTTAAACACCCTGATTTTACCATTACTTCCAATCAACTTAAACACAAAGACAAATTGACAAACTTAGGGTTGCCTTTTCTTGAGTTTCTAAATAATTACCACTTATCATACACAATGTGCAAAAGCTTAAGTCAAGTCAAGTCACCTTTATTTATGTAGTGCTTTAATACAGATTGTTTCAAAGCAGCTTTACGCTGAAATAATGCATTTCGGCTGTTGTTCAGCTGAAGTCAGTTCAGTGTTGATTTAGTTCTGTTGTAAATATCATAATTTAATAAATTAGTTAATTTCGTATATAAAGCAGTTCTGCAAAAGATGATGTCATCATCCAGCTCAGTTCAGATCTCATACAACAGTGTCAGTACAGTCAGAGCAATAACCAAGTCAGATCAAGTCTTCAGATACTGTAACCTACACATAGACGCCTGCCAACCCAACAACAACAAACAATTAACAAATATGAGTCCTGCAAAGATATCCTCGATCATTTGCGTAATGCTCAATCCAGACTGATGCATTTATATGCAGAGTCCAGGGTGCTTCAAAGAGGGCTCTGTAAATTGGGTCCAGTGGGTGAGAGGCTTTAACTGTAAGTTCATTAGGGAAATTTCCCTAATCCCCTGTGGGCTAAGGCAGTGTAAGTATTTTACTGCCAGTCACAGAGATTAGGCTGGCAACACTTCTAGCCTGCCATTCCTCAGACTGAGTGGACGTCAGTTAAGAACCCAGAGGTCTCTGCAGAATTTTTATAGTAGACTTTAGTTGAATCTTAGTCTGGAGGGCCCTTTCAGGGTTTGCATAATCTCGGTCTTATGAGAATTCAAATTATAATTGCCCAACAGACAGAGATTACACCATCTTAGTTTGGTTAATGTCAGCTCCTTAAGATGAGCAGTACACCAGGGAGCAGATTAATTGAAATTTTCAATCAGACATAGTGACCTCATACACATGTCCTCACATATTATTGAACTGCTGAAATGGAAACCGACATTCAATACGCCATTTGGATCCCTTTCTATAAAACAACTGCAAAATTACAATTTGCATATAGAGAAGACAAATGAGGCTGGGTTCAGAGCACACTGGCATACAAATGATGGTGGCATCATGGGAAATTTGTGTCAACTCTCTTACGCTGACACCAGCTGAGGGGGGACAACAAGTACACGAGCCCGCGGGCAGCCCGTGAAAAGATGGCAAACCATCTGTCCAGCCCACTGGAATGGTAAAAGAGCCTTTTAAGTGGCTAAGTCTAAGTTAAGAAGGTGGATGTAAGGTTAATCACAGGCCAATTGGGAGTAATTGTCTGAGAGGTGGACCATTGGTTTGAACTGTTATCACTTTCCTAACCCTATGGCTTACATGTGATGGAATAGTGAGGCTTTTATTTGGAGTGTTGTGCATCATTGTACTTACATTAGGGGTCAAATAACAGTTGTAATAATGTATTAACGAAATGTAGAATTATAGATACAGCACACTGATTAAGGGCTCTAAAGGCTTGATTTGCTGTTATATTTCACTAATCATGACAATTGCAGCCTTTGTCCTCAGTTATATTTGGAAAGGCTGTGAAAAGGTACACAAAAGGGAGGGGACTTATTAGAGCTGCAGTGCACGTGAGCCCTAATCAAATTGCCTTTGTGCTTGAAGCTTGTTCGTCTAATGAATGTGTTCCTCAGACATTGACACGCTGCATGAGCTGGCCCTCAAGGTGAATGCTCTTTGTGCCCTTTCAATCATCATTGACGTCTGCCAGAGAGTCTCATTAAGGTCCCATAAAAAAATGCTCATTCAAGAGGCATCTTTGCAATCTTTTGTGCCATCTGTGCAATGCAAATGGAAGTAAAACTAGACTGGACAGGATCTGGGAATTTCAGTACCATGGACAGCACGTCCATGGTGCTGAAATTCCCAGCTCCTGTCCAGTCTCTCTGTTCCCATGTGCACTTGTGGTGTTTCGCAAAGACTATAATTATCTGTGCCAGTGTGAACTTGGGTGGTATTATGCCACTTGATGGCCACCCTGTGAATGTGAACTATATGATTTGCAAGGTTATATTAGCATTGTTCAATAGAAGTATATAGCCATTAGAAACTCATCCACCACTCCCATGAACACAGTTAAGTATAAACGATCATGTATGCACTGTATACGCAGAGCTTGCATAAGCTTACTATATATACAACACGATATGAATTAGATATTGCTCTGAAATAACACAAGGAAAAACAGAAATTATTGATAAGCCATCTAATTTTACCTCTTGAACAACACAATCAGATCAAATATTTATGCCAAAGGAATTACAGGAGAACATACATTGAAACATATACTAGGTCGTTATGAAATCATATAGAAGTAATGGAATTGTGAGTAATTTCAGCAGAGAATTATGTTTGGAAGCAAATCGGGATCCCTGAATTGTCGGCTGATTCGTAAACGGGACCAGTAATGGACACATTGCATATTATTAGAACCTTCAACTTTCCTTATCACAATTATCTACAAATCTCTGAAACTGCACAAATCCCTTCTTCAGGATTGGTGGTGATTTATTGTTAAAGAGGGCACGTCGAAGGCAGAGTTTCTAACTGTTACTAATTGAACGCGTTAACCGATATAAAAACACTAAAAGCCGTGTCGATGTCTTATTAGTGGTGTTTTTCAAATCCTTTCACAAATGACAGGTGCTCGATAAGCAGCGTGACAAGCCCAGCACTTACCTTAATCATTTGAAACGTATCCATTCGTTTTGATTGCACTAAATTCTAAACAAATGCGCTTAAAGCCTCTGCTGTTTCAGCACATCTTCTCTTCCCGTTTCATGTAAAAGAAAAGCAGAGGAACGAAGGAAGGTGCATTCTTGTGCACACCGACCTGCGCTGATATCCGAGTCCTACCACACCATTCATGTGTAGTTTCCACCAAGTTGAGCTGAAAACGGCCACACGCACTTCTAGATCAGACCATTATCCCCAGATCTCTCGTTAAATTGTTATTCCTCTCCGAACGCCACCCGTTTATTCCCGTGTTTCAGTTGCTGTCTGTTTCTTCATTGTTTTTGTAGTGAATCCAATAAAGCGTCGGCAATCCCGTTCGCAAACTAAAGAGGTATCCAGATAACCCCCGAGGAAAGAGCCCAGTTTGAAAAAGAATGGGTCGCAAGAAGCGCAGGTCAGTTGAAACATGTACCGAACGTGTGTAGACTGCGATCATGAGCTCTCCAGAGCCGTGCAAATCTGTAGATGGCACAAACGAGTCAGAACGGACATGGTGATTTGCAGGGACAACTCCGAGAAGCTTATCAGGATAACAGTAATGCACAGACGGACGTATGTCGCATACCAAGGCGTCCGGATTTACGCATTATAATTTTACGCATTATAACACTGAAGCTTCATAATTAGTCTTTGCGGGGAATGCTCTATCTGAGTTGACTGCGCTTAGACGCAGGATGTCCGATTGTGTCGGATCAACTTGAACTGGGAGTATACGTATTATCTGTACCTTACTTAACCTAGATGATTAGTCTTTGAGAGTTTGAGCAGATTTGTTACAATTAACTTACTGTCAATACATAGAACGCATGCCATGTTTTAACGGCTAGAAAAACATATAGCCTATACGTTAAAGTCCACATGAAATCAAAATTGAAGTGTTTTTTTTTTTTTTGCCTTTTATATGTCAGTCTTACTATCTATAAGCTAGTGTGCTCCAAAACAATGATAAAATCCACATTTAGAAGAATTAAGCATTCAAAACATACAGTCTCTCACTTCAGCTAATGTGGATCAATGATTTTGATGACAACACTCTGCACTTCAGCTTCTCATCAAATTTTCTGTCCAATCAAATGCTCTCTAGAATCTAAAGCGTCCTGCCCCCAACATTATAAATAGACACTGAAGCTGCAAAATCGGTCACCTTTTCACACATTTACTATTTTACATGGTGAATGGGACACTAGAGGATAGGGAACGATTCAGACAGTGTAAATATGCTTTCCATTGGGGCGAATGAAGTCTGGTTTCACGTTGTTGTCATGTGAACCGCGCAGCTCGCACACAGTCTGCTCCAGTCCAGAGACACAATAGCACAGAGCGGATCAAATGTGCGAGCATGGCACAGACCACATATCGGACCAATTTCAATTCACAGAATGTTATATTTTAAAGCAATATGGAGAAGATTAGGAGGAAACTGCAGCTTAACCAAACTCAACTGCTCTGGCCCAGCTGTGACAAAATGTTATTGGCTATTTTAAAAAGGGGAGGAGCTGAGCAATGTCCCGCCCAGTCGTCCTGTTCCAGTGGACATTACATCAACACATTGAATAATGCTGCACGTTCAAGGCACATCAGTCGGCATCTTTCATTATTGACTGTGAAGAATTTGTATTTAAAGTGTTTTATAATTGTCAATATTACTATTTGCAAATTGTATCAATATTACAATTCAAATCTGATTGGTCTGAGGGTGTTCCACAAGTACTGCATTTAAAACAGCGCTGTGACATTTCACTGTATGTCTGACTCTTTTCTGTTCAAAGCGTTTCAGATTGGTGCACAGAGTGGAAGAAGACTGGTGGATTGATGTGTCATTTTATTTTAGACTGTTACTTGGTGAGCTTTGCAATTAAATATGTTCAATATTTCCATACATACAGAGCTGAATTTGGTCCGTTATTAAATACTTTCCTTTCATTAAGAACAGAGCAACACATGAAGTCTACATCAGAGTAGAATCTCTGAGCTGTCATCTCATACGGTAATTAGGACACGTCGCGAACAAAGCATATGTTACAGCCATGAACCGTGATTTGCTTCTTGCTATTGCTAGTCCATAGCAGGTGGTATTGATGAACATAGTCATTCTAGAGCACATTTAATTGGACAAGATTACGCATCTCAGTGCAAGATGATCTCAGTGCATCAATATCTTTGCACTGTTTTCCCGCAAGTGAAATACTGTGTATATTAAATGCTTACCTGTGACAAAAAATTATTTGGTAAGCCTTTACAATAGGGTCTCATTGGTAACATTAGTTAATATAGTAACATTAACTGTGAGCAATTTCATTTTTTAGAGCATTTATTAGTCTTTGTTCATGTTCACAGCACATTAACTAATGTTAACAAACCTTTTTACAGTTTGTAATCTTGTCATTTGAGCTGCAACGTTCTTAAGCGTGGTAGTATGAACGTTTGGTTGTGTTTTTTCCAATAATTAGTCTCATTTCATTTCATTTCATTTCATTTATTTATAAAGCACAAATAAACACAACAAAAATTGACCACTGTGCTGTACAAAGGAAGAAAAATAAAACAAACAAAAAAACAGTAATAAAAGGCAATAAATCACTAGGTTTGAGTTAAAAGAGACCAAAGTTATAATTAATGAAATGCAAGGGTAAAAAGATAAAACTGTAACTTAGATTTACATTCATGTACAGACGATGCAGACCTCACAGATGAAAGAAGACTATTCCTTATCCTAGGACTGGCCACTGAAAACGCAGTGTCACCTCGCAACTTCAATCTTGATCTTGTCTAATGGTAACACATCATTTTTAAGTTATTGTTAATTTTATCAGTTATACCAGTCAGTGGTAGGCTTCCATTGGAAGTGCATTAATGGAAAAACACTTGGCTGCATCCGAATATTTGCACTAATCTACTATATAGTAAGTGAAAACAGTGTGTAAAAAAAATTGTATGTCCGTATTCACAATATAGTCATGAACAGTGGTAAAATTGGTGTAACACACAGCTTCCCATGGCTTATTGCTGCTTTATAATGGAATGGTTTATCCTTGTTATTTTTCAGTTGCTGTCAGGCCTCTTTCCATTCCAGGAAGATGATGAGATGCTTCTGTTCCCATGGAGTTACGTTATGCATTTGATAAATCCATCATGAGTGACACAATTTCAGCGTGAGATTTACTGTACTTTATTCCCTTTCTGCCGCTGATATGGAAGAAATATCCCTGACACTCATATGGTGAAATGTCTGTGAACGATTAGGTGGAGAAGATATCTTTCACTGACAGCAGAACAAAAAAAAAAACGGTTTTGCTATTCTTTTTTTAACATCATTATTGTCAAGAGGCTGTTTTCCCCCCAGAAAATTCAAGAATGGCCAGTTTTCAAAAATGAAAAAAGTACAGAGGGAAAAAAAGGATCTACTTGTGAATAGAAACATCGCTGCCATAAGAACGGGCTCAGTTGTTTTTGTTAAAGATATTGTTGCTGAAGGCAGAATGAATTTGAAGAATGAAGTATGCAGAAACATCGGCTCAAACAAATGCCTTAAAAATCATTCACTGGCAATCGACCATGCAGTCGGAAAGTGACCTCTAAAAAACTGCTTGAGTGGCCAAGGAGTTTAAGGCCAAAGAGCAGAAAGATCACCACAGGACAATATAATAACTCTACTTCAGTTCGGCTGAGACTGAAAGCAAAGAGGTCCCAAAACAAATACAGCAGAACAGTCTTGACAGAGCATTGCTCTTTAAGATAGGGGATCCACAGACGCTGCAGGATTTCATTTTTTTTTTTTTTTTTTTTTTTTTTTGCAATAGATGTGCATTAAATATAAATATTAAATATTAGTTGCATGGATTAAAGTTCTCCGTCACTACAACGGATTTCCATCAATAGGATTGCAGAGAGGCTATGTGAGATCAGTGCAGATCAGGGTTATACTTTATTTGATGGTCCGTTTTAGACATTCTACAAACTAAAAGTAACTTTGCAACTACATGTGAACTAACTCTCAATAGAGTATTAGTAGACTGTCTGCTTAATATAACACTTTATGTTGATGCTCCCAAACAGACACTGACTATAAGTAACTTGGCAACTTGGCAACTTTTTCTACTAACCCGAACCCTAACCATAACCTAACAGTCTACTAATACTCTAATGAGATTTATTTAACACATAGTTGCAAAGTTACTTATAGTTAGTAGAATGTCTAAAGTGGACTATCATATTAAAATGTAAACCAGATCAAATGAACAAAAATGCCCCCCAAATTTTAGATTTACTACAGTCATTGTAATATAATATAATTATTGTATTGTATATATTGTGTATATACAATAATCCATATTGTATACTGTATATATTGTATATAATTCATATGTCATTATTTGTATGACTAAAAAAAGTGTAAAGCATTGAAATAAGTATCAGTTTTATTTATGCAAACTGGCAATAGAAAAGCTTTTAGGAAACATCTTATTCCCTTAAAACGCTATCGGTGTTGAGTATTTAAATAAAGTGGTTTAAAAGAATATGATGTACCCTGAAAAAACTCAGAAGTTTTTTTTGTTTGTTTGTTTTTTAATCCCTGCCATTTTACATCATACTATATCGTTGGTTCAAACTTCTGACACATTCTGTTTCAAAAAGTATAGTTCTGACATTTTATAGGCCGCACTTGCTCTTTTTTGATGTAATATTCTCATTATGCACACCTGCCAAGAAAATAAATATATATCAGTGCTGATGAAGAATGTTGGTTAGTGTTTGTGCTTGCTGGAGGTTAACCCAGACATGAATGTGTTTTTTGGCAGACACTCTCGAATAACACCCCCTTTGATTGGGTTCACAGAGAGGGCTCCACAGACTCCCCTCGGAGAATGATCGATGTAGACCGCAGGAGACAGAATGAGGAGTGCCGTCTCTCTCCTCCTCTCAGCTGCACTGACAGCTGTGTCCGAGCTACACACAATACCAGAGCTCAAAAAACAGCTTCAGGAGAAGCGCAATTCAGGACCTCATTACTGAAGTTTGACTTGAAGCAGAAGTTACATATTACTACTCTAAGATTCTAAAATACAACTTTTAGGGTACAAAGTTGTCCCTTTAAGGGTACTGCCCCAGTGGCAAGCTGATTCACTTGTTTTACTCATTGTCAATTCACCAACAATTCACTTTTGTGTGTGTGTGTGTGTGTGTGTGTGTGTGTGTGTGTGTGTGTGTGAGAGAGACTTGGATAGATTCCTTGGTAGCAAGTTATAAGGGAACATGGATGATCTTGTATTAATACCTGAAATAATACTTACACTTCAGCATGAACTAATGATTAGAGAACGCATGAATTAAGAAAGAATAAAGTGCCTAACCTTAACTACGACTGGAGTCCTATGGATTCATGCGTAAATAATGGCAACCTTAACTACATGTTGGTACCTGTTTGATAGTTAAATATATTAAGATTTAGGTAAAAACTAAACCAAACTGGCTCAATAAGAGTAAACAAGAAGTACTAAACTTTATTTAATATTGTCATAATGTAAAATTTTGCCATCTGCAGATTCATGATAAACATCCCTGGACGGTACATTAGTTTGTGATTACTTACATTGATCCTTGTTTTCAAAAGTAGACAGTACTAAATACACTTATAACAATAAAAATCATCAATAATTTGCATGATTCTCTCCTTTCAAACTCACCTGTGGCTTATACAGCAATACAAAAGCTAAAAATAAGGTATGTCCACTTTAGACATTCTACTAACTATTAATTACTTTGCAACTACATGTCATTCACCGGTCATTAGAGTATTAATAGACAGTCTGTTTAATATCTGCTAACTCTTTATTGTGATGCTCCCCAACAGACATTATACTGAGTATAAGTAACTTTGCAACTACACTTATTCTACTTATGCTAACTTAATAGTCTACTACTACAATCTGCTAAAACTCTAATGAGAGTTAGTTGAAATGTACTTGCAAAGTTACTTATACTTAGTAGAATGTCTAAAGTGGACCATCAAAATAAAGTGTAACCAAAATAAAAAAAAAGTAAAAACAAATAAAATAAAATAAAAGATTTTGCTCACAAAATAAATAACTAAACAGGAACCATAAACACTACAGTTAGAGGAATGTTAGCTTGGTACCACTTATTAGTATGTTCTATAGCAAGTTTTTCATGTCATCATCTGTATCCTTTGACTCTCACATCGTGTGCTTTAATTAAGCCAAGACTCTACATGAAAAAAAAACAATGTTTGTTTTCATGCACTAATCAGGTTAATAGTTGAAAGATAAGATCCCAAAAACACATTTTCTGTTTGTTTCTTTTGTTACATTTGATATGTGTACATCTGTAGAGAATGAAATATTCAACATGAAATATTGACTATTGATCTGAGAAAAAAAAAAAAGATTAGCTCTTTAAACGCAAAGCTTTGCGGAGAGAGCAGTTGCAGTTCAAACTAGACAAGAGATATGGTATACAGACATACCACTTATTACACAGCATTTCACCACATAAATAGTTATGGGGACAAGAGATATTGATCTGAGATTATCTGCTAATCCATTATTAGTTATCTTCTAATCCATCTAATCCATTATGTTTGAATGAAACAAGAGAGAGCGAATCCTCGATACCAGATGACATAATTATATAACTGTACATAAAATATTGATTTGACTGAGTTTTAATATTTTTTAGCTCACCAAATGCAAAACTTCCACAAGGAAAAAATGTTGAGTTCAAAAAATGAGTTCAGTAGCCCGGATGAGTGTTACCTGCTTTTAGTGGTTGTTATCGAGGAATAACATACTGGATGGCAAGATTGCCCAATCAGAATCAAGCATTCCACACAGCCGTGTAATAAGAGTTAACTATAGCCCTATTCGCACTGGATTAGTATTATCTGGGAACCTTGTGTGATTTAGAAATTACCCCACCACATCTGAATTTTGTGTGGCGCATTCGCACGGGATAAGCGAAGCCTGTGATTTTACTCAAATTACTAACTCATCTCCCGGATATGATGTCAATAGGCTATTGCTTGGAAATGTCTTGTTCTTATAGGTCTAGCTGTATGCTATAGCCTATTATAAACAGAAGAATGTGCCTTACCGCATGCTGATATACATGTCATCGTATATTGTCATAATGCAAATTGTCATAATGCAAATTGCTCTTTCTGCAAATTGTATAGTTGTATGGTGTATATAGCGATATTACCCAGCACCCAAAATACTATCAAAACACTCGATCCTCCATTCTTCGCGAAAGATGGATAAAAAAGCACACAGGAAACCAAAACGTTGAAAAAATTATATACGACCCCGCCAAATCACAGAGATGCCTATTCGCACGGGACTAATATTATCACAGGACCTCTGTGTTCGGCGAAATGTGGTAGGTCATTTGCGGGGGAATTTTTACTTTACAAATTACAGACATGACCGATTCGCACGGGATTAAGATCACATACAACTTCCGCAATTATTACAAATGACTAGAGGTCACCAGGTAATACTTATCCCGTGCGAATAGGGCTTATGATGGACCCCCTCATATAAAGTCATGACACAATAATACATCAACAAGGCATGTGTAACCCCCTGGATCTACTCACACCGCTCCGAGCGGGATTCAAACGGGTGTTTCCAGGCATGGGAGGCAGGCGCGCTGACAAGAACGCTAAAAACCGTAGGCTCTAGCATCAGCCGCTAGTGCACCTCTTGAGGTCAGGGGAGTGAGGTTTACTCACACAGCGACTACATTACACTCACACCCCACAAAAGTGTTTATTGCAAATCTCTCAAGGACAGGCAGCTGAATATGGAAATGGTCTAAAAATATAGTCACATGAAAATGTGCAACGTTTGCTAGATTATGGAGGACACATTTTACCCACTAATGCATCTTACCATCGTAAAAAAAACAAAACAAAAAAGAGCTTATGGCATAGTTTTAATATTACAGCATTCTGTCCAGTGACAACTCGTAAAAGTTTTTGTGCACAAACAGACATCAGGAGGAAATGCTTGTTCAACTTTTACCTTGAAACTACAACAGCAATGAAGAAGGACACAGGGGATCAGGACAACATTACTCATGTGTCTTCATTAATTCTAGCTAAGCCCGCTGGTAGAGCATTGATCCGTAAAGACAGACACTCATGAAAAACCGCACCTTAAAGGGATAGTTCAACCAAAAATGAAAAGTTTGTCATTAATTACTCTCCCTCATGTCATTTCAACCTCATAACACTTTCATTTATTGTCTTAACACAAATTAAGATATTTTTAATGAATCTGAGAGCTTTTTGTTCCTCCATTGAAAGTCAAACAAAACACTGTTGGTCCAAAACGTTCATAAAGAGATCAACTTATATCAAGCTGTTTAATCTGAAGTTTTCTGAAGAGACACAATCACTTTAAATGACGAACAGATTTTGTTTCGGCATTTATTCAAATATTAACCGTGATCAGTGAACTTACATAGAGCACCCAAAATATAGTAAACGAAATGAGGTTCATTCTCATGTGTCACACCAGCACATTTAAGCTTATGCAAGAACCAATGAGGTTTGTACTTGGACGTCAACCAAGTATGGTTTCGCTTACCATATTTGAGTGCTCTATATTCGCTGATCAATGTTTATACAGTATGTGAATAAAATCCTAAATTGAAGGTACACTATGTAACTTTTGACCCTCTAGCAGTTAATAACCAATCTGGATGCACTTTGCAGAAGAACATTGTTTGGGGGGGGGGGGGGGACATTTTTTAAAAATAATCCCTGAAATTCATACGTTATAGCATATTATAATGCAACTTATTAGGCCTATATATTTATATAATAGCAAAGTAGGCTTAATCAGCTATCATGATCATTTTGCCAACAATGAACCATGGATTTGTTTAGTTTATGATACGTTTTATTTTTAACTTAAACAAATACAACATATAACATTCAAAACTCATCGGCTTAGACTGCATTTGATGAAAAATAAACAACAGTTTTCTGTAGCCTTGTGCGAACTTATTCAATAGAATTAGACTTCTAGAATGTTCTTTCCAGTGCAGAAAATAATATTTTCAATTTAGTAGTTTTTCTTATCATAGCCTACAAATGTCTTCGGAAACTCCTTTTCCTCGATTTACTGAAGCCTATATGTAAAACGCATTTGTAGCTGCACAGCCGTGTATATATATATGCTGTCTGGCTTGCTCATAGGCTGTGCTGCGGCAACTGCACATCCAATGTCGCGGGCGCCTCTGAAATGCGACCAATCAGCCAACTCTACGTCATTACACGTCAGAGCCCGCCAAGGGGGCGCCAAGTCCCCGAATTTGCCATTATAGCATGTTCTTCGTTCATTCATAGTCTATCTGATATATATATTAGAAGCTATGCGTCTGTCATGGATTTGCACTGAATTCATTTTCAAAAATACAGAACAAAGTGCGTTCCGTATCAGTTCAATACGGAACAAGATTTTTATGTGTCAAAAACGGGATGATTCCGTATTATACGGAACGGTTGGCAACCCTAGTCATACATCAGCCCAACTGCAGTGTGATTCTTTTCAAGACATTCAGGGCTCATAAGAATTGACCTAGGATGTTACAGACAAAATGGACAGACAGATTCTATGTAAATAAAAAAAAATAATAAATGAAGCTCGACACATTGCATTGTTTACATTTGACTGTGAAACACACTGTCATTGAGCTCCAACCATGTCTTAAAGAGGCTCTTTTACACTACAATTAACAGTGCAGTAAACAGCTTGTTCATGGACTCCATTTCGATGTGCCGCCAAGTGTTACTAGAGAAGCTTTTTAGCCTCCGTTCAACACTACTCACAGCACTTTTGACCTTGGCTAAGTGCTTCATAGCTTTCAATGATTTATTAAAAATGACTGCATCTGCCTGAAGACTCAGTATGATATTCTGAATGAGGATGACTGTAGTGCTGAAGAATAAAATCCTCTGCAGATCATGCACACAGATTTCAAGAAAAGAAGATTTTAGCTTTTTCCTCTTTGTAATACAGTAAAATATTGAAAACCTTTTTTCCATCATTTATTTTTGTATCTTTTCAAATGCCTTGGTAACACTTTACAATAAGAATAACCACATTAGTTAAACTACCATTGAACAGGTTAGGTGGTGGGGTGCAAACCACACATGAACAACTGAGAGCCAATCAGGAGTAACTGTGACACAGGGCTTAAAATACGTAAGGCAAACAATGGAAACTAAACAAGGCGCAGGTGAAACTAATCAGTAAGTAAGGCAACCAACAGCAAGGGGTAATCAAGAACTAACCAGGGGTGCATTTCCCAAAAGCATCGTTAGCCAACTATGGTTGCAAGTTCCGTCGTTATCATCATAGTTCAACGAGTCGGTGCTTCCTGAAAACGAACATTCACAAGCAGCATCGCAAAGTTGTGTGGTTGGAGCGACAGCTCTCGACCTGTGGTTAGAAGCAGAGTTTCTTGTTTTTATAACATGTGGACTCAATAAATCCTTATCTTGAGCCAAATAAGCAAGCTGGCATTTACGTCTTTTAGTTTGTCAAGAGATTTAAAGCAACTTTTTTGAAGAGTGCGCATGTGCGAACGTGCTCTACTATATAAGAACGAGCCTATGATTTAGTCTGGAAATAAAACAAAATAACTGAGAAAAATTAGAAATAGTCCTCAGATGACATCACTGTAATGTATAGCAAGACATCTAGCATTAATTCGATCTCAAAAAGATGAATTAAAAGCCGAAACCGTATTGCCGCAAATTGGCCATTCAACCACGTTGGTTAATGATGTCACTCAGGTGGTGGTGTAATAACTACTTTTAATGAATCTGTTTTCAATCTGTTAATGAATCAACATTGTTCTGGCGACAATGTTGTCGAAATGATCCCCGTTCACACGGATCTGCGAAAACGCTGTATTCTGCTATCAGGCCAGTACTTGGCGATGTCACTTTGTAAATAAACACTATGTGCCTATAGACTGACTTCGTGAAACACATACACATGACCTCACAAATTTGCATATTTGTAGTTTACACAGAGACTTCAAAAACGTGCACTTTGAAACCCGTTTTTAAAAGTTTACATTTTCTTGCCCGCAAAATAGTGGAAGTTAAAGAAGCATTCAAGTGCAAAAAATACTTTGACACAAAATTGCCAACTTTTATGCATTCACCAATATTCACTCAAAAATTCACTCAGTGTTTCCTCATAAATAATCACACCTCTGAAGTTATTGATTGTGCAGTCAAGACACTGATTAAATCAGTTTGACAAAGTTACATTGACTGTTTAAAATTGGTTGTGCCTTCTGAGCTATTTGGATTTGACAGCATTCTCAATATTTTTTTTATTTTTTTTGCCAATTTATTGGATAGACAGTGAGGATGAGACAGAAAATTATTAGATAGGCCAGACTTAAACTTGCATCACTCGCATGAGCAGAAGATTGCAGAAGGTTAAAGAAGTAGAACCAGGTTTACAGTTGTTCTGAAGAGTATGGCTGTGGTTCGGCAGCAGGTTCAATTTCAAAAGCAAAACTGCAAGTGTTGTATTGTTTTTTATTCACCAGTTCTAAAAACAAGAAATAACTACTGAGTAACTTATATTTTAGACAAAAATCAGGTCTCCTTTGTAACAGTTGCCCCCCTTTTTCCCAACATGAAAACATCACTTACTGTATCTGGGTGAGCAGTTACACATCTGTTTCCAGAGGATGATTTTATTTATTTATTTATTTATTTATTTTATTTTTTTACCTTCAGAAGCAGGTTGTACATCAGAGATGAGGTCGATAAGCCAATTAGTATCCCAGAGGGAGTTGAAGATCATGTTGTCCCCGTTTGTGAGTAGGTGAGTGATTGTGCCTTTGCCTGAAGCTGACCATTCCCGTTCTCCTGGGACATGTTGTGTTGGCTGGCAGCCTAAGGCCGCATTCAATACTGTGGCCTGCTTATGCCAGTAAAAGAGAGCAGTAAAAGCTTCTTCCGTGTTTTACACATGGTATTAGCGAAGAGTAAGGCAAGTTAATTCAATTCATTTCTGATTTATTTGTATTGGACTTTTAGCAATTGGAACTGTCACAAAGCAGATTACTAAAATTGGGGACTAGAGCCAGACAGAACAAGCCCAAGGTGACAGTGCAGGGGAAAAGAGTTCAACCAAAAACCGAGAGGAACCAGGGCTCCACATGGAAGTAATGCCTTGGGTGTATAGTTTACTTTTGGTGTGATAAGTGTAACATGTATATCGTGTTTTTGGTTCTGTCATGTTTGCCTGTGTGCCCTGTCATTTGACCCAGTTTCCCAGTGTCTAAATGTTGTATTTGGTTCACCTGCTCTCTAATTAATATCTTATTAGTTCCTCGTTTAGTTTAGTATTTATACTCCTTGTGTTCCTGCAGTCTTTGTCATGTCCACTTCAATGTTAAGGTGTTGTGTGGCCCGTTTCTACAGAGTATTCCTAAGTGAGTTCTGTATTAAAGTTTCCTGATTTATTCATATTTGTTCGTTACTTATATACTACAACCCGTCATAGTAAGGTAGCACTTATTTCTTCCTTGAATTAATAGCTTCTGCTTGCATTATTCTCATTTGTACATTCGGGTAAAATGTACATGCTAATAATGTATACAGTGCTGGGTAGTAACCGATTATATGTAATCTGGACACATTAAATGCTTGCAATTAGATAACATTATGTATTTAAATACTCATAATCAGACTACAGTTGAATACATGATTACATAATATTCACAAAATGGCACTAAATTAATCATAATTTGTTAATTCTCCCTAATTCTTATTTTTTCTTTTAATATTTCCTTTCTAAAAAAGCCTATTGCTTACGTTCAGAACTCTTGCAGATTTGATTAATTATTAGCTTTTCATCATTTTATGAACCTACTGCAGTCCCATCACAAATTTCAGTCTGGGAAACCCTTACGTAATGTAATATTTAATGCACTTGATAACAAAGAAAAGGAATAATTTTTTTTCTCTCTGTGTATTTTTATATCAGTATGGTAAAAGATTATACTATTCAAATCAATGGGTTTAACGAGTTGGGTCAAAAGTAATCAAAACCCAGCACAGTGCATTCATCATAATAATGTGATACTGATAATGTCCAGCTAGTTGTACATTATACCGTAAAATATACAGGGTAATGAACAGGTGTGGTGTGGTTTGGTGATTAATGGTAACTGGAAAGGTTTGAGCTCTGCAAAGAATCAAGGTTGAACAAGGTGCCTAACCCCAGTTTGATTCAGAAGGGGTGTGTGTGTGTGTGTGTGTGTGTGTGTGTGTGTGTGTGTGTGTGTGTGTGTGTGTGTGTGTGTGTGTGTGACAGCTGCAGAATCAAATTATGGATGTGAAGTGGTAGAAAAAAGATTCAATTAGGCAGCGCCTCTTTTCAAAAGTCTTTTTTCTCTACCAGTATTTGATTAGAGGACTGAAATCAGAGCAGAACGCTGAAGGAACGTCATTTACAATTGCATGTGCAATCCGCTAAGGAGCTAGTACTTCTTGCCAAGTGGTAAGTGACTGCATGGGGGAACTGGGAATGTGACAACTGACCACAAGGACAATTGATTCCTGGCTACTTTCCAAGTAGTAAATGCTATGATTCACTGAAAGCACTAGGGGGCAACCACATGTGATACCTCCCCCTACTGAGTGCAAGCGCTTTAATGTGTTTAATCCACTAAGAGGCATCTGCTTCTGGCTAGATGATCAGTAGTGTCTACTGCTGGGCTAATGTCACCAGAGTGTCGGGTCATTGCTGGTTACAGTAGGGTGGCTTCAACCATTCGCTGTAGCTGCCAGCCAGCAAATTCCTCTTGTTGGACTTTTGCCATTGTTATTGGACAGAGACGACGAAGATGCTCTTCTGTTTTGGACATTTGCCACTGTTATTGGATAGAGATGATGATGCTCTTCCATTCACTGTTAGGATTGTGTTAGGCTGTTTTATCCCCTTGGGAGGGGTGGGAGGGGTGGGAGGGGGGGGAGGGAGGGAGGGGGAGGGGGAGGGAGGGGATTTTGACAGAGCTGTCAGAATTTGACAGAGCTGTCATTTTGACAGAGCATTTGACAGAGCATTTGACAGAGCTGTCAGAAAAACGGTTTTGAGCGAGAGGTACTTTAGGTCCACGGAATCTAGCGGTTCGAAGGGGTGTGCTTTCAGGGCCTCTAGGACCAAAGAAAGATCCCATATAGGAACCGACGGGGGTCGTGGGGGGTTCATCCTCCTGGCTCCCCTAAGGAAGCGGATGACCAGCTCGATGGTCAGCAAATGCTGGAACGGCCGCCACATAAACTTTAAGCATGGAAGGGGATCTGCCCCTGTCCAACAGCTCATGAAGGAAACTAAGCAACCACGATACCCCACATGTCCGTGGGTCCAGATTTCTATCGGCACACCATTTGGAGAACACAGACCATTTAGATGTGTAAAGCTGCCTCGTAGAGGGAGCTCTGGATTGCATAATCGTGTTCATAACCCCTTCTGGCAAGGCAACGGGTATCCGTTGATTAACCATACGTGCAGAGACCAGCGCTCTGGATGGGGATGCCAGATTGAGCCGCGGGCTTGAGAGAGGAAATCTCTCCTCACCGGAATCGGCCAAGGGGCTATGTGTGACAGCCGCGTCAGCTCCGGGAACCAGATTTGGTTCTCCCATCGTGGGGCTATAAGGAGCACCGAGTGGCGCATTTCCCTGATCCTCTTGATTACCTGTGGCAATGGAGAGACCGGAGGAAAAGCATAGAGTGGGAGGCTGGGCCAGATTTGGGCCAGCGCATCCTCGTTCTTTGAAAAGAACATCGGGCAGTGAGCGTTGTTTTTTGACACAAACAGGTCGACTTCCGCTTTGCTGAAAAGGAGCCACAGTAACTGGACTGTCTGGGGGTGCAGGGACCATTCCCCTGGGGGAACATTGTCCCTGGACAGTTTGTCTGGGCTGTCGTTCAGGTGGCCTGGCATATGCGAGCGCAGAAAGTGCAGGGACCATATGAGGAGGCGTTCCATCAGATCGCAGAGATTCTTGGATCCGCCCTGACGGTTTACGTATGACACCACAGACACGTTGTCCGATCGGACTAAAACGTGGTGGTCTCGTATGAGCGGGAGAAAGTGCTTCTGCGCTATCTCGACCGCTATCATCTCCAGACAGTTTATGTGAAGGCATTTCTCTCGGGTCTGACCACAGGCCAAAGACCGGTCTGCCTTCAAAGAGAGCGCCCCAACCTAAGTTGGAGGCGTCCGTCGAGATGACTTTTCAATATGAGACGGCTCCCATCGTCACCCCCCCGCTGGTACCAGTCGGCCGCTAACTAGGGCTGCAGAGCTGAAATGCAGCTCTGAGTCACTCTGATTCGTCTGCAGCCAAAAGCCCAAGCTCGGTGAGGCACTCGACCATTCAACCAGCGTTGCAGCGGGCGCATGCGCAGTAGGCCCAGCTGAAGCACTGCTGCAGCTGAAGCCATACAGCCCAGCTTTCTCTGAAACGTTTTCAGAGAAGCGACGCTGCCCTTCTGGAAAGACGCGGCCAGGTGTCGCACACGGCGCAAATGCTGTGTTGATAAACGGGCCGTCATAGCCACAGAGTCCAGTTCTATCCCCAGAAAGGAAACTGACTAACTGGGCAATAATGAGCTCTTGGTCCAGTTGACCGTGAGACCCAGGCTTTCCAGATGACTGAGGAGCACCGTTCTGTGAGATAAAAGTTCTATCTCTGAATGTGCCAGAATCAGCCAATCGTCCAAATAGTTCAGAATCCGCATGCCCTGATTTCTCAGGGGAGTGAGAGCCGTTTTGTGATAACTTCGTGATGCGCGAGCAGCGCCGGGGGCAAATTGTTTATTAGTAAGCGTGAGCCCTCGTGAGCAGGCAGAGCAACATAAAGGATGACTAAGCAACTTACGCAATACGAGATAACCTCTCATAAGAGAACTAAATTGCATGTGTAAGACAGTCATATTCCATTTCCTCCCCTGTCTGTTCTTGATGTGGGAATGTTTTCTCTATTTTCTTGGGTACCTCTTTAATCCATTGATCTACTGACAGTGTTGGTTCTAAATACCTTGTTTTCCTTGAAAACACATGATTATTTAGCCATTAATTACACAGATCCGTCAAATGTGGAAAATACACTAATAACTACAACTAATAAATTTAATTTGATCTAAACTATTTTCTGATTTTTATAGTTCATTTAGGCCTATGTTTAATAGCTATGTTTCTTCCTGGAACTACAGTAGGGTTTGTTTCTGGTGGGACACTCATTAGTGGCGCACTCGGTGCTCCTTGGCACCATAGATATATACACTAGATGTCGCCTTGGGGTTCTAAGCGTGCGTGAAAACCGCCGCCATCTTGGAACAGGGGTCTTGTCATAGGAAGTAGCTAGGTAACGCTGCTATCTCCGCCTGTACTTCGAATTCATGGATGATGCCGGACTTTTGTGCTGCGTATGGATGTTCACACAAACAAAATCTAAAAACCAGACAGCAAGGGATTACATTTCACAAGAATGTGAAATTTTGTAAATTTTGTAAAATTTCTCTGGACTCAAGGATAAATACATGTCTGACCGTTGGAACGAACCAAAAAAATTGAAAATCGAATTCATGAGATTTATGGTGATTTTATTTCCATTAGACCTTTTCCTACATTGACGCTGATGCATTAAACAGGAGGGGCTCCCCTGTTCCATGATGGCGGCTCTATTGACGCATTTGTTCCAATAAACTGCTGTAGCCAAGGTGACATGTAGTGTATATATCTATGGCTTGGCACCATGGATGTGTTCCTATGGTAATGCTGGCATTTTAATCTCATAAATGTTGACTGCTTTGATAAATATAACTAATAATTAAAGACATGTTTGCATGTATGTTGTATTTGGGAGTTTTCAGGAGGTTATGTAGAGTAATTAACTGTATTTTGTGTTGTTTAAATGTATATGCTTCGATTAGCATCAAAGCTTATAGCTTATGCCCTATTTTACATGTAAACGTGCCATATGTGTGTCTTTACAGGTATGTTTGGGCTTTCTTTTAAGTCTATATATGTTTAATTGTATAAATAAAAATAAAAGAACTATACTTTATTTTTATCTAGTTTTTTTTGTACCATGGGTGTAAAAGAATAAGGATGACACTCTTATTGTATATGTTTATTCATATTTTAGTTAATGATTTGTAAGTGCATCATTGTGTCATGACTTTACTTGAGGAGGCACCTCATAATTAATTCATTATTAACTAACCATACACTAAAATCAACTAATGGCTTGTTAGTGCATCATTATGTCATGACTTTACTTGAGGCGACATATCATCACTAACTTATGATTAACTAACCATACACTAACATAAAGTAATGGCTAGTTAATGCATGACTGTATCATGACTTTACATGAGGGGACACATCATACTTAATTCACTGTTAACTATTTACCAATTTCATCTCATGATTTATCATAAATGTACTATCAAATACACGTACTACAACTAGTATTCAGCCCAGTTAAGTGATGTTGTGTGACTTTTAAAAAAGTCAGAGATCGGAGGAACAGTATCATCACGGCCTGTGTCTGGATGGAGAGTGAACTGTACTGATCCCAGCAAACGTTCCCCTGACCTTACTTTATGCTTCCTGTTTGGCTATTTTTTTGTGAACCGATTTCTCAGGAACTTTTGTCACAGTAGGTTTAATTTGATGGGAAAGAATATCACGAAACAGATTAGGACCTTTTAAGATAAATTATTAGTGTATTTAGTATTTCTATGTTTGATAAGGAGGATCTGTGAAATGAATAACAAACTAAACTTGTGCCTTTCAGTAATGTTTATGATGAAGCTGCTGATGTCAATAGTTTAAATTATGACTAATAAATTGTTTAAATGTATTTCAAAGTAAAAATATTTCTTACGGAGCCTGATTGATTTAGTTTACCCCTAAACATTAATTAATGCATTAACTATCAAACATGTACTAACATGTTTAAGGCTGCTGTTATTCATGCATGAATTATTATGACTCCTGTTGTAGTTATGGATTGCTCTTCATTGGTTCATGATTAGTTAATATATTTACTAATCATGAGTTCTTGTTTAAGTAACTATTAATTCAGGTATTAGAACATGATTATTCATGCCCTGTTATTGTAAAGTGTTACCGCAAAGAGTAACCTGAATTCACTAACTAAGTATTTAGGTAAAAGTCTCAATGAAATGTGTACAGTAAATGTAACATCCAGCCATGTTTCAGCTACATGTTTTTCACTTACTCTAGGATGCTGTCAGGACTCTGGTTTGATCTTCAGCCTTTCTGCTGTGTTTATCTTGTGTCTTGATTGTCAGTTCACTTCACTCTACCATCACAGCTGAATCCTATCCTAATTAGTGCTCTCACTCTCAGTGCTCACACACCTGTTTCTCATTTTCTGCACTGATTTTCTCCACTACTTATGCTTCTCTCTTTCTTTTGTTTCTTTGTCAGTGTGTCTTGGTTTCCGTCCGTTTCACCACTGTCCCCTTGCCTGAAAGTATTGTTTTGGTTGCTTCTAGACCCTTTAAAGCCTTGTCTGATTATTTATTTTGTTTTGCTGTTTTATTTGGTTTATTTGGTTCCTGTTCCCTATCTCATCTCAGCTCCCTCAACCGGTTTGTGACCCCCTGCTCTCGTCCTGGATTATTGCCTTGGCTTTTTCCCTGAAACGGTTGGTCTGCTACTGGTTTTGACCTCAGCCTGTCCATTGGATTTCGCCTCTGTCTCGCTCCCTTACTTGGTGGCTCGGCTACCAATTTATTTTGTTTTGTATTGTGTTCCTTCAACCTGTTTGGACAGTAAATCCTATTTTCAGTTGATCTGCTCTTGGGTTCCTGTTGTCTCTGCTCCACCCTAACAGTACACACTGACCCGGATGGACCCAGCAGATCAGTCTCAGCTACTAGGACAGCATCAAGGGGAGCTGGTGGCCGCTCATCAAACCATGGACTCGCTAGTCAACCAGGTCACTGAACTTACAGCGACTATTCGCCGGATGCAGATCGATCGCAACCCTGTGTCAACGCCCTCTTGTCACTCCCGAACCACGTATCAACAACCCTCCCATTTATTCCGGTGAGCCTACAATGTGTCGTGCATTCATGATTCAATGTGAGGTGATTTTTTCCTTGCAACCCCTCACGTATGCCTCAGACACTGCCAGAGTGGCGTTCGTCATCTCCCTTCTCGCTGGTTGGGCCCGGGAATGGGCCACTTCCATCTGGGCTGCAGAGGCAGCGTGCTGCGAGGACTTTTTCAGCTTCAAGGCAGAATTTGTCAAGATATTTGACCACTCGGTAAGGAGGCATCGCGGCTGTTGGCAGCTTTGCGTCAGGGGAGACGCTCAGTGGCGGACTTCGCCGTTGAGTTCCGCACCCTCGCGGCCTCAAGTATGTGGAATGAAGCAGCACTGTTGGCCAGGTTTACGGAGGCGCTGGAGGACGACATAAAGGATGAGGTATATTCCCGTGAACTTCCTGAACACCTGGATGATCTTGTTGACCTGGCCATTCGCATAGACAACCGTCGGGATCTTCGTAGGAGAGTTCGGTTCCCTCCATCCCCATCATTAGTCGACCTCACACCTACCTCCTCCATGTCAGCTGCTCCAGACCATCCATCCGCTTCGGAAGCTATGCAGTTGGGCAGGTACCGTTTGTCTGTAGAGGAGAAACAGAAACGCCTGTCCAAGGGACTATGTCTTTATTGTGGTCGACCCGGACATTTTGTTTGTCACTCACCCCTCACGCCCGTGATCCTTGGTCACCCCTGGTTAACCACTCACAATCCTCACATAAACTGGTCTGAGAGCACTATCTTATCATGGAGTCCACATTGCCATGCCCATTGTCTTGTGTCTGCCTTGTCTCCTGTCTCCTCTGTCCCTGTGTTGCAGGAGGAGCCGATCGATATTTCCAGAGTTCCTGAGGTCTACCACGATCTGAGGGCGGTCTTCAGCCACTCCCGGGGCGCATCTCTTCCTCCGCACCGTCCCTATGATTGCGCCATCAACCTTCTTCCTTGCACTTCTCCACCTAAGGTGCGGTTGTTCTCCATGTCCGCCCCCGAACGGGCGGCCATGGAGAAATATCTATCAGAGTCTCTGGCGGCCGACATTATTCGTCCTTCTTCCTCTCCGGCGGGGGCGGGGTTCTTCGTGAAGAAGAAGGATTGTTCTTTGCGCCTCTGCATTGATTATTGGGGGCTGAACAACATCACCATAAAGAACTGGTACCCCCTGCCATTGATGTCGGCCAGGCGGCCTTTGATGAACTCAAGAAGAGGTTTTCATCCGCCCCTATATTAATTACTCCAGACCCTACCCGGCAGTTCATTGTGGAGGTTGATGCATCAGAGATAGGTGTCGGAGCGGTTCTTTCCCAGCGATCTTCCCTTGACAACAAATTGCACCCTTGTGCATACTTCTCTCACCGATTGTCTCCCACAGAACGGAACTACGACATCGGCAACCGTGAGCTGTTGGCAGTGCAGCTGGCTTTGGGGGAGTGGCGCCACTGGTTGGAGGGTGCAGCAGAGCCTTTTCTGGTTTGGACCGATCACCAGAACTTGGAGTATATCCAGACCGCCAAACGGTTGAATTCCAGGCAGGCTCGCTGGGCACTTTTCTTCGTTCGCTTTAATTTTAGCCTGTCTTACCGGCCGGGCTCTAAAAATGTCAAACCTGATGCACTCTCTCGTCAGTTTCCTGTCCCGGAGGACGCAGCCCCTCCAGACACCATCCTCCCTCCAGGTTGTGTGGTGGGGTCCGTCACCTGGGACATCGAGAGACGCGTCAGGCAGGCCCGGACGGGGGCTGAGGTACCAGAGAGGGTCCCGGCGGGCCTGCTGTTCGTTCCGGAGTCGGTTCTGGAGTGGGGCCACTCTTCCAGGCTGGTCTGCCACCCGGGAGTAAGGAGAACGTTGGCTTCCATTCGCCAGCGTTTCTGGTGGCCTGGCATGGGGGGGATGTCCGTGGTTTTGTAGTCGCTTGCTCGGTCTGTGCCCAAAACAAGTCCTCTAATTCTGTACCCGCTGGTTTGCTCTAACCCCTTCCCGTTCCCTCCCGTCCCTGGTCCCACATTGCGCTGGAATTTGTGTCAGGGTTACCAGAGTCCAGTGGCAATACGGTTGTCCTTACTGTAGTGGATCGCTTTTCCAAGGCGGTCCACTTCATTCCCCTTTCCAAACTCCCCTCAGCCAAGGAGACTGCCCAGAAGGTCGTCGACCACGTCTTTCAGATCCATGGTCTTCCGGAGGACGTGGTCTCCGACCGGGGGCCCCAGTTCATCTCCCATTTGTGGAGGGAGTTCTGTCGACAGATTGGCGCTACCGCTAGATTGTCGTCAGGATTCCATCCACAAACCAACGGCCAGACCGAGCGTGCGAACCAGGACCTCGGGAGGGCTCTCCGCCTCTCATAACCCTTCTTCCTGGTGCCAGCAGCTTACGTGGGTTGAGTATGCTCACAACACCTTGCCGGTGTCGTCTACTGGGTTATCCCCGTTTCCTTGCTGTCTTGGGTACCAACCTCCTCTGTTTCCTTCACAGAGTCCTGAAGCTGCGGTTCCCTCAGTTCAGGCGTTTATCAATCGGTGCCGGCGAACCTGGAGGAGGGCCAGGGAAGCACTTCTAAGAACTAGGGACCGCACCAAGAGATTGGCGGACCGCCGTCGGGCTGAGGCACCCAGATATGTTTGTGGACAAAAGGTGTGGCTCTCCACCAAGGACCTGCCCCTTAAGGTGCCATCCAAGAAGTTGGTACCACGGTTCATTGGGTCATACCCCATTGTTAAGGTGGTCAGCCCGGTGGCGCTTCGGCTCCCGCATCCCCTTCGTCGAGTGCACCCGGTGTTTCATGTGTCTTGTGTCAAACCTTTTATTCGTTCCCCCTCTTCATCTCCCTTCAAATTTTCTGCACTGATTTTCTCCACTACTTGTGCTTCTCTCTTTCTTTTGTTTCTTTGTCAGTGTGTCTTGGTTTCCGTCCGTTTCACCACTGTCCCCTTGCCTGAAAGTATTGTTTTGGTTGCTTCTAGACCCTTTAAAGCCTTGTCTGATTATTTATTTTGTTTTGCTGTTTTATTTGCCTAGTTCCTGTTCCCTATCTCATCTCAGCTTCCTCAACCGGTTTGTGACCCCCTGCTCTCGTCCTGGATTATTGCCTTGGCTTTTTCCCTGAAATGGTTGGTCTGCTACTGGTTTTGACCTCAGCCTGTCCATTAGATTTCGCCTCTGTCTCGCTCCCTTACTTGGTGGCTCGGCTACCAATTTATTTTGTTTTGTATTGTGTTCCTTCAACCTGTTTGGACAATAAATCCTATTTTCAGTTGATCTGCTCTTGGGTTCAAAATCACGTTTTTGTAGTGTATACGGAGCCGATAACATTGTCATTTTCAAAAACGTGCACTTCGAAACCTGATTTCAAATGTTTGCGTTTTGCAAGACGTACAGCAATTTTCTAGAAAAATTCACAGCGGGCATAGATAAACTCACCGACCACCACCCAAGTCCAAAAATGTCTCAGGTTACGACGGTAACCCTGGTTCTCTGAAGAGGGAGCGAGATGCTGCGTCGAGACGCTATGTGAACGCCCCCTGCGTGATTGCGTCGTGAAGTACGTGTATAATCAGTCCAATTGAGAGACAAGACGTCATAGGCAGGTGACGTCATAGACCAGGAAACTATAAAGCACACCTGAAAACAGACAGTGTTAGCTTCTGATAGGCCGAAGCAAGTCCATCACAGGCATGCAGGGAGTATGGCAGGGCGACACAGCGTCTCATTACCTCTTCAGAAATCCAGGGTTACAGCCATAACCTGAGACATTCCCTTTCAAGGGAACTCGAGCTGCGTTGAGACGCTGTGGGAACAATATACCCACGACGCCATAGTAACAAGTGCCTGTCCGTGTGAAATCTCTGCGCACACCAAGACGAAAGCACCTGCGCCCCTGGAGTGGAGCCGAGGTCAACATCCTGCCACATCACATAATGTATTATTCTTACAATAGATTCTTATTGTAGAGATGCAGACCCAAAATGAGATGCAGACAGAGACCGATTCACACAGAGCGCTTGCTGAAGGCAAAGAAACTCGCGCGGTCTATTTTCAAGTGTGCATTATAGTTTCCTGGTCGATGATGTCACCCGCCTATGACTTCTCGCTTCTCCATTGGACTGATTATACATGTGCTTCACGACTAGGGTTGGGTATCGGTTGGGTTTTATCTGATACCAGTACCTACTCTCTATTTTTTAAACGTTCCGGTGCTTAAACGGTTCTTGAACCGGTACTTAAGAAAACGAAACCGCACACACTTTGTCAAAAAATAATACCCTTTTATTTACAGGGCCAAACTGGACACAATCTTAACTTAAATCTTTAAACAATATAAATACAAGTAACATATGGTAATAATAAGTAAACCAATATAAAATAAAAATTCCCATTTACATAATATCAAATAAAACAATATTGTATCAAACAATGTAATAATACTGGAGATTAATAGAGATTACTACCAGGGTAATCTAATGTCGACATGGCTCCAGGTTCCCATGTTTTGTCTGCTTGAACCAGTCATGTAAGTTATCTGGTCGTTGTACTAGTAACGGCAGTGCTTAGCTTGGCGAGTTTGGTATTTCGTTCCCACTGGGTCTTAGCTACGCAGCGTTGAGTGAACCTATGAAAGAGAACATCTCTGGTTACTGGTGTAACCTATGTTCTCTATGTTCTGGGAACGAGACGCTGCGTTTGCTGCCAAGCTCCTCGCGCTGCCGACGAGCTTCCTTTTTCGGCAGAGAAATCTGAGGAGCAGATGGTGCGCGCGTGCCAATATAATATGACGACGTAAGAGCGTCAAGGCGGTGCCCATGCCATCAGCCAATGAATTGGCGTGATTCTATATGGGCTTTAGACAATCGGCACACCCAGAGGCCGTTTTGACGCGTAATTTTACATGTGAAATGCAGCCAAACCTTGGAGCGTTTTGTCTTCGGCATCTTCATTAATCCCCTCGCTATCAGTTCAACAAGCGGCACTGACGTCATGCAAGTTGACGCCAGAACACCAGGGGGTGGTAAAAAAAAAGTCAGGCACCGAAATCAGGCACAGAAATTTTCTTGTTACTACCGTTTACATCGGAACCGGTTCCCTATTGGCACCGCGTTTCGTTACCCAACCCTATTCACGACGCAGTCATGTAGGGGCGTTCCCACAGCGTCTCGACGCAGCTCGAGGATTAAGGATTATACACACATAAACCATCATGTTTTTTGAGGTGCAGAATTATGTTACAAATAAACAATTTTCCTATAACGTTCTATATTTTATGGGTTACAATTATTTTAATAAATCTAAATTTCACTACTTGTAATGATACAAATAAATAAAAAAAAAAAAAAGAATTAATTTAAAAAAGATTTATGGCCAGATTTACTAATAGCTTGCACTAGCGCACACCCTCATTTAGCATTAAACTACTGGATTTACTAAAACCACGCAGTGAAAAATTTACGCTGTAAAAGCGTGGACAGGGTTATTTTGCGGCTGACCTTATTGCATATGCATTTGTAGGAGTTTCCCTTTCAGACGCAAAATTTATGGGAGGAGACAATTTAAATAAATCATGCAAGGTGATTAACAAAGGTTTGCGCTTGTCAATTTACTGGTATTTGTGCCATTATTTCCCTCCTAAAAACAGCATGTCTTAAATCAGACTCTAATTTGCTCTGCTTTTGGTAGATGGTGTTGATCATCATGGAAATGATTCGGCTGGGTCTGTGTTCTTTAATCAGACCGTCATCAGTAGATCATTCACAGAACTTTCCACTCCCATTGTCGTTTTTATGGGATTGCGCTCACGCTAATTTACCCTGTTTAGTAAATCTGGCCCTTGGTCTGTAAAAAAAAAAAAGAAAATGGCAGGAAAATGAACGCTGGAGGCAAATGGAAAGACTTATTGCTTTATTTGTATAATGCTTTATTTTATGTAGATAGATTGAAAAGAAGTATATGTTAATGCATTTCAGAAATATGCTTAGAACTCAGCTAAACCTTTTCAGATTAAACAGAGAAAGAGAGAGGGGAGAAAAAAAAAACATTCATATGCACCTGTGCCAACACAGCCAGAAGCGAAATGGCAAGTTTAATGCCATAATGTGTATCTCTGTGAAGCAACTAAACAGCTACAAGGTAGTTATTGTTCTGCCATTGGCATTCAAATTAAGCTAATCATCAAATCAATAATTATATCTCTATAGGCCAAAAAGAAAAATCTTCCTTCAACACCCATGAAGCTCATACGTCTGAAGCGTAATCACTATATAAATAAACAGTGATCAATGGAAAAATATTTTTGTTGTACCATATGCAATGCATAATATTACTTTTATACAACATATTTTTTTCAACATACCATGTGATTTATTTATGCATGATTTCAGGCCAATATGGAGTTGCATAATGCCACCCACAAAGGGTGAGTAAAGACTAATTTGCTTGATGCTGGTCATAATAAACATCTCAATATTATTGAAATACAGCACAGAAATTAAATCAACTAGCAAAGTCAATCAATACCATCTGCTCTAGAGTTGCCTTCCACCATCTTTTATGTTCTTTAAAAAAAAACATTTAAAACAGGTGTTTGGAAATAATTTTTGTTAATAAAAGAAGAAAATTAATTAATTTACAGCAATTTAGTCATACAGAATACAGTATGTATGCTATTGAGAGTTTGCCATTTTGAAATGTTACAAAACACACACACACACACACACAAAAAAAAAACAATAAACAATAAACCAAAAATGATATCATGTTTCCCTTTGTAAGGATGAGAGAATATAGGGCCACGTCCTCCACCGCTGTTGGCAGGGTGTGAGGTGAGTAATGCAGTCTTATCAGACGTCCCAGCGGAGGCACTAGCCAATCCTATTAGTGTCACTGTGAAACTTAAAAGGCCACATACTGGCAAACACATTTAACACTATGTGACTACTCCATTACCTTACAGCATTCGCAGGAAAAACAATTTGTTTAAGCCTTATAAGGATTGTAAACCTCATTTTAATGTATATATGGAATTATGAGATTTTCAGATGGTGAGCAAGAGCGGTGAATGTGATTTCACCAAGTACATAATGTTCCTGGATCAACGTCTTTGTTGAAAATTCCAATCAACCAATCAGATTTGAGGGACAAGTTTACAGTTTATGTCAGTTTAGGCTTACAATCAGGGTTACAATCCAGGTGTTCTTCACCTATCACCTCTGATTTTAGGGATAAGTTATGGGTAAGGTTAGGTTTAGGGGAAGGGATAGGAATACATTTTGTGACGGGAACGTTGTTCCAGGATCAACAAAATATGTTGATCCAGGAACATATCTTACTTGGCAAAATCACGGTGACCGAGCAAGAGCAGGAGTGTGGAATAACACATGGAGACACAACTTATGTTCTTGCATGATTTGTATTCGAAAAAAAAACAAATATCGTAAAACATATTTTAGCTTGTTTTCCAGGCTTACATTCCTATTGCAAACCTGTTCCCTTCCTTTCTCTTCTGTCCTCCATCATACAAAGAAAATCTTTGCTGCTAATTAACTGGCCAGCGAGGTTTGATCCCAACACACACTCAGGTATCTGGCTGCAAGATGCTGATTAATCAATATGTCCACCCAAGAGGTGCCATTACCGAGCCTGCACAAATCCTGCTGTCTTCAGTTCTGCAGCCTCACCATCTAAAAGGTGGAGGAAAGAGCGGACTCCTTTCTCCAATTATCCAAACCCTGTAATCAGACCAATGAGATTCTCAGAGGAACAAGGTGATGAAAACAAAATCAGAAATGTCATAACTAGGTTTCATCATTGCTTGGAGGAAATCCCAAAGCTGGAGGCATAGGCTGTAGGGGGCTTCCTTCCTGCTCGCCCTCCATACCTACCTCCACATCGGCATGTGTTACACACCCGGCTTTTGACAAATGCCGCAGCTTTCAATCAATATATAATTACCAGCCATTTAATTGCCCATTTTAACTGCAGATCAGCTTCCCGTTAAGTAGTAATCGATAAGCTGCCTTTACGTGCGTGTCGGCTTGAAAGGGCAATTTCAAAGCAAATTATAAGTGCATTAAATGTCATCAAGGATCTTATTTGTGGTGGGGGGAAATGAGTCTATTGAAGCTGAATCATATGTCTCTAATTGCCGGGGATTACGGCGTTACCCAGCAATCGCCAAAGATAGCTTTAGTTACCGCTCGTTCACTCCAGTGAAAAAACGAAATGAAGCGGAGACAGGAATAAGTCCTCAGCTGGGTTTTTAAGAATGACATAACAGGAACTCAAAGTGGATGAATGGTCACAGCGGAGTCTGGTTTGGAGAGGGAAAGAGCTGTCAAACGAAACGACTGTGACTGCAAATGTTCGGCTGAGCCATCTTGCCTTTGTGACACCCGCCACTTGTTGCGAATGCAAGACAGTCTTTTCTCATTTTTTTTCTTCTCTATCTGCTACTGTCTTTCTGTTTTGTGTGAGCAACTTGTGCTTTGTATTCTTTCATTCTGCATAAACTGGCAGAAGCGATTTGCCACAAATCCTCCAAGAATTACATTCCTCAATATGTTTGACAAAGAGCCTGAGCAGCTCAAAGCAACAGTGTGCTGCCGAGATTATTATGATGACTTTTGTAGATCGAGATGTGAGTGACATTTATTTTTGCACCTACCTGACTCCTGTCTTCCTATATCCAAAGGCCATGGACTTCCATTTGAATGATTTTGGGCTGCAGGATGTTGGATGTTGGATGTTTTTCACAACAAGGCAAAATAAACCAACTAAAAACAATGAAAATGGTGTTGTAGCAATTTTTTCCTTTCAAAAGACAAAAAAGCCAAATGTCAGCACAGGAAAATAATCTGCAAATAAGGCACAAAACTTTCTAAATTAGGAAGCTGCAGCAGTTCTTGCCTTAACACAGAAAGAGATTGGGCCAGGGAGAAGGGGAGTTCATATAGGGGAGACAATCATGTGCATGTGGATGAGTATTGTGACAGACTGCTCAACTGGTTTTGATGTAATACTCAGCTTTCAGAAAACATGACAATGTCGAAGGGAGTAAATTGTCAGAAAGTCAATAATGTCTTTGTTACATAGCCCAATTTCCCATTAAAATCAGCGTTTTGCATATCATTGGAGTGGGGGCTACATTTCGTCTGTTGATGGGCCAGTTTTTTTTTTGTTTGTTTTTTCACAGGAGATCACCTTGTCTATCATTGGAGAAGTGCAACAGTCAGGAACTTGGATCACATGCACTTTATAAGCTTTCATAAAATGACCTTGGCAGCATTATGGTAAAAATGGAACACCATGGCAACAGCTTTCTTACCTGTACATGACAGCGATTTGCTTCTGGGGTTGGTCAGAACTAGCCTGGTTCTACCAGACTCTCGTACATTTCATTTGTACAGAGAGTCTGTCACCGCTCCATTGACAAGCGTTAACTTCCTTGTAGGCGGGTATTCTATTGAAGTCTAAAACTATTGGATCTGCCCAGAGTCACTCTATCTGCCATAACCAATCGCTAACGTTTGGTCGTGACATATGTCTTTTCCCGAACCCCGTGGGAGGATGGCCATAAACACAAAACTAAGCAAAGATTGTTCTTGCTCCGGCTTTAACTTCTTGATATTCGGCAGCGTTGCCACAACGGACCGAATGGCTACGTTCTTATTTCGAAACTCAAAATAACGCACGAGTCGACATCAACGTCATCGTTCTCAGCCACTCCCTCTGTTCGCTGATTGGCCCGGTAAAAAATTTATCGGAGAAAACCAAAGTCTACAGCGCAATCCCAGACGTAGTACTGAAGGAAAATGAAATTGAGCGGAAGTGCGTAGGAGGGCGGAGCCAGGCTAGGTCAGAACGGAAAGAACAGCAGTTTTTTTCCACACCGTTTGTCCTGTGTTCATAGTCATCTGGTTTGAAGAATTGACTAAACACAGAGGTTTATCAGTTTTTCCATCAAAGTGTTATCTACAATTCTTTGCAGCCTTTAGCCGTTGCCTACAACACACTGGATCCTTCACTGGAAACCAAAAATAACTCACTTCTGCTAAACGTTTGAATTGTTACATTCGGGAACGATACAAGTCGACACCATTCTATTGGCCAACGTGAGGTGAAGTGACTTAATGTAACGTGTCAGCGAGAACATAAAAGGGCACCTACGTCACGGAATCCCCAGATTCTAATTGTCTGTAGGAAAACGCACATGCCCATAGTTACCGGTTACATATGTAACCCGAGACGTCTTCTCTAGCCAGGTAGCACTGATTTGATTTAATTTTGTTCTACCTTTTTACTGCATAGGCAGCCAAGTTTTATTGAAAGCCCATTCAGCTAACTGCTTTAATTAATTATATTGATTCTCATTTATTACATAAATCTATAAGATAAAACAAAGAAATTTGATTAAATTATAGCAAAATTAACTTTGCATTGCTGCCCATTATTGTTTCAAGAATCAGACAAATATCCATGTGCTTAATGAGACGTGGATGTTTAGGAAAGTGCTGCAGTAAGTTTGTGTGCTATCTAGTGGTTTAGAGGAGAAAAAAAGGTGGATTATACCCTGGTGCACCTTTAGTCCCGTTGCATATCCAATTGTAATCCAATCATTTCTATAGGAATCCATGCAATTGGAAATGTTGCAAAATATTTCCCCTTCCCCTTATATTTTGCATTGGGTACTCGAATTTAAAAGTTGCTTGGATTGAAAGTGACCTTTGTGCGAGCAGTGCTTTGTGAATTGTTAAACTATTAACAATGGATTTTTTTTTTTTTTTTTTGCTTGCAAAATTTCACCAGTATGACCGCACATGCAATTTAACATTGCACATCAAAAAGCTACATTTTCTATAAACAATATGGACACACAATCGCAGTGGTCTCTTTAAAATGTGATTATAAATGTGCCTGTTTCCCTCACTGAATCATGTACAGTACATTTTCAATACTAAAATATCATGAAAACATTACTTGTCAAGTGTATTTGTTCACTTCAGTACTTAATAGACTCTATGCAGTGAAAGCACCCTACAGTGTATGTACCTCACACATTTGCTACTCATAACTAATGTTGACCAATGGATCACTGACAAAGCTCCCACAGTTTTTCTAACAAAATATTAGCACATGAAAGGAAGAACATGTGCTGTGTGGCCACCTGCAGTTGAGCATCAGAGATTCCCCACAGAACACTGACGTTTACCTAGACTCTGCCAAACTAGTGTACTGTGACAACAGTTAATTCATTCGTCCATTTTTCCTCTTTAGTTGTATGTTTTCAGACCATTTAAATAGAGCTCCCCAATTTATTTCTCATGTTCTGACTATACAATGTGGAAGATGTCCTAATCCAACCTCACCTTGTTTGTGGTGGTATGTCTGTCACTAAACGATTTGTGAGCTTCATGCTTAAAATTCAGTGGCCTAACAAGCTGTTGCCAGTAATAGTAGCAAAATGTATGTTATTCTTCATCTGAATACCAAAGCTTCCAAAATAAGGGCATTGCTCTGTTTCTCTGTGCATTCTGAACTGGCAACGTCATCATGGCTCCTTTTATCTATTTTTAAACTCTTGTATTCATGTTAAAGACTGCACATTTTAAAATAAACTCCGCTAGCAGGAGGACTGCAAAACACAAATCCTAGAGGAGTTTTTTATACAAACCAATGTTTTTCCAGGGCTAAACAGTGCTTGACAAGATAATTAGCATAGTCACATTAAAAAAATATTTAATGCAGTTTTTACTTTGCTACAAAGTCTTTTGAAACTTCCAGTCTACTGGCAAACAGTAGAAAAGATGAAACTGCAAACAAGCCAGATAAATGGCTCATTGAGTGGGTAACATTAGTTAAGTGTTTTAGATGCATCAGAATACAGTGGTGTTTTGCAATAATTGACCATTGACCAACCATTGACCATTGACCAACAAAAACCTGGTCTAAAGTCAATGGCGCAATCTTTTTTTTTTTTTTTTTTGTCCACTGAATTTATAAATGGGTCATTGAATCATTGACTCATCATAATTCAAAAACAGTGAATAATTCAGTAACAAAACATTGTTGTATATTGCTGGGAGATGCAACTTTTCTGCTTTTTGACTTTGACTTTGTTTGGAACTACTTTTGTTGACCAAATGGAGCAAAAATTGTAAAAACTGACCATGTTGTGTCTAAACATTGTACATTTATCATCAACTCATTGTTATTGAAATTTTTGTATAAAATTAATATCGCATTTTTCAGTTGTGCTGATATTCAATTAAAAAAAAGCACTCTTTCTCTGGTGATATTTATAAACAAAGTTTTTCCAATGCAGTGTTGTTATTTCATCAAAGTAAAAATACCCATGGAACATTACTCTGGTAAATAGACTCCCAAAATAACCATACAACATCCCAGCAGGCTTCATAACAAGATGAGTTTCGACACCACCTGCCTTTGAATCTTCTGAGATGTTCTGCACCATAATTTCCAAATGCTGAGTTTAAAGGGAAGGGAAACATCTGTTTCTTTAATGTTTGTCTGTGAACAGATTGCAAACTCTTCAAAGAAGCAACGTAACATGCAGTGTCTTCTGTCAGATTAATCTAATGCACACTTGTTTGCTTTCTCCCTGCCCTTGACAGCAACATCAAGCTAGTGAATGTTTTCTGACTGCAGCATAACCAAGATGAAATGGCAGCTCATTTTTCACCCCTGCATGTTACTTGTGACAAGTGCCACGGTTTGTATCTGAACTGCCTTTTGACACTGTAAATTCCAATAGGCCTACAGCACATTAGGAACAGGTCTTTAGTGTCATTACAGACATTGTCTTCAAAGTAGTCTAGATTGTGGTTATTTATTTATAACTGTAAAATGACATAAATCTGGACTGTGAAATGTGAGAAAGGTTTGCCCGATGATATGACATTGTCAAGCAACGGTTCTTTTGCAGCTTTATTTGGAACTATTTCCATTGGCAAAAACACAATACTGACAAAATTGTCTAAAAAGAACCTCATAATATTAACGTGTTGTTTTTGTATATATAATTATATATACAATATCACATTTGTAATTGTGCTGATTTTTTTGTTTCTTTTGTGATATTGCTTAATAATATCATATAGAAATATAGGACAAAAACTCATACAGGGTCGCCGGGGGTGCTTGAGCCCCTGCCCCTTTAATGGCTTATAGGAAAGTGCCCTTTCGGTCGTATTGTGGTTCCCCCTGTAACCCGGTTTCAACCAAGGGGGACCATGAGTGTGTGTTAGGAATCAGGAATGGTGAGAGAACATTGTGGTTGGTATGTTTATCGTCTTCAAACTAAACTTGGGTCTTCAGCTGACAGAGTTTAAATACCATCTGGCTTGCGCGCTTTCCATAATGTTCACATATTAGGTCAGTAGACAGAGAGTAGACCGTCTTTTGTGGCTGCTTGAAAGCATTCGACCACATGAGCGTTTACACTACAAAAGCAATCCGGTCGAATGCATTTTCCACCACCTCTGGAAGCAGTTGAAAGTGGACAAGGTCAAAGCATTTTAGGCCCTGTTTACACCTGGTATTAAGATGCGTTTTGGTCAATCAGATCACAAGTGACGACGCTAAATACAGGTGTATTCAGACGGGGTCAAAACATTTTTGAGCTTGTCCACTTCCGACTACTTCCAGAGGTAGTCGAAAACACATTAGACCGGATTGCTTTCGTAAAAACGCTCATGTGGTCGAATGTGTTCAAACAGGCACAAAAGACTACCTTCTGACCTAATGCTTAAACATTATGGGAAGCGTGATAAGACTTAAACTTTGTCAGCTGAAGACCCATGTTTGGTTTGTGCTTGGTCATCTTCGATGATCTTTCACCATTCCGGATTTCTAACACACACTCACAGCGTTCGGTGTGGTCTTGAGACTATCGGAGCAGAAAAAAAGCTGCTGCTCTACGTATGTTTTTCTGTCCTCTTCGTAAATGTATATGTAAATTTTGCAAGCTTATTTTGTCTGTTAAATTGAAAGATCTAAAAAAAAACATACATTTACCTGCCCATAGACCCTCCACTCAAATAAACCAGGACAGAAGTGCTTGAAAGTGGACAAAAGAGATTAAAACACCAGGCGTAAATGGGAATGTGTCTCCCTGGTCTACTTGTAATCCTATCGACCAAAATGCATCCTAATACCAGGTGTAAACAGGGCATTATAGAAGTATAGCACATCTCTCTTTGTCAAACCACACAATTTGATGTACTCTTCATGTCCATAGGATGGCATGTGACAAGTTTGCTTTAGCAAGCACCACTGATCATTTACTTGCTAATGAAACTTTAGTAATCTCTGTGCAGTACATACTGTAGTAAGGCTTAGAATTATGACATTTACTGCCCTTGCACTCCTCTGTAGAAGTGGAGGAATGTGTCTTAACCCTGGCAGGAAGAATGAATCACGTAGACTGAATGCACAAGGTGTGACATGAACCGGGGAAGCTGAATGTATTTGCATGCAGAATCACATCCATCAAGGGGGCCACATTGGTGTGCTCCCTTTCATTCAGTCCCAGTCGCCTGGGTAATGGACAATAATTGTGTTGTGCCTTTTGTCACAATGCCATAAAGCTGTGTGGCCAGTCAGGCAGAGCAGTCTTACTGAGGTCCTATCAGCACAGGAAACCTGACAGCTGGGGAAGCAATGTTGTTGTCAAACTCAGTGGTAGAAAATGCTAATGTAACCTGAGCCTTCTGTTTCTTTGTCTTCCGCATTTCATTTCTATTGTTTTACATAAAAACTACTGCAAACCCTTAAGCAATTTGAACATCAGTCATGTTCATTTAACCTTCTCCGATGAGGCCGTTCGCATTAATTACAATACATTGAATGTGGAACCACATACTGTCAAAGCATTATTTCCCTAATTGCCCCTCTCATGCTTAGCTAACCTGTGGGTATTCATTCGGAATGCCATCCTGACCTTTTTTCTCAGACGCCCAATGACGTCCAGCGGTGGTAGTCCTTCTAAGTCTTTCTAATATAAAGTTGTGCGCTGAATAGAGCTGTCATTGTATCCAGCCACTGTAGCATGAAATAGAACTTGTAGAGCAAAGAGAGCAGTGAAATTCAAGTGCAATCAGAATGGCCCTACGGGTGTTCAAAATAGTTGGGTAGTAGATCAGTCTAACTTTACAGAATGAGTGGGATAACAACTCTGAAAGCTATCATTATTCCCCAAAGTATATCATGAGCCAGAAAGCATGCTCAGATTGAGGAATAAAACAACTTGTGGGATGCTGGGTTTCAAAATGTATTTCATACCATTTTTACAATAGGCTGCCAACTAGCAATAGCGGACAGCTGCACTTTCCAAGAAAATAATATCACGCACAAGAATCAGTCATGGGATAAGAAGTCTATATGAGCACTGCTGGTGATTCAATTAGTAGCAAAGTATCAGTTATAAATTAATCATTATTTTGAGCCTGTTTTGTCAATTAATCGGTTTAATCAGTTCACAAAATAATGCAAATCTTACAAATATTTTGGTTCTAAATGACTATGCTGCTATGGTCTCACGATACAAATAATAAATTGAATAAATAACTGCACATTCAACAGCCTTTTCTGCTGAATAAGCATGATCCCGCTGCTACTAAAATCAGTTCTGATCCTATAAATACATATATTGACAATCACCATAATAACACGTGTAGTAAAGAGAAAGCCAAATAAAGAATCAAAGTACATCACAATTCATCAGGTTTTTATTTTAGCATTGTTTACAGTATTTCACTGTTTTACAGTGAGGGACACATTAAATAAATATAAATATATATATAATAATATATATGAACAATATCCCTCGAATAGGACTGCTGTATGGTTCTATATCAGCATGGCTATGATGATATAGAGCCATATTGCATGGCTACAATTCAGTTCGATAACAGTAGTATTTGTAAAATTACAGTGGGTTTGCTCCTCCACCATTGACACTCGCTGTGAGAAATGCTGCCAGTATAGATCCCGCAGAAACAAGCGGATTGATATGAATTGTGAAACGGTTTCCATGTGATATTAGTTGAATATCACGGGGCAAGAAAAGGCTCTCAGCTAATCAGATTTGAGAACCAGAACTTCTTTTTGAAACATTTTAGAGCATGTGATATTTGCAAAAATTAGTCAGATCAATTTCAAAAGTATTTTGGAGCTTAACAGATAATTACTGAATGAACAGTTTTCTTCCTGCAACTCCATCTTAGACATTAACAATATAATGTGAAAATGACATTATATTATTAACAAAATAACAGCATTGCAACAGATATTATTCTGGCTTTCGTGACCACTCTATGTGTGTAAGATTGGAATATAATGCACTAAATTGTCATTAACATTCCTGAACCGCATCTGCATACAGTTGTTCAGTTTCAAATTTTGTGTAATTCCTTCAGCCCTCAAGTCTTACGCATGAGGAAAATTTAAAATGAATAATCCATTAAATGTATGTGTCTGCAGTAATTGGTGGAGTAGAGGTGGGTGAGGGGTGCAAGTTAGGGTTGGATTGCGGGACATGCGCAGCTAATTTGCTCCCTGTGAACGCAAGCACTAATCTTGCTTCTTTTTGTCAGATGATAAGACCAGAAAAATAAATAATTTGAAATAGGCTTGCTATGCAGAACAGATACTCTTATCTTTATTCTGTAATGCAAACATATGCTTATGGACATACAGTATGGATAGTTCTAGCTCCTTAATAATAAGCTAAGCATTTAATAAGCAGTACATGCATTGCCTTACCATACCTTTTAAAGGACAACAATTTAATACAAGCATAAAGGATGCAATTCGACAATGTTTTTAAATGCAGGACAACAGTGCTGACAAAGTTTTTAAGGCTTTGCCGCTTTACAGTCACCATGGAATCAAAATTGATTTTTTTTTTTATGGAATGCAGTATTTATGATAAATTATTTATATGTGCACATCATTATTACAAAAAACAAAAAAACATATGTCCTCTTAATCTTAAATCAAAATAACTTTATCTCCCAATCATCTCATCTCTTCTCTGACGTGATTAGTGGCGTGAGGGCGGGGCAACCTGTCACTCACATGAGATCACAGCAATAGCAAACCACAACCATCAAATCAATTCCTAATGGACAAAATCTAGTCTCGTTCAACATCTTTTCTTGTACGAGAAGCTTTTCGGATATACATCACAATAAGGAAGAAAAGACTATCGCAACTTCTGTTTCATGCCAACTTGAACTCTTTCCCCGCCATTGACTGCAATCCGTGTTTTTACTGTTATACAGTAGGGGCACTATGACACATCTTCTGAAAGAGTACAGGTGACAACTTAAAAAAAAAAAAAAAAAAAGCTAAAGTTAAATAGACAGTTAGCCGCTGCTGGTAGATATCCTAACTACACCATTGTGCTGACAAAAAGTCTGTTTCTCTGCCGATGGACATTCAAGAAGTTCAATTCTGATTAAATAAAATAATATTATAATACAATGATTCTTGTCAGAGCCATGTAGGCAGTGCTCCAATATGTAGTGCAGTCACACATTGTTCAAATCCTGGCTTGTAGACCCTTCTAGTTTCTCTCCCACTTTGCTTTCTGTCCATTTTCCACTATCTAATAAAAGTGTTTCTCTGCCAGGCATGTGTATTCCAGGTTGAGAGATACAGGTTCATGATAGTTTATAGAAAGATTTCGATTTTGCAGAGGCAAAATTAGTCACATGGCATTTGGCTAAAAACAATGCTTCTGGAAATGAGTTCTCACCAGGAAAGATGGCAGGATACAGGTTGTGCACTTCCAAGGCTGCATGTATCAACAGGCAACTGCCTTTTAGATGAATTGGAAATCTAAGAGTTTTTCTCCAGGTGTTATAGACTTCCTTGGTGCTGAGCAGTCTGAAAGTTCTGAAAAGAGAGTAGAGACGATGTGATTTAACCAGACACAAAAAGCTGCCGACTTTGTCTTTGATCAGTCCCACTGCAGTCATTACTCCTCTGTGACCTTGCTTGACTTCTTATTCTGAAGTCAATCTCAAGCGAAAGCAAAAGTCGCTGCCCCGATCTTGCCTGCTCCAATGCCCTGTCCAACTTTATTGGCTGACTTTTTGGTTAAATGGAAAATCCAAGGCAAAGATCCAAAGTGTTTTTCAATTCAGGATCTTGACTGTATTTTATGTGTGCCCAGGAAATCAGATTTAAAGAGAACTAAATGTTACTGCACCCACAAATTCCCCTATTTTAGTTTTGAAAATCATGCTTTCCCCCGTTATGGTTGAATCACTAAAGCTACATCAGTCATTTTTGCCAAGAGATTTCTATTTATTATTTTTATACATGTGTCAGACAGAGAGAAACAGGCATAGCTATAGGTGAGGAGGTCTTCATTCCAGATTTGTCTGTTCCCCATTTCTCTATCCTCTCACCCCATCATGCCTCAGTTTCTCTGTCCTCTCACCCCCTCATGCCTTTAAGTTTCTCCTTCCTCTCACCCCCTCATGCCTTTAAGTTTCTCCTTCCTCTCACCCCCTCATGCCTTTATGTTTCTCTGAGTCAGTACAGTAAGGATTGAGCTTATATACACCACTCTGGAACTTACAACATCCTTGTAAGGTAGCAAAATATGTTGCTTATGTTTAAAAATGGAACGTATACCTCATGCTTACACATAGTTCAATCCACTTTCCATATTAAGGAACTTCCCTTCAGTGTTTACATTTGTGGTACACTGCATCAGTTGAAAAACAGACATTTAGAATTTACACTACTGCTCATTCTGTTTTCTGTGCCATTCAGAATTGAATTGAGAAGCTTGAGGCTTTAACATTCCAATTGAATGCCTGAATTGGAATTGAGGTAGCAATCAGGATGCAGAACTATTATGCTGCGATTTCAAGGAAGCAAAATTAAAATTCAATTTAATGATTGGAAATGTAGGAAATGTATACAACTGCTAAATATTTTGTTATTAATAATACAGTTTTTAAATTCAGAATTTTGCCCAACCCTGCCTAATAAACACCTGACTTTATTATAGTGATACTGTGAATCTCCCCTTGACACATTGACCTAAATCAGAAAGGATTTTCACCTCCTAATCTGATGGGAGTGGTTTTTCAATAAACCCACAACAGTTTGTTTCCCTGCCAATTGCATTTGTTGATTAAAAATAATGGTATATCACCTGCTGCAGTATTTCAGTGAACTCTCTTTTGACAACCTCCATCTATCTTGCCTTCTCTCTCTCTCTCTCTCTCTCTCTCTCTCTCTCTCTCTCTCTCTCTCTCTCTCTCTCTCTCTCTCTCTCTCTGTGTGTGTGTGCAGATATATATATATATATATATATATATATATATTTCATCATTTTAGCATATATGTTATTATCTTATCGATGCCTCTGGCAGGTCAGAAAGCGCTGTGTGAATCTACAATGAACATTATGCAATTCACATTTACAGCAATATTTAAGCTGGTAGTCATCAGGGTGTGTGACGACAGTCAGTGCGACACTTAGTTTTCAAACGTCATTTTCATTTAATTGTGTACAATAGTGTAGACTTGATTGCATGATATGTTGGATAAACCCAACAAGCTTTAATTCATTAGATCTTGTATGTGGTACTAGTACCGATATATAAAAAAAAATGATGTAGGCCATTAAAAAACGATTAAATTTAAAATATCCTGCAGTGTTCAGTCAGCTGCATTCTGGTTTATGACCTCATATGTCTTGTAATCAGTATGTTTAGAGGAAAACAAACTTCTGCTGCTCTCACAACATGATATAAGACAACATAAAAATAGTGTCATTTTCTTTGAGAAATGGCTCTGCTGGAACCTCAGGAAAATTACTGATTAGAATTTATTTGTGCCAGTTCATTGACAATTAATCATTGGGAAATGATCCGAACTGCCGCTTTGGAGCACATGGCTTTGTTTTACCATGGCAGCTTACAGCAAGAATGTCAAAGACTAAAACATTGAGATTTATAGTCCAAGCTGAATGAAAGCAAGCAGAGGGCAAACAATGTTCTACACACACAGAGACTGCGTTAATGAAGAAATTATAAGGAGCGAAAACAAGTAACTGGACAAAGGTTATTGAGGATGACTAAAGGTCACAGATGATACATACACTTTGTGACAGCATCTATCCCTCTTATTTTTCAAACCCTGCCCTCCAGACACCTGTCATAATCAGTTCTAATTTACTTGGAAATATGTCACATTTACAAACATAAATTGAGATGCAAACAGTTTGATGTTGAGTTTAAAATCTTAAAGGGACTGTGGAGGGCATGCGCGTGACGTCACCGTCGGCCTGAGTGACTGCGGCTACGCCCACTGAGTGGCAAAAAGACTCAGCAGCAGCATTTGTTTTCAGCGTGAATGCGGCGAAATACACACAAAACACCTTTGAGATTGACTGTCCAAATAGATTTGACATGAAATCTGAGGTATATTTTTAGAGACTGCCGAAAGCTACAGAAAAGAGAAGCAAATGGATCACTGCAATTCACAGAAACAACAGGACTCCAGGAAGTGAAAAGTGCATTTGCTTTTATCATTTTTGTGTCAATGTTGAATTTTGGGTTAAAATAATGTCCTATATATTTTATTGTTATATATTGTATTGACAACTCATAAATTTAATAGTTACCATCATATATTCTGTATAATAGGATGTTTTTTAAATAAACACTAACAAAAACTATACAAGTTTTAGGGCTGGACGATATGATGATATATATATAACATTGATATAAATGATCACCCGCATTTAGACAAACCTATATTTTATTCATGTAAAACGTTCACAGGCAAATTTGCTTTATGTGTTTCCCTGGCATCGAAATCAGGAAACATAATATATAAATGTCAGGAAACACGATTCCTGGCTGTATGTCAATATCCATGGATCAATGGATGTTTGGTAAGTTGTAAGGAACACTATTGAGTCCAACCTTTAGTTTAAACTGATAATCGTTTGTTTTACTCGCGTATTCCCTTATTAAAACCAGTCATGCAGCAGGATCTTTTGCCACTCAGTCCAGCTGAGGAGGTGTGTTCCAGCGGGAAATATCAATGCATACCCTCTACATGTACAATTCAGAAACCCTTGTTATTAGCGACACCGGTGGCCTTTATGTGAACTGCAGCCAGCAATATTCTGCCCCTTCTATGATAAGTGCTTGAGTCTGACTCGGCAGATAGCTAACTGGTTCCTCCAACAAAGACTAAGATGCGAGACTTCGATTGAGTTCGATCTACTTGAATTAACAATAATAAAAGACGCAAATAATGTGTCTTCCGCATCACAATTCAGATTGTAACTAGTGATGGGTGCTTTCGAAACACGGCTTTGAAACCTTTACTAATCTGTTTTGAATCAGTGGTTCGGAGTGTCAAACTGCCAAAGTCACGTGATTTCAGTGAAAGAGGCTTTGTTACATCATAACTGTTTAAAAACGCTTGTTCACCGGTGGGGGGGCGATGATCTCTGTGAACCCACGAATCATGCAGATTCACTGAGATCGCCCCCCCAACAGCGAAACATTTAACAAGTGTCTATCAGATTTTAACCAGATCTCTGATCAGTTTTATACATTTGCACACGTTTTAATGACATATTAGTATAATTGAAAGGCATACTAGTAGTTAATAGTCTCTTATTGGCCTGTTTAGCGCCGCCATCCATGGAACAAAGAAAAGAAGCCCTGAAAATTTATAAAAGAACACGTTATACAGACACTTGATATTTAATCTTATTAGATGATTAGTTAAGTGCATTTGATAGATTTTGCTTTCAACAAAACATTTGCAATGTGTTTGTAAAAGGTGTTCAGTTGAATTTTTTAGCTACGGCAACGATAAAAGACACTTTAAGACTGCAATTTCACAATGGTCACTAGGTGTTACTGTGGAATTATTTTAATGAGGTCGGCACAACCAACTTATTGCTCGTGCTTGCGCTCATGCTCACCTATGGTACAGGAGACTGGACATGATTCAATGCCCCGATATACTACTACTACTGAGAGCGACATTTAAATGAATGTGTGACATTTAGATGAATGTGATTAATGTAGATGAATGTGAATATGCTGCACGCTTTCCTCTCAATAACAAAATCACACACCAAAAATGACAGTGGTGAGAAAGCAGCAGTTAAGAAAGCATCTGATCATTGGATATGTTTGCACCAGATCTGCAATTCAATGGAATGTAGACAGATGAGGCAATTAAAATTACACTGTTATGATAGTTTTATTATAAAGTATATGTTTTAAAAGTATATAGATTACAGTACAGCTCTTTCGGCATTATTCAGAATATTACAAGCATTCATTGCATGTGTCATTGAACAGAAGAGAGGATCTCGGGAGTGTCCGAAAGACTTCAATAAACAACCTTGGAAGTCGGGTAAGGTCTCGTTTTTTAAGTTTTATTACAAGCTGTTCACACACTGGCAATAGAAAATCGATTAATACATAAACAATCTTGCATAGCCTTTTTAAGATTAACAAATTTTTTGTTTACCACTTTCTTCACCTTTTTTTTATTAATAATTTCAATATAATTTAAGTTAATTCGTTCATTCATTCATTCGTAGTATTATTGTAAAAAAACAAACAATGTGAGCTCATTCTGAAAATCTCTGCATGTCTGCTTTTATTGTTGACCAAAGTGATGCTTTTTTTCTTTTCTCATTTTCTTTTTTTTTTTGATGCCATGTGTGCTATGTAGACTGCATTGTGTGCGATTGTTATAATGTCTGAAATAAAATCAATATTAAAGTAGGCCTATGTGATATACTGTATAATAAGCTTGTACAACTCTAGACAAGCCAAGAAATAATAGACACATTCATTAATCACAAGACTGAGCTAATTGATTTTGTTGCGATTTAGAATGACAATCCTGTTTCCCAGGGGCATAAATATTTGAACAATGAACTTCATTCAGTTCCTGTTCCTGTATATTCCTGCAGCTGAATATACAATGCACATGCAGACATTTGAGGCCGTAGACCATAGCTGCATTACATGTATATTTAAATTAATCTTCACAAAAACAATGAAAGTAATGCATCTATCCCAAAGTGATTGATTTTATGATCATAAACTGTTAAAATATATATTATAAATGTCAGCTTGATTCTCTTTTTGCAAAATTACTTATCGTAGGAAAATAAAATTTGATTTTAATGCCCTTGTTACACGTTACATGTATTTACTATAGTAATAACTATAAATTGGGAATAATTACATGCAACTAACCCTAAAGCTAACATGTAGTTAATCAATATTACTCACTCTTAAATGTATAATTACACTGTAAAAGGGACACTTTAAAATAGTATAACCAGATTGCCTTCTATTGGAATGAATTGCTTTGTTGGTATTAATCACAGTATAACCATTTGATTTAGACCTCTTAGTGCTGACATTTACTCTATTCAAAAGAGCTATGACAACATGTTTTATACAATTACATGTAATCTATGGAAAACTTATTCACTTAAGGAAAACACATTTAATTTCATTATGACACAACAAATACAAGAGGTAGTGTCAATGTCATTTGGTGTTTTCATGAAACAGAAAATGCTTGTGTTTAACCACAGTTTCCATCACTGCATATCTTTCAGACTTCCTTTATTTTGAAGAAATCTTGCCTAGGGCATTCTCTACACCAGGAGATCTAGAATCAGAAAACGAGCTCTGGCATCAAAAGACTCCTTTGAATTTTCATTTGATGACATTCTGCCAGTAAAGCGAGAGCAGTTTCCTCCACTCATTACACACTTGTTGTATTGCTCATTAATACACTGTGCCGATAAGCAGACTAAATGCTGTGCCAAAAGCATAATTAATAAATAAGTATAATTCATGCGGGTGAGCCAGTTTAACCTTCATCCTGCGGAGCCGAAGTGTGTGTAAAAACAGGATGAGGAAATAGAAATGTCCTCTTCATGTGGTGACTAACTGCTACATGACTTTGCCAGGATCATCACTGCAGAAACAGGAAGCAGAATAGTGACCCAACAGTATTCCTTTCTTTCACTCAGACACACGAGTGACCCAACAGTATTCCTTTCTTTCACTCAGACACAAAAGTAACCCAACAGTATTCCTTTCTTTCACTCAGACACACGAGTGACCCAACAGTATTCCTTTCTGTCACTCAGACACACGAGTGACCCAACAGTATTCCTTTCTGTCACTCAGACACACGAATGACCCAACAGTATTCCTTTCTGTCACTCAGACACACGAATGACCCAACAGTATTATTTTCTGTCACTCAGACACACGAATGACCCAACAGTATTCCTTTCTTTCACTCAGACACGCAAGTGACCCAACAGTATTGCTTTCTTTCACTCAGACACGCAAGTGACCCACATTTCTGCTCTGTTATCTGTGAATCCCTCTCAGTGGTCCTGAGGCGGATACATATTGTTGTTGTTTTTTTGCGTTGCTGCTGAGCTTGAGCTGATAAAGATGGGTTGGCCATTTGACTTGCAAATAGGATAGAGAAAACTTTGCTTCTGTTTGGAAGCTGTGTGCATTTACCAGACCCATACAATATAACACAATAGATATGATAGCTAATAAGGAAAAGTTTAAAGGCACATTTTCCTATGAAGACAGGTTCAGGTATACCCTACTTTATAGAGACAAAATCTCCCCACAAAGATGGCAATATCTGAAATCCTTGTCCTTGTGGGGATATTTATTGGTCCCCATGACGAATACAGCTTATAATTCATACTAAGTGATGTTTTTTGAACATGTAAAAATACAGAAAGTTTTCTGTAAATGTTCAAATAAAAAGGAGCAGTTTCTTCCATTTCTGGGTCCGGAAGAGGGCCCGGAGAGCAGTCAGAGGAGAGAATCCTCACAACTCTCATCCTCCTCTTCTATCACCAGCGGGCAGCAGCGTGCAGTTCGAGATCAAGCCTCCTTCTGCGCCCCCTGCCCTGTGGAACCAGGTAAGTGTTGCCCAGCACACTCAGACCCCGCAGCGGTCTGCCTCCCAGAGAGAGCCTCCAGCGTTCCACCTCGCTGCCCCACTGCGGGTACGCCTACAGTCCCTCTGGCACCACTTGTACAGTCTCAATTCCCTCTGAGCTGAACGTGGCGGAGCGTCCGGCGCCAGGCCTTTATCCGTTGAATCCTTGAGAACCAGGTCTAGGCTGGTTTCCATATGTGCGACCCTGCGGGGATCCCATATGTGTTTCTTCCATGGCTGCTCTTAAACGGAAGCCTGTGTCTTTCCCTTGGGCTAAGTCACCCAGTATATTATATGCAGTACATGCTTCGGGTTAGTCCATATGTTTTTCTCCACATAACCCCTTCGGGGAAGAATGTGGGTTCTGCAGCATTCTCCTTCCTAACGGAAAGGGCACGCTTTCCCAGTGTTATCGAATAGTCTCACTGTATGGGTTATCACGGAACAGCAGTGAGGGTCTCTCTCTGTGTAAGCCCTCTCCTATCATCCTGCCAGGCAAGAAGGGGCAAGAGGCTTACACAGGGTGCTGGATGGGGTAAGCAGTTGTGTCCCTTTGGTAGGGATTCATATTTGTCGGAGTGACCGACCGAATAGGAACGTCTCGGTTAGGTATCATAAACCCTCGTTCCCCGTCGTCCCGTCGCCACATCTGCTGCAGCCCTGCTGGGGCAGCCAGGTCACCGGCTCGGCTCCTCAGCAAAAATCTGAAGTGCAATCACACCTGCTGCTCATTATATACCCGCGCTGCGTGGCAGAGCAGCTGCTGCAAATGATTGCACACCAATGTGCATTGGCTCGTTTAGTTTCACTCGAAGTAGATCGGCCTCTCTAGAGAGATTCCTATTTGTCGGTCACCGGCGTGGCATCTCCATTCCCTTCTTCAGGGAACGAGGGTTACCATACGTAACCGAGACGTTACCGACATTCTTTAAAATATCTTCTTTTGTGTTCAGCAGAAGAGAGAAATTCATACAGGTTTGAAACAACTTGAGGGTGAGTAAAGGATGACAGTATTTTATATCCACAAAAAAAGAATATTTTAGTTCCCTTTCGTTGTCACTCCGAGTTACGTCGGATGACGACGAATGGGGTTTCGCTTAGAAAGCCTATCAGCTTCGAGTATTACAAAACGAGCCTATGGCAAAGAAATGCCATGGGTCTGCGGAATTTGCATGACGTAACTCCGCCCCACCTCGTGGGTATAAAAGGAGGAAGTCCGCAACAGCAGTTTATGTTTTCGCTTCGGAGCCAAGTGTATTCTTCTCTCCACAAGCCATCTCTGAATTGTCAGCTTTACAAACGAGTGCCTCGAGTGTTGGTGTGACGGCGATCTTCAGCGAGAGCGTGCTTCCTGCTGATCTGCTGCAGTGATCTGCCAGTCGGCGCGTTTCTCCCCGGGTGCTTCAACACTTGAGTTTTCTCACTAAAAGAGCTTACACGCGGCACGTCTTTTTAAAGATGCCTCGCCCGTGTACTTCTGGTTGCGGCAGATTGGTATTGGACTCTGATGGGCACGAGCGTTGCATAGTATGTTTGGGCATTGATCATGCTAGAGCAGCGCTCGTGGATGACTCATGTTCTCTCTGTGGGAACATGACCATCGCGTCATTGCGGTCGAGACTCAGTGAACTCGCAAGAGTGAGAGTCCCCTCATCCACCCCCCGCCCTGCGGCTGGTGGCCAGGGTGACCTGAGGGTAACGGTCTGGAACAAGGCGCCGACTATGTGTCCGCGACCCCAGCCCCCCTCTTCAATGACGGTGCCCGCTAGTGAGCGGCCGATTCCCGCGGGTCTACCCTCTGGTGGCCCGCGTGCTTCGGTCGAAGCTACAGAGGATGATGCCATGTCTGTTGCAGCATCACTAGGTGGGTTTGATTCTTCCGGAAGTGAAGACTCGACTCAGCTGCCACCTTCCGGTGTGCATACGGCTGAGCTCGAGTCTGATCCGGAGATGACGGCCATGCTTTCCCGGGCAGCCGCGAGCATCGGGCTTGAGTGGAGGCCTCCACCCTGTCCTGAGCGCTCGCGGCTGGACGATTGGTTTTTGGGTAAGGCCTCCGACCCTCGTCCTCGGCAAACCCCAATACCTTTCTTCCCGGATGTGCATGATGAGATCTCGAAGTCCTGGAAGACCCCGTTGTCTTCCCGTGACCGCTCGTTGGTCTCATCCGCCTTTCCTCCCCTCGATGATGCAGCCGCCCGTGGGTACACTGGGCTCCCCCCGGTTGAACGCTCTGTTGCCATGCAACTATGTCCTCAGAGTGCTTCTTCTCGTGGCGAGCCTAAGCACCCATCCAAAGCCTGTAGATTTTCGTCGACCTTGGTGGCGAAGTCTTACAGAGCGGCGGGACAGGCGGCTGCGTCACTGCATGCTATGGCCACTCTGCAGGTCTACCAGGCCCAGATGCTCAGAGACATGCACGAGGGTAGGACAGACCCAGGGCTCTTCAATGAGCTGCGCGCCGTGACCGACATTGCTCTCCGGGCGACGAAGGTTACCGCGCGCTCCCTGGGTCTGGTGATGTCCACAGCCGTGGTCCAGGAGAGACATCTCTGGCTGAACCTGGCTGACATGCGGGACGCGGAGCGGACCCGTCTGCTTAACGCCCCCTTGTCCCAGGCCGGCCTCTTCGGCGGTGCGGTTGAAGACTTTGCCCAACAGTTTTCAACCGCCCAGAAACAGACCGAGGCCATAAGACACATTCTGCCCCGCCGGCCAGCTGCTGCCTCCACCCAGCGGGCCGGGCAGACGCCTCGTCCTGTTTCCCGCCGAGGGCGCCCTCCTGCGGCTCCCGCCCCTCCCGCCCGGCCCACGCAGCAGCCTCCACCCCGGGCCGGTCGCGGAGGAAGCCGTAAGAAGGCGCCACAGCCCTCTCCCACCCCGCCCCCCGCTAAACGCCGGGCCAAGCGGCGCTCCTGAGACGGGCTGCTCAGGGAAGATGGTCGTTTTTCAGGAGATGGTAGCAGGACCACTCCTTCCCCCGGTGGAGGGCCGGGGGAGAATCTTTTGTTCTCCGCTCCCCGCTGCTCACCCACGGGTGGGCAGCACCCTAAAGTGGTTAAAGTCAGAAACGACCCTCTCTTCCCTGAGCTCACAGAGTTCTCGGGCGACACAGAGCGCCGCCCACAAGCCGTGCTCTCCTCGCCCCCCTCTGTCCCAGAGGCGGTTGACAAGGCGTGCCGTCCACGGACCGCTTCGCCCCTGTCCCCCTCTGTCGCCAGACCCCTGGCAGAGCAGGCCCCCGCGGGACGACCAGCCTGGTCCTCCCCTGGCCCCCTCTGTCAGGGCGCGGTTGGTAACTGTGCCCCCACACCGGGCTGCTATGCCGTCCACGTCTGGGCCAGTTACTCCGCTTCGCTGCCCCTCCGGGGGGACGCCTGTCGTCCGCTTGATCCCGCTGGTTCAGTTCCTGGGAGCCTGGTTAGAGCTTCCCCGTCTGTCCCGCTGGATCGCGCGCACCATCAGGCTCGGCTATGCGATTCAGTTCGCACGGTCTCCTCCCCGCTTCAGGGGAGTCCGCTCCACTTTGGTCGGTGGCAATGCCCCTATCATGAGAGCAGAGATTGCCACCCTGCTGGCGAAGGGTGCAATCGAGACTGTCCCTCCAGCCGAGATGAGGTCCGGGTTCTACAGCCCCTACTTCATTGTCCCCAAGAAAACCGGTGGGTTACGGCCAATTCTGGACTTGCGCGTGCTGAACCGCTCCCTTCACAGGCTGCCGTTCAAGATGCTCACCGCCAAACGCGTTCTCGAATGCGTGCGGCCCCAGGATTGGTTTGCAGCGATCGACCTGAAGGACGCCTACTTTCATGTCTCCATTCTTCCTCGACACAGACCGTTCCTACGGTTTCCTTTCGAGGGGCAGGCATACCAGTACGCGGTTCTCCCTTTCGGGCTAGCCCTGTCTCCTCGCACCTTCACGAAGGTCGTCGAGGCTGCCCTTGTTCCCCTTCGGGAACACGGGGTTCGCATCCTGAGTTATATCGATGACTGGCTGATCCTAGCTCACTCTCGAGATCAGGTTTGCGAACACAGGGACCTAGTGCTCCGGCACCTAGCTCGTCTGGGCCTTCGGGTCAACTGGGAGAAGAGCAAACTTTGCCCCGTGCAGAGGATCTCTTTTCTCGGTATGGACATCGACTCGGTCGCCATGTCCGCGCAGCTTACGAGCGAGCACGCGCAGTCACTGCTGACTTGCCTGAGACATCTCAGGAGCAAGAATGCGGTTCCACTGAAACTTTTTCAGAGGCTCCTGGGGCATATGGCATCTGCAGCCGCGGTCACGCCGCTCGGATTGCTTCATATGAGACCGCTTCAGCTTTGGCTTCGCGACCGAGTCCCGAGGTGGGCATGGCATCAAGGCACGCTCCGGGTACCAGTTACTCCGACCTGCCGTCAGTTCCTCACCCCGTGGTCGAACCTCAGTTTTCTCAGGGCGGGTGTCCCCCTGGAACGAGCTTCCCGGCATGTTGTGGTCTCCACGGATGCCTCCACCACGGGCTGGGGCGCCATGTGCAATGGACATGCTGCTGCGGGCTCCTGGACAGGACCCCAGCGGCTATGGCATGTCAATTGCCTCGAGTTGTTGGCAGTACGCCTTGCCCTGCACCGCTTCCGGGCGTTGCTCAGGGGTCAACACGTACTAGTCCGCTCAGAAAATACCGCTACTGTAGCGTACATCAACCATCAAGGTGGTCTACGCTCCCGCCGTATGTCACAACTCGCCCGCCACCTCCTTCTATGGAGTCAGAAGCATCTGAGGTCGCTTCGAGCCATTTTCATTCCCGGAGCCCTGAACTGTGCAGCCGACGAGCTCTCACGGCTTCAGCCCCTCCCTGGAGAATGGCGACTCCATCCCCAGTCGGTTCAGCTGATTTGGGACCAGTTCGGGGACGCACAGATAGATTTGATTGCCTCTCACGACTCGACCCATTGCGCCCTGTATTTTTCCCTGACTGAGGGCACGCTCGGCACGGATGCACTGGCGCACAGCTGGCTGCCGGGCCGCAAATATGCGTTTCCCCCAGTGAGCCTTCTTGCGCAGACCTTGCGCAAGGTCAGGGAGGATGAGGAGCAGGTCATTTTGGTCGCGCCGTATTGGCCCGGCCGGACCTGGTTCCCCGAACTTGCACTCCTCGCGACAGCACCTCCCTGGCCCATTCCTCTGAGGAAGGACCTTCTTTCTCAGGGACGGGGCACCCTGTGGCACCCTCGCCCCGATCTCTGGAGCCTCCACGTGTGGCTCCTGGACGGCTCGAGGTAGGTTTGAGTACCCTTCCACCAGCGGTGGCGGCTACCATCACTTCCGCTAGAGCGTCGTCCACGAGACACGTCTATGCGTTGAAGTGGAACCTCTTCGTCGACTGGAGATGCTCTCCGGAGATGCTCGATCAGCGTTGTGCTTTCCTTCCTTCAGCAAGGGTTGGAGCGAAGGCTGTCTCCCTCCACCCTTAAGGTCTATGTTGCCGCCATTGCCGCACATCATGACCCCGTCGAAGGTAAGTCGGTAGGGAAGCACGACCTGGTCATCAGGTTCCTGAGAGGAGCGAGGAGACTAAATCCTCCTCGTCCTCCTCTCGTTCCCTCTTGGGATCTCTCAGTGGTTCTAACTGCCCTGAAGAGTGCTCCCTTTGAGCCCCTGCAATCAGTTGAGCTTAAGTTCCTGTCAATGAAGACAGCGCTCCTGGTTGCACTGGCCTCCATCAAGAGGGTAGGGGACCTGCACGCATTCCCCGTCGACGAAGCGTGCCTGGAATTCGGACCGGCTTTCTCTCACGTGATCCTGAGACCCCGGCCCGGATATGTGCCCAAGGTTCCTACCACTCCCTTTCGGGACCAGGTGGTGAACCTGCAAGCGCTGCCCCCGGAGGAGGCAGACCCAGCCTTGGCACTGCTCTGTCCAGTACGCGCTCTTCGCGCCTATGTAGACAGGACGCAGTGTTTCAGGACCTCAGACCAGCTCTTTGTCTGTTATGGTGGGAAGCTGAAGGGAAAGGCTCTCTCCAAGCAAAGGTTGTCTTACTGGATAGTGGACGCCATTGCCTTGGCATACCAGCAGCAAGGTCGACCGTGCCCCCTTGGTGTGACGGCCCACTCCACCCGGAGTGTGGCATCCTCTTGGGCTCTAGCGCATGGCGCCTCGCTAACAGACATCTGCAGAGCTGCAGGCTGGGCGACACCTAACACATTCGCCAGATTCTATAATCTCAGAGTGGAGCCAGTGTCCTCTCATGTACTCGCTTCAACTAGCTAGTACCGGACCCGCTCAGGTGTCTTCGCTTGCTCGCCATTCCACTCCACGGACTGGATACGTGCGATATTCTCCTCAGGTGAGCTTTTCCGAAAGCCCTGAGCTCCTCCAGCACTCCTGACGTCGGCACCAGTGTCTCTTGCCTGCGCGTCGGCTAGGTGCCTCCCGTGTGCATGGTCCCTCCCCTGAGCGACCCCCACATGTGTATTTCCACTGTAAGCCTCTCTGAGCATGTGTCTTTCCCTTGGCAAGCCACCTTGCCACCCCTGGGGTTGAAATATTCCACCTGCGGCTGGACACCCCAGTGTTCTCCATATGTTTCCTTCGGGTCATATGTGTATTCTCTAAGTCCCCCCCCTCTGGGTTGGCATTAATTGCATACTTCCCCTAGCTTGGGATATGCTTCCCAGTGTACCTTGGTATTCCTGTGTTAAATGGAGTCCTTCGTCCAGTCTATGACAGGGATCTCGATTTACGCAGGGCACTGGAAGACAGCTGAGAAGGTGGCGTGATTAGACTGGTAACCCCATTCGTCGTCATCCGACGTAACTCGGAGTGACAACGAAAGGGAACGTCTCGGTTACGTATGTAACCCTCGTTCCCTGAGTAGGGAACGGAGACGTTACGTCTGCCTGCCACTTTCCGCTGTACCGCGGGGATCGCCTGAGCTCAGTCTTGGCTCCTCAGCGAAGAAACATAAACTGCTGTTGCGGACTTCATCCTTTTATACCCACGAGGTGGGGCGGAGTTACGTCATGCAAATTCCGCAGACCCATGGCATTTCTTTGCCATAGGCTCGTTTTGTAATACTCGAAGCTGATAGGCTTTCTAAGCGAAACCCCATTCGTCGTCATCCGACGTAACGTCTCCGTTCCCTACTCAGGGAACGAGGGTTACAAACGTAACCGAGACGTTTTGTTTGCTGTTTTTTCACACATAGAATGCAATGCCATGTACATTTTAAGTATGTCTTTAATCTGAATGTGACTCTACAGTCAGTTCATCAGCTTCATCAGTAAGTTTAGCTCAGGAATAATGTGTTTGAGGAAATGGGCTGTTGGTTGGCAACAAAGCTGTAAATGATCACTTACAATGAAAACAAAGAACAACAGCATAAAGTAAACAGTCTAACCAACCAGTTCAGGCTCCTCAGACCCTGTCCAAATATATTCACATGAGCAAATAGCCTTTGCCCATTTTCCACTGATATTGTAAAAATGAATTCACATTTAAAAAATCCTTTGTACTTTTTAATAAGGTCTTTACATTTGTATGACTGCATTAAAAATAATGACTAAACCCAACCTTTACTCATTGCATTATCAAAGCAAATCCCAATAGGATTCATAATGACTTTTTACTGTTGCAAAACCTTCCATATGTGGCCCTAATGGGCATGAAAATGGGTTTAAACTGAGACAGGCTGTATTCCTGTGGCTTGCAAACCTCCTTTTAAAACAGAAAACAGAACAGAAAGACCACATGTCAAGACTGAACAGGAAAACTTGCACTTACATGCAAATGTTTTAGATCAGATGTTATTAACCTTAGACACACATGCTGAACACAAAAGTGTTTGATTTATTTTATAAATCCCCCGAAATGCAAACTACCTTTAATATTTTCTCCTTTCTAAATGCTCCATCCTGAACTATGGCTGTAATTTGCATGTTTTATTCATGCCATGGTGCATGCTGGGAAACTGAGTCTAGCTTCCAGCACCAGGTGGCTGAGTGGATGTGCACAGTGATTAAAAAGAAAAATGAAAATGGGAATTCATGTCAAAAAGGTTTCTGGCCCATGGTCTAGAGTGTGTAAACATGGTCAAAGGTCCTCTTTTGGAGTTTAATGGTTATGCATTTCCCACAAGTGTTTTGCATTAATTTCTGCAGTTGCAAATGAAAAAAAAAAAGAAAAAAGAAAAAACCAGACTGTCTGTGGATTACTAATTTCAACCTGCATGGAAATAACTTTACAATAATCCAAATCACAAGTGATTTTGTATGCATACATCGCTTTTTTTTTTTTACATAATTCTTCTAAAAATAACTTTCAGTTATTTCAGAACTTGCTGTTCTTTCATTTAAGACAAGCTAACAGAAAGGTTGATGGCCTGTATCCTTTAAGTGTAGAAGCAGAACACAGTCTCTGCCAGAAGATCATTCCACGTTTACAACACCATCTGCACCACTAACCTGAGAGTCAGTTAATGTTTCTTTAGAAAACAAAATGCTCAAGACCTAGCCTTAACTGCCTGACAAAGATGCCATAGAGTCCATAGAAGTCCGACAGAGGCAGTGAAGTAGTGTGAAAATGAAGTGCCTGTTTTGTAAATGCTTTGAAAGGCATCCTTGTATGCACTTGTACTGCATTTGAATAAAATATGCATCATTATCGGGCTAAAGCTGGGATGTGTTAACCATGACACACTTTCTTCTAGCTCATTAATGTACCAAGATCTTGTCAAATTCTGTATATTGTCACAATCCATCGCCAAGGCAGTTACCACTGCAGAGAGTTAACTGCTATTTTGATGATAATAAAGTTTCACCTTTGACATCCTAAATAAATGTTTGTTTTTTCTTTGCTGTGCACTAATTTCATTTCCAGGCTACTGAAAAGTCTGTGTCAGACTAATTATAATCACGCAAATTATCATTTGCTTTAGTGTCATTGAATACTCATTGACAGGCTATTTCATGCCAAAGTGCTTCAACAGTCACTTATCAATTTCAGTTTAACAAAAACAAAACATTTGTTGTAAATAATTTTGCTCTGAAAGAAGAATTTTTGCATATAGCAGAAAGTAGATAAAAAGCCAAGAAAACACTGAAGAATTGGATCACGATACTGTAACTATTACATACAGAGGTTTTACAGTGACTCTAAATTAACAATTATTTGCCATTAGCAGATTACCAGATTACCAGACTACCAGAGAAAGCATGCTTTCAGGCCCACCGATGGTCCACTGGGTGAACTGGTAGGGCTGGGTCCCACTTGGTCAAAATCGCTTCTGTTTGGTGCCTCCTTGGTAGTTTGTGCCCTATGCAAACTGCATACTCCACATATAGGGAGCGGCGGTGTTGCATGCTTTTAACAATTAAATAAGTTAATGGAAAATGTAAGTGCTTGTAGATGAAAAGGTGTTCGTTATTGAATGTGGTGAGCAAAGATGAAGTGTAGGTGAATACTTTCTTTGTTAAAGGGACAATGTGTAGTTTTTTAGGTATTTTATTATCTAAAATCAATATATTTATTCATAAATATGTCCTCAAAGGTGTACAAATACCTCTGCCAATGATCTAACTTATCCTCGTAAACGAAGAATTTATTATCTTTATATACATGTGACGGGTAGGTCCACGGAGGCTTCCATGTCGTTCCGCCATCTTGAAAAACTATAGTAACAGAGAAAGTCAAAGAGTACTAGGCCAACGCGTTTCCACAACGCGTTTTCGTTCAGAGCCAGCGTCACGTGACTGAAAGCAGCAGAAACGGAATAGTAGATTAGTGAGAGGCGCTTGTCACGGCCCCGGCAAGTCAGTCAGTAATTCATACTGTAACATTCGTTTGTTCGTTGTGTCAAGTTGCAGTTTGTTTGAAATAACAAACCTGTTCACCCGAAGGAAAACTTGACAGAGTGCTATTAGAAGACATCCTGTCATAGCTTTTTGGTACATAACAGCTACCGTAGATGCAACACGCATTTGAAAAAGCGAGGCGCTGGAGAGCACAATTAGTTAGAATGCAAAATACAATTTCACAGCTAGATGGGAGAAATTCCTACACATTGTCCCTTTAAAGCATAACTTAAAAATAAATAACAAGTTCTTCTTAATAATAGGAAAACATTGTTAGACTGATTAGCAAGAATGTTAAAAAAGGATATGATGCAATATTTTAATGAACATATGTAAAATTAATGAGTAATATGACTAAACTCATTAGTAAAAATGTGCATAGTGTGGTCTGAAGCTTAAATCTAATGTTTTTTGAATTTTGTAAAAATTAATGTTTTCAAGCTTCCAGGCAAGGCATAAAATGAAAATTTTCTGTGTCTTAAGCAGGCCACAAGCAGTGTTTTATAACAATTTTTTGTAAGTAAATGAATCGTGAAAGAAAATGCTAGATCTGATTTGTTGTCATTTGCCAAAGCCTTAAACTCATTCTTGTAGCTCAATCAGTAGAGCATGAAGTTAGCTATTCCAAGGTCAGAGGTTTGATGTTTCCAAGAAATGCGTGAACTAATGAAATTAATAACTTGAACTCAATGTAAGTTGCTTAGGATAAAAGCGCCTGCTTTTATAAAAGTGTGTTTTTTTCATAAATGTAAAACGCACTTTCTTTGTAGACTTGTACAGAAGCACTTTTTATGCTTAATAAATAAATAAATGTGTGTGCTTTGCTCATGTTTTGCGTGAATTGCATTATATAAGTTGCATACATTTATATTCCAGAAAATATGATACTCTTGTTACGGTACGTGGTGTAGTGAAAAGCACGATGAAGACGGAGAATAGGAATAACAGTATTTAATATAAAAACTCAGGAGACACTCACTTAAACAACATAACATTAACGAGAACGGACAAAGACTGAGGGAGAACACAGGGTATAAATGCATGGGCAAACAAAAGAAGCTGATTAGTGAATGACAAGGAACAGGTGAATGAAATGACTAATCGAACAGACTGGGGGAAACTAGGTCACTGGACTAAACCAAAATGAAACGTAATGAAGGGGGCAACACAGAACATAAATGTTACAACTCTAGAGATGCAGAAAATGACATCCGGAGTTAAAATGCTGATTGGGTGCTGCTGGCACCACAAGGACATATACCGAGGTCTTGACTATAGACTATCCTGAGCTAAATCCATTTAAATATTTTTGGATCCCTCCAAGAACATTGCTCATTGGCAAAACATCTACTACTCTAATGAAATATTTTTGATTTTGATTTTATTTAAATATTACTAACAATATAGAAGTCATTTGGTAACACTTTATAATAACTGCATGTTGTTAATCATTAGTTAAGCATTAGTAAACAGTTGAATCATCATTTATAAAGCATTGATATACATAAATAAGCAGTTCATAAATATAGCTAAGCTATTAATGTTTTAATCTTGATTTATAAGCATATCTATGATGTGTTTAATCATTTTATTTTCATCCTTTTTAATGATAAATTGATCATTTCGAAATGAAGTATTCATTAATCATTTACTTACACTTTCTAAATGATCTTGTGAACCACTGACAACTCCTAAATAACTGGTTTGTAAATAATGCAATACTTCATTTAGAAATGACAAATTGATCATTAATACATTTCATTATTTTCAATTAATGAAAATATAACTAATACAAACATTAAACATAAAAAGCATTTACAGCTGTATTTATAAACGGCTTATTAATGTTTATTAATGCTTAATAAATTATGAATGAACTGTATACTAATGCCTAACTAATGTTTAACAGTGTGCAGTTATTATAAAGTGTTTGATAAAGTCATTTTTATGTTTAATGTATAAAAATCTGCCTGTGATGGTATTTTGACTAGCTGAGAACTTGTGAAGTGCTTATAAAATGTGTAAAGGAGTCAAAACAGCGGCAGTAATCCCTCTGTAACACAAACGAAGATCTGCTGTGAGGACACGCGGTTCTGACGCCTGTACCGAACTGTGATGGGCAAACTCGCGACTATGACGAGAAAAAAAAGCGATATGCGTGAGCATTCTGTTCTTTTTAGAGTCTCATCTTCTTGTTTTTGGTTCGTTTAGATGTCTTTGGTCTGTGTTGCGTTCATATTTCATTCAAACTGTGGACCGAGATCTTTTCAGTGGTCTCGGTCCGATTGGGGTTTGGATGGCAGCGTTCACACTTATTCAAATGAACCGCACTAACAGAGTGACCTCATCAGGGTTCACTTTAATCCAACCAAACATGCCAAGTGTGCGCACACTCTTAGAGGCTTAATACATTTTCATATCAAATTTGGTACAGTAGGCTTCACAGGGTTAAACTGGGCTGGAAGAAGATGTTTTCAATTCGAAAAGATTAATGACTTCCAGAACAAACACACTGCACAGTATGCAACAAAAGAGTTCTAATTTGTTGCATACTATATATCTGACCACAAACTGCCACATACCCAGATGGCCAAAAAATTGTAAGAGTTGAAGCAGGCATTTGGTGATGGATGCAAACAGCCAGCAAGCTCTAACTCTGTCAATGAGCAGGGGCCTCATTTATAACCATTGCGTACGCACAAAACAGGCCCTGAAAGAGGCGTACGCCACTTCCGACGCACAAGTTGTGATTTATAAAAACAAACTTGACGGGAAAATTTGCGCACATGCACGCAAACTCTGACCCATGCGTACGAACATTTTGGAGATGGAGCAGTTTGGCGACACCGATGGTGAGCTGGAGTTACATGTCTTTTTGGTCACTTTTAGACAGAAAATCTAAAGAAAATTATACATATACAGAAAGATAATACAAATATAATTTCACTCACCAACATCCATCCCTTCTTAAATGTCCGCGCCAGCGAGCGCGTTGGGCCGTTTAGTGAAACTGACGCATATATAGCCGTAAATCTTCATTATAAGTCCTAATCATAATACAATACAATACAATGTTTATTTATAGAGAACAGTTTAAAAACAACAGAGGTCGACCAAAGTGCTGTACACAGCAGTCATAAATACAGTGCATGTTCACAAAAGCAGTTTAAATAAATAAAATAATGATTTAAACTATGTTTTACTTCTGATGTAAACATGTAGATTAAATAAGCCATTCTGATTAATGGATTTAAACACTTAAATTACATGAAATCATTACAGAGAAGTTACAACATTTTTTATATTCAATAAATAGAAATAATTCTTTCGAACACTTTTCCTCTGGCATGCTGTGTTTTAATGTTTTAACTACAGAGATAATTGATTATCATGATAATAGCAGATTGTCTGAGAAAATTGTTTTGTGCAAATAATGCACAACAAGATTGATCTGTTTCCATTAAAAATATAAATCAATTAAAAATACTCTTTGGCCAGTGGAAAAGATATTTCAGAGAAAGTTTTTCTCAATTTGATTTATTTATTCAAAAACAAGGCAAGGATAGGCTACTAAATTATTTTATTAATGTAACTAATGTGACAGCACATCCGCATTTCATATTTTCCTAATGTCTTGTACCGTTAAACATGTTATCACGTGGATGAATAATCATATGCAAATGATATGCTGATGAGGATATGCATAGTAAAACTAGGCGTTTTAAGCTCCATATACGGCTGTTTCGGGGAGGAGACGCATGTGCGCACAATCTTCCGCTAACTGGGATTTATAAAGTGAATTCAGCGCAGATTCTGGCGTACGCACAGTTTTATAAGTCTAAATATTTTTTTTGCGTACGCCATTTTTGGCTTTCTGGCGCACGTACACTTTTAGTAAGGATCCTACGCACAGTTTTATAAATGAGGCCCCAGGTGTCTGCATATTATGAGCCATGTAATTAATTAGTTATTCAGCACGACAGTAAACTGCACACTGTAAGAACTCATTCAAGATGTGGTTTCTCCCATGCTTTCCTTTTTCATAGAGGAGGCGTTTCGTTTGATATTTCCTATCATCTGCCTGTTTTCTTCTGATGTATGGTGGTCAACCAGTCACACATCATGTCTGCAGCTGAGGCTGGTGCTGAAGCTCCACATGAGTGATGTCTGCTGTTTTCATCCTCTTCCCTGCCTTAAGCGACGTGGAAGAAACCTTTAAATGAGGCCTGCTTTCAAGTCGTCCCAGAGTGCACATCTCTAATATCAGCATTTTCGAACAGCCTGACAGGCGTTTCGCTCGATACATTGCTCAGGCTGGGAGTCTTGCTTTCGGAGCAGAGCACCTGTCTGGATGTCTGGCACTCTTTGCCCTGAGCTAACCACCTGGCATATGAGTATTTACTTTGGGGCAATTCAGAAGTGCTCAAGGCCTGATCTTGGGGGGGGGGGGGATCGCTGGCAATGATGAAAAGGAATCCAGGTGCTGTTAAATAATTAGCAACAAAGGAGCTAACAACAATAGCAGCACTTATGCGCTCTTCAAGGCTTCTCCAATAAATGCTAATCATCTATCACCTAGTTTCTCAGGCTAGCCTTGAAGAAAGCAATATCAAATAAATCAAAAAGATCATAAAATGTAGCTGAGTAGCAGTTATCGGAGAAGCCGTTATTATAGCCAATAGACACGCAGTGAAATTATGGGGCACATGATAATTTGATATCATGAATAAATCAAATAATCATCAGCACGCAGTAACTCTTCTTTTCTGATCCTTTGAACAGTGCTGGAAATCTCATGAGCTATAGTGTAGATAAGACTTCAGAGAGTCACGTGTTTCTTTAGAGGAGATGTATGACATGGTAAAACCTCTCATTTTAACCAAAATCCTTAAACACAATTTGAGATTTATCAATTTCCATTTATTAACTTTTTTTAAAGGGATAGTTCACCCAAAAATAAAAAAAAATCTGTCATAATTTACTCACCCTCATGTCGTTCCAAACCCGATAGACTTTTGTTCATCTTTGGAACACAGATGAAGATATTTTTGATGAAATCTGAGAGATTTCTGTCCCTCCATTACTATTATCACTTTGACGCTTCAAAAAATTGATGAAGAGATCGTAAAACAAATCCATTACGCAGCACGTTTGAGCTTCAGCAAGAACCAATGGGGTTCATTCTCGTGTTACGCAGCACGTTTGAGCTTCAGCAAGAACCAATGGGGTTCATTCTCGTGTTACGCAGCACGTTTGAGCTTCAGCAAGAATCAATGGGGTTCATTCTCGTGTTACGCAGCACGTTTGAGCTTCAGAAAGAGGTTTGTTCTCGCTTGTCAAGCAGATTCAGTTGATCTTCTGTTTGTTCGCTCATCAATGTTTATATGTGAATATAAGCCTAAATTAAATTGGTTCATCATATAAAGCAATAGAGTCTATTCAGAAAATTCAATTCATATGTATTCGTTTTACAATCTCTTTAGAAACTTTTTAAGCGTCAAAGTGGTAGTTGTGTAGCTGTCAACAGAGGGACCAAAAACGTTAATTTGTGTTCCAAAGATGAACGAAAGTCTGAGGGTGACATGAAGGTGAGTAATTAATGACAGAATTTTTATTTTTGGGTGAACTATTCCTTTGAGGTGAATGCTTTTCTTTGCACTCAGATTGCTGCATATTAACTATTACTGTCCTTTGAAACTGCATACAACTAAAACAAATCATGGATTTATAATTAGAGTACAATGGATCTAAACATCCATTTGTTGTACTATCATTGCAAATTGTAAAAGTATATTACTACCATTGAAAAATTATCATTGAAACGCAATGTTGGTTTTTCCTTTAATTCAAATAGAGTAATAATTGTCTGCAAGCAAAGGAATAGTTTTAATGAGTCATAATAAGTAGTCATAATGAGTAATAATTAGCCATCAGTAATGAACTATATGGATAAGTGACCTTGATAAAATGCAGCCAATAAGGCTGTGGTAATAAAAGCTTTCCCTCTGTCTAGCCTATTCCTGCCCCATGATAGCACATTTCCAGGTGCAAGGTTTGGAAAGAAGCCAACGCATCTATGCTCTCCAACGACTGATGGCGCAGCATGCAATAACATTTCTCTGCCAGGAACATGTGCTCCAGTGATGTGCTATTTGGCAGCCAGAGCGCATCCCTTATCGTCTGTGAAATTTGTACTATTGCATCTCTGAGCATATTTACCCAGCATTTATTATTTTTTAGGTTTTATAGTAATTGATTGTAGGTTTACACGTGGTATTAGACTATTAGGAAAATCATCTAATTTAACACATAATCATATGTTTAATTAATATGTCTAAATAATGTATGGAATTAAAAGGAGATTAAACCCAACAATGAAAATTCTAATGTTGTTCCAAATGATAGCTGTATAGTGATAATGTCTTTGATGGACTGGTGGCACTAATCATCAAACCTGACACCGGTTTTGGAGGTGAACACAAATGTGATTGAGTTTCGGCAGAGAGAAATACCATCAGAGAATAACAGAAATCATACAGACTATGATCATTTTAATGTGTTTTTGGTCTCAGCATATAGACCAAGGTTTGGAATGATATGAAGGTATGGAAAAAGAGTCATTTCATTTTTTGAGTAAACCATTATTTTAATTGAAATCTTGATCTGGGGTTGATGAAGCTGTATTCCATTATAATGTTGAAAATGTTTGTACCGTTTTCTCTTCAAAGGTCACCAAAGCCCCTGCAATAGATGTGAAGAGAATTTAATTTGTTATTGAAGCCATCCAATTACTTTGATGACTGTGCCAGGACACAGGCAGTGAGAAAGCCAGAGGTGCCAATAGTCAAAGCAGTATGATGAAGACTGCATGGGCACCAACTGAGCTAGCGCATTCTTGCACCACATCGCCATGACCCATAGTTCTCAACTCTTAATTGAGTTGGTGATAAGTTCTTTAATTTTGAAAGTGATGGCCAGCTGGGACAGAATCAATTAAACCTACTGTGGTGTGGGAGTCACAGAATCCACGAGCCCATGATTATCTCCCACAACCCCGAAAGGATCATCACATTTACAGATAAGGAGGAGGCAGATCAGACTGCACTCTTTATTTGGAAATGGTATAAGATTAAGTCACATTTTCAAATGTAGCTCCACTGAATAATCCAACTTGATTGCCATTTGGATGCCATCTATAAATCTGGTCATTTCTGATATCTGAAAATAAAATGTCATATCATTAAGTCTAACCTTACTAAAACTACAACAATGAGTTGTACTGTAGTCATGTTGTTGTAGGACACCATGGTAATCATGGAAAAATATGCAGCCGCAGGAACAAAAATTGTTTCTCTTTTAATTGGAAGCACATATTTAATGAAAGAGAAAATTACTCATCAAAACAAACTTGTACATGGTCAAATTATTACACATAAGAAATGGAAACAATTGATTTTTATAACAATTAATGAGGTCATATTAAAAAAAATGACCATTTTGTTTCCTTCCCTGATGTCCACTTATAATGATTTAAGCTTTTGTGCAAAAATAGTCAAAACTTTTCATGACCATTTCCACCCACTCTCTGGCCCAATTAAAGACCAATTTCTCAAGCTGCTGTGCCTTTTATTTGTGTCTGATTACTGATATATTTATGTCATAGAGTAAATGTATCTTCCAAACCTTGGGTTTTTAGTTAATCTTCTTTCACCAAAAACAAGAAACAAATATTAACTTCAGGACAACAGAAGTGCTAAAATGCTAACTAATTTCCGAGGTTTAGGCCTGCAGTAAAACATCATCTCTGCAGCACTCTATAGCAGCATATGCAAATTTGGCATGAGTTTTGCAGATCAATATGTAGCAGTAAATACATTGCATTAATTGCTTAATTTTATCATATAAATGCATGGTAGTTAAGAACACCTAATATAAAGTTGGATTCTAAAATTACACAAGGGGACACGATTCAGATATTACTAGTATTCAAATGGTGTAGGTAACTTGAAACATGAAAATGAGAATCATGATTCCTACTGAGTTTTTCGACCTAGATCACCAATACTATCTCACACATTTTCCAGCCAATGCTGACAATTCCATTTTAATCGGCTTTGTCTACCTGTCTTCATTTCTGTTATGTCAGTGGCAACATTATTCACTGTCTCTGTATGCTTCTCCTTGACTCTGCCAGTCTGCCACATAGAAAACAGCTCCTGTGTATCTGCGGCTCAGGATTTTCGGAAGAATTGACCTTTCCTTTTGAGGAGGACTGCCACTGGCCGCACTCCTCTGGAGAAGGCCCATCAGGATTGAAAGACTCTTGAAAATCACATTTGAAAAGGTCAGGGCACACCCAGAATGAACTGGACCTGCTACTCTGACAAACAACATGCTATTTTTTATACCTCCATCTAGTCTGACAAGGAGGGGGGAAAAAAATTGCAAGCACTGTTTGTTAAAACACTTCAATGCACAGAGTCTCTGCATCTTTTTCCTTCAGCTTATCAAGGCGTGCATGCTTTAGCTTGGATGAAAAAAGTCACAATAAGTCCACTTTATTGGTCCTGTCTTCTGTCATGGGTGGCCATGTACAAATACTCGACGAATGAGAATATATAAACACAAACTGTCTTTATTAAATCCACAGGAGAATAAGGCAAACACAAGCACTTTACATCAACAGGACAAAGAACTGAACAGCACAGGGAGTAGCTGTACCAGACGAACAAGGGAACTAATGAGTTCATTAATCAACAACAGGTGAATTGAATGAAAGAGGCACAGATTAGGTCAATTTAGAATGACAGAACTAAACACAATAAACAAAATCCTGACAAACAGGAACTATCTGTGCATTAAAAGGTTTTATTGCATACCTTCAAGCCAATCAGAATCAAGTATTCAGACAGACCATGGTATAAAAAAGATTTATATATTCATATATATATATATATATATATATATTATAATATATATTACAGATATATATTATAGAACTTGATTGAAATGTAATATATGTCTAAAACTAAACCAGCTATAGCTTGGAAATCTGAATAGACCTGATGTCTGATTGTGTATCTAAGTGTGTTTTTTTATATATATATATATTTGGAGGTTCAGGGTCTTTAAAAATGTTCAAATCAAAAAGCTCTTTACACATGCATGAATATTTTTCTAAATGCATGTTGCCACATTGAAGTGCTGGATATAACTAGATAACTACCCTCTCATATTGACCATTCTCTCACACAATACCTCTTTAATTAGATGAGACTTCGAATGAAAAGAGCTATTATTAATTGATGCTCTTTGATACATCTTTCTTGATACCTGATTCAGTTGCAGACGCTCTTTTGTTAATACACTAAAAGCAATATAACATTTCTTGGTAACACTTTATATTACGACCCGCAAACAACTGCGTAAGTACACCGAAATTACGGTGTATGTTTCTGTAATTATAGTGTACTTATGTGGAGGTATAAGGGAACAATATGTTAAGTTTTGGGTAATAAAGGGTTAACAAGCAGATATACAACCTGCAAAGAACTTTGTAAGTAAACCGAAATTACGGTGTACGTTTCTGTAATTATAGTGTACCTCCGTGTAGGTATAAGGGAACAATATGTTAAGTTTTGGGTAATAAAGGGTACAACCAGATATACAAGCAAATTATTTATAATGTAATTATTTTAAAACTAACAGGTACTCAGTTAATGTATTCCAGGCAAAAATTGTATGTTTGTTGTATATAAAAGTTTTTTGTCACATTTCTGGCAAAATATTCTTGTGCAATGTAGTTAGAGGGTAATTTTGACATCTGTGGGTAGTAAATTAAACGTGTATATATATATACAGGTCCTTCTCAAAAAATTAGCATATTGTGATAAAGTTAATTATTTTCCATAATGTAATGATAAAAATTAAACTTTCATATATTTTAGATTCATTACACACCAACTGAAATATTTCAGGTCTTTTATTGTTTTAATACTGATGATTTTGGCATACCTCTCATGAAAACCTCAATCTCAAAAAATTTGCATATCATGAAAAGGTTCTCTAAACGAGCTATTAACCTAATCATCTGAATCAACTAATTAACTCTAAACACCTGCAAAAGATTCCTGACGGTTTTAAAAACTCCCAGCCTGTTTCATTACTCAAAACCGCAATCATGGGTAAGACTGCCGACCTGACTGCTGTCCAGAAGGCCATCATTGACACCGTCAAGCAAGAGGGTAATTTCTGAACAAATAGGCTGTTCCCAGAGTGCTGTATCAAGGTACCTCAGTGGGAAGTCTGTGGGAAGGAATGTGTTTTTTCTGCACTAAGTGTGGCAAAAAACGCTGCACAACGAGAAGAGGTGACCGGACCCTGAGGAAGATTGTGGAGAAGGACCGATTCCAGACCTTGGGGGACCTGCGGAAGCAGTGGACTGAGTCTGGAGTAGAAACATCCAGAGCCACCGTGCACAGGCGTGTGCAGGAAATAGGCTACAGGTGCCGCATTCCCCAGGTCAAGACACTTTTGAACCAGAAACAGCGGCAGAAGCGCCTGACCTGGGCTACAGAGAAGCAGCACTGGAGTACCCACAGTCAGTGATGGTCTGGTGTGCCATGTCAGCTGCTGGTGTTGGTCCACTGTGTTTTATTAAGGGCAGGGTCAATGCAGCTAGCTATCAGGAGATTTTGGAGCACTTCATGCTTCCATCTGATTTCATTTTTCAGCATGACCTTACACCTGCTCACAGTGCCAAAACCACTGCTAAATGGTTTACTGACCATGGTATTACTGTGCTCAATTGGCCTGCCAACTCTCCTGACCTGAACCCCATAGAGAATCTGTGGGATACTGTGAAGAGAAAGTTGAGAGACGCAAGACCCAACACTCTGGATGAGCTTAAGGCCGCTATCGAAGCATCCTGGGCCTCCATAACACCTCAGCAGTGCCACAGGCTGATTGCCTCCATGCCACGCCGCATTAAAGCAGTCATTTCTGCAAAAGGATTCCCGACCAAGTTTTGACTATTGAGTGCATAACTGAACATAATTATTTGAAGGTTGACTTTTTTTTTTTTGTATTAAAAACACTTCTTTTATTGGTCGGATGAAATATGCTAATTTTTTTAGATAGGAATTTTGGGTTTTCATGAGCTGTATGCCAAAATCATCAGTATTGAAACAATAAAATACCTGAAATATTTCAGTTGGTGTGCAATGAATATAAAATATATGAAAGTTTAATTTTTATCATTACATTATGGAAAATAATTAACTTTATCACAATATGCTAATTTTTTGAGAAGGACCTGTATATATATACATATGGCTGTATGTATGCACAGTATGATAAAAATTGAATTTATTGGCTTTTCTTACTTAATTTAACGTTAAGCCAAAAAAAAAAATAGTTTCTGCTATGATTTTAGTTTAGAACGTACCATGTAGTACTTAGTACTTACCTTATCACATTGTATTGCAATGACACTTAAATGTCAGGGCAAATATACTGTGTAATTAAAACATTTTTTTGTTTTGTTTTAGTAGAGTACCTTTCTCTGTAATTACTGTGCAAATAGTGTTGTTTCGTATTGTTACATAGTAAGTAGTGTTTGTTACCCGTTTCAACTGTGTATTTACAGGGTGTAACTACAAGTGTAACTCCTGCGGGCTGTAAATTAAAGTGGCGCTTGTTACCCCCTTGTTCTGTGTAGTTACAGGGTAAGTGCAGTAAATATACAATAAAGGATCCCATTTAATTTCTGACTTTTATTTTACAAAACAAATTCAAAACAAAATTTCAAAGTATTTACCCTGTAACTACACAGAACAAGGGGGTAACAAGCAGCACTTTAATTTACAGCCCGCAGGAGTTACACTTACCCTGTAAATACACAGTTGAAACGGGTAACAAACACTACTTACTATGTAACAATACGAAACAACACTATTTGCACAGAAATTACACAGAAATTACAGTATATTTACCCTGACATTTAAGTGTCATTGCAATACAATGTGAAAGTTTATATATATATATATATATATATATATATATATATATATATATATATATATATATATATATATGTTTAATTTACAACCCACAGATGTCAAAATTACCCTGTAACTACATTGCACAAGAACATATTTTTTGCCAGAAATGTGATAAAAATTGTACAACAGATGTACAATTTTTGCCTGGAATATATTAACAGAATAGGTACCTGTTAGTTTTAAAATAATTACATAATAAATAATTTGCTTGTATATCTGGTTGTACCCTTTATTACCCAAAACTTATTGTTCCCTTACACGGAGGTACACTATAATTACAGAAACGTACACCATAATTTTGGTTTACTTACGAAGTTCTTTGCAGGTTGTATATCTGCTTGTTACCCCTTTATTACCCAAAACTTAACATATTGTTTCCTTATACCTACACATAAGTACACTATAATTACAGAAACGTACACCATAATTTCGGTGTACTTACGCAGTTGTTTGCGGGTCGTAATATAAAGTGTTACCAATTTCTTCAATGAGACACATTCATCATGCATTAGAAAGAATATAACTAGTGTATGACCAAAAGATAACCTTCAATAGATGTTAGTGCTTTTGTTTATTTACTTATTTCCAGCCAAAGACTCTATAATGGACTAAACCATCATGATGATGTTGCTGGGGGGGGGGGTTTATGCTGACCTTTGAGTTATACTGAACATTGTGTCTCTGTGGTTTTTCCAAAAATACACGGTATTCTGCAAACATAGTTTATGCAATCAATCATTGAATTTTGTTTTTAATAATACATAGCTTGACTATACCTTTGACCAACCCAGTTTATAAGACACATTGTCTTAAATGTGTACTACTGTAGAAAATCCACAAAAATAATCTACAATTATGTTTCTACCTTATTTTTTCCTGTTCATTATTATTATTATTTTGTAATGTGTGAATTTTGTCATCTTGCATTTATGTTTCGACGTATATGTTTAAGCTTCAGGATAATATTTTTATAACATATTGTAAACACAACGTGTCACATTCTTATTATCGGGTTTACTGTACACAGTGCTTATGTATAACCGATCAATGTGTTGTAATGTCAGTCTGTGTTCCCCTGTCATTTCTTGTTTTTAGCAATTCCCCATTACGTCTGTTAGTCTTCCCAGGTGTCCCCGATTAACCACGTCCCCTTGTTATCTTGTTTAGCTTGTTTGCCCTTGTATTTAAGCCCTGTGTTTCAGTCCAGTCTTGGTCAGTTCTTGTTTTGTTGTGATGTCGAGGTTGATTGTTTTGTTCTTGAGTCCTGTTCCTAGTCTGAGTCTAGTTTTCAGTTTATTCAATAAAGTGTGTGCTGCATTTGGATCCTGCTTCCTCCTTGCTTCAACTGCTTTCTGCTACGGTGAAGCGGTTGAAGCAAGGAGGAAGCAGGATCCAAATGCAGCACACACTTTATTGAATAAACTGAAAACTAGACAAAGACTAGGAACAGGACTCGAGAACAAAACGACCAACCTCAACATTACGACATCAAAACAAGACAAGAACTCACCAAGACGGGACTGAAACACAGGGCTTAAATACAAGGGCAAACAAGCTAAACAAGATAACAAGGGGGCGTGGTTAATCGGGAACACCTGGGAAGACTAATAGACATAATGGGGAATTGCTAAAAGAAATGACAGGGGAACACAGACTGATATTACAACACAATGCTTATTTCCCATAATGCTATTTGTAAGGTATTTTATATTTTTTACAGAACATAATATTTGGTGCTTTGAGCCGGCATTGTATTGCTCAGAGACCCAAATCTGTTTACCGTTTTCCTCATTCTACTTATTGGTTTAATGAAGATATGAACTTGTGAAATGAAGTTAAAAACTTCTGCAGTAGAATAAGAGAGACCATGAGTGGTTGTCACAATTTTTATTCCAGTGAATGTTTCTCAGGGCTAGAAACACAAAGTATTGGCTACAAAAATATTCCTTTAATACTAATAATGTTGTGAAACTACATTATATGTCGCAGTTTGTGACATATACATACACTATGTATATGTCACAGTTTGCCAGTGTTTTTTTTTTCTGCACTAAAACTCTTATTTTATTTTATTCCATAGTCCCTGGTTTCCTCTTCTCCTTTATTGTTAGGTTCAGAATGGGATCTTTGAGAAGGAGTTGAGTGTAACACTCAGTAACCTTAGTTGCAGACAGCAAGCAACTGTTTAGCCTTTTCCACATCCCTTTTATAGATTATATGAACATGTGAACTGAAACAGCCCCAGGTTATGGCCTGTATTGTAATACACAAAGCCCTGGTGGAGCAGGACGCTGATCTTGACACAGTGCCAACGTCACTTCAGTGATAAATTGTTAGGTGCATCATTACATGCTTTGAGTGGACAATAACACATGTGCTCACTCTCTGTTCCATTACGGGAGTCAATACAAGGCTCTGCAGTCGGGTTGTATAATCACAATTTCATGCAAACAGGCCTTGCAGTTATTTAAACACTGATTGCAAAATTTCAAATGACACGTTTTCTACCTTGACCTCCAACCTTACCTAACATCTGAAAAACGTACGTATACTTTAAAGGGGTCATGTGATGCTTTTAATTGTTTTACTTTTGCTTTAGTATAATGCCCACCCAAAGGCATATGCAAAGAAAGAAGGCAAGGTGTCAGAGCATTAAGCTGTTTTCATCATGCATGTCGCAGAGAAGCTGTGTGTTTGGATGAAAAGGGCAAAGACACGTTTGCTTTCAGAGGTTAATTCGTAAAGCTGTTCTTGAGCAGTACAACCAAAAGGTTTGCTTGTGCATTTTTTTTAAAGGACTGCTTCCTCAACCTGGGAGAGAACAACAGCTATTTCCTCTGTGAAATGTTCCGCTCAAGTCGTGCTTGCAAAGTTGATTCTGATCGATCGGCTTGATCATCTGCATTCTCAGAATCTGACTCGGGCTCAAACTGATATGGTAAAAAAGACAACATTATTAACTGTGATTGCTTAAAGCCTTCGAAGCTGAAGTTCGTGATTACACACGCTTGAGGTGTTTGGCCAATCACAATGCAGGAGGTCAGCTGGCCAATCAGAGCACTCTGAGCTTTTCAGAAGGAGGGGCTTGGTAGAAATCAGTGTGTTTCAGACAGACTGGGAATCGAAGAGCTGCAATAATGTACATTATGTGAAAATATAATGTGGTTTTTGAACATTAAATCATGTTAAAAGATTATATTACAACCCCAATGTTCAAAATGATGGACTTATTATAAAATAGCATAATTTGACCCCTTTTAAAACTTCCTGTTTGTGGCTCTTAACTGTATGGTTTTGTACACACTGTATTACATCAACATTTCTAAAGGGCCTGCAGCTGGTTGCAACAAATCCCTTAAGTTAAGCACAGTGACTTCCTTAGTGATCATATCCTTACAATAATAACTAAGGGGTTTCTTGGCTTAAGGGCTTTGTTGCAACAGGGCTGTGGTATTTAAAAGATGGAAAGTGCTTCCCAGAATTCTGAATAAATACATTTTAAAAAGCAGGCTAAATCAAAAATGTTCCTTAATAGTAATGCCATGTTGTCTGATAATCTGATGTTTTGCTACTTTCTATTTGTTGTTGAACATCTTTAACTACTAAACTGAACAACTGAATTATTTGAAATGCAAAATAAATAAGTTAATTAAATAATCAACAAAATTAAAGAAACACTGTCTCCTCTTAATTTGTATGACGCATTGCTGATTATTTCTATAGAGGAGAGTATACTGTATTATTATTAAAAATAAATAATATTATTATTAATAATAATAAGATAAAAATTGTCATCAAAACAAACTAATTGGTGACATTTTAATCTGTATTGTATAAAGCACTATATAAACAAAGGTGACTTGACTTGCTAGGGTATTCTGTGTTGTTACTAGGGTGTTGCTATGTTTCTGCTAGGGTACTCGGTGTGGTTGCTAGGGTGTTGCTATGTGAAACCAATATAATGATGATAACTAGGGGGGTTATGTCTCGAATGGGGGTCTGTTTGTACCTCAAGTGACACATACATGGCTGTCCAAAGGGCTGTTTCCCAAGAGACCAGTGGGTGTTGGAATTAATCTAATGCTGAGAGTTGCCCTAGCCTAGTGGAATTTAATTGTTTGTTCTGATATGCTTTCAGAACACGCGTGTGCAAGATTGTTGTCCAAGCTCAAACAAAGCAGAACAAGGAGAGTAATGAGACAAATAGCAAGGAAGAGAGAAAAATCTAAATGAGGGTTGAGACCTGAAGAAAAGGTAATGTTTGCTTTCTACTCTTATAGAAAACTCCTATAGATTTTTTTACGTCCTTGTTTTCAAGAGGATTACTTTTTTTGTGGAGGCTCTAGTAAACTGTTTTGTCCTCTCTTGGTAAGGTTATTACCATTTACTAATGTCATCTACTGTACTATAAGTCACATGACTGCATGAGGCCAAGTAATAGTAATGCCTCTTTTTAAAAAAAAAATCTTGTTTAAAAACAGTGATTTCCCTAGACAGAAATAAAAGTCAGATATAAAGACTGGCTTAACCAGATATTGTAAAATAACACCATTTCAATGATATGTTTGTCTTTCTAATGCATATGATACAAATAATAATAATAATAATAAAATAATAATAATAATATATAGGTTATTTGCAATTTGTATAATAAATCAAATTAGCTAAAAATGTGTAGCTATTTGTTGGTATTTTTAATGCACATCATAATTGAGATGATGCTTTAACAGGAAAGTGGCAAAAGCTTTAGCAGGAATTGTATTCATACAAGCTCATTTATTTGTATTATGTCCATAGTACAGAACTGACTGCAAAATGTTCCTTTCATTTTCAACAAATCTCCGCAAAGGCTGAAATTTCATGCAGATGACCAGTTTAATTGTTGAAAACAAAATGTGAATCCATTTGCATAGCCTGGTCGATTTATACAGAGCAATGCAATCCCTCTCTCCTCGAACATAGAAAACCAGATCTGCACCACAAAGCATTGTATGAATATCCTGGTGGTCATTTTGCCCGAGTAACAGATGGACAATAGCTGTTATGTCACTGAAGACTGAAAGACTCGTTGCCCTTTGAAGAGTTAAAGGGGTCATGACATTTTGTATTTATTTTAGTATGTTCCTTGAATGTTTTATTCTAATATGTTCCTGTCGCCTTTTTCACCTTATAAAAACGGAAATTATTATATTTGGACCCTCCGATTACTCTATCACTCCTAAACTAAATTTTGGTGGTTTGTTCTCTTGTGTGAAGCCCTGGGTGAGAAATGTGGGCGTGGTGTTTGATGAATCTCTGAAATTTGATAGGCAGATAAATTTAGTTTTGAAATCATGCTTTTTCCAGCTCCGACTGCTATCAAAAGTAAAGACATTTCTTTCTTTTAAAATTTTCGAAAAAGTAATCCATGCATTTATTTCTTCAAGGCTGGATTACTGGAATTCTCTTTACATTGGGATTAGTCATTCAGCTATGTCACGATTACAATTAGTCCAAAATGCGGCAGCTGGACTTCTGACGGGTGCAAGAAAACGGGATCATATCACTCCTATCTTACGTTCCTTACACTGGTAGCCAGTACGCTACAGAGTGGATTTTACACTTTTACTTCTCGTGTGCAAATCTTTAAAGGCACACTATGCAAGAATTTTACCTTAATATAACAGCTTCAAAGTCATTTCGGTGGTAAACAAACTCATATTAGGGAAAATCATCCTGGTATTAAAGCTTGGGGGGGGGGACGCCGCTGGAAAAACCAGCAATGCAAGTTTGAGAGGAGCGCCCCCGACAAATCTCGCGAGAATCACGAAATGCTTTACGGCAACGACGTCACACACATCAACAACAACATATGAAGCAGGAAGACACTTGCACGCATTTCAGACGTGATACTCGAGTCGAAGATGGAAAAAGTAAAGAAAACGAGGTCGGAAGAGACTAGGAAAAGGAAAAGAGAATCTGACCGCGTGAGGAACCGGACAAGAGTCCCACTCGCTCAGGCATTTACTCGTTGGCGCGAGCTAAAAAGCAGCACTGGATGCAACAGCAATGCTGACCTGGCGATATTGTTGATGGACTAGTAAGTAAATATCTTATTTGTAAACTTGTTTGCGTTCTATATTGTATGTTGTTGCGCTTGCTTGTAGTATGTCATTTTTTATGATGCCGTTCATTCATCCATTGTTGATAATTAGACCAGTCCAATAATTTATCATGAGATTATCATGAGAACAGTTGTCAATATCTCACATAAATATCAGGACACAAATAAAGTTAAGCCTAGAGGTTGTAAAAAGTGTAAACAAGCACAATTTGCAAACTATTATGATAAATTGCAATAATCATGTCTAATGACATCACAACGGCGAATGTTATGAAATAATGCGACGTACATTTAACTTTATTGATGTCATCTGGCATTTTGTAATGTTTACATTACAATCAAAAAACACAAATGAAATTATACAGTAGTCCTAGACTATAGGCTATTTACTTGTGATTTAGCAGCAATCATGTAAAAACGTTATAAGCCAGCAAACGCGGTAGGCTACTTTATTATTATAAAGTAGTCTAACACTTGACATATAGTTATTATTATCATTTTACCATCATCAGTAGTTTAGTAAACTATGCAGTAGCCTAATATTTGTATGAAATCGTGAAACATTACCTGGTCAATATCTTCGGAGTCTATCTGTGCCTCTTGCACGCCCGACGCTTCTATCCTACCGAACAGGTACCAGTGTGGGGGGTGGGGTGGGGGTATTTACGACAGTGCAAGTATACCACAGCGACTCTAGGGGTCGCTGTTTGACAAAAACAGAATTCCTGCATAGTGTGCCTTTAAATGATATGGCTCCATCCTACCCGTCTGTCCTATTGACTGAGCACCATCCAATTAGATCACTCCGGTCATCCAATCAGAGACTCCTGTCTATCCCTAAATCAAGATTGAAGTGTAGACGGGACTGTGCATTTTCTGTAGTTGCCCCCAGACTCTGGAATGACTTGTCCATTTCGATAAGACTGGCCTCATCTTTATCTGTTTTTAAAACTAAGTTAACCAAGATAAAGCATTTAATACATGTTGAAGCACCCTTCCATTGTACTTCATTGTTATTTTAAGATGTTTACTTATTTTATGGTATTTTACTTACATTTTTATTTGTACTTTGTTGTGTTGTTGTTATTTTTTGTGTTTTTAGTTATTGTAAAGCACATTGGACAATGTGGGTTGTCTTTAATTGTGCTATATAAATAAATTGCCATTGCTGACTTTTTTCACCTTTGTTGCCATTGGCTTTTGGCTTGCTTAGTCGGGGATATTAAATGTACATTTTTATTTAATATTCAACAATAATATTGATTTGCCTGCATTGACATCATTATATGACAACTGAACTGAGCAGGGGTGTGTTTCCCCCAAAGCATCGTTAGCCAACTATGGTCGCAAGTTCCGTCATTATCAGCATAGTTCAACAAGTCAGTGTTTCCAGAAACCATAGTTCTAACGAACATTCGCAAACAGCAACGCAAAGTTGTGTGGTTGGAGCGACAGCTCTCGACCTGTGGTTAGAAGCAGAGTTTCTTGTTTGCATGACATGTGGACTCAATAAATCCTTATCTTGAGCAAAATAAGCAAGCTGACATTCAGTACAATCAGTATCTTTTATTTAGAAGACATACAAGTGTTTACATCTTTTAGTTTGCCAAGAAATTTAAAGCGTCATTTTTGAATAGTGCTAATGTACGAACGTGCTCTAGTACGCACGAACGAGATTGAATCTGGAAATAAAGCAAAATGAGAAATAGTCTTCAGATGCCAGTAATTTATAGCAAAACATCTAGCATTGATTCGATCTCAAACAGATTAATTAAAAGAAGTTATTACTCCAACACCTGCGTTACATCATTAAACAACGTGGTTTAGCGACCAATTTGCGACAGTACGGTTTCGGGAAACAGTCGTGACTAGGTAGTTGATTTCTTCAACGCTGCATCGTACTATGGTAGTGAAGCAGCGAGTTACGTCGTTGTACGGGAAACGCACCACTGGACGATGACATCACGGTTTTCTCCAGAGTGGCTATACTGTATATATAAATTAACTAAATGAATAACTTTTTTATAACAAACATGAAACATCACTGAACTTACTTAAGCTGGACTGTGATGCTATTTTCTTCTGGAAACAAACTTTGTTGCATTATTTTCCTGTTATCTCTGTAAAGCTGATTTTAAACATTCTGTATTGTAAAAAACGCTATATAAATAAATGTGACTTGACTTGACTTGAGGTCCACTTCTAATGGTAAAAGTTGTTTGCACACAAAAAAAAAAAAACATATGCGGAAAATTATTATTCTCAACTTTCATTCTGAGCCTCTGTCTAAAATGATCAGTTTTTAAGGCAAGGCTCCTTTAAAGCCTGTCAGTAAAAGCCACTGTTATGATTGGCTAACGTCATTGATTCATATTACACATGAGTAAGTGTTTTGAAAACATTATCCATATAAAACCCTAATTTACAGACAAAGCATTAATACATCATTGTGATGCCGCTGCTGACAGATCCAGTACAGTTGGCTTTCATCAAAAGTTTCTTTGCAAACTCTCCATTACACTGTGCCAAAACAAAATGCTCAGAACAAACATATAATCCTCCGACATGATACGGGACGTCATTAAAATAAACCATCCACTTGTTTCCGACGCTGGGATCCTTCCGAAGTCTGTACAGAGACAAAAACGAGATGTTTAAACTGGACGCGTCAAAGTGAGCTGAGACTCTCTGAGAAATATATCTGATTCATAAGAGTAACTCATTCACAAATAATACTTCTCTCATGAGCATCACAAGAAGAGATAGGGGAGATTTCAGTGAAATAATTAAATATCCTTTCAAATCAAACAGAGTGCCTTCATTAAAATGCTCATCTCCACCCCTGTGTGGCTCCACTGGACATTGCTTTTCTTTATCTCCAACAGCATTATATTGAGCTATAGATTTTATTTATTTGTTTGTTTCAGACACCGTGGACATTGGACTCACACAAATACACAAAAACATAATAATTTATGGCAGTGACTTTTGAAGTTGTGTAGATTGCCATTGTTTCTGTGATACTTGTGAGATAAGAACAAAATGTGAAAGATTGTATCTTACAGGAAAGAACAGTCATATTTCTCTTCCTGCCTGTCTCACTCTCTTTGGTGCTCAATGTATTACTCTTTTATTTAATCATTATATATAGTGTATATTCATTCATCAAACCCCAGAGATCATACATCAATCAACATTTAACACATTCATTCTGCAGTATTATCTGTGTAACATAATTGGTAACGCTTTCTATCAAGCAAACCTGCCAAATAATCAGTGTGAAATCAAATTCAGAAGATCTTGGCATGGTCGAGGACCAGGATCAGCTTTCATATCATTCTGATGACACAAATGCCTATATTGTGCCTTTGTCATTTATTTTAAAAGTTAACCTATGATGTAAAGGGGCTTGTTCGTTAATAAAAAAAAATAGTTTGTTAAAGTAGGTAATGCAGAACCCTAATAAGAAAAACTGGTTACTCCCTTAGTGTTGTTTTTATTTGTAAAAAGGTGTTCTATCAACACCAGGGTGGTGTAATATTTGACTCCTATAAGGTTGAGAAGATTGTGATTTCCATGTTTTTTTTCTTTTAGGTCAACACCAGAACAGTGTAGAATTTTAACTCTGCCAGTGTTTGCTGGAAAGCTGCACCCAGCTCTGAAATAGTGTTGTTGTTGTTGTTGTTGTTGTTGTTGTTGTTGTTGTTGTTGTTGTTGTTGTTGTTGTTATCTGCATTGGTGTTAATATTTTACTCTCATAGTGTTCATGTTGTAACACTGTAAACACTCGGTGTTGCGAGAGGCAACACTTTTGAAAGTGTTAAACTAACACCTCATGGGTGGTTCCCATATATACACGTTTGAAAGTGTTGAAATTAACTCTATTGGTGTTGATTTCCGGATTTCAAATGTACTGTATAATCAGAGAAGAAAAATATGGCGGAGTTTTATAATTGTTGACATTTTTAGGGGCTTTCATTCTGCCTTATACCGCATTAAAACGGATGAACAGTGCTATGAGGAGTTTTTTTGTGTCCTTTTTCTTTGCTTTCCATAGAGTGTGTGATAGAAATAACAAGCATGTCTGCAGCCTTGGTCCAAAGTCTCAGTGTGTGTGCAACTGCTCAGATATACAGAGGTATGCCTCTGAGAATTATACCTCTAGAATTATAATAGCTGTGACAAAAGAAGCTGGGTCGAAACGTTGGGTGTCCATGCTGAACATGATATTGTTAACTATTATATGAATGAATTGTCATTTCAACCTAAATCAGAATTGTATCTGTTGGGTCTTACTTTTCAGTTACTTTTCTCCTTAAAAACAAGCAAACAAACAAACCAAAAATCAAGCAATCGTGAAAAAAAAGATTTCAAAGAGGGAAGGGAACATCTACATTCATTCATTCATTCATTCATTCATTTATTTATCTATCACATAATATATATAATGTGTATTTATTTATATATGCATGCATAAACCCATCTTTTATTACGAAATTTGAACACAGGTTAGACATGCATTAGCTTTACTAAATTCATGTTCTTTTGACAGCCCTAAAGCATTATTAATATAATTGTTTCAAGCATGATTATTCGCATCTTTACAGTGACTTTACATACATGCTGCTGACATATTATTGTAGAGTTTGTGCTGAATACAGTGTTATCAGACTTTAGCCATGGACATATTACAAGTAACAGAAATAAGCACAAATGTTAGCGCATGTCAGAAACCCAGAAAACACCTCAGACCCCAGAGAGTTAAACAGTTTAATTGTCAACAAATGATTACACTCCATCTGGAGATCTCTCTATACGATTCCACACATATAGTACATATGTAACCTCCTGTTAATTTGAGTCATAAAGTCATTTTTGGACAAGTCTTCTATATGCCAAATTTACAAATGGGGATAATGTATCAACCGTACTCAATTGGGAGCCGAGAAATTAGAACTGTGTATCCTGGGATTTCTTAGATGTATATTAATGTGTTTCCGGCCCCATAAATGTATTATTCAGTTAGGATTATGGGTAGAGTAATGAAAATTATCTGCCTTGTATAAATCTAGATAAAACATTCCCTTGAGACGTTTCACTGCATAATGAATTAATAACAGTAACACTTGAGTTTCTTAATTACCTTGAAATATGCCAGACGTCCAACCCATTTAGTTGGTTTTCTCTTAATCACTTTCATATGTATATTTTATTGTCTTTTTTTATGTCACTGCCATTGATGGAAACATTTTTATCACACTGTGCATTACTGTCATTTCTAATTGAAGATTTAGCAGCTTATTCATTCCATGTGTTATTTACCAAATACCTGAAATGAGTGGCTGCACTGGTTTTCATGGCATGACAGAGCAGGGGGAAAAAGCTAATAAAAAATCTTCAATAAACTCTTCATTTCTTTGAACTCATTATTGGCTGTTCCTGTCAGTCCATATAGTCCTTGGGTAGAAATCAAAGAGATTTCAGAAAATGTCATCAAATGGAATGTCTAAGAAGCAAAGGAAGATCATCGTACGAGAGACTATAATGACAGAGGGGTTTGGTGTCTTTTTAAAAGGTTTTTCGGTTTCTCAAACATTGCATCACTCATCAGTCTAAATCATCATCACAGAGTTGCATGAGGTGATTATATAAGAGAGGTTCTGGGAAAAGACAAAAGTCACCTGACATCCCGCATCACTCAACACACATCTCTGTCTTTTTATTTTCAGTGGGAAAGAATAGCCTTTTCTTGCTCTGCAAGTATGATTTAGCAGTGACTATTTGAATATTTGTCTGCAGATAAGCGATTTGCATAAATACATTTGATTGGATAAGACACGATTCATGCTTGGGAAACTGATTCAGATGGACTGTGTTCTGCAAATATAGATCATAGTCATAAAAATCAGTTGGAGAGCGGGATGAAAATGACTGACGGCAGGATCTGGCCTGCAGGCTGCTTTAGATGAATGCAGAAATCAAGAACCTCATTCAAAAAAAGTTTTACAATAAAACGAGCCTCACATTTTCTCTTTTTTACTGCTTTTTTGAAGTTCTCAAAGTTAGACATTTTCTTGTTTTATAGCACATTGACACAAGCCACATCTTCATTAGAGGATAGGACTATGTTATCAGACTTTCACAGGAAAGAGGCGAGGTGCTGATAGGAATGCGGTAGATTAGCTCGACTTCTCCCATTTTGCTCAAGATTAGTTTTGCGCTTCCATTCATCTTGTGGAAAATATAAATTATAAATGAGCAACCTTCAGCCCTCACTAAGTCAGATTAACTATATTTCAATGTAACACGTTTCACCTGCAGCTCTGTCCATGACCTGCGGCACAATGCAGATCATTTGTATGTAAATATTGATCCAAGCATCACAATTCTAACTGTGGTTGTTGATTAAAGTTATTGAGTGATTTTAGCTTCAGATCGTTTGTAGCTCACTAGAGTTATATTAAACACCTATTTGTAATTATCCATGATAAGAAAGATTATGATACTTTCCCATATTGCAGCATTTGTCTGAGCATTCATTTAATTTTATGAAGAATTATCTGTTTGTTACTGTCATTATTATGTATGTTTTATGACTTCTGCTGAATGATTATTTATTGCTAAATAATAAAATCATTATAGATGATGCATTAAAAATAACACAGCCCTGCATCTAGAATATATATATATATATATATAAGTTATAGGCATAAAACAATGAGTATTAAACAAATAGTTTTAGCTCAGAGCAAGATAGGAATCATGTCTTTGCAACAGTTTGTCTGATAACTAATTATAACACATCTTACAAATGGTTGTCGAAAGTAAATAATACGGAATGCACATCATATTTTGTGATAAAGTATGACATGCTGGAGCTATACAGGCACTATTTTTGGAATCAGCACACCAAAAAAAAAAAAAAAAGAAAGTATTGGATTTCATTCAATATAATGGATGCAGGGTGGTGAAATATATCATCATATATATATATATACTGTATACCCTTACGAATTAACCATTTTTATAACCACAAATACCATGGTTAAACTATGTCAAGTCAAGTCATCTTTTTTTATATAGGGATTTTTACAATACAGATTGTTTCAGAGCAGCTTTACAGTGATAACAGGAAAATAATGCAACAAAGTTTGTGTCTAGAAGAAAATAGCGTCATAGTCCAGCTTAAGTAAGTTCAGTGATGGTTAATTTTTGTTGTAAATAAAAAGTTATTAATTTAGTTCATATATATATATATATATATATATATATATATATATATATATATATATATATATATATATATATATATATATATATATTATATTATATAATATATATATATATATATATATATATATATATATATATATATATATATATTATATATATATATATATATATTATATATATATATATATATATATATATCTGCTCGGGAAGGAAACCATGACTTTGTGTATCAAAACCATGGTTAATTCGTTTACCGTGGTTTAACTACAATAATCATGTTTTTTGTAGTAAAATCATGGTTCATTTTCTTAATAGTAATTGCAATGTATTCTTCAGTACAATCCGTAAAAAACAGTTTATTTTAAACTCCAGATATTTTGTTTATATTTGGCTGTGAAAGTTACACTGATTTCCCTGCTTTGTCACACTGCATTTAAACGGCCCTATCGCTGGGTTGAAAATCTGGCATGAAATGTTAGTGAATTGGCAGTCACTGTCAGGGCCAATGAAGGATGTAGAGGAAGAATTCTCAGCCTGACTTCACAGCGTGGCCTTTGCAGTTGTCTGAGGCCAGGGTAACCTACCATTGCCAAGCAAAACACGATTAGTTGTGCTCGATGGTGCCTGTAAACTGGGCCTTCATTACGCCTCCTCATCATGCAGGGGGTAAACCCTACAGAATACTCTTGTTTGGGCTCCCAAGCAGACTCCAGGTAAACTCCGGCTCAGGTGTCCGACTGGGTTCTGCTGGTTTAGTAGGACTCTATTAGAAGGTCCATCACAGAGTCTAACAGGTGTTAGATGTAAATCACCCTGTACTGTGGGATGGTTTCTGGACTTTGAATAAATGACAGAGACGTACGAAAAGGGACAGGCTGGAGATAAAAACTGGAAAGGAAAGGAGTGCAATATATGGAGAGAAAAGTGAGGGCTAAACCAGGGCCAAGACCATTTTTTTCTGAAAGCGGAATCTTTATGAGGTCCACAGTTGTATAAATTTACATTTTCTGAGCTGTGTAAGTGAAATCTCTACAGCCCTATAGGCCCACACAACCAATAGTTATGAAGGGACAATAAATCAACATTTGCCATTAATATACTACAGAGTAGCATTTTCAATAAGATATCACAATATGAACTAGTTTATTGTGTCAAGTAGTCTTTCCTTAATCCCATGGTTCATTAGAGTTCAGTGTTTTATTCCTGATACACACACTTGTACAATGGCGTTTAAATTGTTTGTCTACCAGTTCTCATGAATGTGAAATGATATTTAAAAAAAAAGTTAAAAAATAAATAAAGGAAAAGCAACTAAATAAACGACCAGAACATGTATACATTAACTTAAAAAATTCTCTAACTCAATGTATTTTTTGTTGTTGTTGAACATAATGCCATTAGAAGTTGTCAAAACTCAAAAATGTAATTGCAAACTGTTTTTAGTTTTTGGAGTGTAATTTAAGTTTAAGCATTTTGATTGAAACTTCTTATTTTTTAGTCCCGGACCCACTGGCAGATGGGGTGTTTCAGTCCTAATGACTTAAGCTTAGTTACAGTCTGATGGGAATTACTGTAAACTCTGAATTAAAAAAAAAAAAAAAAAACATTCTCGCCTTGTTTTCCAGAAAGGGATGAGAACTGAAGCAGATGTAGTTTTTGACTAGCCTCTCAAATCACAAGAGTAAATGCTACAGGGCAGAAATCATTTGGGTTGATTGGTTTTGTTGTCTTGGGAATCAGTACATTAGTGGATCTCTTAAAAGCATAAGGCGTGACAGTCTAGCTTAGGATCAGTGTTGGGGAAAGTTACTTTTAAAAGTAAAGCATTATAATATTGCATTACTCCTTAGAAAAAAGTAACTTATTGTATTACTTAGTTACTTTTTTATGGGAAGTAATGTGTTATGTTACTTTTTCTCAACTGGGCTGGGCTTGGTTGGTTGTTTTTTAATTGCAAAAAAGTTCTATTTCTGGCAAATGTAAAGGTCCTTTCACACCAAAAGTGAAAGTAGTGTAGCTGCAACAGCAGGCTCATGTTGTGTTTTCACATTGATAGTGTTTTTCCTGTGTAGCAGAATGTAAGGCTATTTACGTAACCCTGGTTCTCTGATAACAGGAGTAAGATGCCACAGGAGACTGATCACGGAAGCACTTATAACATGTTGTCACTTGACAGGGAGCACTGCCTCCCTGATATATAAATTGTTGAAACCGGATGCTACCAAATTCTCAGCAAAATCCTATTTCTGTGCTGACTGTGGAGAGAAATGCATAGTATATTTTTCCTTTTTGAGAACACAGTTGTGTAATTAACCTAATGGTCTTTTTCAAACATTTGTTTGGTATCCCACTGTGGGATTTGGGATGTGGTCAACTGTCCGAAGCAGTGGTGTAATAGAGAGTAAGGAGGATGGCGTTAGTTGTTAGTTTGATGTGACCGACCTGAGTTCGAATCTGCCTTTTTCTGAACTCATTCTTCTCTCTTTTCCCATCGTTTATTTTAAATAAAAATGAATTAATTAAAGTGCCTAAGGGGTATTTAAAGGTTCCGTAAACGATTTCTGAGAAACGCTGTTGAAAGTGTATCAGACAGAGCAGCACAACACACTTGTAGCCAATCAGCAGTGGGGGGCGTGTCCACTCATAATGGGGGAGGAGAGAGAGTGAGATTTGAAGAAAGACTGAAAGAGAGATGGATGAGAGAAATTACAAATGAGAAAAGCTCAGAGGAATATCACTGGATAAAGGAGGGTTATGATCAGAGCTTTAGGACCCGCATTAATATTAGAAATATTAGATTTCAGTGGGTAGGGTTAGGGGTAGGTATAGGCTTTAGGAGTTTACTTGAGGCTATATTACACTGCACTGAGGTGCAAATAGTATTTAACTATATTAGTTAACAAGAACTAAAAATGAACAATACTTCTACAGCATTTATTAATCTTAGTTAATTTCTACATTTACTAATATATTTGTCACCATTCTGTACTGTTTAGTTTCGTTTTCATGGACTTCCAGTTTGTTTTCATTTGTCACGTGTCTTCTTTGTTCAGATTCCCGCCTGTTGTTTGTCTCCTTGGTTACGTTATCATTAGTTCATATGTGTCAGCTGTATGTGATTAATTATCCTCATTTATGTTCTTTCTTAAGTGTTCCTTCACCTGCACTCCTTGTCCGGTATTGTTTGCGTCTGCACGCTGTTTCGCATGTTGATTGTTTGGATTATTCTAATAAATCTTTCGTGCTATATCCCCATCTTCATCTTTATTGAACTTAAGTGTTACAATATCTCTGTACTCTAATACAACAGATAAAAAAAAGTGTTGTCTGTTAACATTAGCTAATGCACTGTGAACTAACCAACAATGAACAATTGTATTTTTATTTCCTAACAGTAAGAAAGGTTAATGCTGTAGAAAATATTGCTCAATTAGTTAACTAATGCATTAACTAATGTTAAAGCGACCTTATTGTAGTGTTACCATTTTACTCCATGTGTTTACCAATATTGTAAAATAATACAATTAAAATATGCCTAAGAATTTGAGTTGTGAATAATAATGATAATAGTAATAACATAAAATGGCAGCTGAAATTAGCAAGACAATTGAGTTGGTAATTTTATTCCCAAAATTGTTTACCACTGAATCCTACTAACTACAACACACCATTTAAAATGTTGTTGTGTAATGTTGATGAAACTCAAATGCAGAGTAAGATTTAATTCAAATAAGATTTAAAATAATAACAAAAAGACCAGGAGTAGAACTGATAACATCAAACAAACAGCCATACTGTACAAGAACAAGACCTGAAAAAAAAGAAAAGAAAATACACACAAAACACAGGGGTTTAAACACACACCTGGGAACAATCAAGACTAATGAACAGGGGGAACCAATGAACAAAAGGACTACAAAACAGGGGCAGACACAATAAACATGTAACAGGTGGAAATGCTCATGATGTTTCATAGAAAAAAAGATTCAAAAGTGACAAAATTCTTCAGTGAAACCTGATTAAATACACCGTTGCGCATTATTCTCTAAAAGTCCATAGGACCTGACGTACTACCAAAATTACTAGGGTTAATTTACATGATTTTATGTAATACAAGGGTTAATATATGGATATATGCAAGAGCTAAATTCCCATAAGAGCAAGTACATAATAAAATGAAAGGCTTTAAGAACAGGACCTTTATAATTGTCTTTTTTTATTTTTTATACAGCACAGTAAAAACAACAGTAGTTGACCAGTGTGCTGTTCAACCATATACTAAAATAAACATCACAAACATAGGAAATTGCATATGTAGACTGCAAAGCAGTGGAAAGAACCAGATATAAGAGGTTCTTAGACTCTAGGAACAGAGCCTATGCAAAAAGATGTGGTTTTAGCTGTTGGATCTGTTAAAACGACTCTGAGGGATACTGAAGACTATTCAGTTTTAGCCCAGTAATGGAAAAAAACATTGACACCCCACGACTTCAGCCTCGATCTCGGGTAATAAAGTAATGATCTCTGATCAGATGACCTCAGACATCTAACAGATGAATCTGCACTCAGAGGGTCAGAGCCTTGAAAACTAAAAAGGTTTTTTTATTTTTTTTTTTTAATGCACATGTAACGGGCCAGCAACCAGTGCAAAGAAAATAATACAGAGGAAATTTGATCATTTTTAAAGTATGAATCAACCTATCAATTTCCCCCTGTGTTAAATGCTAAAAAAAATCAGAGATGACTGTAATTGAGTCATTATACCTGCTGGAAGGAAAGTAATATCCGTTATTATTATTATTAAAGATATTACCAACTCAGTCTACCCACTGTCAGGATATACAAACCCACTCTACAATGTCATCTATCCAAGGTTTCTGGCTTGGATATTTTTTTGTTCATGTTTATCATTCTGTTTTCTGAGGTTCTTGAGCAATGAAAGGAAAGGATGGCGCTTAACAGCTCTGCTTAAAGCAGTCATAGACACATTATTGCATTGGAAAACACTTGCTATCGACTGGCAGACAAGCTGTTTTCTCAGAGTATTCTGCAGTCTGTACTGTTGCTTTCTTTTGTTTTAACTAATTAACTAGCCTTGTTTTTTATTATGCAAGGATTTATGATTCAGCAGCTGATGATGCAACAGCTGGCTCAAATACAACAGCTTTCAGCCTTCAAAAAATATATGCAACTACACTGGCTGATACAACTGATGCAATGTGTTATCTACTATGTATCTGCAATGCTGCTGTATGGAGTACACTGGAAAAAGCTCCATTGCTCCCTCAGCTCCACCGTGGCCTGTCATCCCTCGTCCCAGCGTCTCTGCCTGGGTTTATTGTCCCCATGGCTCCACTGCACACTTCTGGGCCTGTGGCTGTGCCTGGTCCCTCCACTCCTTCAAATCCAATGGGCTTCTCTATCTCCTCAGTTTTACTGTTATCAACACTCCCACCGGCTCTGCCTAAAAAATCCTCGGATCCCCTGACTCCACCTCCAGCCCAACGGAGTCACCCTGGTTCTCTAGCCCTCCGGCTCCACCTTGGTCTCCAGCTTGCCCGACCGGGCCTCGGTTTTCCATCTCCCCACCTGGTCCACACCGCCTAAGCCTCCGGTGTGGGTCTACTTCCCTTTAGCTCCATCAGGGCATCCCACTCCGCCAGTTCTGCCATGGTCTCCCCATCCGCCACCCTGGTTTATGTCAAAGTTAGGAGTCAGGAGCCACCTTTTGTGTTTTGAGGACTCTTCTTTTGACATTTTTTTTCCGTTTATAGTTCCTGTTTCCTTACTGATTTGTTATAGTTACTGATTATGTTGAACACCTGTTTCTTGTTATGTTTATTATAATTTGTATATATGCCTCTTATATCTTTTATATATATATATATATATATATATATATATATATATATATATATATATTTATTTTAAAAATATATTTATATGAGTGTTTGTGTCGTTTAAAAAATAAATATTTTTGATTAATATTAAATCAAAATTAAACGTTTGAACCAAGCCATGAATATAATTTAAGAAAAAAAAATATACATTTGGCTGTAGCTTTACACAGGCAGGTTTTATCACACTAATATTTTGTATGGTTCTACTATTAGTCTTGCATTGCATTGTCTTGTCCCACAGACTTTCATGGTAAGTTCATAAGATTACTTGTTTAATCATCAAAAAAAGTTTTTTGTAAAGTTGGTCCAAACTTTATAAAGTTGGTTCTCACTTAAAGTTGCAGTAGGGAGTTTTGAGAAAATGTTGACTTAGCCTGAAAATTTGAACAAGCACAACTTCCAGGTCCAACCCCCTTGCTCTCTGCTGCACTACAGCCCTCCCTCCACAGCTCCTCCCCCACAGCGGAGCCTGCCGTGAACGCGCAGGCTAGTAAACAGGACCACCGATGACGGCGGATTATAAACAGTTATGGAATATTCACTAATAGGGACGAAACATCAACAATATGCTTTACATTGACTATGGCTTGCCCATACTTTGACTACAAACTTGGTCCTCAAATCATTATGTATTTTGCAATACATGTAACTTTATAACGTTGCACTCTTTCTATAAGTTATAAATAGCTAGTAAGATAACATTAAAGGATTAGTTCACTTTCAAAAAAAACTTTTGCTGATAATTTACTCACCCCCATGTCATCCAAGATGTCCATGTCTTTCTTTCTTCAGTCGAAAAGAAATTAAGGTTTTTGATGAAAACATTCCAGGCTTTTTCTCCATATAATGGACTTCAATAGGACACAAACGTTTCAAGGACCAAATGACAGTTTCAGTGCAGCTTCAAAGGGCTTTAAACGATACCAGACGATGAACAAGGGTCTTATCTAGCGAAACGATCGGTCATTTCAAAAATAAATAAAAAACTTTAAGTTTTATAAGCACAAATGCTCGCCTTGCTCTGTTCTGTGATGCACGTTCGTGACTCTCCTGTTTGAACTCGTTCATCAAAATGAACAAATCTTTTTCGAATCATTTCGTTCGTTGAATCAACAAAATGACTCCGAAAAAGACTCGTTCGAAATGAACGAATCTTTTTGCGAGTCATTTCGTTCATTCAACGAAGGAAATGACTCGCAAAAAGATTCGTTCATTTCGAACGAGTCTTTTTCGGAGTCATTTTGTTGATTCAACGAACGAAATGATTCGAAAAAGATTTGTTCATTTGGATGAACGAGTTCGAACAGGAGAGTCACGAACGACGGTACGCGCTCGCGCTGTGCAAGAGAGGGGTGATCAGCGCGTACACGAGCGTGATTGACACTGATAAGACATTCCTCCTGGCTCTGATTGGTTGTTTCTGACCGGGAGCGGTGTATTTCTGCAAATGGCAATAGGACCACAGGGAGGAGCCAGAGGAGCTCGATTTTTTCCACAGATTATCTGTCTCATATTCTACTGTGAGGACATAATGACAGTTTTAACAAATATTTGTTTACAAAAGCTACCTACTGGAGCTTTAATGCTTAATGAGAGCAAATTCTATGAAAAAGTTGAATAGTTGATGGCAGAAACTGTATGTTACTAGAAGTAACTGTGTGTACAGAATCCACCAGTTGCAGCAAGCATTGATTCATCCATTAGCTTTCCTAAGCTATCTGATGATGAATATATAACAATCTGAGCTCTTAATCCTTTTATAAAGGACAAACTAATTAGACTGAAAGGTCTCCTTTGCTTTGATGTACTTAAGAAGAGCCACGCTTCCTTTCATACTAACACGCACATTTACGTCTTACGATTTTAATGTCATCTTATGACAATACTTTGGATCTCGATATGAGATCATTGATCCTGATATTTTGGTCCTGATGTTCTATTTTGACATTTATTATCTGATATATCCATCCTCCATTATAGCTGTTAGCTTGACAAAGAATGGCCTGTATTACTGACCCTGAGTCCTTGTAATGTAGGCTTTCATCAGAGATGAATGAAGGGAGGTTACAAAGACCTTGTGAGAAAAAGATGGCGAACAGCACTGCAGCAAGTGAGGCTTATTTGATTGCGTGTGGAAGTAAAATGCATGAGCGAGGTGGGGTGCGGCCCTCTCTGTTATGATTAATCTGTTTAGGGGTCGAACAGATACTCATCTGTGCCACAGAGACAAATGACCCTGTCCTGACCTTGTCCGTCTCTGGTCAGAATTGTCAGCACTTTCTCACAAGCTTGCATCTCTCTGCTTAAAAGAGACTTGTAAAGTAGATTTTATTAATGAACCTTAAATTATTTATGTAATTCTGCGCCTATTTACCATATCAGACACTTCTCTTAGACAACTCTCTGTGGGCCTGCTGAGAAATAGGATCAAAATTTCTCCCTGCAGAAATCCCTGCAGTGCGCCAGGGCAAACATAGCTATTGTAAAGACCGTAACATTCAGCTGGTTCTGTAACAAAATGTATCAATACATCAAAAATGGGCGACAAAAAGGGGAAGAAATTGTAATTTGAATTGTGCCTATTTCTGTAAAGTTAATGTTTAATGAAACCACCTGGATGGTTCAACTAACAAGCCTGTCTCTTTTGAATAGCAGCATGTTGTCAATGAACTTTTGCACATTCATTTTTTGCGATTATTCATGCCTTTTCATTCAAGAACGGCCTTGACAAGTTTAACTCTGAAAACTTAGATGTTCTTTGATGTGCAATCACTTGTTAACATATTTTGAACATATCTAATCAGCCAACAACAATTAGACTTTTTGCAGTTTTTGTGCAAATTGGTTATTTGTTAAACATATCTGAAGCATGTCACTCGGGAAGGCGTAAGAGAAACATTTACAGTCCATATCAGTGGCGTGCACAGGGGGGGGGGGGGGGGTGGCGGGGGGCTCAAGCCCCTGCCCCTTTTGTCTCAAAATGTATTGTGCCCTTTTCTGATAATTGTAAATAATAATTATTATTATTATAAATATTATAATAAATAACAATACACTTAGGCTACACACTCGTGCCACTAACAATAATAATACAAACAAATATTAAATAAATAAATAAAAATTGGCGGAGAAGTGGTAGGCGGAGTTTCCTTTGCAGCGCATCGTGCGCATTGAACGGTTCTGGTACGCACTACGCAGCAGTTCGCGCGAGTCTTCAAACGAACAGCAGGTAACGTTAAAGCTAATACGGAAAATTACATTTATCCTACCCTCACCATGCTACTCTAAAAGTTGCGGCAGCATTCGAGTTATTCTTATCTACAATAAAAGTATAACTCGATTTCAGACGCATTCTGAGTGACAATGTCATTCGTTTTTATCCAAGGAATAAAAGTGCAAGGGGAAATACATCTAGTTAAATGAAATCTTAAGTCCATGTCCAACTCTAAATTGTAAGGAACTCATAGGCCTATCTTTGATTTCATAGTAACGCTTTACAATAAGGTTCATTTGTTCATTAGCCTACTCATGTATGAACTAACCATGAGCAACACATTTGTTACTGTATATCTTAGTTAATAATACAACTGTTAATTGTTTATTCATGTTATGTCACACAGTCAGTGCATTAACTAATGATAACAAATACAACTTTTGATTTTAATGTTTTAGTAAATGCTGAAATTAATATTAACTAAGATTAATAAATGCAGTAGAAGTGCAGTTCATTATTAGCTAATGTTAACTAATTTAACTAATGAAACCTTATTGTAAAGTGTTACTGATCCATGATAGCTAACACTGTCTTTCATACATAATACATACATTAAATTTACAACATCAACAAAACTAAAAATTATTTTTCCATAATTACTTTCTTGATTCTCACTGTTTTGTTTGTTAAAGTAAATAACATTTAGTAATATTATCATCATTTCCCTATTTTCATTTGATGTGTTATGCATTCTAATAATTGTATCAACATATTTTCTTAGAATGCCAAGGAAAGAAAGAATAAAAAAATAAAAAAATCAAGGAACTCTCTGATGCAGCCAAAGGAAGCATCCCTTTCACAAATTGGCTGAAAAGAGAGAATAAAAATGCAGGTACTGTTAAATTAAATGAAAAAAATTTTTAGTGCCCTTTTTGGTCCCTCTGCCCCTGCCCCTGAGGAGGTCTGTGCACGCCACTGGTCCATATTTAGCCAAGTAATTATCACATTTCTTCTACTCTAGCCGAGGTAATTTTAGTCCAGTGTAAAATACTGAGTTTTTGGGTGAATCCAACCAAGTATCATGGGTAAATATAACTATATTAAGAGGTGGTGATTTTGTATGAATTTGTACGATGTGAACTGAATGATTTTTAGAAGAAAAAAAAAAGCATGAAGGACCACCCCTAAAAATAACCATCACTGGGGTGTAAGCAGATTGTACAAAAAGTGCAAATGGGATTGTATGAATTCAGCCACCAATTCGCCAAAATCTAAAACAGTGTAAATAAATGCCATTATTGGGTTTGTAAATCCACACCTTGGCGCTTATACAGTATCAGTACAAGTTTGTGTGAAACTTAACTTTGCCGAACCCTGTTGTAAGAAATTATTTGAATCGTATTTTTTTCTAAATTACGTTTGAGGTAATTTTTGCCAAAAATGTATGCATGTATGTACACTCACCTAAAGGATTATTAGGAACACCATAATAATACTGTGTTTGACCCCCTTTCGCATTCAGAACTGCCTTAATTCTACGTGGCATTAATTCAACAAGGTGCTGAAAGCATTCTTTAGAAATGTTGGCCCATATTGATAGGATAGCATCTTGCAGTTGATGGAGATTTGTGGGATGCACATCCAGGGCACGAAGCTCCCGTTCCACCACATCCCAAAGATGCTCTATTGGGTTGAGATCTGGTGACTGTGGGGGCCATTTTAGTACAGTGAACTCATTGTCATGTTCAAGAAACCAATTTGAAATGATTCGAGCTTTGTGACATGGTGCATTATCCTGCTGGAAGTAGCCATCAGAGGATGGGCACATGGTGGCCATAAAGGGATGGACATGGTCAGGAACAATGCTCAGGTAGGCCGTGGCATTTAAACGATGCCCAATTGGCACTAAGGGGCTTAAAGTGTGCCAAGAAAACATCCCCCACACCATTACACCACCACCACCAGCCTGCACAGTGGTAACAAGGCATGATGGATCCATGTTCTCATTCTGTTTAAATTCTGACTCTACCATCTGAATGTCTCAACAGAAATCGAGACTCATCAGACCAGGCAACATTTTTCCAGTCTTCAACTGTCCAATTTTGGTGAGCTCTTGCAAATTGTAGCCTCTTTTTCCTATTTGTAGTGGAGATGAGTGGTACCCGGTGGGGTCTTCTGCTGTTGTAGCCCATCCGCCTTCACAAATGCTTTGCTGCATACCTCGGTTGTAACGAGTGGTTATTTCAGTCAAAGTTGCTCTTCTATCAGCTTGAATCAGTCGGCCCATTCTCCTCTGACCTCCAGCATCAACAAGGCATTTTCGCCCACAGGACTGCCGCATACTGGATGTTTTTCCCTTTTCACACAATTCTTTGTAAACCCTAGAAATGGTTGTGCGTGAAAATCCCAGTAACTGAGCAGATTGTGAAATACTCAGACCGGCCCGTCTGGCACCAACAACCATGCCACGCTCAAAATTGCTTAAATCACCTTTCTTTCCCATTCTGACATTCAGTTTGGAGTTCAGGAGATTGTCTTGACCAGGACCACACCCCTAAATGCATTGAAGCAACTGCCATGTGATTGGATGATTAGATAATTGCATTAATGAGAAATTGAACAGGTGTTCCTAATAATCCTTTAGGTGAATGTATATTTTTCTTATAAAATCAGGTTGCAAGGTTTAGGCCAGTTAGTCCCTGTCGGTAGATGGTTTAACTACACCATTGTGCAAGCTATAATATAATATAACATAATATAATATCCTACTTCATCTGTGTACATATAGTATATAAAACAATCTTTGTTTGTATCGTCGCAAAAACTGTAAACTGTATGGACACACCGCTCTATATATATATTTCTAAGCTAGAAATATATACAACTTTATTTGTATGTATATTCACATAAGGCAATATATACTATGTAGCAAATCTCATCTGCCTGATTTTTTTTTCCAGATTTTTATGTATTTCCAACTTCATCCGCATACATACAGTACACTCATGTACAGCGATATATACTTTATAGCATATCTCAACTGCTTGATAATAAAATATTGCCCACCTCTGATCTGCTAAATGTGAAAAGCATGAAGATATTAAGATATTATAAACATTAACATCATGGTTATCTTAATAATGTGTAAAGTGATATAAATAAATAAGACAATAAGAAATTACCTAACAAAATAAATCTTAGGACATAAACTGTTACTTTACACAAAAAGTTGTGGTATGATATTCAGCAAAGACCCTAGGAGAGATTTATGTCGATTTATCTGAGAATGATCTGAGAATTAAAGATAAAGTATGTTAGTCCAGTCATTTTATGAAAAAAGGTTGAACAAATTGCAACAGAAGCAAACTCAACTGATTTTGTATCCTTAATATGTCCTGAGTAAGGGAAAAAAAGCCCCGAAGAATCCCATTAGGGGAAAGTTTCGAAAAAGACCCAAATATAGCCTATTCATAACCCTATTCATTCTTTTTCTCACGTGAATAGGGTAAAAATTTTAACCTTTAGATATCACCATGAAAATTACTGAGTTGATTATTTACATCAAGACAAACAAAAAATGTATTACAAGTTTTTTTTTTAATTGTTTAACATGGACAAACGGTGCATAATCTAATTACGTATGTGCTAATTCACATAAATACCCAAACAGACCTAAACAATGGGTATAGCAGGTGAAAATGTCTTGTTGAATCTTGTTGACATATAACAGTAAAATACTTCATGTTAAGGTCTGAATGGAACCCATTTAGGCTATGAACATTAATACATAGAGGCAGGAAGAAATACTTTAGAAACCAGCCTTTATTAATTAGTATTGCAGAGATGGGGTTTGGGCATTGAGTGCATTGTGTACGTAATTTGATTTTTTGATCCAGCCACTTTTTATTTTACCTACCTTTTGTCTTCTGCATTCTCCTTACCCTTATATCCTGTTCTTCCCCCAGACTCATCCCCCAGAAACAGTCCCACGGACCCAGTCCCAAACCCCATCTCTGCAATAATAATTAATAAAGCCTGGTTTCTAAAGTACTTCTTCCTGCCTCTATGTATTAATGTTCATGGGTAGCCTAAATGGGTTCCATTTAGAGACCTTAAGACCTTAACATTAAAACAAGATTCAACAAGACATTTTCACCTGCTATACCCAATGTTTAGGTCTGTTTGGGTATTTATGCAAATTAGCACATACGTAATTAGATTATGCACCGTTTGTCCATGTTAACAAACAATTTAAAAAAACTTGTAATACATTTTTTGTTTGTCTTGATGTAAGTAATCAACTCAGTCATTTTCATGGTGATATCTAAAGGTTAAAATTTTTAGCCTATTCACGTGAGAAAAAGAATGAATAGGGTTATGAATAGGCTATATTTGGGTCTTTTTCGAAACTTTCCCCTAATGGGATTCTTTGGGTCTTTTTTTCCCTTACTCAGGACATATTGAGGATACAAAATCAGTTGAGTTTGCTTCTGTTGCAATTTGTTCTAGGTTGACCCCCATTTTGGCTTAAAATGACTGGACTATGTTTGTTAAACACAAATTTATCTAACCTCCTCCAGGAAAACTTGTCGTGCCAGAATGTGGATTTTGACAAGAAACTTTTCAGATTACTCAGATTTTGTATAATTAATCAGAGGTTAAAGAAAAATAAATAAATAAATATATATATATAATTCAGTTCTAGTTAAATGACAGCTTGCCCTCCTACATATATTAGTGCTCTGATTACTAAATGCCTGATTCAAGACTTTTCAGCACATTCTAAGGAGGAAGACTTCAGAAAAACACTGCAAAACATGCAGACGTGAACTTTAATAAACGGATAACTAGGCAACATGAGAATAATAACAATAAAAAAACAAATTCTAATGACTGTAGCTTAGTCTTTGGGTCTGCATGATTTTTAGATGATTCTCCTTCCTGATAATCTTGGGTCTATTTAACACACAACCCAAAATGTCACCTTACAAAAAACAGTAGCTAGTTGTGGGAAGGAAGCAAAAGTTTGGCAGTGTTATTTGAATATCTGACAACAAGTGAAATCCTGAAATAGCCTAGATGATTGGCTATATCATATCGCTGTGAAGTCATCTAAGGTTTAGTAAGGTCTGGTTCCTGTAAATCAGTAGTTAGGCATGCAGCTAGGAATGCCAAGGTTCAATTCCAAGAAAACAGATAAAATATGCGATGTACATGTAAACAAAAAGGTAAAATGTGCGACTACAGACATTTTCCTATTTGTACAATAATAATTTGATTGGAATACAATGCAGGCTAATACAAACATTAATTTCATTCAGGAAGTTTCCCTTCAGGAAGATTCCTCTCAGAACAGAACACAAAATGACCGTTGAAAAAAAATGTATCCAGTTTTAACCAGTTTGGCACAGACTATCCAACATTGGGTTACATTGAACCAGTGCTGGGCAGGTATGTGAGGGTTCATCATTTGTATTGGCAGTACACATGCAATGCTGCAGCAACACTATTGTCATGTTCTCCAACCCCATCTCTTCTCATTCGTCAGAATAACCTTCACCTGTTCACTGTTACCTCCCTCATCATGGACAATTGTTATACTCACTCTCACATTTTCGTCTTGTGTCATTCTGAGTTTGAGTTCTACATTGTATGGTGTCTCCTCACCTTCTTCCTGTGATCAAAGAGACTAGTTAGTATTCATCCATTTTCCTGCAAGTTACAGTGCTGTCTCTCACCTTGGTTGTTACTGTTTTCGTCTGTTCTGGTATTCTAAAATAAACATCCTCCACTAAAAATCTGTCTGTCTGTCGTGGCAATTATGAAGCTGAGAATGAGGATTTGTTGCCTCAATTTATTGTTTCAAACTAGACAAAAAGTTAAGTAGTGCTACAGGGGAAACATTGCTATTTTTGGGTAACACTTTATTTTGACAGTCCACTTTTAAATATTCTACTAAATATAAGTGACTTTGCAACTACTAGTCATTAGAAGACTGGCTTAAAATCTGAACACTTTATATTTGATGCTCCCAAAATACATTCTAGCAACCACATGCCAACTTATAATATTAACCCTAGCCCTAAAAGTTCTAATGAGAGTTAGACAGACAGACATTACAACACAAAGTTACTTCTAGTTAGTTGAATGTCTAACGCCGGGTTCAGACTGGACGCGGAAGCGACGCGGAACGGAGGCCGCTTCCTTTCGGCGCCCATGTTAACCTATGGTGTCGTTCACACCAGAACCGGCACGCGCCGTGAAGCGCCTGTTTCGGCGTCTGGTCTATTTTTTTCGCGAGCCGCGAGTGATCCGCGTCAATTCCGGAAGGAAGTTACACCAAGAAACACTCGACCATCCGGTCAATTGTCAAAATATAAGCAATTTTCAAATTAAAATACCCTATAATACCCTATAATCAAAAGATATAGGGCAAGGGCTCTCCTCCTGTCTACTCGCACTGGGAAACAGGAAGAGGAAAAGAGATTTAATTAATTTTGAAGAGAGGATGTATATTTCAACGGTATATACACTACTATAACTGTCTACCATATTCTCTCTCTGGCTGCGTGTGTGTCTCGACAACGGATTAATAAAAGTGTACAAACTTCTTGGTTACAGAAACATGGTGTATTTATATTATGAGGTTATTTACTTACCCATGATGTAAAAAAAAAATAGCTCTGAATAAACAACAACTGAGCAGAAGCGCTTGTCGACCTCCACGAAGAATACGCGTCTGGTGTGAACAGGCAGGCGCCGTTCCGCGTCGCTTCAGCGTCCGGTGTAAACCCGGCGTAAAGTGGACCATCAAAATTAAGTGTAACCCTTTTTTTGCTTTATTTCTCCCATGGACTGCAATCACAATAATAACAGATCCTGCTTGTAGATTTGGGTTTGAAATTGGTCAATTCACCCTTATGTAATTGGTTCAATTTAATAACCTTAAAAATGGAACAGCTGGGTTTCATGGAGAGCCTTTACTAATTTCTCAGATGTCACATTAACATGCAATCCTCAATATCTCTTTAAAATAAAATAATAAATAAATAAAAATTAAATAAAGCAATTTTACAGTAAAGCAAAACCACTTCCAGAATGATCAATAGCGACTGCATCAGTCATTTTAATAGCATTGATGTTGTATTGCAGAGGCACAGCAGGACAGAGCAGATCATTTAAAAGGAAGATAAATCAACATGTAATATTTGTGCTCAAAAGCATCAACACAAAAAACAACAGTCCTGTCAAGAATGTATTGAACATCAACAGGCTTTGCAATCATTTTGTATATTTTGTACATGTTCAATTGTGCAAATTGAAATGTCTTTTTTTTTCACACGCTTCTCAGTGCATTTTTCACCCAGCAAGGCACGTTTCTTCTCAGCATTTTGATTTTATAATCAAAACAACAACCAGTAAACAATCACTGCATGAGGTATCAAAAGCAATGTGTGTTTTCTGTGTACATAATATTATTAAATGAAAATGCATTTTTTTTTACATTTAGTTGTCTTTGCAAATTAATCTGGGATAAAATAAAATAGGCTTTAAATAAGCTTTAAAAACGGTTAAATACAAATACTTCACTGTCCTACATGTAAGTTAGTTTAATTTTGGAAATATCTGGATATACTGCACTGTAAAAAAAAAAATGTAATCAAAAAGTTATAACAACATGTGTTTTTACATTGCTTTAACTCATTAAAATAAGTTAAGCAATTTCAACTTTTGTTATAGATTATACAAGATTCAACTCTTTTTAGTCCGTTTAATGCAATTTAAGTTTAATGACTTAAACATTCAAGTTGATTGTACTTAAAAATATAAGGCAGCAATTTGTTTTTACAGTGTGTATACCTCAAACCTGATACAATCCATTTATATGCCATCTAATGTATAATTTTCACCAGTCTCAGTGGGTTGGTTCAATCAGAACCATTTTATCTGGCTCTGCTTAAGCTTCAGTCTCTTATGGGATATTTACTTTCTACATAGAAGCTTCTGGGCCAATTGTCCCGAGACAAACTGTAACATGTGCTCTGATGACTCATATTGTGAGCATATGATACAGCTTGTAAATGTAATACATGATACATGATGAGTCAGAAATGCTCTGGTCGACTTAACCAGATCAGGAACAGTATAACGAAATAAGAACTGAATGCTGAAAGAAGAAATGGCCATTGACGGCAAGCTCTGTTTGTCACCCTGAGGTTCTTTATCATTTATTAGATCCATGGCAACAGGAGCAACAGCAGAGGAATAAATACATATGACTGAAGAATCCACAGAAAAATGGAGATAGATCATTAGCATTTCAGCATACTTCACCATGTCCACCTTACAGCTTCATTCAACTCTCAAACTCCTTTCACACTGTCAGCATGCAGCCATTCACTGTCACTATTAGCTGTGCTTCTGGTTGCCCTAGTAATGGTTATGAAGGACATTACTGCTTATAGTTGTTCCATATCATTCCATGTTGACTTCACATCAGTGTAATGCCACTAAAAATTAGCATTCTTTAAGGAAAAATGTTGCATGTAAATTATCCAAATGCATAATGCATCTATTTTATATATTTTAGGGGCTCTATATTCTTGCTGAGCCCCCAGCGTGAGTTTTTATTTTATTTTAGATCATTTTCATTCCATGCCAAAGCATCATGCAGCCAAACTGTATGACAGATGTATCACTTTTATTTCTTTTCTTTTTTTTTTTCTCACAAATTTGTAAATTGTATCATGAATTATATGATATAATAGGGATGCACCGAAACGAAAATTCTGGGCAGAAAACCGAAACTGCTTTTTAAAAATTATTTATTTATTATTTTAAATTAGCTTATTTTTATGTAATCGTTAATGAAATTCAATAATTTGAATGATACTGAATTAAAAAAATGCAAGCCTATATGCTTTCTGCCCCTAATCAGTGCTCGAAGTGGGGCGGTACTCACCGATACGCAGTACCGGCACTTCTACATTTTACTCTTAAGCCTGGTTCACACGGCAGGATAATTAGGCCGATTTTAGCCCCGATTTACCCCTTCCGACAATCTTAAGGATGCTCCGATTATCGGAAAATAATCTGATCAGATATTCCTGCCGTGTGTGGTGTGTTAAGAGTGCTCTCGTCTGCTCGGAAGGACGTCGGGACCGCTCCGATCTCAAATCGGGGATATCCAACATGTTAGATTATTTTGGCCCGATTTCTCCTCGTGTGCTATATGGGAAACGAGCACGCAGCCTGTGGACTGTGGCGTGTAGCCAATCAGAAAGCGAGGTGACGAGGCGCAGAGGAAGCACCGGGAAACAAAATCAAAACAGCCGGCGGCATGGCGCACCAGAAAGTCCTGTGGACGTCGGAGATGGATTCGGTTAAAAACAAACTACAAACTATCGCCACTGCATCCTCTTCGTCCGCCATGATTGTTTACTCAGAAGTCTCGAGGGATCTCGAGGGATTTTGCGAGATTTTCCGTCTGACCTGGGAATGCTCGGGAGTCAAATCGGTTTGTGTGTGATGTGTTGATTTTGCCGTGTGGCTGCGCACCACACATGGTACGACCAAAACTGTTAGACCCGTCATTTTTTATCGCCGTGTGTGGGGTCTCTCAGGTTTGGAAAATCGGCCGACAATTTTAAAATCGTCCCGTGTGAACCAGGCTTTAAGCGTACCTGCACTTTTTCTTGCTTACCGCTACTTCTCGCATGTAGCCGGTACTCTACCACTGACAGAAAAAGCATCAGTGTCAAGCCCGTTTCACATATACTCCGTATGTGGTGCATATTTTTTCCGCACCCGTATTAACAGGTTAGAGCTTTCACACTGCACGCGGATGCGCTCCGGCGATCCGTTCCAGGAGCGGTGTGTAGCCTATACAGCAGTGCAGAGATCGTTTCCACACCGAGTCTATTTCTGCTGTGCTGCACGTGCTGAATTAAAGTTACAGCGCATGGTCCGTGGTCAAAATATAATAATCTTACCATAAATGCATTTAATTAAATAAAATGTATAGTATCTCACCATAAATGTATTTTTGGACTTGCAGACTTGGAGGAGTTCCGTTTTCTCACACACACACACACACACACACACAAAGACACACACGCGCACACACAAACACGCGCACACACACACACACACACACACACACACACACACACACACACACACACGACTTGTTTAAATACATTTATGTTGTTAATAAATAACAATAAATTGTTGTTGTACCAGGAATAATAATATAATAATAATAATAAACTTTATTTTATATAGCGCCTTTAAAAAGTATCTCAAAGCGCTTCACAAGAATAAAAACATAAAAACATACAATTAAACAAACTATGCATTTCTGACAGAAAAACTTAATAAAATACAAAAAAAAAAAAACATTATGAAAATATAGGATTAATAATAATAATAATAATAATAAGACAATTATAAACAATTATGAAAAAGCTACCCTAAACAAATAAGTTTTAAGTGATGTTTTAAAAACACTAAGAGATTTGGCTTGCCTAATCTCAATAGGCAGGGAATTCCAAAGGGAATATCTCCAAGTTTTGTTTTTCACAGTAGAATTTTCACATGATTTGCCAGTGCAAGAAAGTACCGGCACCTTTTTTCCCCCACTTCAAGCACTGCCCCTAATTATGAACCTTAATGAACTTTTTGAACCGTCAAAGTGTCAGTTGCGTAGCTGTCCATGGAGGGACAGAAATCGCTCAGATTTCATCAAAAATATCTTCATTTGTGTTCCGAAGATGAAGGAAAGTCTTACATGGAACGACATGAAGGTGAGTAATTAATGACAGAAATAAATTTTTGGGTGAACTAACACTTTAATCTAGATTGTGTAACAAGACAAGCACATAGTTGCTACATTTAACCTACTGGAATGGTTAAAATGGTAAAAAACATATAAGAACTGTAAAAATGGACCACAAAACCCAATAAAAGGTATGGAGATGTGGAATTTAAGCTTCTTCTTTTTTTTCAACCTTCTCTGCTGTCAAAGAACTTTCTAGTGCTTTTGGAAGAGCGAGTCCCATGGATCTGTATAAACAGGGCAGAACATTGAAGGCGACATCTCAGTAAAAGACAGGCTCTCATCAGAATATTCATTAAAAAACAGGGGCCAGGAAGAGGATCTTTTCTGCATGATGAATGCGACCACATCTCCAGAAATACAAATTACAAATCATCCACTCCTCAACAATGCGACTGTCTTTGAACTAAAATTGCATGACGGAGGTGGTGGACTTTGAGATAAAATTCAGAGATGTTATCGAGAATATGAGAGGAAGAGGCAGCAAATTATTTTCTGCCTGCTCATTCTGAAGACATCTATCATATTTTTCATAAACACGGAACAAAGGGTTTTGAAAAAAATCCACAGGCGTGCCTTCAAACAGCACACAATTTGCATGCTGCCGTATGGTAATTTAAAGTACTTTCTTTTAAAGTATTTAAACATTTCCCATTGATTTCTACCTTCAGAATATGTGATGCTTTTGAAACGGGAACATTAGCATATTTTAAGATGTCACTTTATGGTCTATTCAAAATGGTTATTCTGTACTTAAGCCTTTCCCACCAATTCTCTATTTATCAAAGGAAATACACTTTAACTAGCATTATGCAATACACTACAGATCACTAGTTTCTATTCAATCATTTTTAACTGCATGTACTTTAACTGAGATATGGTAAGCATTATCATTTTATAATGCAGTGGAGGGATTTTCAAGTAAAACATTTACACATCCAACAGCACTGTTGGACTGAAATGCCCCTAAACACACCAGTCAATGACATTTCTGCTGAGATGGTTGCGTGCAATGGTGTTCAAAACCCTGAATGGACTGCATGTGAACTTATTAACCTGTTAACGATTTATGTGACATGCAATCTATTCCAGTGAAAAACGTACTACAGAACATCCTTACAGTTCACTCAATGAGGGGCACCTTTAATTTGCACCTTTTGATATGTCTCCGCATTCAATCAAACACAGTCATGGAAAACCCAGCTTTGCAGCAGTGCTTGACTGTAGTCAATGTAGAGCATATTTTTCACAAATTTGCCATCATTTTATTCTAGTCCTTCATTGACGTCCCTCCACTGCATCTCAATGCTTTTCCTGCTCGACCGAGGTTATGTGAGCAATCAAACCAGCTACACCACTCAAGATGAAGATGTGCTTGATTTAATCATGTCATTAGCATGCTGTCATTCAGTTGAGCTTCCAGCAGAATGGTGTATTTTTTAAATGCATTCCCTTTTTCATACACAGTGGCACCAAAAGCAGTTTAATCCATCTATCCATCCAAGTCAAGAAGCATTTCCCTTCTTTTTAAAAGAAAGCTGTCAGACCAAAGGTTCTTCATTAACAACGACCCCATACCAACAATACTGGAAAAGCCCATCAAAAGCCTTGGAATATGCTATGATGCAAGCCTAAAAGACTGCGAACAAGTTCGGCAGCTGAGGCAGGATGTATGCAGGGGCCTTGAGATCATTGATGCCTCTATGCTCCCTGGAAAGCTAAAGCTTTGGTGCCTACAGTTTGGACTGCTGCCCAGACTGATGTGGCCCCCAACCGTGGTTGACATCCCCCTTACAAAAGTGGAGAAGATGGATAGAATGGATAGAATGATAAGCTCCTAAGGAAATGGTTAGGTGTTCCTCGATGCTTGAGTAGCATAGTTCTGTATGGACACGCCATTATCAATCTGCCCATCTCAAGTTTGGTAGAGGAGTTCAAATGCACTAAAGTAAGGCTAGAAATGACCTTCTCAGAGTCCCAAGATAGTTCAATACGTACTGCAAGACCATCTAACATCAGAACGGAAATGGACACAGAATGAAGCCATAAAACAGGCAAAATCAGCACTCCAGCATGCAGACATTGTGGGACATGTACAACAGGGAAGAGGAGGTTTGGGTCGGTGTAAGGGCAGACCCCGGTGGAATAAGGCTACACTTTGAGAGTGGCGAAAACTGGTAGTTCTGGAAGTCCGGCATCAGGAGGAGGCAACAAGAAATGCCAAGTCATGATCACTGATTTATGATTAGGTCACTGATGTCACAAACAGCTCTGATACCAGAAAGTTTAGATCCAAATGCAGCTTTTAATAAGATGGGGTAATCCAGACACGTAATCAAATTAACAGGCAACAGGTCGAAATCCAGGTAGGCAGTCCAAACAAACACACAAGGTTGGGAACAAGGCAAACGGGTAATCCAGAGATTGAATGTGAAAACCAGGCTTATAAGGGGTGAGCTAAACAAGGTAATGACATACAGGTGAATGTGATCAGTGATGATGAGTCCGGGCAGTGAGTTATGGGAAATGTAGTTAGTGGGGGTATAACAAAAATCTGAAGTGGAGTGCCCTCTGGTGGCTCTCAAGGGCATTCCAGCTGATGACCGTTACAACTGATTATGTTGAGCACCTGTTTCATGTTCTGTTCATTATTCCCTGTTTATATATAGCCCTCCGTTCTTTGAGATGTCATTTGCTGTCTTTGCGTGTGTTGAGATCCTTAGTGGTTACTCTCTGTGTTGGATTACCTTATTTGTTTTGTTTTGTTTATTAAAGTGTTCAAGCTGCAAACAGATCCTCTTCTCCTTGTATGTGCCTGCAAAGCTGTGAAAAGGAGAAATAGTCGCACAATTTTAAGAAAATCATCTTAGGTTAACCAGCATTTTCTACAACTCAACAATGTGTTGCGGGTCAAACTGACCAGATACTAAATTACAGTTTAAATAATTATGATGTTTTGATGAGTTTTTAAATTAAATACAACATATATTCTTCTCAAAATTAATACAAAAATTATTTGAACACTTTCTGGTTGTAAGACGTTGCAACATGTCATTGATGTGATGAAATACACAACCAATACATTCTCTCTCTCACACTCACACACTTGAATATGTGATTGTCGGGGACTTTTCATAGGCATAATGGTTTATATACTGTACAAACTGTAAATGATATCCCCATACACTAACCCTACCCCTAAACATACCCATCACAGAAAACTTTCTGCATTTTTTAATAAAAAAAACACTGTTTCTGTTTAGTATGTTTCTTTAAGCAATTTGGTTTACAAGGACGCATGACACCATGTTAAGTTGTAATACCTATGACATTATTCACATTTGTGTCCTCATTAACCATATTAGGTCCCACTTTATATTAAGTGGCTTCAAGTACTATGCACTACATTGAAATTAATAATTTGATACAATAGACTTATTGTGTACATACATGTTTTTACACTGTACTTATATTTTGAAAAAACCTGCATGTAATTACAGCTGTAATGAATGTATGCAATTGTAGCAGATCCAGTTCTGTACATAAGGACTTCCACACAGCAGACAGCAGGATGGCTTCAAAACGACTGAATTTTTTTACCCTGGAAACATATGGGACAATTTGATCAGAATATTTTCCGTTGCGCCAACCTCTTTCCACGTTATACACAATATTAAGTGAAGAGTGAGAAGAAAACAAGTGCGTCTTGCCTCGCCAGCGTCCATTTGCGATCTGATGCTGACGTAACTCCTAACCACAATAACATTGCATGACTCACTCGTACATGTATTTAATACAAAATGAAACCGAAAGTCTTTTACTTCATAGAAAAATAGTTTTGGGAAGTTCATCATATAAAAATAAAATACAATTAATATTTCTCTCTTCCCAACTTGCTACACAATTACATTTGTAATTACACTGTTGACCCTTCCCTTACACTTTCACCCACCCTTAAACCTACCCATACTATCACACCTAACCTTACATCATACCTCAATAGCAGCAAAAGTGGTATCCAGTAGGCTTTTGGTAGGCATTAGAAAAAGCTAAATGGAAGCAAAAGAGATGATGATGGTCCACCATGTTCTTCCATTAGAAGAACATGGTGCGGTAGCGGATCCATTAACTGCATCTTTGCTGCTTACAGGTCCAAACGTCACCTGAGGAGAACCACAGGTGGTAACCAGGGCCTGTCTGTCCTGTCTAAAAAGAAGCAGCTCTGCCGTTGAAAAGTCAGTGTAGGTTTGGCTAACCATTTTCCACCCACATTATAACAGGATTACTCATTACTAGGGCATATTGTGCCACCTGGACAAAGAAGACAGAGCACTGAATGTTTACCAAATTAAATGCAGTTTTCTGCCTCCATTGCATAAAATATAATGTAAACTGTTATTCTGCAGAGACTGTAGTGCACACTGGATACACTCAACAGAAATTAGCTATGGACAGTACTCAGGTGGCAGCTACACAAGCATCTTGCATTGATCATTAGTGCATGTTTTTGTGAAATGGGATACATTCCTCTCTTAAAAGGAAATTAGGTTCATAACAATGCAGATCCTTGTCAGCACTTTCTTGCATCAAATAAGCTTCCTTCGAGGAGCACTTTGGATGTAATCAGGGCAAGATATATTGAGGGGATAAGCACTTTTATGATCAGTTATGCAGAAGAAAAGACTTTGTGATCTTACACTATTACATCTGGGGGCTCATAAGCATCATACCTTTATGTATATGCATAATAACCGAGACAAATATATTGAGAAAAGAAATCATGGTTTATTGTTAAATTGCCTAGACAAAAGACTTAGGTACTTTGCAATTATGTACTATGTGTACTAATGACAGCAATACACATTGAGTCGAAATGTTCTGTTCGTGTTGTGCCCATTTCATGTGTATTTCTCTATTTCTCTTTTAATAAATTGTTAAATGGTTTCAAATGTTTGCAGTTCGTGCTTTCATTAGATATCTGATGAACATTACACTTGAAATGGGTGTGTTTTTTGCTGTTTGTTTGCCAATAGACAAAGTATGTGCTCAATTTACAGTAACTGGTCCTGCTTTCTATTAAGTGTACTACTATGCTAAATTTAAAATTAATCATTTAATACAATAAACATATTGTCTATGTACACTTTTTACATTGTACTTGTATTGAAAAAAAATACCTGCATGCAATTAAATCTGTAATTATTTGTTGTAATTACACTGTTGAATCTACACCTTTAATCCTACACATACCTCAAAACCTGCTCCTAATCTTACCCATATCCCTCCTCAATAGCAGCAAAAGTGTTTTGCAATAGTATTTAAAGACATCTAATATAAAGTTTGACCAATGTCAAATCTCACGTCTTGCTGCATTCTTATTGATTATAGAATGTGATTCATCTTACTCTCTCAATATAAAATCTTTTTCACTGACCTACATAAACTTCTAAAACCGATAGCCTTGAAAACAAACTTATTTTGCTCTAAAGTATGGCTGAATTGAATGTCTTTCTCAATGGACTTTCATAGACTCAATGTTCACCTAATGTGATCTTCTCAAAGAGTTTCATTTAACTAGTTGCAAGGAAAAGTAACGTCTCAGGTTACAACTGTAACCCTAGTTCCCTGAGTAGGGAACGAGACGATGCATCGATGACGCTTTGGGAACGCTCCTGCATGATTGCGTCTGAAGCACATGTGTCAACTAGTCCAATGGCGAGAATGAGCGTCACGGGCGAGTGACGTTTTGACCAGGAAAGGATAAAAGCACATCTGGTTTAGAACTGCACTAGCTTCGAAAAAGGGCGAAGCAAGTCAGTCACAGGGATGTAGGAAGTATGGTAAAGTGATGCATCGTCTCATTTCCTACTCAGGGAACTAGGGTTACAGTCGTAACCTGAGACGTTCCCTTTCGAGGGAACTCGCAATGCGTCGATGACGCTTTGGGAACGAGAATGCCCGAACGCCATACAGCCAAGATCCTGTCGTGTTAAACTGTCACGACATGAGAACTCTGGACCCCGGGGTATCCATGTCTAGGTCATAAAATCTGACAAACGTAAGCGGCGAAGACCAGCCAGCTGCATCACAAACTTCTTGAATAGACACCCCATAAATTACCGTGTACCGTGTACTGAGGTGAACACCGTTCCACTCAGGAGGGGGCTGCCCTCAGAAGTCTGACTCCATAGGCGTCAGGACCTCTTCTTTGCAAAAGACTTCTTCGCAAGCAGAACGTTCCTCAGATCGGTCTGCGGCTTGGAAGACTTCTGCTGTGGGTGCCGTCCCGTGCACCACGGTTTTTGGGATGGGGCTCGAGAAGGGACACTCTCCTTCTGCTGTGCTCTGTATGAGGAGCTTAACGGCTGGGGTTGCTCACGCCCAGCAGCCCCAGGGGCCTGTTGACAGTGAGGGAGATATCGTTTGAACACCTCCTTTTTAGTCTCCTGAAACTTCTCAACATGGTGTTTACTGCGTCACCGAAGAGGCCAGGAGGCGATAGCGGGGCGTCCAAAAGGAAATATTTATCTTTATCTTTGATGTCTGATAAGTTTAACCAAAGATGCCTCTCCGATGCCACATTAGCTGCCACAGACCGCCCAATAGCACGAGCGGCCTCTTTCGTGGCTCGGAAAGAAATGGTAAATGGACTGCATTTATATAGCGCTTTCACAGACCCAATGGCCACCAAAGCGCTTTACATTTTGCCTCGCATTCACTCTCTCACTCATACACCGACGGGCGACGGCAGCCATGCAAGGCGCCATCAAGCTCGTCGGGAGCAGCTGGGGTTAGGTGTCTTGCTCATGGACACCTCGACACTTGGTCAGGTGGAACCGGGGATTGAACCACCAGCCTTCCAGTTTGTAGACAACCTACATGAACTATCGTGGTTTGTGTGCTTGTTGTGTGTTTGTTATTGTATGGTCTTGGAGTTCTGTCGTGTTTGAGGTATTCATGTTCTGCAGAACAGGAACCTGCTGAAAATCAGTTTGATACTGAGTCAGGCCCGATTGCTCTTAATCTTTTCCTGTTTAAATAAATAAATAAATAAAATAAAAAAAACACTGAGCCACTGCCGCCCATCAGAAAGATCGGTGGCCCGACATAGTTCTCGAACCACGTCAGGCCCCGCTCCCTCGCTTGTCTCCAGGTCCCTTGTATGCCTGTAATATGGCCATAGTGTGAAGGCATGCACCAGCCTGACCTGCTGCCGTATATGCTTTACCCACTAACATAGATTATGTTTTTAATGGATTAGTGGGCAGTATAGGGGACTTCAGGGACAATGCCGATGCCAGAGATAAATAACTGGATAGTGGTTGTTCAACTTTAGGCATCGTCCCATAACCATATTCTTTTAGCCCCCTTATATCAGAATAAACTTGCACCTGGGGGCTAAATACTCTGGCTGAATAAGGTTTATTCCATGTCCTCAATATCTCTTTGTGAAGGTCGTGTAAAAATGGAAGTCCTCTTGGTGGAGGTACCGTGCTCGGTGTTAAAAACCGCTCGTCTAACAGACTTTTGGGATGAGCGCTTTGTTTCTCGGCTGGCCATTCGATATTTAATTTAGATACAGAGCGAGATAAAACCTCCACCAGCTCCTCATAAACTGGAGAAGAAGCTGGCGTTTCTTCTTCCCCATTTCGATGCTCAGCACATCTAGTTCCTCCAACCTAGACAGCTGAAGCACCTGTGCTTCTTCCAGAGCGGAAGGAACCGTGGGGCGGGCTTCAAACTCCGGAGAGAGAGCGCTGGATCCCACGGGTAAAGGCTGAGACAGGTCCCGCCGTGAGATCCATTTGCGATCCCCACGTCAAGAGCTTCCGTGCTGCCTGGGCAGCAGCGGGGCCCGAGCCGGAGGGAACGCTCACTTGAACACCCTCCTCGAAGAGTGACAAGCGAGAGCGGAGATTGCGAAGCGGCAGCTTCTCACAATGCTCGCAATCAGCCCAAAGGCTGACAGAGCACGCTTCGCTCCCAAACACATCACACAAAGTTTGTGTGTATCTCCACCCGTGATGTAACAAGGGCAAGGAGACGCACACAACTTTTAAGACTGTTTGGATGCCATAGTATCCTAAATTGAGCTGTATATATAACATGACAGACAACAATAAATAAGACAGACAGTTTGTAACACAGAGTGCTTGCTGAGGCACAGAAGCTAGCGCGGTTCTAAACCGGATGTGCGTTTATCCTTTCCTGGTCATAATAATAAGTTTTATTCCCAAAGCGTCATCGATGCATCGCGGGTTCCCTCGAAAGGGAACTCAGATCTTAGTGTAACTTTAAGGCTATACATATAGGACTGTACTCTAATCATTTTATTTAATTTTTTTCAACAACAAAAAAAAATGCTTTTGGCAGATGCTTTCAATATATACTAATTGTTTTGTTTTTGTTTTAATCTAACATTTTAAACTAACATTTAACTTTTGACCTTGTTGTTTGCACCATGCCCTACTGTTTGGCTAAGATGCGTGTGATGCATGGGAAATTATGACACAGTATAATCTATACTGCGGAAATGGGCGTTTCCTATAATCACAATTCAGATGTTGGCTCTCAGAAGACTAGCACTGGGCCTTGCAATTCAGCAAATCTTCATGCTTGCATTTGCAATTTTATGTTTATGAGGTTAGTCAATCATTGATCGGTTAAAATTAACATTAAGTTATCAGTTTACAATAGTCTATGAGGTATGATGTAAATTCTATGAAATTTACACAATTGTAATCCCATTGAGTTTTTACCATGAGAGGAACAGAAAAAGACAGTCAAAGCAGCTTAAACACAACCAGCTAAGCCAAAGACATCAGGGGCCTATACCATGAAGCCGGTTTAGGTGGCTAGCCAGCTATGTTTCAGCTTAGTTTCCGCCAACCCTGGGTTTTAGGTACTATGAAAGTAGCTTGGCTTTAATCGGTGTCCGTTGCCATGGTATCTTACGCTGCACGGCTAACCTGCTCCGGGGCAGGTTAAGTTCTGGATTCGAGATCTCAGACTGAAGTTTGACCAATCAGCTGTGAGCAAAGAAACATATAGGTGACGTAACTAATTCCCAGTGTTTGTTGCAATGGCTTTACATTTTCTTTCAAATCCTGTGGACATCTCAGCGCAAATTGTTAGACGAGCACATCGTAGAGAAAGAGTTTTTTAGCAGGACAAAATCCCCTTGCCTTTCCTGATATATAGTTACTTGTATGAAAGATACAGATTTTCTGCGGAAGGAATATCTTATCTTTGCGAACTTCTTGAGCCGCACATAAATAATTTAACACGTCGAATTCATGCACTTACTGTACCATAAATGGTATTGCGTTGCGTTTTTTTGCAAGTGGTAGCCTACATACTTGCACGATCGGTGATGCACAGAATCTAAGGGAAAACACGGTTTGTCGAACCATTGGCAAGGTGGTCCTCGCTCTGCAGGAGTACATTGATAGTTTAATAGTGTTCCCCAGACATTTATTGACCATGTCCATAAGAGAGGGTTTTTATAAAACCCGGTAAAATATATTGATAGGGTGACATCACGTTTTTTTTTTTTTCTTTCAAAAAGCAAATTTCACAAATGTACTATATAATACAGTACATGTTAAGCATTATTTTAATCTTATGATAGGATTCCCTATAGAGTCATTGGAGCAATAGCCTGCACACATGTTGCAATCTCCACTTCTCTAGGAGAACATGAGGCAGATTATGTTAATAGAAAGTCTTTTCACAGCCTTAATGTTCAGGTAGAGATTATGTGAACATGTGAAATTATTATTTTCTGTGAGATGAATCTTTAAATTAATAGTAAAATTAACAGATAGCAATCTACTTTCCGTGAGTATGTTGTGTCAGCGCTTTGAGGAAAGCTAGTTAAATTTGGTACAGTACAAAACACTGTTAATTTGAATTGGGACAACAAAACCTACACAATAACCCCCTATCATGACCCTCATGTGTCAGTAAAACCATAGTAAAAGTTAGAGATGATCTTTGGCATCCTAAAGGCACGTTTCAACTGTCTTCGGCGCTTAAGAGTCACCAGAGTGGGCATCACAGATAGTGTCTGCATGTGCCATTCTGCACAATATAGCCACCATAGAAAGAAGCCAGAACCACCACAGAAAGCTTCTCCCCGATGAAACTGACCCAAACACATTTGACCACCCAGCTGGTGCAAATGTAGTTGCAATCACCATACAATATTACACTAAATAAAAGCACATTGAAACTGCAGATAGGTCTCAAACTGTTTTATTGGTTTTGTGGGATGGGGGGAGAAAGAAAGCAATAGAAAGTTGCATTAATAAATATTCATGCTAAAGTGTTACTTGGTTAAATAAGTTCACATGCTGAGATCAGTTTAATCTAGCTGTTGCATTTATTTTTTAAATGTGGAGCGTCCTCAGCTCACAGTCAGGCTCCTTTAGTGTGCAGTCTAGCTCTATAGGCTCCTTTAGTGTGCAGTCTAGCTCTATAGGCTCCTTTAGTGTGCAGTCTAGCTCTATAGGCTCCTTTAGTGTGCAGTCTAGCTCCATAGGCTCCTTTTGTAAAGGGCCCTGACTGAGTCTGTTTCCACCTGAAACATAATTCCACCACAAACATGATCATTACAAGTTTTTTGGGAGGCTAATCAACTCACAAAAAGTTCCTTGAAAGTTCCTTGACAAACACCTGTAATATATGTCAAGGGTTTTAAATCCTTACCTTGTTCACATTTCTTTTGAAGCCTGTTGAGGTAGAGGCTTCAGTTTCTGGGACAGGTTGTGAAAAATCCTACAATAAAAGAGATGTGTAACTTGGGCCGTTCCCTGTTTTATGCCACACATTCAAATGTTTGCCTTAATAAAAAGCCCAGTGCATTCACCTCAGCAACTGTCCCAGAACACAGACAGAGTGTCTTCATCATTTCCTCCTCCCTGATAAATAAAAGTAGGCCAATATGTTTCTGGTGTTCTGTCTGCTGCATACTGACCTCTGTGTGGGAGACTGTGTGTGTGTGCTGGCTTCAACAGGGACACTGCATTTCCCTCTACTGCAGAACATACAGTCAGCCATATTTAAAACTTAAAATAGTAATGTATCGCACACGTACCCAGTGTTACTTGCTTAGAGGAGCCGGCACCAGGGTCAGATTGTACAGCACCTGTAATCCCATCCATAATCGGCCGTCCCTTATTCCTATCAGAGCCAACTCAGTGTATTCTGGAGGAGTGGCCCTCCACTGGTTTTCTGAATTTCACTCTTTTTTCGGTTTGCCTCAAACAAGTGTTAATAAAAAAAAATAATAAAAGGTTGTGTGTAAATACTTACTAGGCTACTTTGAATTATATTTTTATATTTTGTCTTTATCAGCTGCCAAGAACGTTTGGAGTTGCATCTAAAAATCAATGAATATTAATCTTTATTAGTATATACATGCACATTTTTTTATATATTATAAAAATATAGGCTATATTTCACACACACACACACACACACACACATACATTCATAGCCTATATATACATCATTTTACATGAATAAAGAACGCATTTATTTAGCTTACACATTAACACAATCAGCAATCTTTCTCCAACAGTCTTCTCTTGCTTTGGCAGCAGAGACCGTATTGTTTCGAGCTTGTAATACATATTTAAATTCATCGTAATTCTGAATGATTATCTCTTGCTCCTCCGCGGAAAGAAAATATCGCTCTCGCTCTATCCATATCGAACGCGATTAGTTGTTCGGTGCCAACGTCACTTTGGTATGTGCACACGCTCGTGGAGTAATCATAGCTTAAGATCAAAGCCTGAGTTGACAGAGAAAGTTGATGAGCTGCGTCATGGTACCAATAAAGCCTGATTGCATCGGTTTGGTTTTGTGAACTCAAAACTAATCCTGTAACTCCGAGTTTGTTCAGCTACCTTCATGGTACAGGCCCCAGGAACAAATGTGTTCTATCTGTCTAATAGCTTTATCTAATAAAACACAGGTTTAAATTGAACAGCATGGGAATCAACTTAATTTGTAATATAGGTAAAGGGTAACACTGTATGCATTTTAAGTTGTTTTGTGCAGAATGTTTTCCATTTTTGGAGGCTCAATATCATATTCATAATGCAAAGCGATTCTAACCCAAAGTACCAATATTTTTCCTTTATTTTACAGAAATAAAATGCCATTTTGGCCAATAATGTAGGCATTGATTCTCATCGCCACTTATTATATATATATATATATATATAAAATATTTGGACCCTTTGGTTTGAACATTTTCTTTTTAAAGGGGCATGTCTCTTTTAAGACTTCACTGCTACAATATGATTGCGTAACATTTTTCTATATGAAATAATTATTATACATGTGGAACTAGATAGAGATAGAGAAAGAGTGCTTTTTTTAGAAATTTTACCCATAAATCCACATGCTTACACGTGCATTTATGGGTAAAATTTCTACTTTGAGCATGTTGCTAACAATGCACTGGTCATGTGTTCAATTCACAAGGAACATGCCTTCTGATAAAATGGCTTAAAGTAAGCTGGAGTAAGCTGTTACTTGATACATAAATTATAATTGAGGTTTATCTCTATTTAATACTGTTGCTTTAGCATAAATAATTCAGTTTGAAGTCCCCATTATTTTGATTAGAGTCATAATTATAAATAAGCCACTTCCAGCTACTGTTTCAAGAGAACACTTTCATTGACAATATGCCAAAATGACAGAATGAAATAAATGTATTTACTGATCTCAGGTCAGTCAGTTATTGTGTGTTTTAATGACACATGAAAATAAGATTTCACCCTTTTATGTTTATTTTCTTATGACTTCCTTCTCATAATATCATGATTTTATCTAATACTGTGAATTTATTATCAAAATATGATTTATTTGATCTGGTCTATTACTGTTTAGTTGCAATATTATATTGTTTGTTTAACTGCTGTTCAATACATTACTGGAAAGCTCCTAGAATGTTTGTCAAACTGGGATGTATGTGCATAATTTTGTTAATTTCACATATTCCACTCAATTTAATTAATTAAGTCACGAAGCCAGGCTTGCTTTGCTTACACCGTTGGAATTTTGTGCCATTTATTTTTCGATATTGTATTCAGTTTGTCTGCATCTTGTCAAGGTCATTCTAAGTTTTTTTTTTTATATTATTCAGCCTTCTGCATTATACCGTATTTTAGGGTTAGATAGCATTCCATTATACTTTGTTATGATATGAGCATGAGCACTGGTGTAAGCTCAGCTCAGTTTAAGGTCAGCATCAGCGTCAGAATATGATAAAAAAGGATTATGATGGGAAAATGTTGTCTTGAGTCAAATATGGACAAGACCACCTGAGGCAAAACCTCAATTATCAAAACAATATAATTAGCAGAGATTAAAATACACGTCTGTTAGGGAAAAGGTCTATCAATGCATGTCACTCCCACCAGTCTCAGCCTCATGTGTGGAGGTTATTCTGGATGTGTGAAGAGGCTTCAGCATCATCCTGCTCACTGAACTTTGTCAGTAGGTGATGGATCTGTCTTGCATCCATTAACTAAAGAGGATTAATGACTAAAGACTCTGAATCTTTGACAGACAATTCCAATTTGCTTCTTTGACTTGGTTTAGAATTTAGTGAACATTCTACTCTGTATATGGACTGGTCATATGTTTAGAGTTTGAAGGGATAACGTCTCAGGTTACATATGTAACCCTGGTTCCCTGAAGAGGGAACGAGACGCTGTGTCGAGATGCAGTGGGAACGCCCCTGCGTGATTGCGTCGTGAAGCACATGTGTAATCAGTCCAATGGACAGACGAGACGTCATCGGCGGGTGACGTCATTGATCAGGAAACTATAAAGCACACCTGAAAACAGACCGCACTAGCTTCTGAAAAAGCCGAAGCAAGTCGATCACAGGCAGGCAGGGTGACGCAGTGTCTCGTTCCGTTTTCAGGGAACCAGGGTTGCATACGTAACCTTAGATGTTCCCTTTCAAGGGAACTCGAGCTGCGTCGAGATGCAGTGGGAACACCATACCCACGACACCATAATAACAAATGCCTATTCTGTGTTAAGTCCATGCGCACATAAAGAAGCAAGCACCCTAGACCCTGGAGTGGAGCCTAGATCCAAGTCATAAAATCTAACAAATGTATGCGGTGAGGACCAGCCTGCCGCATCACAGATGTCATGGAGGGAAACCCCCGATAATAAAGCCTTTGAGGCAGCCATACTCCTGGTAGAATTGGCCCGGACAACCAAAGGTGAAGGCTGACCAGCCGCTTCATAAGCAAGTGAGATTGCCTCGACTATCCACTTGCTCATCCTCTGCTTAGATGCAGGGTAACCTTTTCTAGGTGACCCGCAACAGGCAAATAGTTGATCCGATTTACGCCACAGGGCAGCTCTGTGTACGTAAGCATCCAAAGACCGAACAGGACACAGCAAATTAAGTTTTTCATGATCTGGTGTATTAAAAGGTGGAGGACAAAAAGCCTGCAGCACAATTGGGCCCATAACATTAGTAGGGACCTCAGGAATATAGCCCGGCCTAGGGTGGAGAAAAGCTTTCACCATGCCAGGTGCAAATTCTAGGCACGAAGGAGCAACCGACAAGGCTTGCAAATCACCAATTCTCGTGATAGAAGAAATAGCAATGAGAAATAAAGTTTTTAGAGTAAGGAACTTTTCTGAAACCTCTTCAATAGGCTCGAAGGGAGCCGGTGCTCTAGTGCACAGTGCAGGCCTCAGCCTCAGTGTGCCACAAAGAAAACGAAAAAGGAGAGGATTTCTTCCTAATGATGCACCACCCAGAGGGGTGTGGTAAGCAGATATAGCCACCACATACACCTTCAAGGTGGAAGGAGATAATCCAGATGAGAAACGCTCTTGCAAATAATCAAGTACTGTATTAACAGGGCAGTTAACAGGATTCAGTCGGCATTCAAACACCAGGCAGAGAACAGTTTCCATTTCAGTGCATAAAGTCTTCTCCTGGAAGGAGCTCTAGATTGTAGTATGGTTTCCACGATCTTGGCCCTCAGGGGCCAAGCCCACAGTTTCCACAACTCCAGGCGAGGGTGAAAAATAGTGCCCCCTGCTCAGGACAGTAGGTCCCTCCTGATCGGTATCTCCATCGGAGAGCCGTTCAAAAGGGACACCAGGTCCGAGAACCAAACTCCGTCCGGCCAGTACGGGGCTCCTAACAGACGGGCCCCTTCCCGGCGAACCCTCTCCAGAACTCCCGGGAGCATATATACCGGGGGGAAAGAGTACAGGTGTAGCCTCAGCCACACCTGAACCATCGCATCCAGCCTGAGAGGAGCTGGGTGCGTGAGAGAGAACCACATAGGACAGTGCGTTGAATCTGACGATGCGAAAAGGTCGACTTGAGCTAAACCGAAGTTCTCCCAAGGGAGCTTCACCAGCCCGGGGTGAAGTCTCCATTCCCCAGGCCTCAGCCCACTGCCTTGACAGGATATCCGCTCCCTGGTTTAGATGCCCCAGAATATAAACTGCCCTGAGAGACAGTAATTTCCCCTGGGCCAATAGGAGGATCTGATGAGCCAATTTGCAAAGGTGACCTGACCTCAAATCCCCCGATGGTTGATATGAGAGACCACTGATGTGTTGTCCATGCGGACAAGCACATGTTGACCTCTCAGGTCTGGCAGGAAGTGCTTGAGAGCTCGAAACACCTCCATCATTTCTAAACGATTTCTGTGCTAGCAAAGTAGACGGTCCTGCCATAGATCTTTCACCGAGCTACCACTCATAATTGCCCCCCAACCTTTGAGGGAAGCATCCGTCGATAGCGTTACACGTCAACAAGAAGCCCCTCAACACTGGGCCTTGGGCGAGGAACCAAGGTTTGTTCCACATGACTAAGGCACGTAGGCATCGCCGCGTCACCTTGATCATGCAAAACGGATTTCCCGACGGAGAAAACCCCTTGGTTCTGAGCCACCACTGCAGGGGTCTCATGTACAGAAGGCCAAAATTTATTACGTTGGACGCAGCTGCCATGAGAGCCGACTGTCTTTGAAACTGTTTCACAGTGAGTGACTGGCCTAGTTTTACCCCATTTCCAGCTGAGAGAATCGAAGAAATACATGCCGGTGACAATTGTGCCCCCATTGTCGTCGAATCCCATACCATACCTAGAAAAGTGGTTCTCTGAGAGGGGGGGAGCACACTCTTCTTGCTGTTGAGACTCAACCCCAGCATCTTCATATGAGACAGAACGACATCTTGATGCCGAACTGCCATCTGCTCGGACTGAGCTAAAATCAACCAATCGTCGATATAATTCAACACGCGGATGCCCTGGAGTCTCAGGGGAGCCAGAGCTGCATCCACGCATTTCGTAAAAGTGCAGGGTAATAAACCTAGGCCGAACGGAAGAACCCGATATTGGAATGCTTCACCCCCGAAAGCAAACCTCAGGAACTTCCTGTGATGTGGATGGATGGATACATGGAAGTAAGCGTCCTTCAAGTCTATTGTGTCAAACCAGTCCTCGGACAGAATCTGTGACATGATCTGTTTGAGCGGAAGCATCTTGAACTTGAGTTTCTAAACCCTGCAGTTTAGCTGGCGCAGATCTAGAATAGAACGCAACCCCCCATCCATTTTTGGAACAATGAAGTAACGGCTGTAAAACCCTGACTCCCTGCTGGGAGGAGGAACCCTTTCTATAGCCCCCTTTCGTAGAAGAGTCTGTACTTCCTGCTCCATAACCAAAGCCTGCTCGGGCTCCACCACCGTAGGGAGGACACCTAGAAATCTGGGTGGACGAGAACCAAACTGAATTCTGTAACCCTTTTCTATTGTATTCAGGACCCAATGAGATATATTTGGCAGTAGTTTCCACACTGCCAGAAAGTCTACTAAGGGAACCATCATTTTGAGACTGGTCTCTGGATTTGGTCGAACAGCCACTTCGATGTCCTGTAATGGTGAACCGGCAGGGAACAACCGAACTGACTGTTCTACGACCCTCCTTGGAGGATCGTTTGGGGACACTGACACCTCGGTGCCCTGAAACTGCGAACCGGCAGGGAAAAACCGAACAGGCAGTGCTGCGACCCTCCTCAGAGAGTCGCCTCCCAGAGGGCGCCGAGGAGGGGACCACCCTCAGAAGTCTGATAGCGTCGGCGTCAGGACTTCTTCTTCGTCTAAGCCTTTTTAGAGATAATGACAGTCCTCAGATCTTGTCTACCTCTAACGAGCTTCGACTGTGACCGCCACCAAGGCCGCCCTGATTGGACTGGAGCAGCCCGAGTGGTGACGCTTTGCTTTTGCTGCACTCTGTGCTGCGAGGAGCTTGTAGACGGTCGAGACTGCTCCCGCCCAGCAGTCTCAGGAACCTTAGATTGGCGAGGAAGAAACTTCTGGAACGCCACTGATTGCTTTTTCGACTCCTGAAATCTATCAACAACAGTGTTTATAGCGTCGGCGAATAGACTTAAAGGCGAAAGCGGAGCGTCCAAAAGAACAGATCTGTCTCTATCTTTAATGTCAGATAAATTCAACCATAAGTGTCGCTCCGTGGGCACCAGGGCTGCCATCGAACGGCCTACTGATTTGGCCATCTACTTGGTGGCCCGCAGAGACAGATCTGTTGCGCGACGCAATTCTCGAACTTATGGGACGTCTATGACCTTTTGTTTGGATGGGTTTCCATAGGAAAAGTTTGTGAATAGATTATGGCCAGGGTGGGAAGGATCAGCAATAAACTTGACAGCCCCATTTACAGCTCTCTAGGTTTGCAAAGTGCAGTGAGGGATGATGGAAGATGACATCTAAACACTTTTTTTGGCACACTTGTTAATGCACTGTAAAAAGTTTATGCACTGTGTGGCAGCGGTGCATAAACTTATTGAAGGTGTTATTCCACTTTCAAAAATTACTCGGCAGAAATGTAGGGATCATGCAATGTCAGGCTTCTTCAGATGTCTCATTTAAATAACATCTTTGTTTTTAGCAGATGCTCTCTTACCATAGTGACATATTAAAGTACACGCTGCATTCTAAGCTATGCCTTAATAGCCAAGACAAGAGGTGCTATTAATATAAGTAGCAAACTAGATAAACAGCACACATAGCTTTGCATCAATTAATAAGGCTTCCAGCTTTAAAGGAAGTAAAACACAACATATGGCCTTGGCAGTTATTTTAAAGTTTGTATGTGTAATATTTGCATCGCCTGCAGTTAGATTCTCCATTCATATATGTTGGACAGGAAATTATTGGTCTATTGTTATTATTGTATGAATGATACATGGAAGCAAAAGGGAAACGCAAATGATTTGATGTCATCTTTATATGCAAAGAATGCACTTATATTCACACTGATGTTATTGGACCAATAGATACATCCGCTGTTAGATACTTCTTTGTAAGTCAGATGTGAGCTCCAGATGTTTCTATAAAGGTGCAGGACTGACGAATGACTAGAGAAATGTTATCAGCATGATGGTGTAAAACTGTACATTTCTTATTACCACCCACTGCTACACAAACGACAGAAATAAGCACTGGTAGAATAGCAAAATATGAGACCGTTGCTATAGTATGACTAGTATGACTATATTGTATTGCAATAGGTAGCACTTCAATGTTAATACTGAATCAAAACTAGTTGGCATAGTTTGTCCTTTAAAAGGTTTAATACAGTAATGGCTTATGGCTACACTTAAAACAGTTACAAAATAGATGTATGAGAAAAAATAAAACATGTACCATTAATTGAACCCAGCATGTATGTTAAATGTTACCTGAGAGATAGAAAAAGAGAAAGTGAACAAGAGAGAAACCAAACTAAAAACCAAATCACAAGTCACGTATTAAAGGTACACACACTCCTGATGTACACATTATGTTGATCACTATCACCACCTCTTGTACCATTTGGAATTCCAAAAGGCCATTTTAGGAAGAAAGATTGGGTTGGACCAGGAAAGGGTTGGACCAGGTCTTTCTATTTTCAACTCTACAGGTCCAAAGAATTACAAACTATAAACAAAAGAATGACCATCTGAGGAAAGTTGCACATGGTTCCACACACTAAGTTTGCTGGCAGAGAATATTCAGTGTGTAATTCGCATCAAATCCTTGTTGTCATTTACATTTACATTTATGCATTTGGCAGACGCTTTTATCCAAAGCGACTTACATTGCATTTTAAGGTACACATTTTACATTCTTATCAGTTCTGTATGTAGCCTGGTTAAAACCAGACCATTCTCAGTTGTAACTGAGTTAGGGTCTGGCAAAGCGTCATAGACAAATCATTTCCAGAGGGGCGTCACCAACGGACGTCGCGGATAGACTTAAAACCAATCAGAGCGATGAAGGAGATGACGTATGCAGAGCGGCGGAGAAACATCTCCGAATGTTGTTCTTTGCTCGGTTTTTAACAAAAAGGAAACGTTCAAATCGCTTAAAACAGACGCGATAGCTGATTCGAACGAGTGATGTTCGACGGCGGCATCCATCTTTGTAATGTAGGCTACAAAATCTGCTTCAAAATCCCAGCGCTGTCGTCATCGTGTAAAGCCCGCCCCAACGTTTCTGATTGGTGCCTCGATTTAGACGGATTGGAAATGGGTTTGAATGAGCTCTTTGCCAGACTAACTTTCAGAGCAAATCTAAATTTGCCGGAAGTTGTCTGGGTTTTCCCAGGCTATACTGTATGTCATGTGTCTAACAAAACATGTTTATGTTACCGGTATGCCCTTTTTGTTTGCCTACCAGGATTGGAAAACTAAGTAATTATTGGCATGTTGGAATTGCTTGGTACTGTATGTTTATATTAGACAAAGTTACCATTGTAGCTATTGAGATGAAATACATAGTGTATGATATTTGATAAACAAATTTCTAAGGCCTCTAAATTATCACTGTGATCAGAACTTGCCTTCTGTTGTGTGATTGACAGTTTATACTTTTTTTAGCAAGTGAAAGGCCTTTTAGTATAATTCTAAAAACTCGTGCTGCATGTGTCAGGAGTCTAGTTTTATTTCTCTGCTTGTTTCTCTCTCTCTCTTACGTGTGCTCTCGCACAGCTGAACCCATTCTCAATTAGCGTTCACTCCTGCTCTTCTCACACCTGTTTCCCCTTGCCCTGATTTTCTGGCTATTTAGACCTCATGTTCTCTTTCCCTCTTGTCGGTTTATTGTTTGTTTGTTCATGTCTGTTACTGACGGTTTAGTATTGCTACTGTTTCCTGTCCTGTGTGTACGCATATGTCAGATGAGTTACTGCCCCGGCTATCCTGTGTCAAGTCTGATTCTCTGTGCTGCGGTAACCGCCTGGTGGACTCTACGCTTGCCTATTCCTGTGAGCTCTCCCTGACCAATTACCTGCATCCATCATCCTGCCTGGTTTCTGTCTGGAGATCGTTTTCCTGTTCTGCGTTCATCAAGACGACCTGTGATCGGCAGACAGCCTTTGTTGCATTTATCTTCTTTCTTTTCAATAAATCATTAACCTGCTTTCGCATTTGGGTCTATTTCGAACTGTTACAGAATAAACCGACCATGACGGACCCAGCGAACGATACAACCATCCGCTCAGCCGTTGAACTGCAGGGAGCATTGCTGGGCAGACATTACGATGAATTAGCCGCCGCCAAGCACGCCGTGGATTCACTCGTAGCCCAGGTGTCGGATCTTACTGGTCAGCTTCATCGCCTGCGTCAAGACCAGTTCTCTTCTGGGTCGCGACACACCTACGAGCCTCGTATTAACAATCCTCCCTGCTACTCTGGTGAGCCTACTGAGTGCCGTGCATTTCTCACCCAGTGTGAAGTTGATATTTTCTCTTCAACCTGTCACATATGCCTCCGACCGCGCCAAGATTGCGTATGTGGTTTCCCTTCACACTAGTCGAGCCCGGGAATGGGGAACAGCTGTCTGGGAGGTTGGAGCTGATTGCTGCGACCAGTTTAATTCATTCAAGGAGGAGATGTTGAAAGTTTTCAACCGTTCTGTCTTCGGGCGCGAGGCTTCTCGTCAGTTGGCTGCGCTTCGTCAAGGAAGACGCTCCGCAGCTGATTATGCCATTGAATTTAAGACTTTATCTGCTACCTGCGAATGAAATGAAGCTGCGCTCACGGCACGCTTTCTGGAGGGCTTGAATGATGAGCTTAAGGACGATATTTTTGCTCGGGAATTTCCCTCCAGTCTGGATGAGCTGGTAGAATTAGCCATTCGTTTAGACAACCGTTTCGACTTACGCCGACGTGCTCGTTCTGACGTCACGGGATTCCGGGGAGCTCCATTCACTCAGACTGTGTCACCTGAACCTCATCCTGAATCTGAGCCAATGCAGCTAGGGAGAATACACCTCTCCTCTGCTGAACGCCAGCGCCGTATTCGAGAGACGTTGTGCCTTTACTGTGGTGGCACGGGTCACTTTGCTGCCACATGTTCGGTAAAAGAGAGAGCTCACCAGTAGTTAGGGGAATATTGGCGAGCGCTACCCAACTATCCCCATCCTTCAGTTCCCGCTCCATGATTTCAGCCATCCTTTGCTGGGGTACCAGTTCTGTTGTCTGCTCTGCTCTTATTGACTCCGGGGCGGAGGGGAATTTTGTTGATGAGAGGTGGGCTATTGAACATGGTTTGCCCCTTCATGAATTAAAGGATACACCCACAGCCCTCGCCCTGGATGGTCGCGTTCTTTCCAATATTCACCTGGCTACTGCCCTTGTGAGACTCACCACGTCTGGCAACCACCAAGAAAAGATTTCTTTTTTTTTTGTTTCAGTCCCCTATGGCCCCCATTGTCCTAGGACATCCATGGTTAACTAAGCACAATCCACATGTTAACTGGTCTGATAGTTCTATTGTTTCTTGGAGCTTGTCTTGTCACACCAATTGTCTTGTCTCTGCTGTTCCCTCTGTTTCTTCTTTGTTTGTTTTTCAGGAGGAGTCTATTGATGTATCTGGGGTTCCGGAGGAGTATCTCGATCTGCGAGCGGTGTTCAGTCGATCCCGGGCCGCTTCTCTCCCTCCCCATCGCCCTTATGATTGTAGTATCGACCTTCTCCCTGGCACCACTCGTCCCCGCGGGCGTTTGAAGTACCTTGATACTTCACTTATGGCCGGTACCATCGTTCCTTCCTCCTCCCCTGCCGGTGCGGGATTTTTCTTCGTGAAAAAGAAAGACGGCTCTCTGCGCCCCTGCATCGATTATCGTGGGCTGAATGACATCACCATTAAGAACCGGTATCCTTTACCACTGATGTCATCAGCCTTTGAGATCCTGCAGGGGGCAAAGATTTTCACGAAGTTAGATCTTCGTAACACGTACCACTTAGTGCGCATCAAGGAGGGGGATGAGTGGAAGACGGCGTTTAATACTCCGTTGGGGCACTTTGAATATCGGGTTTTACCGTTCGGGCTGGTAAACGCCCCAGCCGTTTTTTAAGCGCTCGTAAACGATGTATTAAGAGACATGCTCAACATTTTCGTCTTCGTGTACCTGGATGATATTCTCATTTTCTCCCCATCTCTCCAGGTACACACCCAACATGTGCATCGCGTGTTACAGCGGTTATTAGAGAATCGCCTCTATGTTAAGGCCGAGAAATTCGCGTTTCACCTCCAGTCAGTTACTTTCCTTGGTTCGGTCGTGTCTGCGGAGGGCATAAGCATGGACCCCTCCAAGGTTCAGGCGGTCCCTGACTGGCCTATTCCTGAGTCTCGCTCGGCGCTTCAGCGGTTTTTGGGGTTTGCAAACTTTTATCGCCGTTTTATTAGAAATTTCAGTCAGGTTGCCGCCCCTTTGACTGCGCTCACATCCGCAAAGTGTCGTTTTGTCTGGGGTAGGCTGCCCAATGTGCTTTTGAGCGTCTTAAATGTTTGTTCACATCCGCTCCCATTCTGATTTCGCCTGATCCTAAGAATCAGTTTATCGTTGAGGTGGACGCGTCTGACGTCGGGGTGGGAGTGGTTCTCTCGCAGCGCTCTGCTCTTGATCAGAAGGTTCACCCATGCACATTTTACTCGCATTGACTCTCGTCTGCCGAATGTAATTATGATGTGGGTAACCGGGAGCTTCTAGCTATTCGACTAGCCCTGGAGGAGTGGCGCCATTGGTTGGAGGGATCCTCCTGTCCGTTTATAGTCTGGACTGATCACCGTAATCTTGAGTATATACGCTCCGCCAAGAGGCTTAACTCTAGACAGGCTCGCTGGGCTTTTTTTTTCGGGCGTTTCAATTTCACTATCTCTTACCGTCCTGGGTCAAAGAACATTAAGCCTGACGCTCTTTCTCGCCAGTTCTCCTCCTCTGGGGGTCGTCCCACCACCGAGACCATCCTACCTGAGGGATGTGTGGTTGGGTCCGTCACCTGGGGGGTGGAACAGCTGGTGCGAAAGGCTATTTCTCACACTGTCGTTCCCCGTGGGTGTCCTGAGGGGAAGCTATTTGTCACCAAGTACGCTCGTCCAGCCGTCCTTCATTGGGGTCATTCATCTAAACTGGTCGCTCATCCTGGGGTGGGTCGTACTTTGGCAGCTGTCCGCCAGTGATTCTGGTGGCCTGCCATGGAACGGGAGGTACGCCGATTTGTTGCGTCATGTTCTGTCTGTGCCCAGCAGAAGTCCAGTAATTCGCTCCCCGATGGTCTGCTTCGCCCTCTCTCTATTCCCTCCCGGCCTTGGTCCCATATTGCCCTGGACTTCGTTACGGGGCTTCCCCCCTCCAGCGGCAATACGGTGATTCTCACTGTCGTTGATCGGTTTTCGAAAGCGGTTCACTTTGTTCCACTCCCCAAGCTTCCGTCGGCTAAAGAGACTGCGCAGGCGGTTGTGGACCATGTCTTTAGAATTCACAGGCTTCCTTCTGATGTTGTTTCGGACAGGGGACCCCAGTTTGTCTCTAACTTTTGGAGGGAATTCTGCAAACAGATTGGTGCTACTGCGAGTCTGTCTTCAGGGTTTCACCCACAAAGTAATGGGCAAGCTAAGCGCGCTAATCAGGACCTCGGTCGTATGCTCCGCTGTTTGGCGGCTCATAACCCCACCTCCTGGTGTGAACAATTGACATGGGCGGAGTACGCTCATAATTATCTGCCTTCGTCGTCCACTGGCCTTTCCCCGTTTTCTTGTTGTCTGGGATACCAGCCACCTCTGTTTCCCTCTCAGGAACCAGAGGTCGCCGTCCCCTCGGTCCAGGCCTTTATTCAGCGCTGTCGTCGCACCTGGCGGAGGGTGAGGTCAGCTCTGTGCCGGACCAGGGAACGCATTTGTCGTATCGCCAATCGTCGCCGTTCCAAAGCTCCCAGGTATGTTTGTGGGCAAAGAGTTTGGCTTTCCACACGTAATTTACCCCTTCAGGCACCCGCTCGGAAACTGGCCCCCCGTTTCATTGGACCTTATGCCATCACTAAGGTCATCAGTCCGGCGGCTGTACGGCTCAGGTTACCACACTCTCTCAAACGTGTCCATCCTGTTTTTCACGTCTCGTGTATTAAACCTGCGCTCCGCCTCCGTTCTGCATCCATCATCCTGCCTGGTTTCTGTCTGGAGATGGTTTTCCTGTTCTGCGTTCATCAAGACGACCTGTGATCGGCAGACAGCCTTTGTTGCATTTATCTTCTTTCTTTTCAATAAATCATTAACCTGCTTTCGCATTTGGGTCTATTTCAAACTGTTACAGCATGTGTCTTTTTGCTCTGAAATCGCTCAAGCTGTTGGGGTGCGTTTATTTGTACTTCTCTGTCATTGTATTTCATTGCATTTTATGTTCAATGAAAACAATAAAACATAATAAAAACGACAGCGCTTTGATCATAAAACTAAGCATTTAAATAGCATCTTACTTAGACATATAATTTGGAGAAATAGAGTGACAACTGATATTTACAGTATATCCAGGCTGCTACTGTTATACTGCTTTTCAGTGTTAACAGCATTCATTTTAGTTTATGTAATTTCTAAAGATGATGTGGAATGGAGAATATAGCACAAGATTTCAGATTTTTGTTTTTGAGAAAATTAGAAAAAAAAGGGTCTGGATCAATCAAATATGTTTGTTGCATGTGTTTTCTTTCCTTATAAGACCAACCAAATACTATACAAACTGCAACAACAAATTAGGGAAGAATAAGGGTGGGAATTTCAGAACTTTTAAGTATAAAACATTTACCTATTAAAACAAATAGTTGAGAATATATTCAAATGAAATACATAATATATGGCCAAAAGTTTTCCAAAAAAGAGTTTGGGTATTCCAGTTATTCCAGTGAAAACTATTCTAAATGTTATACCATAATATGACATTCTAAAGAATTGTGTGCTTCTATGTTGTAGCATTTTAAGGGAGGTCCTTTTCTGTTCCAGCACGATACAACAGCCCCTGGGCACAAAGCAAGGTCCACAAAGAAATAGTTTCCTGAGCCTGGTGTGGAAGGACTTGACTGGTCTGCACAATCCCCAGCAGACACATTTGATATAAATTGGAACAGTGAGCCAGACCCCATCCCAGCATGCCTGACCTCACTGATGTACTAGTGTCTTGTTGGACATTTAATTTCAAAAGCATGGTAAAAAGCATGAATCCCTCCATTTGCTATTACAGGTTCCACTCTTCTGCAAAGCCTTCTACTACATTTCAGAATATGGATGCAGGGATTTGCTCCCATTTAGGCACAGAGTGAGGTCAAACATTGACTGGCTCTCAGTCGGTGTTCCCAAATTCCAAAAGTGTTTGATGGGGTTCATGTCTGGTCTTTGTGTGGGCCAGTCAAATTCTTCCCCGCCAGACTCAGAAACAGTAAACCCTTTTCTTTGGACCTTGCTTTGTCCACAGGGACAGTGTCATGCTGGAATAGAAAAGGATCATTGTTAGACTGAAACAAAATTGGATGCGCAGAATTCTCTAGAATGTAATTGTATGGGATAAAGATTGTCCTCACATAAATTATTTGAATAACCAAACCTATTAATTATATGGGAGTGTTTACACATTTTGCTATATAGTGTATGTTACTATAATAAGAATTATTATTAATTATATTAAAAGGTTAGTTCCCCTAAACACCCTCATGTCGTTCCAAACAAGTAAGACTTTAGTTCATCTTCAGAACACAAATTTTTAATTTTTAATAAAATCTAAGCCAGTTCTGTACTCTCCATTGCCAGCTACGCAATTACCACTGTGACGCTTCAAAAAGTTTATAAAAAGATTGTAAAACTAATCCATATGAATCGAGTGGTTTGGTCCAAATTTTCTGAAGAGACTTGATCACTTTATATGATGAACAGATTAAATTGAAGCTTTTATTCAAATATAGACATTGATCAGCGAACAAACAGAACCTCAACCGAATCTGCTTCTGCTTCGTGCAAGAACAAACCTCATTGGTTCTTGCTGAATCTCAAACATGATGCGTAACTCAACGCTAGTTTTGAGCCATCAAAGTAGTAGTTGCGTAGCTGTCAATGGAGGGACAGAAATCTCTCAGATTTCATCAAAAGGATCTTCATTTGTGTTCCAAAGATGAACAAAAATCTTACGGGTTTGGAACAACATGAGGGTGAGTATTAATGACAGAATTTTCATTTTAACTAACCCTTTAATAAATTAATAATTAATTATAATTATTATTAATAACATTTACATTTTAATATACATATATAATAATTATTACATTTTGTTTTATTGCACTATTACATTAAATAAGCAATGTACTGTAAAATGTACTGCATTAATTCAGTCTAAGAGTAAAATAGACACTATGCCATCCTGACTTAAAAAAAAAAAAAAAAGCCAGCATGGTTATGAGCAAGGTGTTATATTCTTTAAACTCAAATTACCTGGGGGCCACAGGTCAGGTGTTCTAAGTTAAGGGACCAGTTCAACAGTTACAACAAATACAAGTGTTTGGACTACCATGAATTATATAGTTACTGGTCATGTTATACAGTTACTGAGGCATAGGCAGAACTTTTCAGAGTTGAGCGACTCATCTTATCCTACCTTGCATACTGCTCTGCATGTTCTGCACAGACGGGCAATATAAAGTGGCTGGAGTAGCTGCAGTGAGTCGAAAATAGAAACGAGGTGTCCGTCAACTGAAAGCTCCTCGCAGCAATAAACGCTCCCAATATAAACACCTCAGTTGATTATAATGGGAGAGATCTGCATATATTCAGGGTAGAAGTATACTTTTTTAAAGACACATAGACTTCTTTAGACTACTGTGTAACAATATGTATGAGAATTATAGGCTTATACATTGAAATGCAGAAAGTGAAAACCGGATTTAAGTAAATATTTGAAGGGCTGTGTTTGAAATTCCTACTTACAGGGAGGTCATGCACGGTCAGGAATTGCTCATAAGACATTAAATTACCAAGTTCATCAAATATTCAAGAGATGCCATTTATATTCCTTTTAAACTACAATGGGGAAAAAAGGGTCTTGGTCCTTGAATGAACAACTGGGTCTCAGTGCAATTGAAAACAATCACAGTAAAGTAAATTCAATATTCATAGATTTAATAAGGATTTGTAAAGATTTGTACATCTGCAAAGATGATGTTATTATGTCTGTATTGTACGTTTTAGTTTATATGCAAACTTAAGTAAATTCGTGTTTGGTAGAAGCACACTTTGGGTCAGATACATAGAAATTCTCAAGAGATCCCATTGTAGTAAATTATTCCGTAAGAGTGCCTTGTTAGAGAAAAGACTGGATGAAGCAAAAGAAATGCTGATGAAACATGAATAATGCAGTTATTAGACTAATATATTTTACAGATTTATAGACCTATATATAATTTATTACACAAAAATTGTATAAATATTTAACAGATTATTTTAAAATTTTTATTATGTCATGAAAATAAATTAAGAGCAACTTTTTTATTTTAAGGGGGGATTTTTCAATTTCTAAGAATACGCTCTTTTCCATGATAGTTCAGTCCTTAACAAAATGAGAATGTGAAGGACAATATGATACCTGACTAGAGAAAAATGCTGTTGTCTTCCCTTTTGCCAAATAGGTAGGAAACTTTCAACACCAATAATGCAGTGGGCATGTTGCCATCCAAGGCCACTCCCACCAGTCTTCTCCTATTGGATAGGCTTGATCAGTCAAATCCTTCTTTGCTTGATTAGGAAATACTTCTTAGCAAACTTTTAGTTATAATGGTGTTGACATGTATTGTTCCTTAGTGTAAGAATTCAAAGAGTAAACGTTTAGCGGGAGTGAGCTACTTTGTGTTTCCAGGGAAAGTGGCACTATGCAGTTTTTTTAGCTTAACTGAACAGCTACGGAGTTATTGGAATGGTTATATGACTCTTTTCGGGTTGAATGGTGGCCGTCTCGCCCCTGCGATTATCATGAGAACAGTTGTCAATATCTCACATAATTATCAGGACATAAATAAACCTACACGTTGTAAATAGTGTAAATGAGCGCAATTTGCAAACTATTAGGATAACTTGCAATAATCATGTCTAACAACATCATAACGGACATTGATACGAAATAATGCAACGTACATGATGTAACTTTATTGATGTCATCTTGCATTTAGGCTCAGGTAAGCCTAACGCGGTAGGCTACTTTATTATTATAAATTGCAGAGACGCTCTGCGTGAGTGGTATTTACGACAGTAACGTTAAATACAAGTACGCTACAGCGACTCTAGGGGTTGCTGTTTGACAAAAACGGAAATCCTGCATAGTGCCGCTTGAAGGATCCAGTGCGTTGTAGGCAGCGTCTAAAGGCTGCAAAGAGTCGTAAATACGGAGAGAACGTTGTGACGGAAAATCTGATAAACCTCTGTGTTTGTACCACAGTTTAAGGAAAAACTGAAAGAAACTGCCCATCCGTACAGGTAAGAAAGCTTCTGTCATAGTTTTCCATTTTTACCATAATAAAGAGTAGACAAAATACAATAACATTTTCAGTGATAAACCTACATACAATAACTGACATATCCTGTGTCAGAACAGCGTGTGACACTCTGTATGATTTTACCAGCTGAATCTCCTTTCAGAGGAAAAGAGGCTGCTAGAAAGAAGAAAATAGAACTTCTGCCAGGCATAAAATGAAAGTTGAATGAGGTCTAACCAGTTTGGTTTGATGTAAATTCTCAGGTTTTCCCTGTGGCAATAACCTGTTTGTCCTATAGGAAATAAAGAATATGGGTCTTTTCACTAAAAACCTAAGAGGCTCAGAATCACTTTAATGATCTTTGACCGTGGATTACCTCATTAATTCTGTGTCAGTAATAGAGCATTACTTGAATTCACTGAACAGCTGATTCACAAAAATAATTAGGCAAATGAAGTGATCTTGCAATTAGGCTAAATATGGTTGTAATTAGTGTTAATTCTAGCATGTAAATCATTCTACCCAACAGCAAGGCAAGCTAAAGCATGTAAAGCAATGGTTACAACAGGGGTACACCATATTCAGAGTTACTCTGAATAAATTAGTACACACAATGGGAAAATGTTCAATGTTTCAGAATTAACTGTAAGGTACTAGTACCTTTTATTACAAAGTTCAGGATAATTGGTGGCGGGGCTAAGGGTAATATGCAAACTGATAGCTTTCTCCAAATGTAAACCTTAAAAATGAAATACAACAGTCACACCAGGGTCATTGGAAATATGTGACTATAAACCTTAAAGAGTTTTGCCTACATTTCACTGCACTTTTCCAGAGCGCTCTGCATTGAGTGCGATGCTATGTCAGGTCAAGTCATCTTTATTTATATAGCGCTTTTTACAATACAGATTGTATCAAACCAGCTTCACAGTGATAAAATGAAAATAATACAACAAAGTTTGTTTCTAGAAGAAAATTGCGTCATCATCCACCTTAAGTAAGGCAAATCAATAATATTGTTGAATATTAAATGTCCCCAACTAAGCAAGCCAAAAGCCAAGGCAACAGTGGCAAGGAGCCGAAACTCCATCAGGTGACAGAATGAAAAAAAAAACTTGGGAGAAACCAGGCTCAGTCAGGGGCCAGTTCTCCTCTGCCCAACAAATGAACAGAGTATGATTATGATTCATGCAGCATTACAGCTCAGAAATCAGATTGGATCAGAACATTCAGAATATTTATCCAGTTCCATCTGGTTGGAAGTCGGAGTCATCACTCCGGTATGGAGACGAGTTTTTTGAGGATCGGTGCCAATGGCTGTCGTGTCGATGAGGCCTTCACAGGGCTGATGAGGCAGGCACTTCAGGGCTGCATTGTGGATGGGTCCAGGCGCAGGTCCACCATCTGATCTGGATACAACCCGGATCCGGGTGAATTCAGTAAATCTCGGAATAAACAGAAAGACTAACATTAGCGTAGATGCCATTCTTCTTATGATGTAACGAGTACATCAGGTGTTCTAGGAAGTTTCCCCGGTTCCTGCTGACCTAATCTATGTAGCCTAATAATTATTTAACTGATTTGAATAATAGAAATGTATAAATGTTCTATATGAATGCCAGGTAAAAGATGCCCGGACAATGTTAGGAAGACTGTTCCAAAGTTTAGGTGCTAAATAGGAGAAGGATTTACCGTCAGCAGTTGATTTTGATATTCGAGGTATTATCAACTGGCCGGAATTTTGAGATCGCAATAGACGTGAAGGACTATAATGCATTAAGAGCTCGCTCACATCCTGGGGAGCTAAACCATTTAGAGTGGCCTTTTATTGTGGCCAGCCTAAGGCACACCTGTGCAATAATCATGCTGTCTAATCAGCATCTTGATATGCCACACCTGTGAGGTGGATGGATTATCTCGGCAAAGGAGAAGTGCTCACTAACAGATTTGTGAACAACATTTGAGATAAATAGGCCTTTTGTGTACATAGAAAAAGTCTTAGATCTTTGAGTTCAGCTCATGAAAAATGGGGGCAAAAACAAAAGTGTTGCGTTTATAATTTTGTTCAGTATAGTTGTGAGAATACTGCCTTTTCTATTAATTCTGACAGAAAAGGTAGATTCGAGATCTAATTGATGTAATTGACTAATTCTCTAGGATCAAGTTGCGTTTTTTTTAATAAGAGGTTTGATAATAGCCATCTTAAAAGTTTTTGGTACATATCCTAGTGACAAAGATGAATTAATGATATTAAGAATAGGATCTATGATCTCTGAAAGATTCTTCCTCTCCTATAGCAATGAATGAATGAATTATTTTTTTCCTCAGGGAGACTACAATGCACTGTCTGATTCAATACTGTAGTAGACCGATGCATAGTTATAATTTTCTCTCTAATATTATCAATATTGTAAGTAAAGAAGTTCATAAAGTCATTACTGTTGTGCTGTTTGGAAACGTCTGGTGTTTGAGCTTTATTTTTCCGGTAATTTAGCCACCGTTTCGAATAAAAACCTAGGGTTGTGTTAGTTTTCTTCTAAAAGTGTTGAAAAATAAGCAGATCTAGCAGTTTTTAAGGCCTTTCTGTACGCAATCATCCTTTCTCTCCACAAAATGCGAAAAACTTCTAATTTTGTTTTCTTCCAGCTACCCTCTTTCTGCCTGCTCTCTTTATGGCCTGACTGTGCTTGTTGTACCACAGTGTTGGACTATCTCCTTTAAGCACAATGGAGTAACTGTGTCTAAAGTGCTGGAAAATAGAAAGTCAATCATTTCTGTTGCAACATCGAGTTCCTCTAAGCTATCTGGGATACTGGCGAGATTAAACTGATCAGGAAGTTTATTTACTGTACAAAGCAATCTTTAATGGCAGAAGTGATAGTTCTACCATATTTATAACACAGAGTCGGTTTTGCAACCTTGGCTAAATTAAGTATACATGAGATTAAAAAATGATCTGAGATGTCATCGCTCTGCTGCAGAATTTTAACGGCATCAACATTGATTCCATGTGACAATATTAGATCTAAAGTATGATTACGACAATGAGTAGGTCATGATACATGTTGTCTAACTCCAATAGAGTTTAGAATGTCTGTAAATGCTAATCCCAATGTGTCTTTTTCATTATCTACATGGATATTAAAATCACCAACAATTAGGACTTTTTATGCAGCCAGTACTAACTCTGATAGAAAATCAGCAAATTCTTTGATAAAATCTGTATGGTTCCCTGGTGGCCTGTATACAGTATACAAATGTCAATCGGGATTGTATCACTCACGCTAGATAACGTTACAGAAAGCACCATCACTTCAAAATAATTATATTTGAAACTAGACTTCTGAGTAATAATGAATATATTGCTATAAATTACAGCAATACCTACCCCGTTTCCTTTTAAACGAGCCTCGTGTTTATAGCAGTAATCTTGCTGGGTGGACTCATTTAAAGTAATGTAATTGTCTGGTTTTACCCAAGTTTCTGTCAAACACAGCACATCTAGGTTATGGTCTGTAATCATATAATTAACAATAAGTACATTTGAAGAAAGGGATTGAATATTCAGCAACCTGAGCTTTATCATTTATTCATCTGCAATATATTTGTTTTTTATTTGTTGAACATCAATCAAATTTTTACCCTTAAATTGGTTTGGGAGTTGTTTGTATTTCCTCGGTCGGGGAACAGACACAGTCTCTATGTGATGGGATTTATCGAGCCCGATCTCATGAAAGTGTGTATCTATACAACGAATGTTATTTCTCGTGCCATTTATATGCCAAAAAAGAGTTTTTGCGTGCATATGCTACGCAGTTTTCGTGTGCGTATGATACGCACTTTATACCCTGTAATACGCACGCACTCCCCACCCTAATCCTACCCAAGGGGTTTTCAGTGCATAGCATATGCACGCTAAAACCATTTTTGGCATATAATTGGCACGAGAAATAACATTCGTGGTATAGATGCGCACTTTCATGAGATTGTGTTGGGACCTCAGTGACGTGACACAGCTAGCAGACAGTCGGTTTAGCCAGCAGACGGTTGGTTTAGCCAGTTTGTCTGCTTCCTGACCTGAGCCCCAGATTGTCATGTTTGAGCTCTAAGACTATGTGCTATATTACTAGAGAGAAGAGCGGCACCGTCCCAGGTGGGATGAATACCATCTCTTTTCAACAGGTCAGGTCTGCCCCAAAAAAAATTTCCAACTGTCTATGAACCCTATATTATTTTTCGGACACCACTTAGACAGCCAGCCATTGAGTGAGGACAGTCTACTAAGTATTTTATCAGTCCTTCGAACAGGAAAGGGGCCAGAGCAAATTACAGTGCCTGACATCGCACTTGCAAGTTCACACACCTCTTTAATGTTAATTTTAGTAATCTCTGACTGGCAAAGTCGAAGTTTGTCCAACGACTACAGCATCTCACAGTCACCCAGTTGCCCTGCTGCATGGGCTCTACAGCCAGAACCCAAAAATATACAGAGTTCACTAAGCTAGTCGCATCCAAAGCAGTATCTAAAGCCCTTGCATTCTTATTATCCTCGATTAAAGACGGCAGACACGTATGGCAGAGTAACAGGCTAGCGGAAGGCTAACGCATTTTACAAGCGATAGTGATTTAAATTAAAGCTAGCGAAGTCAGATCAAAATGACAGACAAAATTAGATAATATCAGATATCTGGTTGATAAGTATGTTATATTTAGCAATATAAACAACAAGGATTAGAAATTCAAAACAGAAATCTATACCGAGCTTACAGACGCAAACCACACGGCAGCAAGACCGTGAGGCAGACTGGAGCAATCGATCCCAGACTCGAGCAATCCCAAACTTTAGGGGAATCCCGAAGTCCGAACTTTAGACCCAAGTGAACTACCAAGCAAGTTTGCTATGTCAGAAAAGCCATATATATAGAATTAGTTTACAAATCATGCACTATATGTTACAATTGTTTTGAGGTCATAAAACAGTGTTGTGCAAGGAACTGAATGAAAATAAGTTTTTATTAACTGATAATCTGCCCCTGTAATCATAATTTGTGTGAAAAGGGGAAAAATGTTGTTGGTGTTTTACTGCCTCTGTTGTTCATTTCAGCTGGAAACTGCAGTGAAATGTATGTATAGGTGTTTGTATGTATATGTAAATGTAGACAAGAGTTATGTAATTCCAATGAGCCTAGGTTGACAGTATCATGTATATATGGTCTGACAGCTATTATGCATAAAGAACAAGACACAAAACTGAAATTCCATTCCATTTTTACAAAATGCATGTTGAATCTGATACACTTGTGTTAACACTATTGCATATAATACCCAGATCCTAGATCATACTTTGCCTTATCTCACCAAGAAGCAGTGCTTCAGAAAATGGAGAGGATCATACGTCCTCTAAAAGTGATTTAAGATGTTGATGAAAGTTGAAAAGGCTATGTACTGCAAGCCATTACAATCCATTTAGGTCTTCAAACTGAACAATCAGGATATTGCTCCAAATGACGATGGCCTACTTAAACAAGCTCTAGAGAAATGAACAATGAGGAGGCTCTTCAATGAAACAGCTGAAGGTGAAAGCGTGCATGAGGTTTAAAGCATGTGTGAGGTTTAAATGAAAGCCTTATCAACCCTCCTTTAAAGTCATCGAAAATGAATTTATGATTTGAAATTTGAAATTGTAACATAATGGGGGGAACGATGGATATTCTGTTAGGATATCTTTCGCTTTATTTCTAACTGAGAAACACTGAATATGGATGTGAACAAGAAATACCAGGTTTCTATCTGCTGTAAAGCTGTAACGTTGGTACCTTTTTGAATTTTAAGATCATTTATTGAAAGTAATCAAAAATAACCATTGCAAAGAACCTGCTTTAAGGATGTTGACTGTTACCTCCATCGAGGCTTATTAGCTGTAAATCTTATTCCCTATTATTCTTAACCTTATTTGATCAAAGAGTTTTTTGAACCACGGCATAACGCATTAACTACATTAAAATAAAACTTTAAATGAATCACTATTATTTAATTTTTTTTCACAACCTTTGTTTGCTTTGAATAAAATGAATTAAATGCCAAAAGAATAATATGTAAATGTCAAAACTTAAACAGTAGCACAAGGTGCAACATTGCAGAGATCATGGGTTAATTTCCCAGGAAATGAACATTATAAAACCTATACTTTGAATGCAATGTAATTTACTTTGGATAAAAGCATCTGCCAAATGCATTAATGAAATATAAAGGAAACAAAGTTTTACTGTCTGTGTTCTTATTTTTCTAGTTGTACTGATTTTCATGACAACGACAGAGTTTATGGCAGCCGCACATGAGAGCTCCAGGGCAGAACAAATCCACCACTGCAAATGTGTACAACTGGATTCCATGGAAGCATTCTGCTATATTGTCTCTGCTATATTAGTGGGCTGAAAGAAAACGTCTCGGGTTATGACTGTAACCCTTGTTCCATGTGGAACAAGCTTCGCCCCCGAAAGCGAGCCTCAGGAACTTCCTGTGAGATGGAAGGATGGATATGTGGAAGTATGTGTCCCTTAGATGTATCGTGGCAAACCAATCCTCAGATTTGATCTGACTCACGATGATAGGAATAGTGAGCATCTTGAACCTTAACGGAGAACCGGCAGGGAATAATCGAAAAGTTTCCAAAGTGCGGACACAAACTCTGCCTGGCCGCAAGCCTTTGGGGTAGACACTGCAGCGTTTATTCGCTGAAAACCAATGTGTCCCGAAGCACACTTGACGCTGGATACAAACATCGATTTCCTAAGGGCGCCACGGGGGGGACAGCCCTGCTATTTCCGTATCGTTTTCGATAGCCTGAAGCGGAGGACCGGCAGGAAAAAATGTAAAAACGATTTTTAATGTGCGAACGGAACACTACCTGGCCGCAAGCCTGTGGGGCAGACAGACCAGCGTGCGTTCGCTGCTCATCATTTTAATTCCTCAGAATTAAATGCAGCCATAAACACTGGATAAGTGAAACACGGTCTAAATGGTAGGCTGAATTAAAATATCTAACTTCTTAAAGTCAGATAATAGAATTCTTAGAATTAAATGCAGCCATAATCACCAGACAATACTGTTTTAATATCTATTTATACAGTCTCGTAATCTACACGCTGCCAGAGCAAACGCGAGATTCGAGCCGTTACAATATATTTTGCTTTCATCCCTCGAGGAGAAAGTCAAAAGCTGCAAGGCTGAAACATCTGACAGAGCACGGATGTACGCTTCGAGATATTTCTCAGTGAACACTGCCAGCACCCTCAGGAGCAAACGCAAGATCCGAGCCACTAGATTCTATATTGCAATGCAGACCTATATTTGAAGTTTTTATGGGACAAATAACACCAAATAGGACAGACAGTTTGACACAGAGTGCTTGCTGAAGAGCAAAAAGCTGACTCTGTTGTGTGCCGGCGTCTCCTTGTAGCTTCCGTGTATGCCGTCATGTTACGTCATGACGCAGCACCAATCAGGATTGGATTAGTTTCATTCATACTTCAAATGCGTTACGCTAAGGGCGTTCCCTAAAGTGTCGTAGTCAACGCAGTTCGAGTTCCCTCGAAAGGGAACGTGCTCGGTATATCGCTGATGAGCATGACACACTCGAGGACAGGGGTGACCCTCAAGATCAACTTCCCTGCAGAGTTTAGCTCCAACCCTAATCAAAAACTCCTGAACAAAATAATCAAGGTCTTCAGGTTTACTACACTGTGTCTGAAATGTAATACTTCCCTACGATACTGTATATTATACAGTACTACGTCAACAGAGTAGTATGTCTGAATATGTATAGTATTCGAAAAACAGTAGGCAAAAGTACCTGGATGATCTACTACTTCTGACAAAATTCTGAAGTGCGCATTCGATGGACAATTTACCATGAGGTCACTGGAGAGGACTTCAGAATGGCAGTAAAGTCGGATCCCAGCCGGATCATTTCCATGATGACCAATGCCATCTACCATCTACATCTGGAGCAGAGCAAATTAGCGTCTGGTTTAAGACATGATTTTTGGGGGGGCCCTGCTCTAGAACTACAAAGATCTCACATGCTAACACTCTAAAACTTCAATACACAAGAAAAAAAATATATAATGTCAATTATAATGTCCATTACTTATTTAAAAAAGTAACTCATATTTTGTAATACAATTAAAAAGTATTTTTTTTTATTATTTACTTGAAAATTATCTGATTACATAACACATATGTTACTTGCAACACACTGCGCCAACATGGCTTGCTATTTGTTACTCTTTTTTTCAACTCCCAGGAACCAGAAACCCTCTTGCAATTTGTCAGCAGGAAAGGCTAACTGTCAGCCAGCAATGGATTTATATGTTTTGCATGGAGACTCTACTGACTGTAGTGGTTAGTGTTCAACAGAGTGTGGGATGAACATTCACTAGGTGCTGGAAAAAAACTGTTTTATGTCAGGTTCCAATAAATTTCTCTGGGGCACACATTCAACAGACATACGCATGCACACACCCATTGACAAGAAACATCAGAAGTCTTAAACATCTCAATTGTAGATAACAGATTACATTGGTATATTGCTTAGGTCACTTACTTTTCTCTGTTTTAGTTACATTAAAAAAGACCACAGAAGACTTAGATCCAATATGAATCCACTATCTATCATCAAAGTCTTCCAAAACCAAATTAAACTAGATTTAAAAAAATATATATATTGTAGTTTAAAAGATTGGTTTCACTTTATTTTGATGGTCCCTTTAACACATTCTGTTGTCTATAAGTAACATTGCACCTTCATGTCTACTAACTCTCATTAGAGTATTAGTAGACTGGTAGGGTTAGGGTTAAAATAAGTTGACATGTAGTTGCAAAGTTACTTATAGTCAGGAGAGTGTCTGTTGGAGGACCATCACAATTAAGAAAGAGTTTGCAGATATGAAGCAGATAGTCCACTAATACTCTAATGAGAGTTAGTTGACATGTAGTTGCAAAGTTACTTATAGTTAACAGAATGTTCAAAAGGGACCATCAAAATAAAGTGTTACCAAAAGATTTAAAGTTAGATGCTAGAGTGGTTGCTGGGGTGTTGCTATGCAGTTTCTAAGGTATTCTGGGTGGTTCTACGGTGTTGCTGCGCAGTTGCTATGGTGTTCTGGGTTGTTGTTACTGTAAATTCGGTATGTTGTTAATAAGGTTTCTGGGTGGTGTTGTTGTTATGTGGTTACTAGAATGTTCTGCGTGGTTGCAATGTGACCTCTATAGGCAGAGGTGTAAAGTCCAGGTTCAGAAAGTAAAAGTCCTCCTCAGTATTTTGTTCCAATCACCTGGATTTGCTAATTAGCAGTTTTTCAGCCAGGAGATAGAACTATTTAGTGAAATCAGCTGGCTGAGTTCATGGGTGGAATAAACATATGGCAGGACTTTTACTTTCTGACCCCTGGACTTTACACCTCTGGCTATATAGGGTGTTGCTTTGCAGTTACCAGGGTATTCTGGGTGGTTGCTATGGTGTTGCTATGCATTGCTAGGTTGTTATGGGGTGCATTTCCCGTACAACGACGTAACTCGCTGCTTGTCTACCATAGTACGATGTATCGTTGAAGAAATCAACAAGCTAGCCACGACTGTTTCCCAAAACTGTATTGTCGCAAAATGGTCATTCAGCCACGTTAGTTAATGATGTCATGCACGTGGTGGAGTAAATTACTTTTAATGAATCTGTTTGAGGTCTAATTAATGCTAGATGTTTTACTATAAAAATTACGGACATGGCATCTGAGTACTATTTATCATTTTTCTCAGTTATTTTGCTTTATTTCCAGTTTCAGACATAGGCTTGTTTTTACATACAAGAGGGCGTACACACATGCGCACTAATCAAAAATGACACAATACCTCTCTTGACAAACTAAAGGACGTAAATGACATTTGTATGTATTCTAAATAAAATATATAGATGTTACAGAATGTCAGCTTGCTTATTTTGCACAAGATAAGGATTTATTGAGTCTACATGTCATGAAAACAAGAAACTCTGCTTCTAACCGCAGGTCAAGATCTGTCGTTCCAACCACAACTTTGCGATGCTGTTTGCGAATGTTCGTTAGAATTATACGTTAAACTGATAACGACGAAACTTGCGGCCATAATTGGCTAGTGATGCTTTTGGGAAACGTACCCCTGGATGGTAGATAGGTGGTTACAAGGGTATTCTGGGTTGTTGCTACTGTATTGCCATATGGCTGATGCAGGGTTCTGGTTTGTTGCTACAGTAGGTGGTTGCTATGTTGTTCTGACTGGTTGATATGATTTTGCGAGATGGTTACCCAATTAAATGAGCTATGCACATAAATGTGATAGGATTAAACCTATTTTGTACACCAACAATCTTATGTATCTATTGTGAGTCTTAGGAAGAACATCTGAGTCAAAGTTCATACTTAAAACGATAACTGACTCTATTAAGTCTCCCGAGCTATGAAATAGCAATCTCTCAGCTATAAAATTTAACTCTCAGGCTCGGCAGCTGCTGACTATATTCCCTTGAGTGTGTCTCTAACACTTTTACCCAAAGGAACTAAGCAAAGTATCCACTGTTTAGTTCCCACTGAATGCAAATGCTGAAATTCACTTTGCTGAAGCAATTTCAGGTCCACGGAAGATATATTCTAAGTTAAAGCTGAGTAAAGAACCTCTATGTTCACATTCTGCATTAATTCGATTGTTGCATTGTGCTCCCATGTGATAAGCACCCAAGTGTCCAAGATGCTAATGCTTAAAGTAAGGATCTGCCAGAGTAATACACCTCCCACTAACCTCATCCAGACAGCCATTAGCAGGTCATTCAGACACGGACAATATCCCACAGTTTATGATGCTCGAAGAATTGTGTGTTGTGTGATTGCGCCTGGATGTGGAGGGGTTAAAGTGTTGGCAGCACATTTGCATGCAATGTTGAGCCTTTTCAGGTCTTTCTTCCTGTTCAAACACATTCACACTTAAATTATTCAGCTACATTTTCATATTTTAAAAGATGACCAGTCATATATAAATGAGGCAGCAATAGGTTAGAATAGATTAGTCAGAGAATGATTATTTAAATCGCCCATCCATCTACATTCTAGTTTGAGTATGAAACAATGATGTTTTGGCATATGAAAAGATCCGCTCACTATTTATGAAGCAGAATATTGTTGAACGGGGATAAATGATCTGCTGTCAAGCTGAGAACTGCACTGCATTGTGAGTGTAATTAAGAGAGGCCCATTTCTCATTCTGCCTTGAAAAAACAGTGCAGTTTAAAAATGAAAGATTATAAGTACCAACTGAGTGTAATCATCATAATCCTCAATTATATGCAAAATTTTGTTTATAGAATTGTTGCATAACATTTGTTCATTAGTACTCTGGTGTCATCCTGGGGAAGCTGTGTTTTACTGCAATGCAATCATTGATTACTAATGGACTTGAGTCAGCTCATTACTGTATGAACAATTTTGTTCTTCATTGAAGATGCTCAGTCTGAAGAATGTTAGCAAGCTACTGAAAGCAACTAAGGCCGCACATACATTACATGGTTCAAGGGACCCAATTCCGATTTTTCCTCGCATGTGGCACAGATCGGATATGACCCAGGAACGTGCAAGCGAGAAAAAAGCACATTCCGATATTCTAAGTGTAATGCCTCATTCATATGTGGAAATAAATATGATATGAATTAGATGCGTGCATTTGCGTCTGCCAAGCATATAGATTGGATATTCCTCTGTCAATGTGAGTCGTACGTCATTGAAAAAGCGAACAGTGGCGAATTTTCATGGGCTCAAATGGACACCACCCGAGATCACATGACTCTTTTCAATGGAGCAATGGAGGACGAAGGCTCCACCCAATGTTTTGCTGACTTTTAAAGAAAGCAAAAGCTTGTATTATCATCTTGTCTGCCTCCATTGCAAATCACGCCTTTTGCTTCCTTTTCGGCCTAAACTTTCCCAGGTCAGTACATATACCTTGGGTTGTTACGCCAAGTGTATAGTGTAAATGGAGATATCGGATATGGGCCACTTTTATAAAAAGATGTAAGCTGGTCGACAAATCTGAGAAAGTAATCCAAATAAAAATCATTAATCGTAGTCGAGACAAAGGCTTTGGTTGAAACATAAACAAACCGGACCAAGGGCAAACAAATCCAAGAGATAATCCAAAAATGAAAGTCAAGAAAAAAAGAGCAAACTTCATAGCAGAAAGTCTAAACAATGGCATTAAAGAAACACTTGCAGTGAAACTGGCAAAACTTCGCAACATGAAACATGGCTTATATAGTACATGGTGAAAGGGAAATGAAAACACAGAAACTTGATGTGGCAGGAACAGGAAGTGACATAGTTCAAAATTCAGGTGAGGGCTCCCTCTGGTGGAAGGAGGCCTGTTCAAACGTTACAGATTGATATTGTGAACTATGTGAACAAGTGAAAAACAATGTTCTTTGTCTCTGTTTAAGGGAGTGCATTCACCCTTTGTTATTTTTTTGTTCTATACACTCACCGGCCACTTTATTAGGTAAACCTGTTCAAGTGCATGTTAAAGCAAATATCTAATCAGCCAATCGCATGGCAGGAAAGCGATGAATTATTTAGACATGTAGACATGGTCAAGACGATCTGCTATATTTGAGAATATAATTAAGTAACTTACTAAGGAACCTCTTTTTTTATTTAGCTTTTTATTATTATTATTATTATTATTATTATTATTATTATTATTATTAGTAAGAGTAGTCCTTCCTCATTGCTGTTCCACACTCCAGTTCAGATGATGGTGGTAATGCACCTTAAAGCTAGTTTGCCAACTGCCAACTGCCAATAAACAAAAAGAAGAAGAAGACGATGATCTGCTGAAGTTCAAACTGAGCATCAGAATGGGGAAGAAAGGTGATGAAAGTGACTTTAAATGTGTCATGGTTGTTGGTGCCAGACGGGCTGGTCTGAGTATTTCAGAAACTGCTGATCTACTGGGATTTTCACACACAACCATCTTTAAGGTTTACAGAGAATGGTACGAAAACAGAAATTATCCAGTGAGCAGCAGATCTACCAGAAAGATTCGGAAGGCAAGATAATATCACAATGACATTTATTAATTTATAGACCAGCAAATGAAAGCAAAAATATGAATGATAAAGTTCTTTGGCGTAGCTCCCGTCCCGTCCGTAGCTCACATTCTGAGGGTAGCGGACTCTGCATTTCCTGCCTGAAGATGAAGGCAGGAGCACAGCCGACTCCCGGGGAGGTGTGGGCAGGGACCATCCTGGTGGTGGTGGGGAGGATGGGGGTCAATGTTTGCATCAGCATCTGTGAACTCAAACATGTGTAAGTACTGATCTTTTATACTCCAAGTATTAGATAATGATTGGTTAGACCAAAACATAATGGGTGACATAACATTTGAGTCCTCCTGGCAGAACTTACGTTAGAGCTTTCATTTCTGTGGGTGAAAATTCCTTGTTAATGCCAGAGGTCAGAGGAGAATGACCAGACGGGTTCATCTGATAGAAAGGCAACAGTAACTCAAACAACCACTCATTACAAACCAAAGTCTGCAGAAGAGCATCTCTGAACGCAAAACACCTCGAACTTCGAAGCAGACGGGCTACAGTCGCAGAAGACTAAAAGCTGGTTGGCGATTTACTGCCCCTAGTGTTCATTTCAACTGGACAGTGGACACTCTAGTGAAATTATGTATAAATGTTTTTTGAGTCCTGTAAAGATGTTGGTAGAGGCATGTTTTTCTGAGTCTATGTAAAGAAATGGGCCACAATGTATCACTTTATTATTTAAAATTTGGAGTGAAAAATGACCAAGTATGCTTTTGACAAGTTTTGTGAAAATCATCCTTTAACTCTAATGTTAAGGTTAGTTCTACCAGAAAGGTTCGGGAGATAAACTGAATAACAAGCGTATATTTATTAACAGCCCAGCAAGCATAAATTAATAATTTCTTTGGCGTAGGCCCCGTCCTTAGCGAGCAATGCGAGGGTAGCCAAATCTGCATGTCCTGCCTGAAGATGAAGGCAGGGGCGCAGCCGAAACTTTTTTAACTTTTTTTTCCTCGCAATTGCCAGTTTACATCTCACAATTCTGACTTTATAAATCGCAATTTTGACTTTATATCACACAATTCTGACTTTATAATCCGCACTTGCGACTTTATATCACTTAATTCAGAGAAAAAAAGGCAGAATTGTGAGATGTAAACTCACAATTGTGAGAAAAAAAGTCAGAATTGTGAGATAAAAAGTCGCAATTAAATTTTTTTATTTTTTATTCTGTGGCGGAAATAAGATACCATAGGGAAGAGATCCACGAGAACCGTATAGTTAAATGCCACTTCAACACAGTAGTGTTAAAGTAAAGTTGAAGGTGCTCTATGTGCAGCCATACATAAATTAATAAATATAATATGGAAAATGAAGGCAATTATGTAATTTTAACATCTCTTTATCTGACTGTCTAAAGTGAAGAAAACTAATAAAAATTGCAAACTAACTGTTTTTTTCTAAGAAGATAATTGGATATAATTGACATAACTTGACTGCAATGTTAAGTAATAGCATATGACTTTTTCTGTAGTTAAACATTTATCTTGGGATAATGTCTGCCGTTCCGATTGCTAATGTATAAGAGTACTTAGTAATAAATATTCTATTCCAAAAATAACCTTAGTGTACTGTTACATGTGTCAGGTGCACAGTGTGTTCAATGTTATGGACTCTTATTTTGATATTCTGGTTAGTGTCCTTTAGTTCCTGTGTCCCTCCACTGTTTAGTTTTGGTTTCCTTGGTTACTGATTATGTCCCCATTTGTTTCCATGGTTATGTGTATATATATATATATATATATATATATATATATATATATATATATATATATATATATATATATATAATCATTATTATTATTACAACGTGTATCATTTGATTTGAAATTCAGGTATGAACAAGCAAATTTCATGCATGCCCACAAAAAAAGCTTTAAAAAAAGATTTTAGTTAGTACTTTTTGGATCGTTTTAATGCTGTGTAATGTTGTTTCAAGCACAGATGAATTGCAAGAGTTATTTTATTGTTCATTATATCAGCTAAAGATTTTTCAGATAAATGCTACTGAGAGTGAAAAGGCCATTGATTAGCTGAAGTGCTAAAGCCTTGTATCAACACTTCTTGAAAGAGCTTCAGTGAAAACCTAAAGACTACACAGTGTAAGTAACAAAACAATCATGATGAAGACATAATTAAAGCTTTTATCTTGTTCATTTGTACTAATTGGATGCCATTGAAAGAATCAACTATTAGGGCTATAATATATTTTTCATGCATATTAATGGATGGAAAATCCATCCTCCATATTTATGGAGAATACGGATTCACTCTGAAAAGATGCATTCACCTACTCATCTGATCCCAGCATATGCATTTTTAACAGAACGCTCATTTTCTTATTAGCATGTTTTGTCAAATTCATGAAGTAGTCCTGCTGCCACATGGAAAGTTGTTTTTCTTCAGAGCATTGGGTTTTTTCTCACTCCTTTCCATCCGTTCTCAGCCGCCCCTATTAGACCACACAGTTGCCATGGAGATGGCACAGTCTGCCCACTTTCGCTTTGCGTCTTGGATGGCTTGCTGCTTCAGTAATCCAGTTACAGCACATGACAGCATTCTGTCTGAACCAAGCCAAAGACATTCAGTAAAGAGTCATTGCACTAATGAATAGCTCATGGCTCAGATCAGGATGTAAGAAATGCTCAAAACTTGCACAAAACCGCTGCTAACATCCCTTAATTTCTTCCTTGCTGTCCCCAAGGCCCATATGACTTGGATCACGATAGGGACATCAGAGGTATTGTACCAAATCTAAACAGACATTGCCTTGTATAGGGTCATTTAATCCTATGGGGTCTTTTATGTTTTTGATGCATGAAAAAGTAAGACAGGATACAGGTATCTGGAGGATATAATTGTGTTTGTTTTTTGTTTTTGCTGAAAATGGAGCAATGGATGGCGCTGAGTATAGGAAATGATAAGAAGTGACAAAAGATTGCTTCCGTTTTCTGGATCACATTTAAAAAAGACAGTGGAAGAAACATACAAATATTTTTGTCCTCGTGCCATTTTTTTTATTTTTTATTTTTTTATTTGAGGTTAGGAGAAGAGAGAACTAAGAAGAGAGAACCGGATCAGAAAAGTTATGAGCCAGACTCAAACCTGCATTGTCCACTAGAGCACCACAGCTCAATGTTTTGAGGCTTACCACCAGGCCATGGCTCTGACCTGATACATTTAATCAGTAAATCTGTTTTCATTAAAATGTCTAGCAGAAGTCATTTAAAAGTCAAGTCACCTTTCTATAGTGCTTATTTATATGCAATAGAGGTTGTTTCAAAGCAGCTTCACAGTAATAAACAGGAAAATAACATAATCAGTGATGCAAACTTCATCAAATATGAGATAACTTGAAGTTTGGTTAAACTATTTTGATCATCCACTTTAGACATTCTACAATTAGTAACTTTGCGACATGTTGCAAAGTTACATATAGCCAGTAAAATGTCTGTTGGGGGAGCAGTTGGGAGAAGTTAGCTGAGATTAAGTTAATACTACTAATACTCTAATGAGAGTAAGCTGACATAGTTGCAAATTTACTTATAGTTAGTGGAATGTCTAAAGTGGACCATTGAAATAGTTACCTGAAATTATGCTGTAAAGCAGCTCTAAAAAGACAATAGTGTCATCATTCAGCTCATGTCAGTTCAATGTTGAGTCAATTCAGTAGTTTTGGTGTTGCATCAATTATAAATCTAATATTATCCAATTATGAAATTCTATTCAGCTATAATGCAGCTTAACAGAAGACAATAGCATCATCATCCAACTCAATTCAGTTCAAGTTTTGTTCTCATTCGATAGTGTTCTGGTCAAAGCAACTGGACTTGTTGATTTTTAATGTATATTGTAGGTGTTTTGTCCCTCATCCTAGTGGCTTCATCAGTTCTCTGATTATGGGGAACATCAAATCCCCTATGGGGAACATAAAATCCCCTATGTTCAATGTCAAGGGACCTGATTGCCCAGTGTAGGAAAAAGTTCAGCACTGACTAAAGCATCTTAATTAATCTCAAGACAGCCCTTGGAGGGCTAAATATGTTGCCAATGCCATTTTACACTCTGACTGACCTGAGAACTGCTGATTAATGCTGCTGAGCCATGGGTCAATTCTGCTGCTTGAATCTCTAAGGTAATAGATGCAAACCCCATCTCACTAATCCTCTGCTATTACAGAGAATATTGAATATGGATCTGCATAAGAAAATTACTTTCCCTTCTTTTTTTGTTTTAAAAACCTTGGGCGGCAGCGTCTATTGTAAGAAACGCTTAAAATGCAGGAGATATTCCCTAAGTGCAGAAGGACACTAATGAACGTTAAACCTCTCAAATTGTTTTTCCTCCCCGCACTGCAGAACTGATAAGCTGGTCATTGGATAATAGGGGCTTTTAGGTAAGAATTGTGTAGAAACCATCATGGGAGAGTTTATCCATATCCCAAAGCTTCTTATTTTTGTTTTGAGAGCTATATTAATGTCACATATTCTAACTTCTTAAAATTATTCAATAAATATCGTACTCTTAAAGTCAAGCAAGTGGCTCAGTGAGTAAACCTCACTCCTCTGGCCTCAAGAGGTGCACTAGCGACTGACTCGATTCTAGAGTCTTTAGTCTTTAGGTGCAATGGAAGACAGGCATATGTGGTCTGACCCCCCCTAAAGAAGGCTTGATCCCTAAAGGACATCAAAACAAGATGTTGGGGGTGTCAAAGAAAGTAGTCTACCCACAATATGAAGTACTGTACACAGTTAATTTGAATGATAACATTTGCCCTCTTTAATGCTGTTAATCTGAATGTTCTGCAAACTGTTTGCTGAAAATATCCACAACTTAAAGGTGGGGTAGGTAAGTCTGAGAAACTAGCAGAAAACTGCTGGATTTTGAAAGTATCCAACAGAGAAACTCCCACCCCCTCCCTTCTGGGCTCCTTCCAATGCCACGCCCCCAAAACACTTGAACCGCAAGCGCAGTGCGATGGAGTGACATCATGTCATAATCACAGGTAATAAAATACCTTCTGACTGCTCTTTCTCTGCCATAATTGTGAGACTTCGTGGCTTGCGCCTCTCCTCTTCCGAAATGAGCGCGTCAACCGAGTGCGCGCATGTGGGCAGCTCCTGTTGCAGCAGTGCTGGTAGCCATAGCAACGAGGGAGAGTGACAGTCGCTCAGTCAATCAGAGCACTCGGTCCGAATGGAATAATGAGCTGTGTTTATTGCAGCCCTGAGAGGACTACAGACACTCTATTTTTATAAAATCCTTTTCAGAGTACTTACATTTTGGATATGTATTGGTATATAAAGACAGTTTAAACAAATTTGGCAAAAAGTGTTTTAGACTAACATTGCCTACCCCACCTTTAACAACAACACTGTAATGTGAGAAAGTTTGTCAATCAATTGCCAAGTGAAAGTTGCGATCATTACTTCAGGTCCTTCTCAAAAAATTAGCATATTGTGATAAAGTTCATTATTTTCCATAATGTAATGATAAAAATTAAACTTTCATATATTTTAGATTCATTGCACACCAACTGAAATATTTCAGGTCTTTTATTGTTTTAATACTGATGATTTTGGCATACAGCTCATGAAAACCCAAAATTCCTATCTAAAAAATTTAGCATATCATGAAAAGGTTCTCTAAACGAGCTATTAACCTAATCATCTGAATCAACTAATTAACTCTAAACACCTGCAAAAGATTCCTGAGGCTTTTAAAAACTCCCAGCCTGTTTCATTACTCAAAACCGCAATCATGGGTAAGACTGCCGACCTGACTGCTGTCCAGAAGGCCATCATTGACACCGTCAAGCAAGAGGGTAATTTCTGAACAAATAGGCTGTTCCCAGAGTGCTGTATCAAGGCACCTCAGTGGGAAGTCTGTGGGAAGGAAAAAGTGTGGCAAAAAACGCTGCACAACGAGAAGAGGTGACCGGACCCTGAGGAAGATTGTGGAGAAAGACCGATTCCAGACCTTGGGGGACAAGGACCTGTATATACATATATATTTGCACATCACCCCGCACCCAACTATCTGACCCCACTGAAGGCCATTGTGTAATTCTTACCCTGGATATAATATCATATATAATAATATTTTTAATGTGATGGTTTCGACTTTACGTTGCAGCCCACGGATATATCAAGGATCTGCCAAATGTCCATGTGTAGTGAAATGTGGATGTTAAAGTCCCCCTGTGGTGAAAATCAAGCTTTTAATGTTGTTTATATGTCTATGTGCTGTTTTTAATGTGCTTTAAGACAAACCATGAGCAAATTCATAAGTCAACACCATTGACTTATGCACCATTGTATTTTCTCTTTAAAACTGCAGTAAACCAAAGACAGTCTCAAAAACACGGTTTGAAATCGCTGGTGTTTCTGACGTCACAAACTACCTTGTAACCAATCGATTAACGCGTGACCCTTAACCAGTGGATCTCTGAGCTGGTGTGAGTGAGTGGAGGTGGGGCTAATTTGTATATTCATAGAACCGCGTATACTAAATGAGGCAAGGGTGAAAAGTTTAAGGAATGAAGAATTTTTTTTTCAAGGAAAAAACTTTTAAATATGTAATTTAGGTGATCAAAGATGTGTTATAAGGGATACAATTATTGACTACAGGGGGATTTTAAGGAGAGTGCAGCGGTGGATTTTTGTGCCATCTATTGGTTTGTCTTTTACTCTGGTGCGCCTTTACCCCAATTGTGCCCTACAATAACAATAATTTGATCTAAAAATGAACTAAACCTAAAAGTTTACACTCACGTATATAGAATCATCTGAAATGTGTTTAAGAGGTAAGGTGACCGATCCTACTTTATGGGTTTGGTTGTGTGTCAAAAACAAATTGAGACCTGAATCAGGAGCAGGTATGTGGTGTGACGGTATCCAAATCAATGCTTACATCTGTGAAGGCCGAGCATTTGATTGAATCTAAAGGGTACGCCTGAGGCTCTGTCACAGGTTTTGGCTTCGATTTGGGACAGTGATGCTACTGAATGCCTCTATCAAAGTTCCTCAGCCAGGTCATTACACCAGACAGAGCTGCAGTTCATTCCAAATCACAACAAAATCTGATTTCTGAATGCTGACAATCACACTACATCTACATTTTTCTCTCTGACTTTCGATTAAAAGTCTTAGGTATAGGAACCTTGTCCTTGTCAAATGAACAAATAAATTAGACATTTTAGGTTACCTCACAGGCAGAACACTCTTTAACTCTATTGAGTCGAGACTTGGCTCGATTACACGACAAAAGGGATTGACCAAGGAGAAGTAGATAGGGTCAGTTGTTGCCTCTTTTGGGATCAAATGGTGGGATATGCTTTTGGTGTTAAAGGGTGACTCCCTCACATGGCTCAGACCTTCTAATGCTGCTATAAGCCCTCAAAGCACAGTCTTAATCTCCTTAGCTCTTCATGTACGACGCTCAAACACAGAGCCAGCCAGGGTGTTGGTAAGATACAGTACAAGCACAGAGAAATGACAGCCAGAGGCTAACACATTTCCAATAAGAGTCAAGCTGAGGACTTAAAGCAGTTACATGAAAAAAAAAACAATTATATCATGCAATTCGTCTATCTGGCATTTAGCCTCCTGCTAACTTTATCTCTGCTAGTAGGAAACATTTGTTGTTGTTTTTAGTTTGGCATAACTTACCATTTAACAAGTACAGTGATAAACTGCAGGTCTCCAAGCCATCTTGTATTCATTCATGCCATATTTGAGTTCTTCAGACATTTTTGTTATTAATGAGGCTTGTTTAACCTGTATATATTCCCATGTTGTCAAAAACTGAAGCATGGTCAATGCCTTTATCGGGGGTATTAAGACACTAAAGGTACCCCTATGATGCTATATCGATGAACTAGGAACTACTTAAGCGTCAAGAGACTGATCTGAAGGGCATGGGAAATGTATCGTCATTAAATTATATACTAGGGCAAAATTTTGTCATTCCACCATTTATGTTGTGGTATGATTTGAACAGCCAAAATCATTTTTACATTGCATATACAATTTTATATATATACACACACACTGCCTAGCCAAAAAAAAATGCTGTTTGGGTTTAAATAGGAAAATGCTTAAAAGTCTATGACTGGGTCATTATTGCAGAGATTATTACTTTTCTAGCATGTTATATGTTTGGCAACAGTTCTTCTAACCCTAAGTGTATATTGAGTGTGTATCTTTGGCCTTTTAATGTGGCCATATTCCAGGATGACAATGTCAAGATTCATCAGGCTACTGTGAAAGAATGGTTGGGAGGAGCATGAATAATTATTTTCACACATGAATTGCCATCTTTGAGTCCAGAGCTTAAATTCATTGAAAGTCTTTGGGATGTGCTGGAGGTGCTGCATTGTCAATACAAGATCTTGACCAAAAGGTGATGCACATCTTGATGCAAATAACATCACAACATTTATTGAGAACCTCTGGGTTAGGGGTTGGGTTATATATATCAACCAGGGGGGCTCAACAAACGTCCAAGGGTTGAGATGATTTAAAACACACAAATCACAAACATTCAAAAATTGCCGTCTTTAAGAACCATCACAGCCTCTTTGATATGAAATGCTATTGACTCTCATGTGTCCCGTGACTGATTGCGTCAAGTTCTGATTTATCTTTTGAATGAGATGTGACTGCGTTCACAATGGGAATATTTTTACTGATTAAAAGTTTCACTCTGCTCCTCCTCCTCACACAAAGATATCGTGTGGCCTCAGAAAACTTGGATTGCAACACAAATAATGTGTAATAGTTAGCTTTAGGGTAGGGGGTTATAGGTGCTCAAAATATCTATAAATAAAATAATTTCTACTTTTACAAATGCATGCAAAGAATTAAATGTCTTGATCAGATGCATAAGGCAAGTAAATGAAAGCAACTGAGTATAGTTTGACAGTATTGTGATGTCTCGAGGGACCTTTAGCGTCTTAATAGTGACAAAGATTGACCATGCTTCAGTTTTTCACTCCTTGTGAGTGAGAATGGGTTGTTTATATTCCACACCATGTGTGGTGCTTGTTTTTGATGTTCCATGCATATAACATCTTGGCTTGGCACGGTTCCTCAATCAGTCCACTGAGGGCCCTTTTGAATTGAAAAAGTTCTGAATTTGTATGCTTGTGCAGAGAAATATTAAGAGTATGCAAGTAACCTTGAAGGACTTTTTTAAGGGCTGTCACAGTCTGAAAATTATAAATTACTACCAATACCAACCCAAGGGATAAAGCAACCAGGAATGGGGGCACACAAGGCTGTTTTTTTGTTTTGTTTTTTGTTTTTTTTGGGGGGGAGGGGGGGGGGGTACATGACTGCATTTGCATTTGAGTATTGTTTCACTTCTTGCAGTGATTCTCAGCAAAACGCTGCTCAGCATTTTGTTCTTGTAGGTAAATACTCTTTCATAACAGTGACAGTCTGTACTAGCTCAGGCCAAACATTTTTTTTTCTCCATTACATCACATGCCACATCATCCTTGTGCTCGCCATGACAAGTGTTATGGGACTGCATGTCATTTGCATACAAGTTTTTATTACTTTTCTATCTCTTTTGGTGAGACTGTTTCATTCTCCTTAAATAAATGCTCTATTCAACAAAGGATAGAAGTGACTTTGACGTCCCATTTCTTTTTAAGTATGCTTCCACATAACAAAACTCACAGTGCCACACTTGCCACTTTTCTGGAAGAAATGCTGTTTCAGGCAGCGAAGTGTAAAGAAACAAGTAAAAAATGAGAAAGGCGAGTCAGCCTCCTTTTTAGAATAGCAATGATATGGGCTCCTTTGTTCACCATTCCACAGAATCTCATTTTGGACTGCAGTGATAGATGAGAGCAGTCAAGCGAAAACACCTTCTACCCTGGGATACTTGGTTTCTATCCAAAAGGTCAAAGTCACTGTCATGTCAGTGTAGTTTTAAGCATGTGCATGCTTAATTTCTTTGTCAATGACTGACAAAAAGTATTTATTTTAGGGGTGCGTTCACTAAATAGTTACACCACTTTAGACACTTGTTGCATCTTTTCTATGCAAATGAGGCTTATTATAGAATGTTTCAGTTATTCACAAAAGTGAGCACTATTTGGCTGACACAACTCACAATGTGCTATTTCTTCCCACCGAAAGCAGACGATAAAAAATATATAAAAAAATGTGTTTTTTGTTAAATCATCAAATGATGGAGAGGAACATTTATAACCCAATGCATAGTGTAGTCGAGAGCATTTTAAGACTTTTAAATGATGATGTGCTGTCCCAGTAAAGTACCGTGACGCCTCCATATTCTAGCACTCAGAACCAGCCTGCAAGATGCAGTGCCGTGGAATTGCACTTTGAAAATTGTGTTCAGCATAGAATTTTTTGCCATTACGTGGCTAGCATGATTCCTGTACAGAACTGGTTACTGAAACAATGCAGACTGCTCATATAACTGACCCTATCAGAGGGCACAATTCATTCTTAGTGAATTCCCCCCCAAGTGTTTTACTTGTTTGTTTATTACTTCCTCTTTTTTTATGGCAAAAAAAGGCTGCTCATGACAAAGGAGAAAGTATATCTTAGATGAAAATAATCACACAAACACAGACCCGGAAAGAATGATAGCGGAGATGGAAGATAATACTATTTTCACCTATTGCAGCCTTGCCTTAATATTGTAGGGGGGTTATGGCTGACACGCATAGTGGAAAATAAATTGAGACTGGAGAAATGCTGTGAAAGCCAGCGATAGTGGTGTTAGCGAAGACTCCAAATATTAGCCACCTGTTCATATAATCGCTTTCCAAGTTGTCTTTCCACATCTGTTTTCTGAGACCCGTCAGAATCCGAAATAAGATTAATCAGGAAGCTCCTCATTGAATCCAATGCACATTTGGAACAAAGGAACCACCAGAAGGTTCTTTCAAGGTTTAATTTTTGGTCTTTCTTGTCAATTTAGAGACAGAAGAGACGAAAAACAGTATGGGCTTGGTCTTGGAACTCTGTTAAGATTGGAACTCTCGTCACATAAGCACCATCACTAACCTGTACAACCCACCAGACAATATCTCCAAATAAGAGTGTTTTTGTATTTGATTTGTATAATCTGTATGTGATTAATGTAATTCTGTACAACAGTGGTGTCCAATCTTGCTCCTGGAGGGCCACTGTCCTGCAGAGTTCAGCTCCAACCCCAATTAAACACACCTAATGTCCGTTACACATTGTATGGTGGGCTGTCCCAGGCGAAAGATGACCAATCGTGGCGATTTCTGTAGTCGTGGCTCCTAAACGGTGGTCCTTGTCATAGTCTTGTGACTAAAGATAGTCTGCCATCATTTTCTGTCAGTGTCAGAACTTTAGCATGATCATCTCACTGTGTCTTTGCTGCTACGATCTACGTCTACTGACTAGCCATTACGACCACTCATTGTCGTAATCATACTCTAGATCTAATATTATCACATGGAATCAATGTTGATGCCATTGAAATTCTACAGCAGAGTGATGACATCTCAGGTCATTATCTAGTCTTGTGTAAACTTCATTTAGCCAAGGCTGCAAAGTCGACTCCGTGTTACAAATATCACTTCTGCCTCTAAAGATTGCTTTATTAATAATATTCCTGATCAGTTTCATGTCCTCAGCAACCCAGATAGCTTAGAACTCGATACTGTGACAGAAACTCCTTTGCGCTTGTGTTAGATTTTTTTCTAAATCTAACTACGTATAATATTTATACTCTAGCGCGTCTACAATCGACCGTGGCTGAGTCTAACCCTATACTCCAGCATGTCTACACATCGACGGCGGCTGAGTCTAACCCTATAATCCAGCACGTCTACACATCGATGGCGGCTGAGTCTAATCCTATACTCCAGCGCGTTCACACATCGACGGCGGCTGAGTCTAACCCTATACTCCAGCACGTCTACACATCGACGGCGGCTAAGTCTAACCCTATACTCCAGCACGTCTACACATCGACGGCGGCTGAGTCTAATCCTATACTCCAGCACGTCTACTCAACGACGGCGGCCAAATGATTTGTTCTTATCATCCGATCGTGGTTGTATCTCTCTATTAGTGTTACTCGATCTTAGTGCTGCATTTGATAATATGACCACAACATTCTTTTAAATAGACTCGAAAATTATGTTGGCATTAGTGGAATTGTATTAGCATGGTTTAAAATCATACTTATCTGACCATTATCAGTTTGTAGCAGTAAATGAAGAGATGTCTTATCGATCAAAAGTTCAGTATGGCGTACCACAAGGCTCAACACTAGGACCGCTGCTGTTCACTCTGAAAACTAATGCCATGCTTCCTAATGATATCTCCTGAGGGTAGCATGTACACTGTTATGCTGACGATACTCAGCTCTATATTTCTTCACGCCCTGTCGAAACTTATCAATTCACAAAATTAACAGAATGCAAAGCTGATATAAAAAACTGGATGACTTGTAATTTCCTACTACTTAATTCTGAAAAAACTGAGATTCTAATTATTGGACAAAAAATAACCTAGAATACTGTCTAACACTTGATGGCTGCTCTATCAAGTCTTCGTTGTCGGTTAGGAACCTGGGTGTGCTCTTTGATACCAATCTTTCATTTGAAAGTCACTTGTCTAGTATCTGTAAAACTGCATTTTTCCATCTTAAAATTACAATCTAAATTACTTGGTATGCTCTCAATGACAAATGCAGAACATTTAGTTCTCTTACGAGAGGTTCTCTCGTATTGCGTAAGTTAGCTTACGCTACGGGAAAGATTCATCTTCTCGAGATATTGAAGCCAAAAATTATCCTTAATTTTGTATTTATTGTCAACGCAGTGCAGCAGCTAGCAGACCTAGAGCAGGCTGTCTAGCGTGCTCATAGGCTGCCCTGCGGGAACTTCAGCAGCCTACCACTGAGCCCAACGTGACGTCACGTCCAATGAAGGGCGCTCGCGCCTTCACAGCGTCTTAGCCCGCCAGAATGAGCGTGGCTTAGCGTATATAAACAGGGCTCGTAGAATGTATTCTCTGATTTTCACTTCTTCAGGGAAGCTCTTCGCATCGCTGGATCCGAGAGAAGCCGCCGCCGTCGAAGAATCGACTAGCCAGCTTAGGACAGCGCCGGAAGAAGCCGGCTGTCTTCGCCACCTTCAGCCATCCGTGCCAGCTATGCTATCCGGCGACGTATCCTTTTTTACCTCTCTCACTCTAAAAGAGCAGCGAGCGTCATTTTCAAGATGCCTCGCATTTCCTGCGGCTCGTGTGGAGCCATGCTCAGCGACGGAGACCGCCACGAGATCTGAGCTCTCTGCCTGGGCCAGGAACACGCAGCCCGCACCCTCTCGTCAGGGAGATGCGAGTTCTGCGACGCGCTTCCGATATCGACCCTGCGGGCTCGAGTCGAAGCTTTCAACCCCACTCCACCCTTTGTGGGACCGCGCAAAAAGAAGCGCCGTTCCCTCAGGATGCCGGAGCCTGTGGCCACCGCGACTCGCTCGCCGGACAACCCCCCTCGAGTCTCGCTCTCGCCTTCTCCGCCTCTCCTCACCGATGCGCAGCTGCCGCCCACGTGCCGCACTGCCATCGCTTCTGATGACAAGGCCGAGGAACGGGCCACTAAAGACTGCTGTTCCATCCTGGCATCGGACAGCGAGGACTGGTCGGGCTCTCACCACTCCTCCGCCTCTTCGATCCAGGAATCCGGCCGGACCCGGGCTGGAGTGGACTCTGAACTGTTGCGCCTCCTCTCTCAGGCTGTCGATCGACTCGGGCACCGAGTGGTCGCCGCCCAAGGAGCTCGCACCTAACAGGCTCGACGGCTGCTTTCTTCAGAGTCGCCGCCGTCAAGCGCCTGCAGCCAGACCCGCCCCATTTCTGCCTGAACTTCACTCAGAACTGGCTAAGTCGTGGAATGCACCTTTCTCCACGAGGCTCCAATCCCACTTCTCCGCGTCGCTCTCCCAGGTGGACGGCGCCGCCGAGAAAGGATATTCAGCCATTCCCCCTGTGGAAGAGACGGTCGCAGCGCACCTTTGCCCACCCTCCGCGAGATGGCGCTCAAGGTCTGCCCTCCCATCCAAGGCCTGCAGAGCCACATCCGCCTTTGTCGGCCGCGCATACACCGCCGCCGGACAAGCCGCTTTAGCTCTGCACTCGATGGCTGTGCTACGGATTCTACAGGCCGACCATCTAAGCGTTGTCACAAAATGCAAGGCGATTATAAAACGCTCCCCGTCCAAAGCGGCCGGGACGTTAAATTCATGCGCAAGTTTCGTGCCCGCTCAAAAGCGCTCACACTTACTAACATACACTTCGCCCAAGGCTCCGCTCGCACATCACGAAGTGATAGAAGGGCACTCCCCATTCACGGCAATCGGGACGTCTCTTATGTATCAGCATGTCACGGCGGTCAGCGAGCTGCCGCTTGCAAGCACCGAGGGCGCGCGCGCCGCGCCCATGCCTCCGATTCAGTTTCTCAACCCTGCAGTATGCGGCGGTCAGAACCAGGAGACCATTCTCCCCCTAGCTACATATATAAAAGCATGGGAAGCCATTCCAGGGGTTTCAGAATGGGTGCTGAGCACAATAAGGCACGGCTATTCGCTACAGTTCACTCGCCGTCCCCCGCGCTTTCAAGCACGGACCGCGACAACTGTGAATGTAGAAGTAGCACATCTACTCCGCGCAGAAATAGCGAAGCTGCTGTGCAAAGGGGCCATAGAACTGGTACCGCCTTCTCTGAGCGAGTCAGGCTTCTACAGCCGTTATTTTCTCGTACCCAAGAAGGACAGAGCCCTCAGACCCATCTTAGATCTGAGACGTTTGAACAAGGTGCTTATGAAAGGACCGTTCAAAATGCTTACAACCAGGAAAATCCTCGCGCACGTTCGCACGAGGGACTGGTTTATTTCTCTCGATCTGAAAGATGCCTATTTCCAGATTCAGATAATACCCCGTCACAGGCCATTCTTGAGATTCGCCTTCGACGGTCAGGTTTATCAATACACCGTCCTGCCGTTCAGGTTGTCCCTGGCACCCCGTACATTTTCGAAGTGCATGGACGCGGCTCTCGCCCCCTTGAGGAATCAAGGGCTGCAAATTATGAACTATCTGGACGACTGGCTGATTTTGGCACAGTCAGAGGCAGAACTGCTATCTCACAGAACTGTGCTCCTCAGTCACATGGAAAGCTTGGGTCTCACGGTCAACTGGACCAAGAGCTCATTAGTGCCCAGTCAGTCGATTTCCTTTCTAGGAATAGAACTGGACTCTGTGGCCATGACGGCTCGTTTATCGACACAGCGCACGCGCCGTGTTCGACACCTAGCCGCATCTTTCCGGACGGGCAGCATCATTCCTCTGAAGACATTCCAGAGGATGCTGGGCTGTATGGCCTCAGCTGCAGCAGTGCTTCAGCTGGGCCTACTGCGCATGCGCCTGCTCCAACGCTGGCTCAATGCCCTTGTGTCTCGCCGAGCTTGAGCTGCCGGCTGCGAACGAATCAGGGTGACACAGACCTGTATTACGGCTCTGCAGCCCTGGTTAACAGCTGACTGGTATCAGCGGGGCGTTATGATGGGAGCGGTCTCGTACCGAAAGGTTATCTCGACAGATGCGTCCAACACAGGTTGGGGTGCGCTCTTCGAGGGCAGACCGGTCTTTGGCCTATGGTCAGACCAGGAAAAGCTCCTTCACATAAATTGTCTGGAAATGATAGCGGTCGAGAACGCGCTGAGGCGCTTCCTCCCGCTCATACAGGACCACCATGTCCTAGTCCGATCAGACAACATGTCAGTGGTTTCCTATGTGAACCGTCAGGGCGATGTCAGATCCAGGAACCTCTGCGATCTGACGGAGCGCCTCCTCACGTGGTCTCAGCATCACCTGCGCTCGCTGAGAGCTGCACATGTGCCAGGCCACCTGAACGACGGCCCAGACAAGCTGTCCAGGGACAACGTTCCCCCAGGGGAATGGTCCCTGCACCCCCAAACAGTCCAGAAATTATGGCGCCTATTCGGCAAAGCAGAAGTCGACCTATTTGCGTCAAAGGACAACGCTCACTGCCCAGTGTTCTTTTCGAAGAACGAGGACGCGCTGGCCCAAGTCTGGCCCAGCCGCCCTCTGTATGCCTTCCCTCCGATCTCTCTGCTACCGCAGGTAATCAAGAGAATCAGGGAAACGCGCCACTCGGTGCTCCTCATAGCCCCGCGCTGGGAGAATCAGATTTGGTTCCCGGAGCTGACGCGGCTGTCACCAACAGCCCCGTGGCCGATTCTGGTCAGAACGGATCTCCTCTCGCAAGCTCGCGGCTCGATCTGGCATCCCCATCCAGAGCGCTGGTCTCTGCACGCGTGGGTGATCAACGGGTACCCGCTGCCCTGCCAAAAGGAGTGATGAACACAATCACGCAGTCTAGAACTCCCTCTACTAGAAAGCTTTACGCGTCTAAATGGTCTGTGTTCTCCAAATGGTGCACAGACAAAAACCTGGACCCGCGGACGTGTGGGGTCTCGCAGCTGCTCTGTTTCCTACAGGAGCTGTTGGATAAGGGGAGATCCCCATCCACGCTCAAAGTATATGTGGCGGCCGTTGCTGCGTTCGCTGAGTCGACGCGCGGCCGGTCACTAGGAAAAGATGAGCTTGTCATCCGCTCATCAAGATGAGCTTGCTTTATTTCCCACTTATCTGGGTTCCCCGGAAAGCCCTGGGACTCATTGTGGATGCTTGGCGCACACGGCGTTGACAAAGGGTTCCCGTAGCGTAAGCTAACTTACGCAATACGAGAGAACCTCTCGTAAGAGAACGTATCGGTTACCTAACGTAACCTCGGTTCTCTCTAGATGAGGGAACGAGTATTGCGTAACCTGCCGTGCTCGCGCCACGAGCGTTTTTCGCTTTAGTCGTTGAAAACCAGAGAATACAGCCTACGAGCCCTGTTTATATACGCTAAGCCACGCCCATTCTGGCGGGCTAAGACGCTGTGAAGGCGCGAGCGCCCTTCATTGGACGTGACGTCACGTCTGGCTCAGTGGTAGGCTGCTGCAGTTACCGCAGGGCAGCCTATGAGCACGCTAGACAGCCTGCTCTAGGTCTGCTAGCTGCTGCACTGCGTTGACAATAAATACAAAATTAAGGATAATTTTTGGCTTCAATATCTCGAGAAGATGAATCTTTCCCGTAGCGTAAGCTAACTTACGCAATACTCGTTCCCTCATCTAGAGAGAAGCGAGGTTACGTTAGGTAACCGATACGTTCATGGGTTCATGAAATCAAGGCTAGATTATTGTAATGCTCTTATGGGTGGTTGCCCTGCACGCTTAATAAACAAACTACAGCTGTTCCAAAACGCAGCAGCTAGAGTTCTTACCAGAACCAGGAAGTATGACCATATTAGCCCCGTTCTGTCAACACTGCATTGGCTCCCTATTAAACATCGAATACATTTTAAAATATTGCTGATTACTTACAAAGCACTAAATGGTTTAGCTCCCCAGTACTTGAGCGAGCTCTTAACGCATTATAGTCCTTCACGTCTATTGCGACCTCAAAATTCTGGCAGTTGATAATACCTAGAATATCAAAATCGACACGCTGGCAGTAGATACTTTTCCTATTTAGCACCTAAACTTTGGAACAGTCTTCCTAACATTGTCTGGGAAGCAGACACACTCTGTCAGTTTAAATCTAGATTAAAAACACATCTCTTCAACCTGGCATACACATAGAACACTATACATTCCTGTTAAATGGGGAATGTATAGGTTAAATGATTATTAAGCTGCATAAATTAGTTTAGCCGGAACCGGGGACACTTCCTATAACACCTGATGTACTCGCTGCATCATAAAAAGAATGGCATCTACACTAATTTTAGTCTTTCTGTTTATTCCGAGATTAACTGTAATTAGCCGGACCAGGGCCGTATCCAGATCAGATGGTGCACTTGCACCTGGACATGACCACAACGCATCACTGAAGTGTCAGCAGAGCTTGTGTCAACTAGACTCTCCCCTGTGAAGGCCTCATCGACACGATAGCCATCGGCACTGATCCTCAACAAACTCGTCTCCATACGAGTGATGACTCTGATCTTCAACCAAATGAACTGCATAATATAATGTTCCGATCCATTCTGACTTCTGATCTGTTACGCTGCCTGAATCATAATCATACACTGTTCATTTGTTGGGCAGAGATGAACAGCCCCCCCGACTGAGCCTGGTTCCTCCCAAGGTTTTTTCTCCATTTTGTCACCTGATGGAGTTTTGCATCCAAGATGGCGCCGCAGACGGCTGCCTCGGTGTGGAGCTCTCCAGCTATTGTGTTGTTTTTGTTCGTTTGTTCTGCGTTTAGTCATTCTTTTCCAATCAGTTTCACCAAAGACGAACTACTGGACATTAGGAAACACACACCAGAAACCTTTTCTACAGTTTTTGATTATTCGGACGTCTTGCAGGACATTCTCGTCGGAGGGGCAGCGTTGTTGTTCAAACGCGCGTTCAGACGCAAACGCGGGAAGCGAGCCGGCGCGCTGGTTAAACTCCGCATAGCTGAAACGGAACAAAGGTACCCAGACTCTCTTTTAATCATTCTTGGGGATTTTAACAAAGCAAATCTTTCCCGTGAACTACCAAAATACAGACAGCACGTTACATGTCCCACCAGAGACAGTAATATACTGGACCACTGTTACACCACAATAAGAAATGCGTATCACTCGGTCCCACGGGCAGCTTTGGGGCTCTCTGATCACTGTTTGGTTCATCTCATACCGACCTACAGCCAGAAACTGAAATCAGCTAAACCTGTAATAAGGACTGTAAAAAGATGGACTAATGAAGCAGAGCAGAATCTACAGGCCTGCTTTGATTGCACTGATTGGACTGTTTTTGAAGCTGCTACCAACGATCTGGATGAGCTCACAGATACTGTAACATCATATATAAGTTTCTGTGAGGATACATGCATTCCTACCAGGACATTCTTATCATTCACTAATGATAAACCATGGTTTACTGGGAAACTCAAACACCTTCGTCATGCCAAAGAGGATGCTTACAGAAGTGGGGATAAAATCTTGTATAACCAGGCCAGAAACAGATTGACAAAGGAGATCAGAGTTGCTAAAAGGAACTACTCTGATAAACTGAAAAAACAGTTTTCATCCAACGACCCATCATCAGTCTGGAATGGCCTGAGGAACATCACCAACCACAAGTCACCATCCCCTCGATCTGTGGACAATCAACACCTGGCTGACGATTTAAATTCATTTTACTGCCGGTTTGAAAAGCCCTCATTCACACCACACACCCGGTCTGATCTGCACTTCACACATTCACCATCACCTCCTGCACTCCCACTCCCCCCCCCCCCTCCTGCCATCCAACCTGAGCTTAAGGTCTGTGTGGAGGACGTGAGCAGAGTCTTCAAAAAACAGAAGACTAGGAAAGCCTCAGGCCCAGACGGCATCTCATCTGCTTGTTTAAAAGCCTGCGCTGACCAATTGGCCCCAGTCTTCACGCAGATCTTCAATAGATCATTGGAGCAGTGTGAAGTTCCCTGCTGCTTCAAACGCTCCACTATCATTCCTGTCCCCAAAAAACCCAAAATCACTGGACTTAATGACTACAGACCTGTCGCTCTCACGTCTGTGGTCATGAAGTCGTTTGAAAGACTGGTGCTGGCCCACCTGAAGGACATCACCGGACCCCTGCTGGATCCCTTTCAGTTTGCTTACAGAGCAAACAGGTCTGTGGATGATGCAGTCAACATGGGACTGCATTATATCCTGCAACATCTCGACAGACCAGGGACTTATGCAAGGATCCTCTTTGTGGACTTCAGTTCGGCCTTCAATACCATCATGCCTGGTCTTCTCACAGCCAAACTGACCCAGCTCTCCATGCCATCCTCGATCTGTCAGTGGATCACCAGCTTCCTGACGGACCGGCAGCAGCGAGTGAGACTGGGGAAACACACATCCAAGACACTCACAATCAGCACTGGCGCCCCCCAAGGGTGCGTTCTCTCCCCACTGCTCTTCTCCCTGTACACAAATGACTGCACTTCTAAAGACCCCACTGTCAAGCTCCTGAAATTTGCAGACGACACCACTGTCATCGGTCTCATCCAAAACGGTGACGAGTCTGCTTACAGACTGGAGGTTGAACAGCTGGCTGTCTGGTGCAGTTATAACAACCTTGAGCTGAACACGCTCAAAACAGTGGAGATGATCGTGGACTTCAGGAGGAACAGCCCAGCACTCCCCCCACTCACCATCATGAACAGCACTGTGGAAGCAGTGGAGTCATTCAGGTTCCTGGGGACTATCATCTCTCAGGACCTGAAGTGGGACAATCACATTGACTCCACTGTGAAAAAGGCCCAGCAGAGACTGTACTTCCTTCGCCAGCTGAGGAAGTTCAACTTGCCACAGGAGCTGCTGTTTCAGTTCTACTCAGCCGTTATTGAGTCTGTTTTATGCACTTCCATCACTGTCTGGTTTGGTTCAGCTACCAAATCAGACATCAGGAGACTACAACGGACAGTCCGGACTGCGGAGAGGATCATTGGTGCCCCCCTTCCAACCCTCCAGGACCTGTACTCTTCCAGAGTGAGGAAGAGAGCAGGTAAAATCATCACAGACTCCACTCACCCTGGACACCTCCTGTTTGATCTGTTACCGTCAAGACGGCGACTCAGATCACTGGCCACAAGAACATCTCGGCACAGGAACAGTTTCTTCCCACAGGCCATCTCCCTTCTGAACAGTTAACATATCTCCCAAGGCATATGCCTGAAGTGCAATACTCCCACTGTTTAGTGCAATATCTTTAAAATTCAGGTGATATTTATATTTATATTTATTCATACTATACAAAATACTGTAAATATGTTCATTATCTGTAAATGTTTATTCTGACAAAACCCAACTGTGAACATATATTTTTATAGTACTTTCATATTTTTTTATAATTTTATTCGTAGAATTTGTATTACTATTTGTATTACTATTACTTGTTGTATCTGTATTTGTATATGTGCACTGGAAGCCTCAGTACCAAAACAAATTCCTTGTGTGTGCAAGCACACTTGGCAATAAAACTCTTTCTGATTCTGATTCCTTGCGACTGTCCCCTTTTTTCGCCTTTCTTTGCCTTTCTTTACCTTTGTCGCCATTGGCTTTTGGCTTGCTTAGTTGGGGACATTTAATTTTATATTTAACAATATTATTACAACATTATTTTCCTTTTATCTCCGTAAAGCTGCTTTGAAACAATCTGTATTGTAAAAAGCGCTATATAAATAAAGGTGACTTGACTTGACTAGCCAATAAAATGCAACATGAAATGGCGCATTGATCAACGCGACAGGGCGCTAAAACTTAAAACTACTTACCTCAAGCTCCATTTGCAAAACTGGCATGCCAAGTTGGCTTCTTTTCCTTAGCCATGACCGCGTCCATATTCTCCTCTTTTGCTTCCTCCTCTTTTTTTCACCACACATAAAACCACAGTTGCAAAAGTGCAATTCATCTTGGTCTATTTGTTTACCACTAACGCATGCTGATGACGTTTTATTCTTCTATACTAACTTGCGTCGTAGCCTACGATTCAATAGGTGTCATCATCGTACAGTCTACATAAAATGTCGTACCCAAGATCCAAATCGTACAGTGTGATTTGTAATGATCTTATAGGGTTGCCGAAATCACACAGTATTAACCAGCGAATCAAGGTCTTTCTAGGCATACTAGAAACTTCCAGGCACGTGTGTTGAGGCAACTCAACTCTGCAGGACAGTGGCCCTCCAGGACCAGGTTTGGACACCCCTGCTCTACAACAACAAATATTGACCCTGGGCCTCATTTATAAAACATGGGAACGTACAGGTTTGAACTTAGAATGTGTTACGCAGCAGCAAGGACGAAGCAGAGAGTGAATCCAATAGCAAGCACTTTAATAATACAAACAGGTAATCCAATGGACTCAGGACAGGAACAACGGAACAGCTACCAGCAACATCAAACAACGACCGACAAACACCAACTGAAGAACAAGGGTATAAATACACAGACAAACAAGCTAACAAGATAACAAGGGGGCGTGGCTAATCAGAAACACCTGGGGAAACTAATCAACAGAACGGGGAACAGCAAAACATGTAAAGACAGAGAAACACATGACAGACAAGAACAAGGAACAAAACAAAACACCGTGACATAGCCCCCCCCCCCCCTATGGGCGGCTCCCGACGCCCCTTGAGACAAAAAACAAAAGAAAACAAAAAAAAAACACTAAAGTTCAGGAGGGTGGTGAAGTGGAGGCGGTCTTGGGGGAGGGACGGAGGGCCAGGTTCGGGCAGGCGGCCAGGAAGGAGCAGGCGACCAGAACGGAGATGACCAGACGGGCGGCCAGGGCATAGACGACCCCTCGGGCGGCCAGGGCGGAGAAGACAGTCCATCGGACGGCCAGGGCGGAGACGACCCCTCGGGCGGCCATGGCGGAGACGACCCCTCAGGCGGCCAGGGCGGAGACGACCCCTCGGGCGGCCAGGGCGGAGAGGACCCCTCGGGCGGCCAGGGCGGAGACGACCCCGGCTCGGGAACTGCAGACACCGGTTCGGGAACTGTAGACACCGGTTCGGGAACCGCAGACACCGGCTCGGGAACAGCAGGCACACACACTGGCTCGGGAACAGACAACACAGACTCTGGCTCGGGAACAGACAACACACTCACAGGTTGGGGAACAGGCGACACACACACTGGCTCGGGAACAGGCGACACACACACTGGCTCGGGAACAGGCGACACACACACTGGCTCGGGAACAGACGACACACACACTGGCTCGGGAACAGACGACACACACACTGGCTCGGGAACAGACAACACAGACTCTGGCTCGGGAACAGACAACACACTCACTGGTTGGGGAACAGAAGACACACACACTGGCTCGGGAACAGGCGACACACACACTGGCTCGGGAACAGGCGACACACACACTGGCTCGGGAACAGGCGACACACACACTGGCTTGGGAACAGACGACACACACACTGGCTCCGGCTCGGGGACAGACCACTCAGACTCTGGCTCGGGGACAAACAACACATTCACTGGTTGGGGAACAGGCAACACACACACTGGCTCGGGAACAGGCAACACACACACTGGCTCCGGCTCGGGGACAGACCACACAGACTCTGGCTCGGGAACAGACAACACACTCACTGGTTGGGGAACAGGCGACACACACACTGGCTCGGGAACAGGCGACACACACACTGGCTCGGGAACAGGCGACACACACACTGGCTCGGGAACAGGCGACACACACACTGGCTCGGGAACAGACGACACACACACTGGCTCGGGAACAGACAACACAGACTCTGGCTCGGGAACAGACAACACAGACTCTGGCTCGGGAACAGACAACACACTCACTGGTTGGGGAACAGGCGACACACACACTGGCTCGGGAACAGGCGACACACACACTGGCTCGGGAACAGGCGACACACACACTGGCTCCGGCTCGGGGACAGACCACTCAGACTCTGGCTCGGGGACAAACAACACACTCACGGGTTGGGGAACAGGCAACACACACACTGGCTCGGGAACAGGCAACACACACACTGGCTCCGGCTCGGGGACAGACCACACAGACTCTGGCTCGGGAACAGACAACACACTCACTGGTTGGGGAACAGGCAACACACACACTGGCTCGGGAACAGGCAACACACACACTGGCTCCGGCTCGGGGACAGACCACACAGACTCTGGCTCGGGAACAGACAACACACTCACTGGTTGGGGAACAGGCAACACACACACTGGCTCGGGAACAGACATCACACACACTGGCTCCGGAACAGGCAACACACACATTGGCTCCGGCTCGGGGACAGACAACACACTCACTGGTTGGGGAACAGACAACACACTCACTGGTTGGGGAACAGACAACACACACACTGGCTCGGGAACAGACATCACACACACTGGCTCGGGAACAGGAACAGACTCTGGCTCGGGAACAGGAACAGACTCTGGCTCGGGAACAGGAACAGACTCTGGCTCGGGAACAGGAACAGACTCTGGCTCGGGAACAGGAACAGACTCTGGCTCGGGAACAGGAACAGACTCTGGCTCGGGAACAGGAACAGACTCTGGCTCGGGAACAGGAACAGACTCTGGCTCGGGAACAGGAACAGACTCTGGCTCGGGAACAGGAACAGACTCTGGCTCGGGAACAGGAACAGACTCTGGCTCGGGAACAGGAACAGACTCTGGCTCGGGAACAGGAACAGACTCTGGGCCGGCCATCTTGTCCGTAGACACTGGCTCGGAGGCGGCCATCTTGTCCGTAGACACTGGCTCGGAGGCGGCCATCTTGTCCGTAGACACTGGCTTGGAGGAAGTGACGTGAACAGTCTCTGGATCGGCCATCTTGTCTGTAGACACTGGCTCTGTAGAAGTGACGTGAACGGTCTCTGGATCAGCAGAAGTGACGTGAACAGTCTCTGGTTCGGCCATCTTGTCCGTAGACACTGGCTCGGAGGAAGTGACGTGAACAGTCTCTGGATCAGCAGAAGTGACGTGAACAGTCTCTGGTTTGGCCATCTTGTCCGTAGACACTGGCTCGGAGGAAGTGACGTGAACAGTCTCTGGATCAGCAGAAGTGACGTGAACAGTCTCTGGTTCGGCCATCTTGTCCGTAGACACTGGCTCGGAGGAAGTGATGTGAACAGTCTCTGGATCAGCAGAAGTGATGTGAACAGTCTCTGGTTCGGCCATCTTGTACGTAGACACGGGCTCGGAGGAAGTGACGTGAACAGTCTCTGGATCGGCCATCTTGTCCGTAGACACTGGCTCTGTAGAAGTGATGTGAAACGTCTCTGGCTTGGCAGAAGTGACGTGAACAGTCTCTGACTCGGCCATCTTGTCCGTAGACACTGGCTCGGAGGAAGTGACATGAACAGGCTCTGACTGGGCAGACGTGACGTGAACAGTCTCTCGCTGGGCAGACGTGACGTGAACAGTCTCTGGACCGGACGGGACCAGCGGCGAGGGCTCTGGGCTGATAGGAAGTACAGGAAGGACTTCCAGGCATTGCGGGACGCGGGAAGTCCTCTTCCTCCTCCGTCTCGGAGAGCGAGAGGGTGCTGGGCTGGACGGGACCAGCGGTGAGGGTGCTGGACTGGACGGGACCAGCGGTGAGGGCGCTGGGCTGGACGGGACCAGCGGTGAGGGCGCTGGGCTGGACGGGACCAGCGGTGAGGGCGCTGGGCTGGACGGGACCAGCGGTGAGGGCGCTGGGCTGGACGGGACCAGCGGTGAGGGCGCTGGGCTGGACGGGACCAGCGGTGAGGGCGCTGGGCTGGACGGGACCAGCGGTGAGGGCGCTGGGCTGGACGGGACCAGCGGTGAGGGCTCTGGGCTGGACGGGACCAGCGGTGAAGGCTCTGAGCTGGACGGGACCAGCGGTGAGGGCTCTGGGCTGGACGGGACCAGCGGTGAAGGGTCTGGCATGACGTGGCTGACGTGAAGCTCTGGCTGGACGTGGCTGACGTGAAGCTCTGGCTGGACGTGGCTGACGTGAAGCTCTGGCTGGACGTGGCTGACGTGAAGCTCTGGCTGGACGTGGCTGACGTGAAGCTCTGGCTGGACGTGGCTGACGTGAAGCTCTGGCTGGACGTGGCTGACGTGAAGCTCTGGCTGGACGTGGCTGACGTGAAGCTCTGGCTGGACGTGGCGGACGTGAAGCTCTGGCTGGACGTGGCGGACGTGAAGCTCTGGCTGGACGTGGCGGACGTGAAGCTCTGGCTGGACGTGGCTGACGTGAAGCTCTGGCTGGACGCAGAGATCAGGCGATGACCTGGTGTACCGCGGAAGGAAGCTCTCCAGACATCGGCCGAGTGCCTCTCTCCAGTTCAGACCCGAGAGATCGGGGAGCTCCCTCGGATTGACCTCCTTAGCCCCTAGCCGGTAACACTGCTTAACCGCCTCGTCACAGAGAGAGCAGGAGGCAGCGAGAGGGGCAAACCCCCAGGTATACTGGAACAGATCGCAGCTATCCAGGGCCAAGGCCGCGATCTGACCGGCGAACTCCCGGCTCATGCTGGGAAGATCAGGTGAGATCTGTGCTGCTGGATTCATTGGGTCGGTCGTTCTGTTACGCAGCAGCAAGGACGAAGCAGAGAGTGAATCCAATAGCAAGCACTTTAATAATACAAACAGGTAATCCAATGGACTCAGGACAGGAACAACGGAACAGCTACCAGCAACATCAAACAACGACCGACAAACACCAACTGAAGAACAAGGGTATAAATACACAGACAAACAAGCTAACAAGATAACAAGGGGGCGTGGCTAATCAGAAACACCTGGGGAAACTAATCAACAGAACGGGGAACAGCAAAACATGTAAAGACAGAGAAACACATGACAGACAAGAACAAGGAACAAAACAAAACACCCACACCGTGACAGAATGTGTGCACACTAAAATCCATCCCAACATTAATATTTATAAGAACAGTCTATGACGTGGAAAAGTGCTTCGCGCCGCGTCAGGGTCTGAGCAGACCTAAGCACTTTTCCTTATGGCAGAGAGTCTCTAAGCATCTAAGCAATTCTTGTCGCTCTGCATTCTCAGGTAAAACATTTGGACGTTGACTGGTGCTCTTTTATATGTTAATGACATTAACTCTTTCCCCGCCATTGATTGAATTTTCTGGCTTTTCTTGTTTTCACTGTTATACAATATGGGGCACTATTACGCATCTTCTGAAAGAGTACAGAATCTCCTGATTAAAACACAGGCGAAAAAGAAGCAGAAACAAGTGATATCATATGTAAGCAGATGCATATGTAAAATAACACGATCATCAACATTATACTGCATATAAATCAAAACTGCCTAATGTTACTGAGTGAAATGTCGACCCAGGACGAGCTATAGGACCGTGTAAGCATTAGGGGTGTTGATGGATCTACTCCATCTGTTTTGATCATCTGATCCGGATGTAGACTTTGATAAAAATGCAATTTTCTCAGCTTTTTGGTCAAAATGTTGCTTTTTTTTATGAAACTTACCACATTTAAGTGTTGATAAAAAAATAATATATGAAGCTAGAATAAAACAGGTTTTTTTGTTAAAAAACAGAGGGTCTGTTCTTTCTTTTAAAATATATGTCATGTTTAGATATTCATACAACCAAATATTCTGAGGGTCATGAAATTTTTGTGAAAATAATCAAAAATGCTGGCGCAGGCTGGTAACTTTGGTTTAGAAAGAGTTAATAAGGTGTCACTTACATGGCAGAGATCTGAAGTCATTCAGCTGCACACAATTTTAAGATCATTTGCGATTTATAAATTCCACATCTGGAAGAGAGGCATACGCACATTATTTTGTTCTCTGAATAACACGTACACACATTTTAGAAATTACCCGTAATGTACGCAGCATTTTATAAATGAGGCCCCTAGAGTGCAGGCTTTCCTGAACCATTAAAGACGGTTATTTCTCTCTAGTTAACTTTTTATGTTTAATGTTTGAGAGTGCAAAGGTTTTGATGGGTCAAGTGAAGAAAACAGGTGACACACTGCACAGTAACAAAAGAAACAATGAGACAATGGCGCCGGAGGATCTCTGCTGTCTTCTGCTTGATATCACCTCAGAGAAATCATTATTCACGTCCCAATTCTGTCTCCTCATGTAGTTGTGGTTGCGCTTTTAAATTTGCAAAGCTTCAAGGCACCAATATTCACTTGTGCTGATATGACAACAGCCACCACTACTAAGAAACTTGTGCAATAGGAACAGAAGAGTATTGAATAATTGATTGTCTATGAAAGATACTGCAATAAATATGCATTATTGAAAGAGAGGGTTAATATTTTTCTGCTATTTTTGCAAGGGCAAAAACATGCCAGTGTTCCATAAACAACAATGCACTGTCTAAATTACATGCCCCATTAATTTTTGAAGGAAAGTCATATCAATATGCTTCTAATTGTTGCCACATCTCGGTCGTCGTCTGGTCAGTGAGATACTTCAAAGTACTTCCACTGAATTTCTGCAGACAAATAATGCATCATGTTTCTTACAGCAACAAACTAAATCAGAGAGTCGAGGGGAGAAAATGGAAACTAGATTTGCTGTGATTTAAACCGATTCTAAAATGTATAAATATCCAGTTAACCGTGGTGAGCTAAATCATGCGTGAGGAAATAAGCTTATTTAAATCAATCATATAACGCAAGCTGCCATCTTGAGAATGTGAGAGGTCAGTAATCCTGAACTATAATAACGTTGTCTGCTGACCTCAGCAGATGATGTTTGTTTGAGAGCCTTTCAACACATCAAGAACATAAAACTAAGATTAATCATCTTCTCCTATGGCCTTCTGGCCTTTAACCCATTGTGTCAAGACCTACAGAGGAGGAAGCTATGACCTGAATTCTGCAGTTGATTAAATTACATATTCATGACCCAGGAGAAGATGGATCACCCATTTGTTTGTTTATTTATTTAATATTGTCTCACAAGTCCCACATAAATGCAGATTAGGGGGTTGAGCTGTGTAAACACATTAGCAATGTAAATGCACTCATTTGCTTTGTTTTTGCACTGTTGCGGGAGGATTTCAAATTAAAGTGACTGAATATGTATTGTCTAAAGACTTCTAAGGTTGTAGCTTATATTTTTAAAGACAAGAACCTGACAGACTCTTTGGTGTCCAGAGAAGAGTGATACTATGCAAAGTATCACATTTGCCTATTTTAAAGGAAGAGCATATGCTTGGCCCCCTTGTGTGTTGTTGAACTAACTTCAAAGCTTGGCCCGTAGCCCAGCCGAAAATATGTTCAGAATTCATTTCACCCCTTCATACTAGCAAACAACACTTCTCGGCTCCTACAGGGGAACTGACCCTGCAATTAAAGAGAGATCTTGTGGATATAATGTGTCAACCAAAATAACAAGTGCATCAGCAGCTCAGGGGTCAGTTAGTTTGTATGTAACCAACGCTGTAAATGTGATTAGATGAGATCTGTTTGGGGTTACAGTGTTTCTGCCCCAGCTGTGGTTCAGTGGCGATGACAACTCTGTGAGATAATTCCATCTTCACAATTTCTGCTTCAACAGATCTGTCAAAATGACAAAATGACCCAGGCAGTTCTGACAAAATGAAATAGCAGCATGATTGCGATCAAGCCAATAAAATTGCAGTGTGCCTCTTTAATGACCAGGTATTTATCTGAAAAGCACCCAAAATGACCACTGATTTTACACCTGAAGGATATTATTATGAGACTTTTCTTTTGAAAATTTATTGAATATTATACTCAAGCCATTATTTCAAAGAATTGCAGGGAGAGCAGACATAGATCTTGACCCTCTGAAAGCACCGCCTGTGTAGAACTAGATATGAGACAGTGACAAAGACAAATTGGCTACACTGACGTATTTCAGTGCTGGTGGAATAGAACTCTTCAGGTCACAAAAATGAATAAAATAAAGTTTTTAAATGTTGTAATACAGCAATTATGTTGCTTTCAACAGCTCAGCTCCTTAACTGCTTGAGTTCTCTCTCTCTAATGGTCTAAAGTTTTAGGAGTAAAATGATTTAGAATCTTATGATTGCACAGGAACATTAGGAGGCTTGTTTCCGCCACTGAATAAAAAACAAAAAATTGCAACAGTCAAAATTGCGTGATATAAAGTCGCATTTGCGAGTTATAAAGTCAGAAGTGCATAATATTAGGTCGCAATTCAGTGATATAAAGCTGCATTTGCGTGATATATAGTCTCAATTGAATGTTATAAAGTCAGAATTGCGTGATATAAAGTCGCATTTTTCTCGCAATTCTGAGAAAAAGTCAATCTTCCTCAGAATTTGACTTTATAACTTACAATTTCTAAAGATTTATTCTGAGAAAAGAAGTCAGAATTGCGAGATGTAAATAAAGTCAGAATAGCGACATTATAATGCGTAATTGCAAGTTTATTTTTGTCAATTCTGAGAAAAAAAAATTTTGTTAGATAAAAAAATCGCAATTCTCTTTTATTTATTTTTTATTCCGTGGCAGAATCAAGCTTCCATAGGAAAATCAGGCTCTACATCATCAAATTCTCATATTGTTCCTGGCAATATCACAATATGTCTATATTAAATAGTTTAACAAGCTAATAGTTTACTCAACCGTGCATGCTTGATGCACAAGAACAGTCTTCATTGGTTCTTGCACATGTATATTTGAGCTTCCGTTTACCATGTTTCATGTGCTCTATGTGGGTGTTTATCAATGTTTATATGTGAATAAAAGTCTAAATTAAACCTGTTCATCGTTGCCTGCCTTTATGTACTTTTTGAAGCTTGAAAATTTTGGTTGCATGGACTGTTTTCCGAAGATTAACTTGGTTTAAGAACAACATGATGAGTAAATGATGGCATTTTCATTTTGTATTTAAACTTTGGCTTTAAACTCTATTGACAGCATCTGTCAATTGCTACAGTACAATAATTCTGACTCATCCAACAATTTGTAAAAATAAAAATGGTATTTACATATACAATAATACACTTACATTGGAAGCATAAGGGGAAAGGTATTGTAAAGTGTTTAATCTACAGCTGCTTTTAATAATTGTTCCATACAAAAACATGTAATTAAAATAATAAGCCTATTGTTCAAGTGTAGTTGAAAATCTCGTTTCAACTGCAGACTGTTTTTACACTAGCATGTTTAAGTTTTAAGTTTTGGTCATACTTTCAAAACAATGTATTTTTATGTTTATTTCAGTGTGATGTCTTGCCCCATACACTTTCATTGTAAGTGCATTAGTAAGCATGACTACTTGTTTAATCATCATAAGAAATTTATAATACAAATATTTTTCGTAAGAAAAATCGTAAGCCTAATTCAAGATATATTATCTGAAATAGTCTTATACATCTAATTTTTCATCTTAACTACACTCCATGTTTGGGTCAAATATTGGGTCAAAAAATTAACATTTTTAAAAGCGACAGTTGGGTTTGTCCATGTTTGACCCAAACATAGATTGAAACAATCCAGAATTTTATAGAGTGTACATTCTACTCGTTTTAAGGATGTTATTTTTCTGGAAAACAAGACAAGAAAGACAAAATACTAAAGAATTTACATGAAAAATCATGAAACAGTCAGGTCCATATTTTTTACACACGCAAAAACGAATTAGGTAAAATACAAGGTGTTTTTTGAAGTGCAGCAGCCTTCGAATCAAAGGTTTTCCACAAAGCTGACTGGTAGCGTGTCTTATCCAGCACATGTCATGCTCTATATGTAAATGTTCTGTTTCTGGATGTTGGGTTTACAGTCTCCCTGTGTTCCAAGGTCAATGTTATGGTTAAGCAAACCTGTAACCTGACATCTAAATGGCATACACTTCTGTAACTTTACCCAGAATGCTTGTCATGAATCATTTTCCCATGCGCCCTCGCACGTCTTACCACTGCTGCCATGGACAAGACTGACATCAGTTCAGAAATAGAAAGCATATCAAATCCTCTGGAAACCAGAGATTTGGAGGTCTCTGCTATCCTTGTTGTTACCAAACATTCAGGTGAAACCGTTCTCTGTTTCAGTGTCCTAAAAAAAGCTTGGACAGGGGCTTCAAAGGAACCAGCGCCTCCTCATTGTTTGTCGAATGCAAGCACAGTAAAGCACAGTGGATGGAGGAAGCTCAGCGGGACAGAGCACTGAACAGTAAACAAACACAAACCCACTCATAAGAGCTAGCATAGCTCCTGTGGCTACGCACCTCATGCCTACCGGCTACTGCTCCAGCTAGTCCCTGCGTCACCTTGCCTGTGTAAATGCAGGAGCGTGTCTGCATGCATAGACCTGGGCTCCCAGGTAAATCCTCCCTGAGCCCCACTGATGAGCAAAGGCTTATTCCATATTTCATGAGTGCTGACTTTTGCCAGCTGATCTAATTCTGTCCTTGGAGATCCTCGCAAGGCTCAACACGCGATTTATCTCCAGGTCACTGCAGGGTCTTCACACAGGAGGAGATGGATGAAGCTTTATAGGGCAGCTGGCCCGTGTGTTTTAGGTCGTATGTCTTTGAAATATGAGCGAGTTTGTCGATAAACTCGACTGTGAACTGTAGGTGTTTGTACTCAATGGAGATGCAACTTCATGAATGATAATAACTGTAGAATTTGGATACATAAGTGCTCAGCTAAAGCAGACGTGAATACCGGATGGGAGTCTATGAAAACCTGCCCGCATAATATATTGCTTCACCATTTAAACCAACCCTGTTTAATTGTTATTCCATCTTCAAAATATTAAAATGGTGTAAATAACTTTTCAGGGTGTATAATCAAACTGAATTGTGTTACACATTAATCAATGCAATCAAGAAAAGAGCAACTCTTCAATCCATTTTGCCTGGAAGACTTGATTTAATTAGCTGGAGCTAATTAGTTAAGATAAACAACAAGTCCCACTGCAAGTCAACGGAGTTATCATTTGTTGAAGCTAAACTGATGGATTTGTGGAGAAATATAAATGTTTGGAGCCAATGAAAGGGTATGTTAATATTGTTTAGATTTCATGCATAGTAATATGTCTATGCATAGGAGAGGAGAGATGCATTTAATGGGCAATAGTAATGATCAGAACTATCCGTTTAATGTCTTCTCCACCGGCTGCTGTTGTGCAAGACTGCATCTGCATGAATGGATGTGAACTAACCAAGTATCCACTGCCACCTAGCAGAAATTCATGGAACTTTCCTCAATGTGAAACCCTGCAGAACTGCAGTGGAGGGGCTGATATTAGTAGATTATTTGTGAAGGCAGTAATAGATGGAATCTGTCCGGGATGCTGTACAAGGCACTTCACATGATACGCTGATCCAGAATCACATTCCTATCAGCCAAGGAGATTTTGAGGGGAGGTTTTAGGTTTAGTTTATAGATGAGGCTAAGGATTTCAACTTTCTTACTAACATATTGAGTATGGTTGGGGAATGGCTGCGGGAACTAGGGGTGCTGAGCAGCGGCATTGCAATTTAAAATGACACGACTATTATTCAACATGTTTTTAATTTTCCACCTTTATTAATATAATCGTTTTTAGTATTAATATAATGTTGTTTGTGACTTTGAGAAATAAATATATTTCAAAAGCCAAACCCATCTGACACTTATATGTTCACCCAGACATCTTTGAAAAATTGATTATAGAGGTCTTGATTAAAGCATTTCTCATGAGCTTCAAACTAGATTTGAGTATCATAAGGTAAAACGCAGGTTTTACAGATGAGATTTAAGCTCAGATTGAAATACATGTTTGAGCTGTCTTAACTGAAACCATCTTGCACTGTCATATCTTAAATTATGTCAGTGCCATTGTTTAGTCTCAAGATTCACACCAGTAATGTTTTTCTATGGCACATTTATAAAAGCTACTTAAAAGGCCTAATCTTGGCTTAATCTAAGCCCTGTCTGTGAAACCAGGCCATAGAATTTTTAACATTTACTTGATCATGACTCATGAGTTCTGAGCGCTCTCATATAACTCTATCCTCATTCATTTGTATGTACATCTGTAAGTGTTTGGGCTGTTTAATATTGGGATTTTGTTTTAAATTCCCCACCAAACATTAAGTCCCGCCCCCCAGAAATCCCCTGATGAAATATATTCCTGCAGATATGATTGTTTAATTGGAATTTTGTCTCAGGAACATGTCTTTGTAAAGTCAGTCACCCTGAGGCATGCTGGGAAAATTTTCCTTCAAAACAGTCCAACCACATCACAATACTGATATTTTGACCTTGTCAAAATGCAATACTGACTATTTTATAATAATTTAGAAATAGATTTCTTTTTGACACACACAATTTATAAATGTTTTGTTTTAGACAAAGTTGCGCTTTAGAATGGCCGTTTATCCAGAAGCTAGAATTTTACTTTGTAACATGTTAAATACAAAGTTCTGGCATGAAACTCTAGATGGTGCAGGCTAATAAGTCCTTTTACTCACCTGTTCATAATTACATCGTTATCTATTGGGCGCAGCTGACTGGTTCCTGCCGTATCCATTGCCAATGAGCTTGCGGCTCAACCTTCAAATACTTGGGTAGCATTTGCCCCTCAGCACCACCTGTATAGATCTGCTACGGGTAATTCATGTATGCTATATTGTAAGCCCGATCTCATGAAAGTGCGTATCTATACAACGAATGTTATTTCTCATGCCATTTATACGGCAAAAATAGTTTTTGCGTGCATATGCTACGCAGTTTTCACGTGCATATGATACGCACTTTATGGCGTGTAATACGCACGCACTCCTCACCCTAAACCTAACCAAGGGGTTTTCAGTGCGTAGCATATGCACGCTAAAACCATTTTTGGCGTATAATTGGCACGAGAAAGAACATCCGTGGTATAGATACGCACTTTCGTGAGATTGTGTTGTATATTGTACAGCAGCAGCAGCAGCATGTCTTACTTGCTCACAGCAGGGTGTTATGTATGTATTGGCAGTATCAAGTCCCGTACTTGCTCTGCAGCAGCAGCAATAACAGCAGGAGAAGTGTAGCAGATCTATTCCATCAAGACCAAACATACAAAATTGTCATACCCATTACCATGCCAATCACTCCGAGAGTTGTCATGAGAGAAATATGAATATTTTTCTTACACAAACACATTCATTCACTTCAGAAGGCCTTTATTAACCCACCGGAGCTGTGTGGAGCACTTTTATGATGGATAGATGCACTTTTATGGACTTAACCATTCACTGCCATTATAAAGCTTGGAAGACCCAGGACTTTTTAAATATAAATCTGATTTTATTCGTCTGAAAGAAGAATGTCATATACACCTAGGATGTCTTGAGGGTGAGTAAATCATGGGCTAATTTTCATTTTTGGGTGTACTATCCCTTTAACCCTGTAACCTAACATGTGAAAAATATATTCAGAGGCCCAAACTGAGCAAAAATCTACAATTTGGTGCAACATATAATGCAATGTAATACAATGATGATTGAGAGATATACAAATAAACATTCCTCAAAATCTTGATATTTACATTTTAATATAATTTTTCTAAAAAAAAAAAAAATATGTATGGATAATTAAGTTAACCAAAGTTGCTTCAGTCTTGAAATACTGTATTGCTAACAATATAAAAGTTATTCATCTTTACTCTATAAAAATTTGTACAGATTTGACAGCAAAAAGACCTGAAGGGGAAATTTTTTAGAAATATACTAAAAGGCCTTTTTGTTTGCATATAAAGTATAAACTATCAATCAACATTTCTGACTGACATTTTTGATCATGTTGATAATTTTTTATCCTTAGAAACTGATATAAAATAGGATACAGTAGCCTTTATAGTGTTAGTAGCCTTAACTTACTCCTGCTCCTTTAACAGCCTTAATTTACTACTTAATTCAACTCAGGTTTCCAGGTTTCAAAAGCAATCTGTAATTTTCTGATATTTGCTGTGGGAGCAAAAGAAGAAAAAAAAAGGTCCAAACCTTTAAAAAAATAACCTTTATTAATAACTCATGTGTTTGGTCCAGATAGAGTCAGTAACGTCTTTGAAGAAAAAGAAAGATGGCAGTTGTTCTCTGGGTGATTGAACTGGTAGCAGGTGAACTAAGTCTTTAAGTCTGTTATTTCTTGAAATCTCTATTCCTGCCAAATAGATTGTTTCATTTCATTTGCCAGCACAATTTTGCTCTAAGGGCAGAGTGGGGATTCATGGCACTGCTGAAATAGCTTGTGTGAAATGAAGACATTCAAAAACCTTGTCCCCATTGACATGCATTTCAATACTGCCACTCTAATAAATCTTGCATTTTAACTAGCCAACATCCTCTCAAATTGATTTCAGATGCATAAAAGAAGCCCTTTTTCCAATGACGCACATGACAAATGATTGACAATTTTTTTTTTTTTTAAAAATGCACAGATTTGAGATTCCAGACGGCTCCTTCGGCCTGCTTCGCCTGCCATCTGAGTTGCACACGTCTCATGGACTGTTTGACACGCGGCAGTGATTCACAGGTAGAGAATCCAAATAGTCCCTCCCTGTCAACATTAGGTGTTTGGGAAATTAAACTCTGAACTCTTTCTGCATTGGAGGGTTTCATCTTTCATGATCTTTTCATCTTATAGAATTAATCTTTTCAGGGAATTGTAAATTCCAGTCTTCAGTATAAAAGTGAAAATATTTATAACCCATTTCCATCTGATCTGACCAATACAACATCTTGTTAGTTTAATATTGGTTAATCTAGTCATATTAAATGTACAATATGTAACTTTTTTTTACCAAGTTACATTGATGAACTTTGATTCATGAGTCAATGCATCATCAGTGTGTTTTGTCTCATATGGTAAGCCTACTATAAGTGTTTATATTTATATAACAGACGAGAGTCTACTGGTAAAAAGAGAAACATGACAGAGCTCGTAATAAAACAAGAATAAACATTGGCTTGGCTTTTCAGGGATGGCGAGAACTGAGGGATTTGAAGTATTGTAAAAGAGTCACGGAGATTATGGTGTTTTTATAACAACAGGTGAGTAAGGTATTTTATTGAACAGATAAATTGCCATATGTAGCTCTCTGACAGAGTTCATTGTAAAGCATTGTCTATTGTGAAGAGAAATTTCATGATAGTTTTATCAAGTGTTTATTAATGTGTAAAGCTGTAACGTAACTTCAGCTTGTCAGCTTGGATCCTTTCCATCTATACTGGTTATATCTCTTATAAGCCTAGTAATGAATGTTTTATAAGCAGTAGGATAACATATTCATCCGCACAATCATGCAGAGCTGAAAGACAACAAAAATGTTCTTCAGGAAAAGGCATGCCGTTTTGTTTTTTTAATTGCTAGAGGGCCAAAAGTTACTTAGTGTACCTTAAAATACTATTATTACGCGATTTTATTTTACCACATAACACATATTTTAGATTACCTGATTAAATATTTACAGTTCATCTCCAGGCAGTAGCTTAAGAAGTAACAGCATTTCTCCTGTTTGCGCGCCTAAGCAAGAGATATATGTGATTTATGGATTAGCTTAAATGCCAGCTGCAAGTTAATAGCAACACATTTTTAATAAAGTTAGAGGCAAACAAAACCCACCTCAGAAGTATTTATTTCTAACACTGCCCTGTAGCAAAAAGTTAACACCTGCTGTGCATTTGAAGCCATGAATCCACTGTCTGCACATCCTTTTGCTCTCTCTCTCTCTCGTTATCCAAGCCAGTATGAAGTGCTTCTGTATTCTGCTCACAGAGCTCTCTCGCCCACACTCTCTATACGGAAATCCTTCCTTTTGAAGCCGCCACCACCTGCTTCACGTCCACACTAAACACATGATGAACCAGGACCTGAGGCCAGATTGGTAACTCATGAGCACAGTCCCAAATATCTCATATACAGTTCCATTTAACCAAGGATTTGCTGTTAATGTGAGATGTATAAACTCCTCTTGCAAAAACATAAGAGAATCATTACTTTGGAAAGATTACCAAATGAATATACAATACATGGTAAAAATACCAAAAATATTTGGAGCATCAGACATGGCATCCATGTTCATTCATGTTATTCATTTTCCATAAACATTTTGTATTTTTTATACAAAAAAATGTTCTTCTTGTTATATTTCAAAAACGCCATAAAAATGACTTCTATTATTTGCACTGTTAACGTTTTCCTGCCATTGAAAGAATTTTCCAGCTTTCCGTGTAGCGCTATTACACATCCTCTGAAAGAGTACAGAATCTTCTGATCAAAACACAGGCGAAAAAGAAGCAGAAACAAGTGACAGCATATGTAATCAGATGCATAAGTAAAATAACGCAATCATCAACATTAAACAGCATACAAATCAATGAAATGAAATGTCGACCCAGGACGAGCTACAGGACTGTGATGCTTTGAGAGATGTGATGCTGGGATCTACTTTACTGCACCTATGTTTTAATCATCGTTCTGATTCTGATCCGAACATAGTTCAGCTTGCAATTTTCAGCTTTTCGCTCAAAATGTTGCTTTTTTATTCAACTTAACCAGTTTAATTAAGTGTTGATAAAAAGAGAATGCATGAAGCTAGAATAAAACAGTTTTTTTTTTCAGTTTAAAAGCAGAGGATCTGTTCTTTCTTTTGATAAAATGTTCAGATATTCATACAACAAAATATTCTGGGGGCCAAGATACCTTTGCGGAAAATGCGCAGGCAACTTTTTTCAAGGACACCGGTGGGGAAAAAGTTAAACACATGGTGAATTCTCGGCCAAAGTCCTGGAGCAAGCGAGAACATTAGTGCTCCGAATTAATAAATAAATAAAACACCTTGCTCCAGGCAAAGCTCTGCTCCCCTGCTATCACAACAGTGAGATATGGCTCAGGTTCCTCTTTTAATACATTTGATTGCTTAGAAAGGTAACAGGACACCTTTTTTAACCCTATAAAGCCTACTGTCTCATGATGTAAGTGATCTAAGTTATCAAGATGATCAAACTTTGCTAAAAACCTGTTATCTACTCCATGCCTTCTGTCATCTGATTGATAGTTTATACTTTTTTAGCAAGTAAAAGGCCTTTTAGTATAATTCTAAAGAATGTCCTCTTCAGCTTGTTGTTCACCTGTCTTTTTGCAGTGAAATCTTTCCCGATTTATATAAAGTAAATGTAAGAATAACATTTCTATGGTTAGTAATATTTCAAATAGAACATTTACTTCCTCATTGTATGTTTCCCAGAGCTTTGATCATAAAACTAAACATGTAGATATCATCTCACTAAGACATTATTGGGAGATATAGAGGGATGACTGATATTTATATGTATTTTATGTAAGTAGTCTGCTATGCTACAGTATATTGGGCCTCTGAATAAAACAGAGGTGTTTTCTTCCTCTTCCAGAATGAGCTCCATATTCTCCTATATACTATATGAGCCATACAAGACACCTATACAAATGTTCAATCAGGTAAACTCTTCCATTTTTTTATATGTCAGGCTTTACAGTGTTAAACTTGTTTGTAGCACAAACGTACTCGGTTACTAACGTAACCTCGGTTCTCTCTAGAGAGGGAACGAGTACTGCGTAATATCTTACGCTACGGGGAAAACCTCTTTTCCACGAGATATTGAAGCAAAAAATTATCCTTAATTTTGAATTAATGTAAAACGCTGTGCAGCAGCATGCAGACATAGGCAGGACGGCTCACGCGCCTATTTGCTGCCCTGCGGCAACAGCAGCAGCCTATCGAGAGAGGCGCTGCGTGACATAATCCAATGGGGGCATTTCGCGCCCATTTCGTCACGTCCCGCCAGAAAAAGGGCGCAATCTCGCCCTATAAATATAGCTCGATAAAGCTGGTACACTGGTTTTCATCGCCAAAGCGAACCAGAGCTGTGTATGCACGGCAAGATACGCAGTACTCGTTCCCTCTCTAGAGAGAACCGAGGTTACGTTAGTAACCGAGTACGTTCTCTTACGAGAGTATCTCTCGTACTGCGTAATATCTTACGCTATGGGGAACACAATGCAAAACGCCGTGCATACTGGGATCCGACACCAAAGTCCCAAGGGCAGTAGCCCGGGGCTCATGTAGTGCATAATCACCATAGACTCACAGAGAGTCGGAGAAGAGAGGCTGCAAGCATCATTCCCCATAAAAGGTCCCACAAGGGGACTGAAGGAGGTCTAGGAGGGTTCAACCTCCGAGCTCCCTTGAGGAATCGCACGACTAGGTCGTTCTTCCCCAGTGACTGACCAGACACAGGTTTTGTAAACGTTGCTATGGCCGCCACGTACACTTTGAGCGTGGATGGGGTCCTGCCCTTATTCAGCAGCTCTTGAAGGAAGGAAAGTACTTCCGTAACCCCGCAGTCTACGGGTGAAAAGCCCTGAGCTTGACACCAGGCAGAGAACACAGACCATTTCGAGGAGTAGAGCCGTCTTGTAGACGGGGCCGTTGCCTGCGTGATCGTGTTTAGCACTCCCTCCGGGAGGTTAGCGGGTACCCGTTGATGGCCCATGCGTGTAGAGACCATAGTTGCGGGCGAGGATGCCAAATCGAGCCCTTGGCCTGAGAGAGGAGGTCTCTCCTCAATAGTATTGGCCACGGGGCAGTGCTGGTCAGCCGCATCAGGACTGGAAACCATGCCTGATTTGTCCAGAGCGGAGCCACAAGCAGCACTGGGCATCCATTTTCCCTGATCCGTTCCAGCACTTGAGGCAGGAGCGAGACGGGGGGAAAAGCATAGAGGGGACAGCGGGGCCAAACGTGGGCCAGCGCGTCCTTGCTCTTGGAGAAATATTTCGAACAGTGAGCGTTCTCGTGGAACACGAAAAGGTCCACCTGTGCTCTGCCGAATGTCTCCCACAGCAGTTGGATCGTCTGCGGGTGCAGCGACCATTCCCCTGCTGGGACATTGTCTCTGGACAGCCTGTCTGGTCCCAGATTCAGGTGACCAGGCACATGCGCCGCTCTCAGTGAAAGCAGGTTGTGCTGAGCCCAGACCAGGAGGCACTCTGTTAGCCTGTAAAGGTTTCGGGACTTGATGCCGCCCTGGCGATTTATGTATGCCACCACTGACATGTTGTCCGACCGGACCAAGATGTGGTGACCCTTTATCTGGGGACAGAAGCGCCGTAGTCGACTGCCATCATTTCCAGACAGTTTATATGTAGGAGCTTTTCCCGTTCTGACCACCGGCCAAAGAACGGTCTGCCCTCGAGCAGCGCTCCACATCCCGAGGTGGAGGCCTCGGGATGGAGAAGGTGGAGACACCGCCTTCACGCTCGAGGGAGTCCCCAGACTCACACCTGACTGATACCAGTCGGTTTTCTTCCAAGGCTCCAAAACTGAGACGCATTTAAGATCGACCCGGAGACGAAACCGACCAGCGGTCCATGCCCTGGGCGGAACCCACGCTTTCAGCCACAGCTGCAGTGGGAGCATGCGAAGCAGACCCAGCTGGAGCACTGAAGCTGCTCAGGCCATGAGGCCCAGCATTTTCTGAAACCTCTTGAGCTGGACAGTCGAGCCGCGGCGAAAAGATTTCACGGCGCGCTGAATGTCCCGTGCGCGCTCTGGCGACAGATGCGCTGTCATGGATAGCGAGTTCAGAACTGTTCCCAGAAAAGATATTTTCTGGCTGGGAGACAGCGAGCTCTTCGCCCAATTGACTGTGACACCCCAGATTCTCGAGATGTTCGAGTAATGTGGCCCTGTGTTCTATGAGCTCTGAGTGTGATCGAGCTAGAATCAGCCAATCGTCCAAGTAGTTCAAAATTCGCATGCCCTGAAGTCTCAGGGGTGCGAGAGCCGCGTCCATGCACTTCGTAAAAGTACGGGGTGCCAGGGACAGGCCGAACGGCAGGACTTTGTATTGGTATGCCTGGCCCTCGAAGGCGAATCTCAAGAATTGCCTGTGACGTAACGCTATTTGTATTTGAAAATAAGCGTCTTTCAGATCTATTGACATGAACCAGTCTCCCTGGCGCACTTGCGCGAGGATTTTCCTGGTTGTAATCATTCTGAACTGGCGCTTCGTGAGCGTTTTGTTCAGCCGTCGCAGATCTAGAATGGGTCTGAGACCCCCGTCTTTTTTCGGTACCAGAAAATACCTGCTGCATAGACCCCCTTCGCTCTGAGCCTGAGATAAAGGTTCTATAGCCCCTTTGCTCAGTAGTTTCGCTATCTCGGCTCGAAGTAGATGAGATACTTCCTTTTTTACAGTCGTTTCGACTCGCGCCGCACAAAGGCGGGGGCGTCGAGCGAACTGCAGCGAATAGGCTCTTTTTATAATGTTCAGCACCCATTCTGATACCCCGGGAAGCTTTGCCCACGCATCTGCATGAATAGCTAGAGGTAGAATGAAATCTGGGCTCTGGTGGCCGGAGAGCTCCGGTGTCCTGAGAAATAGACACTGTGTTTATAGTGTGCGAGGCGGGGGGTGCGCTGATCACAGCGGGCAGCCCGACCGCGCTCAGCTTCTCTCTGACGGGTTGTGGAGAGAAAGCGAGCGGGACGAGCCCCGTGGGGTTCGGCATGTCTGTGAGGGAATGTGGGCGCAGGATAGCGGGCACACTCGCTGCACTGAGAACACTGTCGGCTCGCGCCAACTGAAAATGTGTTGGTTTCGTTTTTACAGAAACCGTGGGACATGCTTCGTGTAGTGTTTGTGGGCACTGTGTTGTGGGCACGTACACTACATTTATTGCACAATCGACATGGGTCGATTTTATTTGTGCTAGCCCTGTATTGTGGCGGGCTGTGTCTGCGTGTGGGAATGGGCACTGAGACGTGGGCATTCTTACAACACTCATAACACCATCGGCCGTGGCCGGAACACCAGAAAATACACTTTTTATTGGATTTATCTGGGTAGCCATAAAAACGGCTTTTGTGTGCAGGCAAGCGGGTAAATGGACCGGCTTGTTGACTGCTAAATATGCTGGAACAGTCACATTGCATGGAACTGGACGAGCGAAATGTCCCGCCCGCAGCGGGATCTGAACACCGTCGCTTTCCTAGAGAGGCTAGGAAGGCTTTGAGACCTCGGGCTTGATTTCAATCCTCGGCCGGGGCCCGCGCTGAGGGGGGCGGCGTCCAGCAGAGCGAGAGCGCGGTCTCTGTTCTCGGGCCTGGCGGCGTTGAGAAGCAGCGGCGGGGGGTGGTGCAGGTTGCGGCTGGGAGCTCCTGGCAGGTGGCGGTTTAGAGCGACCTGCTGTGGAACTAGAGCCTGTGATGTCTTTTGAACCTCTTGGAATCTGTCCGCGAAATCTTTGACGGCAGATCCGAAGAGGCCAGCTGATGAAATGGGTACGTCGAGGAATACCGAGCGCTCCGCTTCAGTCATTTCAGACAGCGTCAACCACAGATGTCTCTCAGCCAAGGTGAGAGAAGCCATGCTCCGCCCAATGGCCTGTGCAGCTGGTTTTGTAGCGCGAAGAGCCAGGTCTGTGGCGCTCCGTAAATCTGCAATGCTGATCGACTCAGCGCCTTCCTCGTCTATTTTTCGGAGAAGGTCGGCCTGGAAGATCTGCAAGATGGCCATCGTGTGTAGAGCTGACGTGGCTTGCACGGCGGCGGTGTAAGCGCGACCGTGCATGGTTGACGTCACTCGGCAGGCTTTAGATGGTAGCGTCTGCGCTCGCCGTCCAGCAGAGGGCGGGCAGAGATGGGAAGCTACCGCTGCTTCCAATGGGGGAAGAGAAAGGTATCCTCTGTCTTTCGCACCGTCCACAGTGGAGAATGCAGCCGAGACAGAAGTACGCACCCTGGCCGAGAGGGGGGCGCCCAAGGATCTCGCGACTTCGTGAAGCTCAGGAAGAAAAGGCGCGGGCCTGGATTGTGACGGCGCATGGACCTTTTTGAGGAAGCATCCGTCCAGTCGGTTGTGCGCGGGCTGCGCGGCCTGCGCGGGCGCCTTCCATTCGAGGCCGAGGTTGTCGACGGCTTGAGAGAGCAGACGCATCAGCTCTGATTCAATGCCCGCTCGTTTTCCAGAAGGCTCGCAGATAGCAGAGGGGAGGTCCACAGAGCTCGCCCATTCCTCACTATCTGAAGCCAGGAGAGAACAGACCTCGGATGTTTCGTCGACCTCAATGGCGGAAGCGGCGGCAGACTGTCCGTCGAGGAGGGACTCGAGCGATGCCGGCAAAGCTGGCGGGCGAACCGGCGAGCTTTGGCTGGCAGGAGAAGGCTCGGGGCCGCGCTGGGCACGGCGCTTTTTACGGCGCGGCGCTACGGCGGGCTGAAGTGCAGGCTCTGAGAAGGATGCCAGGCGAGTCCTCAGAGTAACCATAGGCAGTAGCTCACAGTGAGGGCATCCGCCGTCGACAAGAGCGAGAGCCGCATGATCCTCACCCAGGCAGGAAATGCAGATGACATGACGGTCCCCGTCCCTGAGTGTGGCTCGGCATGAGCCGCAGGATCTTTGCATCTTAAAAAAGACGCAGCTCTTTTAGCAGAGAGAGAGACAGTGAAAAAATGTGTGTCGCAGTGGCGAACACACACACACAGTATGAAAGGATATAACGCCGGAAAGCGTAGCAGGTACGTCGGCTAAAGGCGGCGATGCCAGCGACTTCAGACTCAATGGCTCGTCCCGCTGTGTGCTTTTCCTCAGACGGCGTCGCTTCTCACTCCGGATGCAGCGATGCGTGATGCTTCGCTGAAGAGATGAAAATCAGTGTACCAGCCTTATCGAGCTATATTTATAGGGCGAGATTGCGCCCTTTTTCTGGCGGGACGTGACGAAATGGGTGCGAAATGCCCCCATTGGATTATGTCACGCAGCGCCTCTCTCGATAGGCTGCTGCTGTTGCCGCAGGGCAGCAAATAGGCGCGTGAGCCGTCCTGCCTATGTCTGCATGCTGCTGCACAGCGTTTTACATTAATTCAAAATTAAGGATAATTTTTTGCTTCAATATCTCGTGGAAAAGAGGTTTTCCCCGTAGCGTAAGATATTACGCAGTACCAGAGATACTCTCGTAAGAGAACAGGTATTTATTGCACTAAACAGTTTGCAGGCCAATGCTTTGGGGCTAGAAATGTGTTCAAAATGCAAAAGCAGGCACCACTGATTAATTAAAACATTGAAAGTTGGTGGATTGGCCATTGAATTAACAATTGCAGGGGGAAACATACATGAAAAATAAGGTTTCCTCTCAATAATGCATTTCAGCCGCATTTCTTTCCTGGAGCAACCCCGAACTGCAGCATTTCTGCTGGACTCTTTTCAATCAAACTCTAGTTTATTAACATACTTGTTACGTGGTTGTCAGATATTGATTAACTTCTGCTGAGACGATTCTATTACCCAATAGAATTATTCATTTCCTGTGCCACACTGCTTGTCAGGAGCAGCCTTGCATGATAATTAAAGTTGCCCTGAAACAAAGCCAGGATTGTATGTTGATTGGAGTCAACACTTCTCCCTCTCTTCTCACGAAATCAGGATTTCTGCTGCTCGCCCTGCCAGTGTATCCCAGCCTGTTTGCCATGCAGAGCACGTTTGACATTCAGCAGCTGACAAAGAAGCAGCTCAGAGGTGCTCCAGCGCTAGACATGAATCTTCTTCTCAGAAAGCCGAACCTGCAGAAGAAGAGCTGTCGTTTACCACCGTTCCAAACAGTCGTAGCCTGTCAGTTTCAGTGGTTCACTGGTTGTCAGTCGTGATTCTGACAAGTGATGGATTGGAATCAAATACTTATGTAATGTCAGACTAGCAAAAGTATCTTGTGGCAATTTCATTAAGTAACTACTATGTACATTACTATGTACATACATTACACAATATTTACTCTCATAGTCCCAATGAACAGATTCTAAAGGAAATAAATAAAACAAAAGATTATAAATAAAAGGATAGAATTCCAAAAACAATGCCTAAGACATACACATTTTGAACATAATGACAAATCAGGTAAATATCTTGCTAATCTACTCAAACGTAATAGAGAAAAGACATGTATCCCGATAATCAATAATCCTCAAGGAAAGACACTCCACACCTTACAAGATATCAATGATAATTTTCGTACATTTTATAAACATCTATACAGTAATGCAAAAGAACCAAAAATGAATGACACTAAATCATTTCTTAACAATTCATTTTTAACCAGACTGAGCACAACACAAAAAGAATCATTAGAATAATCGATATCAGAAACTGAATATAAACAAGCTCTTGATTCTCTATCAAACAATAAAGCTCCAGGTTTAGATGGATACCCACCTGAATTTTACAAACATTTTTGGTCAACTATATCACCATTATTCTTGCGAATGACGGCAGAAATTAAAAACACTTCTTCTATTCCACCTCACATGAACACAGCACTGATTTCAGTCCTGCTTAAACCAAACAAAGACCCAACGTAATGCACTAGTTATCGCCCATTATCTCTTCTAAATACTGACTTAAAAATTATAAGTAAAGCTTTGGCTACACGTCTTGAAACCGTAATTTCATCTCTTATCCATCCAGACCAAACAGGTTTCATCAAAGGACGTCAGTCATCAAACAATACCTGACGACTATTTAACATTATGAACCTATGTAATCAAAAAAAAAAAAAAAAGACTATTATCATATCACTAGACGCAGAAAAAGCTTTTGATAAAGTTAGTTGGCACTTTCTGTATATGATACTTAAAAAATGAGGGTTCGGAGACTGCTTTATTCACTGGATTAAAACATTATATAATACTCCACTAGCATCTGTTATAACGAATGGCATAATATCTTCACCATTCCAACTTCAGTGAGGTACTCGCCAAGGATGCCCCTTATCACCATTACTTTTCGCCTTGTTTATTGAACCGCTTGCTGCTGCAATAAGACAGAATGATAACATTTTGGGAGTTTTATCAAACAACACTGACCATAAAATTTCGTTATACGCAGACGACATAATTCTATTTGTACAAAATCCTAAAACATCTCTTACAGAAATAATGAAACTCATCAATGAATATTCTATTATATCAGACTACTCCATAAACTGGACTAAATCAACAATTTTGCCACTGAACATGAAACCACATGGCAGAAGCATACAAGACATACCGTTCAAAATTAATAATATTACATACTCAGGAATAAACATATCCCAGAACCTCTCTGACTTGTTTAGCCTCAATTTCAATCCACTGCTGAAAACAATAGAAGATGACTTAACTCGATGGATGAATCTACCGCTCTACATTATAGGCCGTATTGCAACAGTCAAAATGTGTATTTTACCAAAACTCCTATATCTATTCACCATGACTCCGGTACAACTACCTAAGAAATGGTTTACATCATTAAATCAAATAATCAGCAAATTCTACTGGAAAAAAAAAAGAATCCTAAAATTAGTTTACAAACACTGAAAAAAATAAAGCTCAAGGCGGCTTAGCAGCACCAAATTTCCATTACTATTAGCGTCCCATCTACAATACTTTTGCAATTGGATCAATTTACAGAATTAACTCAGAAATTTAATTTAGGAAAAGAACAGTATTACTATTACTTACAAATTAGGAATTCTATTAAAACTACAAATGGAGACAAAGATATTGCACAACCTCCCCCAATTCTAAAACATATCACCACAATTAGTAACTCATTTAAAACACTTAGTAAATTATACACTCTGATATCATCTATAGACACTAAAACAATAGTAGTACCAGTTAAACAATGGGGAAAAGATCTCAATATCAACACAGATGAGGAATTTTGGAAAACAATTTGCAGAAACACTTTTACCTTAAGTACAAGCACAAACATCCAGTTAATTCAGTATAAAATTATACACAGAACACACATAACACAGCGTAAGATGTTTAAAATGGGATTGGTAACTTCAGACAGATCTACTAACTGCAGTTTAAATACACCGGACACTTATACCTTCATGCATTTAGGGCTATGTCCACCGGTTCATCAGTTCTGGATAGATATTGTTAATAAACTATCCAAATTCTTTAAAATTACAATTAATGCACTTCCATTATTATGTCTTTTAGGTGACACATCTCAAATGAACCCCTCCTTTGAACACTCAAAACCACTGCTCATATCTCTAGCTATCGCCAAAAAAAATACTACTCAATTGGAAAAATAAATACCAAATATCAATTACACAATGGCTACATCTATTAAGGGATCATGTTATTAAAGAGAAACAAACGTCAGCAATTAAAAACCAACTATACAAATTTAATAATATTTTCAGTCCACTGCTCTCATTCAAGTTGATGCCTCAACTTAAATCTAAAGTCTTTGGTATTTAGAATGGATCAATAATAAGGAAATTCAATATGCATAAATTAGTGCTGGGCAACGATTAAAATTTTTAATCGCAATTAATCGCATGGTTTTCTTGCGATTAATCGCGATTAATCGCATTGTTATGCGCAAAATTGAATAATGACTTCTAAAGTAGTGTATTGCGCACTTTTGATTTAAATGTACTGCTATATACACAAAAGTGCAATAACTTTAAACAAATAAGGTGCTTTTATACCAGCAGTATTCCCTTTACACAGTAATCTCAAATCTCAACTTAAACATTAATGTAATCAAATCAAATATTTAAACAAAGCTATTTGCCACTGCCAGGGCATTACCTTTTATCTAGTTTGTTAAAACGAGTCCAGTTTTCTTGTTTTTTTTTCTGAACAGGTATCAACAGGTATCTTTTATCAGGGAGCAGCAGAAACAGTCTATGTAGTAGTCAGAGGTCATGATCACTACTACAGATATAAGTCGACCAACGTTACTTATAGTAGCTTAGGTTTGGTCATGCCATGGTTTCCCACGTAAGATTACATTAAACAGAGTAAAAAAACAATTTATACTTTATACTCACGCCGTAGCTGTGTAGCGCGCGTACACTTCGGCATACCCTGACGTGCACCTCTCCAAAAATGTAACGTCAATTCTACGCGTACCGCAAGCGCTGTGATTGCTACAACCGCTCCCCGGGTTTCACATGCTCCCTCTGCATGTGTAATTGCGTGTCAACGCGGACAACGACGCAGAGATATAAATGAAAACCAACGCGTAGTCTATAGCGTATTGTCTTCGGCGTAAGTCCGACGCAGAAGTATAAATCAGCCAAGAGTGAGGTGAAGTGGTCGAGCACAAGGTGCAGCGACAAGCGGGTGCGTTCCTGTGAAACTGTTGCGGTCATGCTCGCCTCACGCACGCGCCCACGCCCGCTCGTTGCCGAAGTTGAATTGTCTATAACGTTTTATAAAGGACGCGCAGCACAAATCATTAGAAGAGAGACTGATCCTCGGCTCGCTGTTAGTGAGTTTCCAGAATCTAAATAGTTATTATCTATAGGTTTTATAGGTACTATCCATAGAGCGCCTGTCATTCACTCGCGGAGCGCAACCCTTTAACTGTTCACCAGAGAGAACCTGCCTCTCTCCACTGCTTGTTTACGTGGGTTATTTGCTGGCTGACCAACATCCCACCCCTCCTGTGATCATGGTTTGACTATAGGCCTATGTGTATTCAGAGCCAGTGAGCAACCGACTTTCAAAATAATAATTAAAAAAAAAACTGCGTTAACGTGCGATAAAAAAATTGTCGGCATTAATTAATAAATGCGTTAACGCGATAATAACGCGTTAACTTGCCCAGCCCTAGCATAAATACAAACTATCTCTATAATAATTAAGTTAATTGATTAATCTAAATAAGAGTGTTATTAAATACATCATCCATGTGTGCATATATATATATATATATATATATATATATATATATATATATATGTATATATATGTGTGTGTGTGTGTGTGTGTGTGTGTGTGTATATATTATGATCTATAAGTTATACTCTTCATTTTTCATGTAAAACTGCATATTATTGTTGTTGTTTTTTTTGTTTTTTTTGTGGTAGTAGGGATGGTGGTATTGATATTATAAAACCATTTATATTCCTATTAAATATAGATGACCTGGGTCAGGCAGCTGCTCTAGGTGCTGTCGGCTTATTGACATTAGCAACACGTATTTTTTTAAAAATTTTTGTGGGTTGACTGGCCCCGCCTTTTCTACCGCCCACACCCCCAATCCCTTCTGTCATGCCAAATAAATATGGTGGATGGATATCTGGGCTGGATGTGGTGTCTCTGGCTAGTGAGACAACCAGTGCACACCAGGGTCTAAGCCACAGATTACCAAAAAAACAAACAAAAAAAACAAACGGGCAACCAAACTTGACTTATGTCCTGTCAGGTCACAACCAGACTAGGTGAGCTTGGTCTGGAGGTGCCTGTTATGGTGCCCCATCCTTCTCTGTGGAGGAAGATTCAGAGAAACAACAGAGGCTTAACTGTTGGGGTCGGGTATCGCTGGCGGTGAGGGGTCTATGTCAGAGAGGTCTGTTAGTTGTGCTCACTGGCAGTGATAGAGTGGCTTGCAGGCCTAGAGAATAGTGTATATCCACAATAATTGTACTGACTGATCTATGTATTATTATAAGTACTATTATTATTATTAATACAGTGCTACCACTACTCCTATTATTGTCATGAATTTATCTGTATTTATCATGAATGCTATTTGTTGCCATTGCTACCGCTACTATTGCTACTATTATTATTTTTGTTATAATTATTAGTAGAAATATGGGTGGTGATGGCGCAGTGGATAAGACACATGCCTTTGGTGTGAGAGACCCGGGTTCGAATCCACTGTAAGACACCAATGTGTCCCTGAGCAAGACACTTAACCCCTAGTTGCTCCAGAGGCGTGCGACCTCTGAAATATAGCAATTGTAAGTCGCTTTGGATAAAAGCGTCAGCTAAATGAATAAATGTAAATGTAATGTAAATACTGCCTCTATTTCTACTACAACTCTATTACAATTACTATGAATCTCCCAATATTGCTTCTATCTATATCTATTAAATATCCCATTGCTTAAACTTAACAATGTACCTGCATACATCACTAGATCAATATATTTAGCTATTTTTTTCGTTGTTGTTGTTTGTTTTCTTTTTTTTGTGTGTTTATTTTGTGTTCCGTGTACGTTTTTCTTTCTTTTGTATGTGTATATAATTCATTGATCTATTACCTTGTATAAACTACAATGTTTTATTAACTTGCAATAAAAAAAAATAAAAAAAAGTAACTACTATGTACTTAAATATTTTTTGGTACAGTCTACTTAGTGTGTTCATGTTGTATTTCAAAACACTTTTGCTGGTATTGAGGTGGAATACGGGTGTCAGGATACAGGCACGGAGACAGAGGTAAGTGAATCCAAACACTGCTTTATTCAATGTGACAAAAGTGAAAGGTGAGTATTCAGAATTCAGGTGCAGATTCGGTGAAGATCAGGTAAGCATGTTATCTTCAGGTTAGTTGATGTCAAGCAGTTACAGTTCATTAATACTTGTTTTTTCTCTTTCAGATGCAGTCGCTAGCAAGCAAGCTCGGAGAGAACACAGGAAGCTCAGGAGAATACAGGATCATTTGCAGAATCGTGATGCATCAGAGACTTCAGGAGACAATGGATAAAGGTCTGTTCCTGTTGGATTGGAGGCTTCACCTTGAACTGAGGCTGTGGTGAGTATTTTATAGAGCTTGCTGATGAGGCTGTTGATTGTGAACAGGTGCAGGTGATAATCCTCCGGGGAGAGTAACTGCAGGTGCGCCAAAGAGGATTCTGGGGAATGTAGTGCAGAGATAGACGGTGAACGTGACAACGGGTAAGTGTAGGGACAGGTTTGGTGGTATGGTTAAGTTTATTGGTGGGTTAAGGTGGAAAGGGTCAACAGTGATATTATATATGTAATTACAGAATTTAACTCTTTCCCCTCCATTGACAGAAACTTTACATTTTCACTGTTATACGGTAGGGGGCGCTATTACACATCCTCTGAAAGAGTACTGAATCTCCTGATCAAAACACAGGCAAAGAAAAAGCAGAAACATTCGATAGCATGTAATCATTTGCACATGTAAAATAACGCGATAATTAGTATTAAACAGCATATAAATCTAAACTGCTTAAAGTTATCGAATGAAATGTCAACCCAGGAAGAGCTATAGGACTGTGAAGCTTTGGGGGTGTTGATGGACTCCATCTACTCCATCTATGTTTTGATCATCCTTCTGAATCTGATCTGGATGTAACTTTGTTCTCGGATGATAACGTGTTTTTCTCAGCTTTTTGCTCAAAATTTTGCTTTTTTTCCTGAAACTACCCACATTCAAGCGTTGATCAAACAGAATGCATGAAGCTAGATCAAAATGTTTTTAAAGCAGAGGGTCTGTTCTTTCTTTTTATATATTGCATATTCAGACATTCATACAATAAAATATTATGGGGGCCATGAAACTTTTGTGAAAATGATCTAAAATGCTGGAGGTGGCTGGTAACATTTTTCAAAAACACTGGCGGGAAAAGAGTTAATCACAGATGCAATTGCATGCAGGCATTTAAAACAGAATGTGTCATGTTCTGATTGGTTCCTTTGCCTCATGTGTCTGCTTCTCGATAGGTGTGTTTGACTTGAAGCAGCACTGCTCAGTTGTGTCTTCCCATTGGTTCAATGCCTTGAGCTTCAAGGTGCACTCTCAGAAAAAAAGTTACATTTTTGTACCAAAGAAGGTACAAACCCTTGTCACTGGGGCGGTACCTTTTACTGGTACAAAACTGTACCTTAATATGAAGGAACAAATTTGTACCATTCCAGTTTGTACCTTAAAGGACATGATTTGTACCATGGGCAACCAAAATGTACCTTTTGTTTTTTAAAACTTGTTGGTAGGCTACGACAATATTGTACCTTTATCAAAGGTACAAATTTGATCCTTTAAGGTACCACCCAAGTGACAAGCCCCTTTGTACCTTAACTGTGTCAAATATGTTCCTTCGAGAACTATTAAAGGCTGTTTTCCTATTGAATAACATACACATTCAACAACTGAATCCAAAAGGCATCGATTTATTGAGTACTGTAAATACATATCAAATACATATGAACGTTTGAATACTTTCGTTCCAGCTTACAGTAAAGTATTTCTTTGTGTAAATCAAAAACTTCACAATAAAAACTTAACAAAATTATCAGAATATCACTTCTTTAAAAAGACTTGAAATAATTAAAAATGCAATTACACAAAAATGTTACAGTACATAAAATATATTTTCTCATCTACAACAAAGCTAGACTTGTTTTTCCCCACCCATTTTCACACAATACCATTGCATTTATTTAACTTTTTTTTTTAAAAACACTATTCTCTACCCCAACTCCTCGACAATTTCAGATCCCTACATTTTTACACTGCTGAAGATTCTCCTCTCACTGAAGACACGTCCAGTCAAGGCGTTCCCAAAATCTGCACAGTGGGTTGTGATGTAGCCGGTTCTTCCTGAACAAAATGAAGAATCAGTATTAGAAAAAAACAGAAGTTAATTGATCAAATGTATACTCCCAATGACAAGCTAAAATTTGACCTCTAGACTTAAAAATTCCCCCTAGAACTGAAAATTCGGTCATTTACTCGCCCTCAAGTTGTTCCAAACCTGTGTGAGTTTCTTTCTTCACTTGAACACAAAAGAAGATATTGACTTCCATAGTATTTTTTTTCATACTATGGAAGTCAATGGGGCCCCATCAAATGTTTAATTTTTTGGGTGAACTAAATCCTGCATCATCTCGTCTGGCATCCATGTAATGTGCTTCTATAACGGATTTCAGCTTAGCCAACCTCAACACATTGGACAATTTTGAAAAAAATTAAAATTCTTTTGTTAATTACTCACCCTCATGTCATTCCACACCTATAAGACCTTCATTCATCTTCGGAACACAAATGAAGATATTTTTAATGAAATTCTGAGAGCTTTCTGTCCCTCCATTGGGAGCAATGCAACTAACACATTCAAGGCCCAGAACGATAGGAAAGACATCATTGAAGTAATCCATGTGACTCGTGACATGTTTAACCAATTTTATGAAGTGGTGCTTTGTTTGTTTGTGCAACAAAAAAACAACAACAACAACAATGTACCACTTTATTTAGGAAAATACTGACCTGCAATCCAGTAGGGGAGCACTACGACGCAAGCTTATTATGTTGACTCAAGACTGGAAGTTGTACCGTGAATGTGCTTAAGATGATATTATTTTCTAAATATAGAGGTAAATATGTAGTTGTTGTTTTTTCTCCGCAAAACAAAGCACTTGCATCGCTTCATAAAATTAAGGTAAAACCACTGGAGTCACAAGGATTACTTTAATGGTGTCGTTACTACCTTTCTGGGGCTTGAATGTATTAGTTGCGAAAGCTCCCAATGGAGGAACAGAAAGCTCTTGGAGTTCATCAAAAATATCTTCATTTGTGTTCCGAAGATAAACAAAGGTTTTACGGGTTTGGAACGACATGAGGGTGAGTAATTAATGACAGAATTTTCATTTTAATGTGAACTATACCTTTAAGGAATCCTGGAAACACTTTAAATCAGCCACAGCATGCATTCGGTTCATTTCCTGGAATAACAGAAATGCAGATAAGAAAAAAAAAACAGTTTCACAAAAAAGAAAAACCTTTCTGCATTTTTACATTTTACACACACACCAAAAAAAAAAAGAAGATTAGCAGTTTTAAATGATTCACTTAAAGTTTCATATAGCCCTATTTTACAGTGCAAATCATCTCCATACTTTGAACTTCTATGATAGAAGCTTGTTCCCACATTTGAGAAATTGTGTTTACACAAAAATATTGCTTTCACTTTAGCAGGATTTAAGCATGGTCATTGTGAACAAGTTTTTATAATCATGCACTATTGAATGTGCAAAGTAGAGCTAGGGCTACCCTATGGTGAAAGGCAAGATGATGGCAAGGGGTGGTGATGGCGCAGTGGATAAGACACATGCCTTTGGTGTGAGAGACCCGGGTTCGAATCCACTGTGAGACACCAATGTGTCCCTGAGCAAGACACTTAACTCCTAGTTGCTCCAGAGGCGTGCGACCTCTGACATATAGCAATTGTAAGTCGCTTTGGATAAAAGCGTCAGCTAAATGAATAAATGTAAATGTAAGATGCTCACTAAAAAAATAAGATGAACCAATCACTCAGTAAATTTAAATACATAAATACATTGCCATTTTGCACACTGCATTGCCATTTTGCATGTTGCATTTTAAATTGACATTTGGTACCTTTATGCTACCATACATGAACGTCAGAGTTTTATGTGAATATACTTTCAATTAAGTGACAGAAATCTTCCAGATTTCATCTGAAGTGCAGTTGTACTGTGCTTTATCAAGATCGACATCACTTTGCCATTATGGCAAACGAAATAAAAATTCAACCTCATCAAACTCATTGTACTGATAACGTACTTGCCTCAGCTGAGGATGCAGTCAGACTTTCAGATGTGTGATCAGTGAGATCAGTACTGACAGTTTACCCCATCATCTTCATGATCTAAAAAACAAAGACACATTTGCTGAGTTTCAACAAAATTCTCTGATAAAATGAATGGCATCTATATGACTTAGGGTTATCAACTATTTTTATCTGTGAACTGTTCGGTGGTGTTGTTCAACAACTGCATACAGTATTGTATGTGGACTAATGTAAAGTACACCACCATAGCAACTCTAGTTAAGCATTCATTTACAATAATTACGTATTAAATGTGTACTTACGACACAGAAACTCAATTGCTTTAAAATATATTTGCAGACGCTACTAGCACTGATTGGATTCGTACCTAATTAAGCTATTTACACGCTAATGTCATGTTGAGTGGCTGTAACGTTTTAGATATATATTTTTTATTTGGTTAAACATTAAACTCACCTTTGAATTTCCTCTTATAATTCGAGTCCAGCCACTAAAGTTCTTCTGACGATAAAGCGAAGCGGGCGAAGCCATGGTTGTAGTGGTGCTCGTTGTAAATCTGCTTCCCGCTCCGTTCTATTTGAAAATGCAGTAACGGCTGCAGCGACCTTGGGCAATCAGTTTCATGTTGTTGTGCCTGATCGCAAAGTTAACAGTTATAGTGGACAATGGAGAACAAACGCCATAGTATTTACACGCGATGACTTAATACTAGTCAATAATTGCATTAAAAAGTGTAACGTTAACTTATACAAGTCAAATGGCTAAAGCATTTGGTGCAAACTGCACAGCTAATTTAACTCGCTAAATTTACGTTAAGTGGCTGAAACATTTATAGTTTCGACTTGTGAACTAAATATAAACATGAACGATCAGAACTCACATTTTAACTTCTTCTTTTAACTGTCTTCTTTAAGTTTTATATTTAAAATAAAACGCGCAGTCGCGTAGCCTGCTGCCAGCTGTCAGTTCGGAAAATTCCACAACGGCTGAAGCGATTTCAACCAATCAGAATCTTGTTGCTATGCCAAATACTCAACACAGCAACCAATCACGAATTTAACAGTAGTTTGGCCTATAATTGTACCCTTGATGTGAGAACAATTATGTACCTTAATTTCAATTGTACTTTAAAAGGTACCAAACCATATCATCAGCGGTCTTTCCTGTACCATTAAAGGTACTATTATTGAAAAGGTACAAAACTGTTCTTTGAGGAACATTATTTGTACCATCGTGTACCTTTATTTCTGAGAGTATGTGTATTGATTAGTCATTAGTCTGTGTGTATATATAGCCCTCATGTTCCCATCGTCACTTGTTTAGCTTTGGTGAGTGTCGTCAGGTCTGTTCATGTCTTCTTTACAGAGTGTAAGACACTGCAGGTTGAGCAGAGACCCTTCATTTGGAGATTTAACTGTATTATTAACACACTGCATGTTCAAAAGGTGTAGACCATAAGCTATTACCATTGTGCCCTTATCTTGAACTAACTCCAGATTGCTGTATGAAGACAGTCCCTGTAATAGGTATAATATCATACAGTTTGGATTAAATCTACATCTGAATAACAGCTTGCTATAAAGAAATTACATGGTAATTTACATGTATTTCAATTAATGTATTATCAGTGTTACCAGTCAGATCAAATTACTGAAGACACGCTAATTGAGGAATTCCAGGAGTGTCAAATGAAAATAAACCATGTAAAACGTATAGCCCATAAAATTAGACGGCGGGCTATATTTGGGTTAAGGCAATTATTAGTGAATACCAAATTTTTATAGCCTACCTGTTTTTATAGAATGAGGAAAGCTGTTAATTTAGAGTTTTTTTCTAAACTATTTTCTACTTTTGGGTTTTAAATAAATGATCATTAACATCATTGAATAAGTGACTTTCCACTTTTGACAGAAACTTCAAACAGTGAGTTGATGCAACATTGGCCCCAAGTGTTTGTTTGCATAGTACAACATAATTATGTTATTTTGCATGGTTTCCCTCGCAATACTGACACAAACGAGATGTTTAAACTGGACGCGACAAAGTGAGCGTTCTTTCACTCTTCCATTTGTCCTGTTGTCGACAGACTCAAGTGTGTAGATTATGTCAGAAACTGAACACACCTATATATTCTGTATACTGTATCAGTGTAGATTGCGTCAGAGATTAAAATGGCTTCTATTTGCTTTTGACGCGACGCTCACATCTAGTGTAGGCAAATATCAGCCGTTAAGCGACTGAACACCAGTGGGCGGGGCCTACGGTGCGATGATGTAACTATTTGTCGATGTCTTGCTCTGGAGACAGTCATATGCAAATGTCTTTCCAGTGATGTCACAGATCCCGCAATATCAAAACAAGCTGTTTTTGAAGCTTGATTATTTTTAATGGTACAAAGACCTCTAATATGTTAAAAGATCAAGGCAAATTAGATTTATCATATCATGACCCCTTTAAGTCCTTTGCTAGTATTTCTTAGAGTTCAAAAACCAACATCCTGCATTTGTTTTTTAAATGAAATTACAGATGCCAAAATGGCCAGTGTGTATTTGTGATTTGTATTATGAGCTTACAAAACTAATATTTAATAATTTTTTTGTACAAAAATGTGTTTTTCATTGTGCATTTGTGAGAAAGGATTCTGTTATCGCAGTTAAATGAAAATAAAACCGACTGGAGTGAAATGATTGTTTATTTCAGTCCCCCCTTTTCTCAGCAGCTTTCAAAACTGGTGAGAACTGATAGAGGGATTCATGACACTGTGTAAACCAGAGCTAAAAATACACGGCTATAAAGTGACTTTAAAGAATTCAAGACGACTACTTAGCCAGCATGAACGGCAATGAAAAAGTTAAAGATATAATTTATTTAGAGAAAATAATTTACATGGCACATTTTTGTGATGCTGACAGGTTATCATGAGATGTCAGGGGAAGAACATAAAAAGTGGAAAGACAGAACTAAATGTGGAAGAAAGACACATAGGGAACAGCTCTCACTTAAATGCAACTATTACTCAGATAAAAGACATTGCAAATGTTAGACATGTAACCAAATGCCATATAATGGACTGTTTTAAACAAAAAAACAGAACCTTCCTGTTGCAACAGATTCTCGTGTTGCAGTCATATTTTATTTATGAAAATCTAGAGCACAGATGGATATATAATTGATAGTTAGTAAAGTGTGCTAACATCAAGGACATGTCATCCATTTTTATTGCAGCTAACATTAATTTTAACCATAACTTTAATTGTAACATTCCTTTAAAACAACATCAAACTATATATCACTCTCTCATGGGAAATAATAGCTTGCTCTCTTGCTTGTTCTTTGGCTAACAGGCTCATGAGTTGTGAGCTATGAATAGCAATGGGAAAAAAACTTTCAAAAGGTGATTCATGTGAACAGCAACTTTATTTATGTGTTGCATACGCACATGTTGCAAACAACGTTATTTTAATGACAACTACCTGAAGGCTAATAGTTCAGAATGAATGCATTAACCCATATTTTCACAGGAGGTTCAGTCCTTTTTGCTATGCAAAATTAATATGGCAAATCCTGTGGCCTTAATATATTTTGTGCATATCCTGAGATTGTCATTTTTCCAACACAAAATTTAGATTGGTTGAGCCACAGAGAAAGCCATTTGTATTAAAGTCCCACTGTAGTCAATAATTGTATTCCTTAAAACTCATCTTTGATCACCAAAATTACATATTTAAAATTTTTTTCCTTGATATCTTGGAATATTGGTGGGATATTGTTTGGTTTGTTATACTGCTGTTGTTGCCATTTAAAAAAGGTGACTTTACCATAATTACGTTCAACATGCAAGTTATTAAAGTGTATTCTTGGATTAAGATGACAGGGCTGCGTATCTTAATCCAAGAGAATGCTGACACAGAATGAACGAGACTTTAATAAACATTTAAATACACAAATACACAATGGCTTGTTGTCTCAGCTGAATCTAACTATTGATAGTCAGATTCAGCGGAACAGGGAACAGGTGCGAAACTAATTAGAAACCATGGTAACAAACTAGAAACAAGAACTCAGGCAAACAGGAACATGTAAACAAAGTCAAGTCATTTCACTTCAATGCAGCTCCTATCTCTTTGAACGGGGAAATATCAAATTCTCCAAAACTGCTCGCCAAGCTTACAATTAAATTTCATATTTGAAATCACCAATGAAATCTGACAACACCGGTCTCATAAATTTTGTTTCTAAATGCTCGAATCATGACAGAAAACTGCATTTTTCAGGCTGGATCAAGCTAATGCGCATGCGCAGTGGAAGCGCTCGTCTGAATGTCTCCGGAGCTAACGGCAGCTGCAGTGACGCGATGACTTTACCAATCGACGATTGACTCTTATTTAGAAGGCGGGAATTTATTCCACCATATTGAGTATTGCACTTTCCCCATTCAAAACAAGTGAGTGACGCGTCTTGTGTAATTCTATAGTAAACTATAAAACTATAAAACTAAACAAGAAAAGATCATGTTGATTCTTATATGGAACCATTTTTTTCAGCATCCATTTAATTCCTGATTGATAAATCATAAAATCAGAATAGTCTGTGATAGTAGTACAGAACAACAGGACTACATCGTGTACACTTGGCCTTACATATAATGGGCCTTATTCAGTGTATTTCAAAAAAGACCTGAATGCAATAGGAGTGTTAGACCACAAACAAAGCAGTTAAAATTGTTTGGGGGGAGAGCAGCTACAGACAACACTCTTCCACTCTTACTTGTTTTTATAAGTTGAGTTATTTTTAAAGCTCAATTTCATGGACAGTGTCCCTAAGATACCGTGCCATGTGATGATCCACAATCATACTGTTGCCATGGCAGTAAGCAAGATGGACATTAGCAGTAAGAACAAGCTAACAAACGCCATCAGGCAACAATGAAGATTTCAATGTGCATCTGCAAAGTTTTTTCCAATATTATAAAGTCCAGTTTTGGTACGCCTATTACAGCCTCACTTCCTATTATATATGACAAATATTGCCCTATATTAAGAGTTACATTGCAATATGTGTTACCTATATAGGTTAATGTATTATTATCACATACATCCTCTGGATATATATATATAGTACGTTTATAAAATACCTACAGTAAAATTGTATATGTACATTTTAATATGTATATAATCAATTTTAATGTAATATTATATGTAGAAACGTCTCGGTTACATATGGTAACCCTCGTTCCCTGAGTAGGGAACGGAGACGTCTCGTCGGAGGAGTTTCCAACGAATTGGGATCACGCTAGGGAGACCAATTGCCTTCGAGTGAACTAAAACGAGCCAATAATAATTGGCATGCAAGATTTGCATACCGCGCGCCGCCTACCAGTGTGGGTATAAAGCGGGAGAAAGGGCACACACATTTGCTTTTTGCTGAGGAGCCGAATGGTGTCCAGTCCTCCGCGAAGGTACAGCAGCATGGCAACGGGACGAGACGTCTCCGTTCCCTACTCACGGAACAAGGGTTACCATACGTAACCGAGACGTTCCCTTTCGTGGGAACTCTCGTCGGAGGAGTTTCCAACGAATTGGGATCCCTAATAAAATGCCATGGTGCTGGCCCCTTCCAGCGCCCAGATTAGCTACCCGCCGGAGCAGTTTCTTATCGTCTTTGGCGGGAGCTAGCTAGGGAAATCCCACTGCTGTTCTGCAAGACCCTCTCAGTGGATATGGATAACACTGGGAAAGCATGCCCAACCTGTGGGAGGGAACGCTGCAGAAGCCCCTGCCCGCCCGAAGGGAGGCACTGGAGTACACATGTGTACTAACCCGTGGGGTAGTGAAACACATGGCAGTCCTTGAGGAAGTCCCAGCCTGAGGGGTGGGAGCGTACTCAGCAAGGACGACAGAATGGTCTGTCGAGGGGAAGACACGATGCTAGCCAGGAGGGTAGCTGGATCGTGGAGAAAAAGGGTTGCCGAAGGGACCACTGTAGGCCACCCAGTCTACACACAACTCCTACGAGAGGTAATAGACCTGGTGCCGGGCGATCCGCCTCGCCTGGTGCCGAAGGGGTGATGGAGGAACTCACGAGGTTAGCCGTATGTTAGGGAACCAACGGAGTAAGAAGACGCACGTATCCGGCCATGAGGTGGGAATGGCGTAGCAAGCCGACATAACCTAATTCCTCGCGTTACTGGCCGTAGCGAGTACACGGCAGGAAACAGGTTCAACACGGAGGCTATAGAATCTAGCAAACGTGTTAGGTGTCGCCCAGCCCGCAGCTCTACAGATGTCTGTCAGTGAGGCGCCTTGCGCCAAAGCCCAGGAGGAGGCAACACTCCTAGTAGAGTGTGCCCTCAACCTAGGTGGGCAAGGCACGTCCTGGGAAGCATAAGCCCGGACGATAGCATCCACTAGCCAGTGGGCTAACCTCTGCTTGGAGACAGCCTTCCCCTTCTGCTGGCCTCCGTAACAGACGAAGAGCTGATCTGAGGTCCTGAAGCTTTGCGTTCTGTCCACGTAACAACGCAGGGCGCGGACAGGACAGATTAAAGCGAGGGCTGGGTCTGCCTCCTCCGGGGGCAGCGCTTGCAGGTTCACTACCTGATCTACAAATGGAGTGGTAGGAACATTGGGCACATATCCGAGCAAATATATTTTAATGGTTTGTTATTGCTGCTTCCATAGACACCATTGTGTATTTTACAAACTATAAATGTATTGTTTTGCTACAAATTATATGTATTTAAATGTCTGAAACCTAAAATAAACATTATGTGGTTAAAAACACTGAACAGTTGTGATAGCCTATGACAAGCACTAAGCGCGTCCGTCTTTGGCTCAGCGCCAGCCATAGCGCGAAAGCACAGTTTGAATCTGGCAGTTGTCACGTCACTGTACATTCGCTCCTTAGTGGTCAGCTGCTGCAGATTTTGCTGAAATCGAAATTGCTGATGAGATATAGAGGAAAATATCTAGTGGAAAATGAGAATGTTACCCCCCCCCCCTCCTCCCTCCCGATATCATCGTCCATCGCGATGTTTCACTGTAGACATCGTCTGATACAATATTGGTAGACATCGCCCAACCCTAAGGCCCGGTCCGAACTCAAGGCACGATTCGTCGATCGAAAAAGCCTGCAGATCCCCAACCCTCTTAAAGGAGGCCAAAGCCAACAGGAGAGCTGTCTTTATAGACCGGATATTAAGCTCAACCGTTTGCAATGGCTCAAAAGGGGCCTCTGAAGTGCTCTGAGCACTAGAGTTAAGTCCCAAGAGGATACGGGGTGCGGATTACGAGGCGGATTTAGCCTCCTGGCACCCCTAAGGAATCTGATGACCAGGTCGTGCTTTCCCAATGACTTACCTTCTACTGCATCGTGATGAGCGGCTATTGCAGCAACATACACTTTGAGGGTGGAGGGAGACAGCCTTCTCTCCAACCCATCTTGCAGGACAGAAAGCACGACTCTGATCGGGCAAGTTCGAGGGTCTTCTCGGTGGGAAGAACACCAATCGACGAACAGGTTCCACTTCAACGCATAGAGGCGCCTCGTAGAGGGGGCTCTAGCGGAAGTGATGGTGTCTACCACAGCCTGTGGTAGGCCACCTAGAACCTCTGCGTCCCGTCCAGGGACCAGACATGAAGATTCCAGAGGTCTGGACGCGGGTGCCATAGGGTGCCCCATCTCTGAGAAAGTAGATCCTTCCTCAGAGGAATGGGCCAAGGAGGGGCTGTCGCGAGGAGCATGAGTTCCACGAACCAAGTCCGATTGGGCCAATATGGCGCAACAAGCAGGACCTGCTCTTCGTCCTCCCAGACCTTGCACAAAGTCTGTGCAAGAAGGCTCACTGGGGGGAACGCATATTTGCGAAGGCCCCGGGGCCAGCTGTGTGCCAGTGCATCCGTGCCAATTGATCCTTCGGTCAGGGAATAAAACAGCCGGCAATGGGTCGTGTCCGGAGAGGTAAACAGATCTATCTGAGTGGCTCCGAGGATTCCCCAAATCAGCTGGACCACCTGGGGATGGAGTCGCCATTCTCCCGGAAGAGGCGGCTGCTGTGAGAGCTCATCGGCTACACGGTTGAGCGCACCAGGGATGTAAATGGCCCGAAGCGATGCTTCTGACTCCGTAGGAGGAGATGGCGGGCGAGTTGCGACATACGACGGGAGCGTAGACCACCTTGACGGTTGATGTACGCAACGGTCACAGTGCTGTCCGTGGACGCGGTCTTAGGACACAATTGCATCGCAACCGACCGTTCCACTGGGGGGATACCTACGTATCCCTTCACTGCCCTGCCTTCGAGAGTGGTGAGGGAGGAGGAGGGAGTTGACCTGTGTCCGGCCGCCAGAGGGGCCATCCACGATCTCGTCACCTCGTCATGCACCTCTGGAAAGAAAGGAACCGGGGGCGGGGCGCTGAGAACCAGCACGAGCCGCCCCGAGATACCAATCGTCGAGCCGCGAGGGTTCGGGACACGGTGGAGGGTTCCACTCGAACCCGACACTCACGGCCGCTCAGGAAAGCATAGCGGCCATTTCCGGATCCGGCTCGGCTAACATTACCACACCCGAAGGGGGCAACGCAGTCGAGTCGTCATCTCCAGAACATGACCGCTCTCCCTCCGATGCAGCGATCGACATCTGATCTCCAGTGGAGCCCCGAAGGAAACGACTGGGACCACACCAGATGGCCCAGCGCGCTCCTCCGGAGGCTCCAATGGCAGCGATGCGGAGGAGTGAATAGCCTGCGGGGGTCTTTCACCCGGCTGGACATTCCTCACTGTAACCCTCAGACCACCAATGGGATTAGCCGAAGTAGCCTTCTTCTGAAGTGAACCAGAAGAACAACTAGATCGGGGAATCTCCAAAGGGACTCCCCCTCGTTTGAGGGATCGCAGTCTTGATCTTGGCACCGCGATGATCATCTTCCCGCAGTGAGAACATGACTCGTTCACGAACGCTGCCTCAGCGTGCGCGAGGCCCAAGCACGAGAGACAGCGATCATGACCATCAACCGGCGGCAGATATTGACCGCATCCAGAAACACACGGATGAAACGTCATCCTGAAAAGGACGCGATCTTCACCTGTGTTACTCTTTTAGAGAATGCTCTCTTATTGTGCTGAAGCACGCAGGGATCAACGCGGCAACACAGCGGGGAAACTGCAAGCCCGCTGTGTGCACTCAACTGAATACCAGCTGTGAAAACAGCTCTTTTGAAAGATGTAGATAGCGTGTAATCACAACCGGCAGCCGGGAGCTCGCGAAGATCACTGAAGCGCCGTCACACCAACACAGAGAGATCCAGGAAAAGAGCAGACTCGTTGAGCATGAAGAAAACACTTTCTCGAAACTCATTCACTCAGAGGACACAACCGGTCGGCTCCTCAGCAAAAAGCAAATGTGTGTGCGCTTGCTCCCGCTTTATACCCGCACTGGTAGGCGGCGCACGGGATGCAAATCTTGCATGCCAATGTTTATTGGTTCGTTTTAGTTAACTCGAAGGCAATTGGTCTCCCTAGCATGATCCCAACTCGTAGGAAACTCGTTGTTTCTCTGCACCCAAATCGCACTTCTCATCTGGTCCTGCAAAACTTTATTTTCTATGCTATTTTTTCTTTTCTTTTCTTCTAATCTCTGAATATCATATGCATATTTACTTTGGACTGTTGTCAAAAAACATCAAAATGACTGAGAGATTTTAAGTATCTGTCAGTACTTTTGAAATAATCAGGTAATGATTTAGTTGCTTATTTCATTTATTCATTCAATTGAACATGTGATATGTGCTGTGACTGTGTGTATTTAAGTGTCAAGTAATGCATTTCATTTAAAAACTGAAATTTTACTTTTTGAAAATGCGTCCAGGTTTTCTGCATGTGTTCATTATAATTAGAGGTCTGGCCAATAAAGTTATATTGTTCCTTTTAAAATATTCTTCCTTTCTTAAACACAGCATTAAATTTGTGACCGTGTGCTGAAAGTCAGCAAACTTTCAAAGCGGGTTATTTGTGTGTCTAAATATATTAATTGCAATAATGGGGTAGATTAGTGCTGTGGTTGCTTAGCAACAGATATGCAAATTTATTTTTAATTTTTGCAGGACCAATGGTGCAAACTCATTTTTGAGCAAAGGACTTCACACACATGAATTTCACACACCGTCTCATAAAGAGTACATTTGCATCCAATGATATCTGTTTTTGGGACATTAACTGATATGTGTTTTCCCATGATGGAAGATGATGATGTGTGCTATTTCCACATTTCAGAGGATAGTGGTTAATGTATGAGCAATTTTACTTCTCCTGGTATTGAATTCAACTATGAAGCCTCTGAAAGATCACATTGCTATCTTTACAGATGTAGTCTAAAATCATGTCAGTCACAGGGGACTCATTTGAACAGGCTTACCAGCTGCTGTAAAACCAAAGGTAGGATAGCTGTTGTCAAATTGTTCACACTGTTTATAAGCAGATGTTGCATGTGTTCGTAGTGATAGATCCCGTCTGTGTGGAGAATGATGCTGCAAATAAACTGCCTGCTGTAGCCATAGAAATAGAAAGAAGATGAGCTACACTGAAACATTTAGTTCTTTTGTTGCATATCTTTAGCAAAGGCAGACTGTGTGACACCAACTGTCATTCCAGCTGTAAGTCTTTGGTCACGACTGACAACATTGACTACACAATTCCATATCGATTCTGACCTTGTCATTATTGATATTTATAGTTACATTTACATTTATTAATTTAGCAGACACTGTCATAAATTCTGTCATTAATTACTCACCTTCGTGTCGTTCCATAAGACTTTCGTTCATCTTCAGAACACAAATGAATATATTTTTGATGAATTCTGAGAGATTTCTGTCCCTCCATTGACAGCTACACAACTACCTTTTCAGTTGAGCTTCTGTTTATTTTCGCTGATCAATGTTAATTTGTGAATGAAAGCCTAAATTCAATCTGTTCATCATATAAAGCGATTAAGTCTCTTCAGAAAATTTGGACTAAACCACTCAATTCATATTGAGTTTTACGATCTCTTTATGAACTTTTGAAGCGTCAAAGTTGTAGTTGTGTAGCTGTCAATGAAGGCACAGAAATTTTTCATATTTCATCAAAAAGATCTTCATTTGTGTTCCGAAGATGAACGTAAGTCTTACGGGTTTGGAACGAAATGAGGGTGAGTAATTAATGACAGAATTTTCATTTTTGGGTGAACAATCCCTTTAAAAATGATATCTTACAAACCAAATCCAAGCAAACCCAAGCACTAATGTTGGCAATGTTTTGCCAAGAATACTTTGGCAGTTGTCTGTGGAAGAAGTATTCTCCTGGGCGGCACGTTTTCTGTGTGCAGAAACAGCTTTTCTCTCAGGCAAACAATTCACATTCGGGGCAGTGTGCACCCCCTCTCCATTTAAGTCACCCCTCCCTTTGAAAATGAATTTTTTGTAGCAGATAACGCTGTCGGAGTAGCATTCTGTGATTTGCCGCCTCCTCTCACTTGAGCTGCTATCTGTCTGCAACACAGAAATAGGATAAGTGGTCTGGAAAAGAAGAAAGTCTCTTTATCTGCCTAAAAGCCAAAAATGGGGCAGGGATGATATTAGTGCGGTCAAGTTAATGAAACAACAAAATAAAATGTGCCCCATAATATCCACTGACATTTGCTATTTAACTTGGTTTCTTAAGAGTAAAAGTATGCACCTTCCCGATCTGAACTTTTTATCACTCTGTAGCAGCCCTCACAAAACTTCCTGGTTAAACAGTAAAAAAAAAAAAAAAAAAAAAATAGAATATTGACACAATTATTCACAAATACATATTTTTTCACTCAAAAACTGAGGCTCAGATCAATGAGGCCTACGATCAATCAGTTCCAAAAATAAATACAAAACCTGTGCTAATTGAAAGAAAATAAGTTGACAAAAAGTTGACAAAAAAAATTTATAACAAGAGTTATATAGTATTATTTCTAGGCCGGTCATTTTTAACTCGAGTGTATTAAGGTGGGGTGGGGTGTTAAAAAATATTCCCCAAAAATGTTGTGATGTAGTTATAACCTGTATGAGCAAAGTCAGTTAGTTTTAGTCCAACATGAGAACATTAGCTAACATTTTTGGGAAAAAGAAAACCCTGTCCAGGTCAAAGTGACCCGAACACAACATAATCGTTTTAATGCATCACTTCTCTAAATCTTTATTAATATTTTGTCAATTTTTTTATTTATTTTTCAAGCAAGGTATTATGATATAATTCAGCAAAATCACACAAGCAAGCCTTCAACAGTATAATAATGATTATAATGTTGCATATTACAATAGTTCAATAAACAATTACATTTTAGACATATTGCCAGTTATTTCTCCATTTTTGCTGCACCAACAGGGACTAAAACTCAAAAAACTACAACGCAGAAACAACATGATGAACTAAACAGAACATAAACATGAAGAATAGATGTTCTATATTATATTTACATATTTAAATGATATATTTAGATTTACATATTTAAATAATTCATATTAAAATTAGAACTGAATTGATGTACTTGTGCCCCAATGGGAGTAGGTGCTCAAACTGAATCATTTATGTATAGATTAGGATGATTTTAGGATTATGCATATGTGTAACAATGCAAAAATCCATCTATCCTCTCCCCTTCACAGCAACAATACAACATCATCAACATTTATTTGAGCAGTGGGATACAGTAAGAAAAGTAGCATTGGTTAGTGATTAAACATCAAGGAGTTTTGACTTCACAAATAAGGCACTTTTTTTTTTTTGCACTGAATTACTGAATTTAGGCATAATTAGTGCTTAGGTAAACAAACCAAAATTAATGCATGCTTTGGGATTCACTAAACAAACAAAGCCAAGGCTTAACTCCATGGTGTCTATTTGAATACACAGACAACACAAAGCCGGTCTTTCACTCTATTTCTCAGATACTTTTGGCAGGAAACTTCTCCACCGCATCTGAGCATGCTGTAGGCATCGATGTGTCAGGGGAGACTCAGGTTTGATATGCAGCACCCGGCTCTCTGGAGCCAGGGGATTTCTCTGAGGTATCTCTCTGATGGACAGTGATAGAGAAATACAGGTCTCAGCAGACCCTCTCTGAAGGGTGATGAACAATGTTCTTTGGTTAAAACTGGTTACAAAAACTGGTTCCTTCCTCAGGTAAGGAAGTAAGTACCAACTCCACCCCACCTGTGAACCTTTAGGGCTTATGTTTCTCCAGATAGTTTTAGACAGACTGATATTTGTCACAAAAGGATGTTTCTCAAGTATTTCATTTTGTTTTCAGCCTTTTTTATTCCCTATATTCCTCCTGACAGAAAAAAACAGTTCTTCTTTTAAGGATGGAGCTCATGATTCTAATAGTCAAATTAAAAGAACAATGCAGAAAAACATGTTGTTTTGTGAATAATCATTCTAGTATTCACAGCAGATTATTTCAGTTTTTGAAACAGCCTCTTTCATTTTGTGAGTTTTATTTTTCATTCTCTGTTTAAAATCCCAAAAGCAAAGCTGCACAATCTGCTGTCTTTTCAAGAAGCCTTAAGCCCTTTTTGAATGGGACTAAGTTTCCCTGAGGAGGTGACGCAAATTCGTACTTCAGAAACGTACTTTGGGACTTTATTCCTTTCTGAATCTAATACATCAACTTTTCCTCGCACAGCCTTTGAAATCGAGGATAAGAATCTCTCTCTCTCTCCCTCTCTCTCTCTCTCTCTCTCTCTTTACATGGGAAAATACAAGTATACAAGTGCAAGTGTTTCCATATATATATATATATATATATATATATATATAAATTGTTGTAGATTTTTGCCTAAACCTAACTGCGTACCTGGAACCTAATTATTTTAATTGAACACTATCACTTGAGTAGTAAGGTCTCTAGTGCTCTTAAATTTATTTGGGGTGCCCACTCATCACCCAAGCGTCTCTCGTCGACACTTAACAAACTTCTTTTTTCAGCGTCCATCGACACTTAATCTATAGCATCTCTATTCAAAACACTTAATCTATATCGTCTCTCGTCCACACTTAATAACCTTTATACTCTAGCTTCTGCGTCTCTCTTCAACACTGGCCAAGTTCCCTAAACTCTATACTTACTTCCCTAAACTAACCTGCTGCGCAGCAGAAAATAACAGAAAGGCTCCAGCAAATGTCCTTTAAATGCTTTAATCAAAAGGCCAGGAGAGTTCTGGAGCAGTTCTCAGAGAATCTCCCTAGAAGAAGCAAGGCCGGTGGATCTCAAACAAATCCCATTGAGAATCCCACCAGTCAACACGAATACAACAGTTTTTATACATGATACACTACCACGAGTTTTCAAACCCAGACATCTCAAAACAGAATCATCATGACTAACATGTCACGCTCTCCATCATCACGATTGGTTACATTGTCAAAGCAAGTCCCCCCTTTCATTACCCTTTGTTAGTAACATCAGCAAAATATCCTGTATCATCAAAAACATTGTGAGGGGTTAATAGTTTAATCAATCATTTCACAATATAACGGTTAGTCCAATTTCAAAGTTCCTTTGACCAAAGTTATATTAAGTTAAATGTTTAGGAGGTTAGAGTTTGTCTGATGGCTACATCCTAGAGAAGAAGGAAGTAAGCTCAATTTAGATTTATTGTTAATAGAAGTTTTAGTCATCTTCAGACATAGGGAGAAAAGGAAGTTTATCACGAAATGTTAATATACTTCAGGTCTTTATGGTTAGTAACATAATTAATCTTTATCTCATTAAAAAAATCCATCACAACCCTAACCCTAACTCACATATATATATATACACACACACTAGGCTACAGTATATACAGTATACATCAGTGGTCGCGTTTACCAGCCATCCGTCATTTTGACATTACACTGACAGTGAACTATTGTAACTTGTAACTGTAATTCCCATACCTGTCCAGTTGGTGGCGAGTGTGCAATTGTAAAGCGTTTTTTTTACACCAGCAAACCTGTCCCTAACCTTACCTGTATCCCACCTCAATGCCAGTGTTTTCCAATATAAAATGAATGCAATAAGTATATTGTACCCAACAATTATTATTGTTGTAAGTATATAGTAGTTATAATATAAATGTGTGATCAACTTTATTTTAAGGTGAAGTTGTAGCATGTCACATGTACTTACTACAGTAATAATAGTAAGTCATGCATAATTACAAGCAACTAACCAAACCAATACCCTAACCTTAAAGTAAGTACATGTGTTAAATAAAATTACTCAGCACTTGTGTAATTACACTGTAACAACTTCACCTGAAAATAAAGGGTTACGCTTTACTTTAAGGTGTCTTTGTTACAATAATTAATTATGCAATTAAGTATTAAGCAATTAATAATAATTAACTACATGTACTTACTATAGGGCTTGGTTTAGTGTTAGTTGCATGTAATTATGCATAATTTATAGTTATTACTACAGTTACTACATGTAACACTGTTAAATAAAGTGTAACCATAAAGTGTTACCTTACATAATCACATTTTAGTATCACGATTAAATCAGTATATGACACGAAAGACATCCTAACTGTAACCCAAACTTTAAGAAAATTAAATATTTCCTAATGTAGAGAAGTGGTCCAAGTCCCCTCCAAATGATAGCAGAGACAGGAAAACAGGGTTTATTACACTGAAGCAATAAGGGCTTGTAAAGTTGTGTGCTGCTGACACTGCTCTTTCTGATATCTCCTTGTTAGCCTTTTTTCAGTCAGTCTGGGAACATCCTCATTTCAGGGTTAATGTGAATGGATATGTTTTATTGTGCTTATAAAACACCTTTTCACTTTCAGACTAATTCATTTACCTGTTCCTTGCTGAATATTATTTTGGCAGGAACAGTCCTGCAAGTTTGAGAAAGCCAGTTAGAATTGCCTAGGCTGCCAGAATCGTTCAATAAACTCTGCTGCTGTCATGACATTTCAGATACAATTTTGAGACGCGCAATAACCATGACAGAGCTTGTAACAAAGGACTTTGACATCTCATTGAAGTCCCTATTGCTGTCTAGCTAGAAACTTTGTAAAAAAAAACAAAAAACATGAACTACTTGTACCCTCTCTTAGAGATAAATCAGAGATGAATACAATGTGAGTGAAGAGCAAGTGGTTTCAATGATAGTGAGAAATCCTTGTTTTAAAACAAGATGCGACTGTGTCATGACGTTCTTCCCTTTAACAAGCAATCAAATTGGAGTGTGTTGCCAGCACTTCAGACATACTCCAACAAGTGTGGAGAGGGGTAGGGTAGCAGGGTGTGCTAATTGAAGTAGAGAAGCCCTGCACCCTGTAAGCCTGCTGTAAACATCTCGGATTAGAAGTACTGGGTAGGGACCGACATGGAAAAACTACAGCATTAAAAAGGTGATTGTCAATGTGACCATCAGAGTGAAGCATTGACTATGTCTGCAACTGAAGGCAGACGCCCAGCTGCCCATTTAGGCCCTGTTTACACCTGGTGCGTTTTGGTCAATCGTATCACAAGTAGACGAGGGAGACATACCCAATTACACCTGGTGTTTTAATCCGTCTCTTTTGTCCACTTTCAACCCCTTCTGTCCTGATGTCTTCGAGGGGAGGGTCTATAGGCGGGTAAATGTATGGGTTTTTTGTCAGATCTTTCAATCTAATGGACAAAATAAGCTCATGCAATTTACATATGAACCAGAAATGACGGAAAACAGATGACGGCTTTCGTTTCTGCTCTGATAGTCACAAGACCAGCCGAACACTGTGAGTGTGTGTTAGATACCAGGAATGGTGAACATTGTGCTTTGTTGGTTTTTCATATTCAAACCAAACTTAGGTCTCCAGCTGAGTCTAAATCCTGTCTGTCTAGCACGCTTCCCATAATGTTTGGGCATTAAGTCAGTAGACTGAGAGGTGTTTTCGACTACCTTTGGAAGTGGTTGAAAGTGGACAAGCTCAAAATGTTTTAGACCCCGTTTACACCTGTATTTAGTGTCGTCCACTTGTGATCCGATAGACCAATATGCATCTTAATACCAGGTGTAAACAGGGCCTTAGTCACAGACTGATATATACAGAAGTGCCAAAACCAGCATTTTAATTTTCCAATGTATAGTAAATGTCACCTAACCAACTGATTCACATGCGGAAAAACTGAAAACACAAGGCTTACCAGGGAAATACGGGGATGCATAATCGCCAATAGGGGGTTCTGCAGCTGCAAATGATTGCAGGAATAGAAGGGCACAATTAGTTGCACTCCCATGCATTACTGCTGGAGAGAGATGGAGAACTCAAAGAAGCCCTGAATAGCTTTTTCCTTAAGGCCTGTTTTAACACATTATTATGCAGTTGCTAGGATGTTCTGGGTGGTTTCTGTGTGGTTGCTAACATGACCACCACCAAATAATCAATTTATAATCAGATTGATGGCTCAATCAGACTGAAAAGCTTGATTGAGCTCGATCCAAATTAAATTTTGGTAGCTTTGAACACGGCGACTGGGTTTTGTTTGGAATATATGTAATGCACATGTAAACTAATATGTCAATCAGATTGCAATGTTTAAGGTTCATGCACTTTCAGAATCTGAAATCTAATTGGATTCATTCCAATTTATGAAATTTGTCCATGTATAAGCATAACTATTTTACTGAGTCAATTGATTTTTTTCAACCATTTTCTTTAATGATCACTTAGAAAAGCAATAAGAACACTTCTCCACAATAAGTTGCACTTTGGGGATTCACAAATTGGGGTATTATTCATGTTTGCAACACAGGACTAGTTCCAACGTTTAATATTTAGCCTTTGGAGTTTATTCAAATCGCTAGCCCTAGAATTAGCAATAGTAAGAGTGATACTTATTGCAGCAATATTCTGGCTCAATGATATTCTCAGAATCTCCAGAATTTCATTTAGTCTTTTATCTACTTGATAATGTGCAGACATCTGTTGAAGCAGACGTTTTCCCTAAACTTCCTGCTTGGGAAGATATGACTGCAGAGAACAAATCCCAAAGGTGTTGCAAAACCCAGCTTGCACCCGGAACAAGAATATTGAGGGAAAACAACACAGGCTGATATATATTACTTTGATGTATTTATCAGTTCTGTTTTACAAATAACCCAATCAATATGGCACTTAGCATATGGATAAGTAAGGCAAACACACTGATAACCATGAACGATTCCACGGAGAAAACATTATTCAGAGTCTGTCGTTAGTTTTTGTAACAATCCCACCATAAAATGAGAGCTTCAGTAATCCTATTTCTCCTGTGATCTAAAATGGACTGACTGACTATGGATTGACTATGATTGGACAAGCAATTGTAATCATATGTCAGTTATCCAATTGACTCAGTGGACATTATATTTAAAAACACATAAGGCTAGGCAGGGAAACACTGTCTTAAGGGCAAAACCAGTGTTTTTTCATGCATCTGTCAATTTTGAGATTTGGGGCTTTTCGGCTTCTCATAAAGTGTTTTTCCAGACTAGTGGACAGAAAACATCCAAAATACACTTTTAACTGTATATTTAAGAGCACTTTATCTATTTGTATCTGTAGATTTCAATTAAAGTATATATCTTTAAAGGCCGTTTTCTCAAAATTAGTTTTTCCTTGAGCCAGAAATCTCCACTTCAGTAACACTTACATAAACCAAACTTTACAGTTTTATTCTTATCTATATTATGAAGGTTTTTACAAAGGGGTTTGTTCATATATAATTTTCCTGATTTTATACAACATTTTATTCCTAATATTTTCTGAGTGATACATGGAGATAACTAAAATCCCCTCTGTAAAAACGCTTGGCTCTAACATATCAAATAAATGAAACAATATTTTTTAACCTGACTTCATCCATTGTTCAGATTTTTGTTCTAGAAATGTATGCAAATTAGTGTGCATATTTAATTAGACAACGCCTCATTAGTATATTTAAACATACTTTCAGAAAACTTGTAATACAAAAAATGTTTGCTATTAATGTCAAATCAACTGGTGAAGTATGGTGATATTTATTAGTAATTTTTTTGTTGTTGTTTTTTTACCCAATTCACCTTGGGTGTCTCACCTTAAGGGAATAACAAATCTCCAATGCTCTTTTTCTTGGGATAAGGTTCTGCAACAGCAGATTATTGCAGGAGTAGCGAGGGAACCATTAGCTGTGAACTGTGCCTACACCCCCATGCATCACTTGCAGGAGAGAGATGGAGAACTAAAAAAAAAGCCAGCCAGCAGAGATCTGGTTCTGATGATAGCATACTGACCCCCTGCAAACATTAACCATACCTCACTGGAAATGGAACTTATGGACGCTAAAATGTAAAACTTTTCAAAAGTGATCCTGGAATTGCTTCTGTGGACAGCTTTTTAAAAGAACCTAAGGCCTCTGAAAATTGCAAACAGGACTTTCTGTTTTGCTCTGTCACCAATAAGGGCTGTTTTGTGCCTCTCCAAATGACCCATGCTGTGCATCATCACTGGTATGGAGTAAGACATATCTTTCCATTAGGATGGTGTTATTTTAATTACTCTAGAAATTACAGCAGATGGTCCATATTTGCCGGGAGCGGAAACAGAAGTCGAAGATGCAGTACATTGGAGAATTGTCTATTGAATAATGAATTAATTTGAGCTTCACACCTCCCTCCTTCGAGATTTGCCCATTTTGGAAGTGACAGGCTGGAGCTGTGTAATTAGATGCGGCTCTACAAATGGTGAATATCAAACATGCCGCATTCTCCTGATTTCTTCCCAAAGTGCCTGTGTATCTGACCTTTTGTAATACGTTTGGAATGGTATGCTACCATACGCATATTTTTTGCTGATTTTGTCAACCTGGTACTTCAATTTCATTCAGCCACAACAAATAAATCCAAATACAATTCTTGGTGTAATTGCAGGTATCAGAGCTCATTGCTACATGTATTCTGGGAAGCTTTACTCAAATATGTCCCCTTGGAATAGTGGTGCAATTTACAGAAATGGCTATTTCACTAAATGGCTTTCTTTTATGTTTGCTGTTTACAGGCACTTATCTTGCTGATTCATTTTTACTGTTCCCCTGGTTTTCTCCAGTCAGGACACTCTGTTCTGTTACCTGCCTGTGTTGTGATAGAAATAAAAAAAGGACAATTACTGTATGTTGGTGAAGGCCATCAATCTGTGTAGAAGGGAAGGAACACATTAATCTTCCCCAATGTCAATACAGCATCTAAGGCCACATGTAGCCATATCTTCTTTTGCACCTGATGCGGTGTTGACTTGTGGTGTGTGATGTGGTGTTTTGCCAAATTTTTGTTATTCTAAGAAATTTTGGAACATTGTTTCTTGACAAGATGTTTTCTAAAATTCCATGTTTCATCAAAGGTGTATCTGAACTGATTGATACTGCAAAAGTATCTTTATGTTTTAAATCAACACACTGTATGTATTAATTTCAGCTACACTATAGAGCGGTCATGTCCTAACAAGGTGTGATGTAATGAGATTCGCACAACAAGCCTGTTCTCACCAGATGTGACAAAATCAATCAAATCAGAAGAGAGTGGCCAGGCTCTCACTCGAAATGAATAAGTACATAATCTAATTAACAAATATTTTAAAAAATGAATACAAATACTGAGTGACTGATACAATCTTTGTCATAGAATTGACTTCTTTGTTTACATTTAGAGTTCATAGTTTGAGCAATCTTGTTTCCTTTCATTTATTTTCAAGAACCGCATCTGAGACATGCTACCGATTACAAAAGAAAAAAAAGGACTCATCCCTCAGTTTGTTAAAACAAGCTCAAATCACGTTTACTGTGATGCACTTGGAAATAAAAGTAAATTCTTTTAAAGGAGTGAATGCACTACACGTTTGATTGCCTTCTTCAGAAGAAAGGTAGGGGATGATTTCACATCTCAGCTTATACAGTATGATCCATTTATTTGGTTCAGAGTTTAGAGTCTGGTTGAGAGGGTTGTTTTCCTGAGATAAGAAATGTTGGAATACTGGTTGAAACTCTTCGCTTCCTGATAGCATTCAATAAAGAGAGGAGACTAAATATTAAAACATGTACATATATCTTCTTTGGAAGATAAAATATATATATATGTCCAAACATTGCATTTGGTTCGAATGCATAGATACAATGTCCTACCTCCCTGTCAACATGTATTTCCATAACTCCACACACCTGCTTGCGCAGACATCACACGTCATCAGTGTTTTTAGTACAGCTATGCAGAGTTGTAGACAGACGTCAGTCACAGAGAGACACAAACAAACAGCAGCCACTTTTACAGTTCCTCCTGAACCAAACCAACGAGCTTATGCTGCGTTCATGCCATGTTGATTGTATGTATGCTGTAATTACGAGATGGCAACCTGTGAGGGTCTACTCTGAGCTGTTCACATCCTCAGATTTATGTGTTTCTATGTCAACACTATCAACGCTGAAATTAAACTGCAGCAGTCAGGTGGTACAATTACAGCACTGTAAGTTGTTTACATTCATTTTTATCATAAAATTATGTGCTTTGAGACATGAGGTAATTTAACGATGTCTCTCATGTCTCTTTGCAGACTCTGCTTCGAGTGGTCATGTGTTTTGGAGGAGGCGTGGCTTTGGAGACACTCTAAAGGGAGGGTAGCATCTAATGCATTCAGAAGCTAGCTTGCTATTGCTAGCCTCTCTGAAATTGCCAACCCTACCTTTAATATTACCTGAAAGACATGCTTAGATCTTGGTCATGACTCTTGCTCATGGTCAACTTTTCTGGGTTGCTATTGTATATTTCTGTCTATCTGTCTGTCCATCTGACAATTCTTCTACTGCAACAGAAGGCTAGACATCCTTTTGGTCAGAAGAGTAAGATGTAAGCTGTCACTGTCTAGGAGCCTGTGCTGTCTTTCAAGGTAAGAAATGTCTTAGCAAATACAAACTGCAAAGAACTTTACAGACACAAAACCACATTTATTGAATGCAGTCAAAATAAGAAAAAAGAAAGTCTTATTTCCTCTGATATTGGAAATATTTGCTCAAAAATCAACCATTTTGGGGTGCGCTTCCTAAATCGTTAGCCAAAAACTGTCGCAAGTTCCATCGTTACCAATATAGTTGAAAGATTTGGCGTTTCCCGTAACCGTAGTTCCAACAAACATTCTCAAACAGCATCACAAATATAGCGTGGTTGGAACTACAGCTCTCGAGCTGCGGTTACAAGCTTAGTTTCTTGTTAAAATGACATATTGACTTAAATAGTCATGGTCTTGGGCACAATAAGGAAGCTAATAAGGAAGCTATTCAGTACATTCTATATATTTTAATCTATATATTTTAGCGTGTCAACTATCAATGCCATTTTTGAGGAGTGCGCATGTGCATAAATGCATACGGGAGCCCCAGAGTATGACACATGAGGGAACCTGTGATAAATCCAACATTAAATAAAGCAAAACGACAGGGATCAAAAACAGTGACGTAGTCCTCAGTTTGTTACAGCAGCATGTCGAAAGATTTCCGTTGTGGAGAAAGCGGTATGCCAAATACTGCATGTTAATGTGATAAAAAAATGAATGGCTTTATGTTGATTTTGTATAATAATTTTAAACACATTAACTGCAATTTCTAATTGATTAATTAGCAGAAATGATTACTCCATCACCAGCATGTGACATCATTAATGACATATATTGTTGAACTAACGTGGTTCAGACGACAAAGGTGCGGGCGGTTTTGGGAAACAGTCGTGACTAGCTAATTAGTTTACAACGATGCAATGTATTATTTTGGTTAAACAGCAAGCTATGTCGATGTATGGGAAATGCACCCCGGGATGTGCTAGTGTCTGAGAGTGCATATTTTAGGAACAGACAAAGAAGACCTGTTGTTATTCATATCAGTGCATCTGTATCAGATCTGAAAAGAAAAGAAAAAACACTGTAATTGGTATAATCAGAATTGGCCACACAGCTTTACTCAGCCTCACGTTTTTCCAGATCCATGTTACTTGAAAAAAAAAAAAATTCCATGTAATGAAAGAGTGTGGGGACAAGAAGAAAAAAGTAAGATGATTATGTGATAACAAGAGAACAAGTTTAAATGAGTTTTAATGTTTGACTGACTATTATTATTTAATTCAGACTGAACTCACTCTCTCTCCCTCTCTAAGTTTCCACAAGCCTTTTTAGCCATGTCATTTTTTTCAAATGTTTCCTGCAAGCAATTGTGCACATTTTTGTTGAATGCTCACACAGGGAACATTCAATTAAGACCAGAACATCAACAAACACAATCACTACAAGCCAAAGTGAGCAGTTAAATTAGATGAAAAGTAACTATTGATGCATATTTGCCTCTAGCTGTCATTACTGGCATTAACTTAATTTGTTCAGGAAGAAGACAGCTAATTAACTGCATCACTGTCACTGCTGCTCAGAAGGAGCAGGACACTTATCTGCAGTTGGAATGATCTTCGGTGACTTTTCTCATGCTGTCAAATGCTTCCTGGATTTTACTCAGAATGATCATTTCGGACAGGGAAAGCATGTAGCCCACTGTCTGGTGAAATTAATTGTGGACTATGGGGAGACTCTTCACCCTCAGCTTGTGGAAGTGGAAGGAACATTGAAGAAACCGAATGCATAGTGTCCTTTTTTTGTTCTCCTCATTTAATTCATAACCATGAGCATTTTCCTCATACATCATCATAAAGTACCGCTCGCACCAAATTAGTATTATCTCGAATGCATTGTCCTCCAGTTATGTTCACCTCACAATTCCAACAAGGTTTCATGACTTTATTAATCAAATCAAGTTTATGAAGCCTATAGTATTGGTGAGAGGAATTTGTTTAAATAAGCCAGAATAAGTGGCTTAGTGTTTTGTTAGGTTATCACAGGTTTGCAAGGTTTACAATTCAAAATGAGAAAATGGATGCATGTGAAAACACATTAATATTTGTTCACCTGGGACTGTGAACGGGAAACAAAGGTAATTTTCACAAGCAGACAAAGCCAGCATTAACAGTCATCAATTATGTCCACCAAAGCTACCTGAGATGAATTAAGAGTTGATGTAAGTGTCATCACCAGTATTTTGAAAGGACGTACGAGGTATCGCTGAAGACTCACTGATTGAAAAAAACAACTCAAAGACAGTCTTTTTGCATTGACTGCAGATTATCATAGATATCATATTTAGCGTGCAGACTGTAAATAGGCTTTTATGTAATTATAATACAAATACAATTTCACATTTTATAACAATTAATTTATCAGCGCTGTTCAACTGCAACATAATAATGCAGCAATGATAATTACAGTTAAATGATGACAGATCTGTCAAACAATATTCATACAATCTATATTGTTTGTATTTGCAAAAAAAATTAAATAATAATAATTGATGCTCTGGGGCTCGTTAATTGCATTGGGGAATCAACTGAGCACAGATATTTCCACATATTTCGTTGAAGATTGTCTAAACACTGCAATGTTTAAGATGGGGTCATCAACCTACAGTATTTGCTGTGGCTAAAAAAAGAGTCATGATTGGCTGCAGAAGCAATGAAGCTTAATCAGACCAAATAGCCATGTTATTAAAAATGAAATGCTTTTTGCTTGTCTGGTGAAATTCACATCTCACAACAGATACCTTAGTAGCTGACTATCCCTTGAGGCCAAAAATCCAATTTAATGGAAGTATTCACTCCATAAACGGCAACAGAAAAAAGGGTAGGCAAGGTCTGGGAAATTTAAATGGAAGGCTTAACCCTTTCTGGTCTTAATAGTGTTGATGGTAGACTCGAGTGAAATCGGGACTTCACAAAGAGGTTAAAATGTTCACTGGAGTTTGCAGTGCTTTTGATAGATTTAAGTCATGAGACATAAACTATGCATTTGCACCAACAGTGTATTAACAGAGAATTGCTGGAACTGAAGATATTGTGTTGTCAAAACACATGTTCCAAAGAAAATTGTAAATATTGATTATGATACACAGCTGAATGATGGATTGACTTACCTGATTTTGGCTCAAATATAAGCTGTGAAATTCTATTGCAAAAAGAAAATATACAGTACATGCTGGAATGGATGGCTTTTTATCCATTGACCTAGAAGTGACCTATAAATTGAATTGAAATGCCTGGTTTTCCCCACAGGACAATCCTTCTGTGTGTGTGTGTGTGCGCATACATGAATGTGAGTGAAAGCTGAAACATGACTGATGCATGTACATCTTGATTGCATTTTTAATGTGAAGCCTTTTCACCCAAACATGCAACAGCATTGATGTTTCAGCATTTTGGACAGGGACTGCACAGATCTTATTAAAAGCGACTAGGTGTGAAATGACTAAAATCCTCCTGCCAGATCCACCTGGAATTATAAGAGACTGAGGCTGTTCACTACTCAGCACACATGCACCACCGGCTCAAAAGCGTTGTCTAACATCCAAAGCAGATCTGATACCTGGAGAAAACAGTGGACAAATGCTATTAGTCATCCGAACCTAGACACAAAACAAGGTGCGTTTACCTCTGGCGCTACAGCTCAACAAAATAGCTCATGGGAATACACTCTATTTGGATGGCACAAAGACAACTGAGACCAGACCTAAATCTTTAGTCCACCAGCATTTGTCTCAACTACATAACAATTCATTATGTCTGCCACAGCAGTCAATAACAGCGATTTTTCTCCCTCCCCCTTGTCCTCAGTCTTGCGATCCAGGGGAAGTACCATTGACACAATTCACAGCGAGCCATTTATAATGACCGTTTCATCTCACCTGACCCTCCGCAAACATTTTTCATTTCCTGGTTGGACAGGCCAATCTCGAACCATCCAAGAGCATTTTGCACATGATGATAAATCCCAGAGTTAAAGACAATAACACTTCCCTATTTCAAAGGGAGAGGCCGTAGCGTGACAGCGGAGCATAGTGAGCTGGTTTAGAAAGTATGGAGAAATTAATAGATTGGTTTCGAAACCAGAATCTACAAATCACACATTACTTGTTTGCTGTTTTTAAACGAGAACTGTCAGCACATAGTGCTGCCGAGGATGAGATAAATGCATTCTTGTGTTAAGTTTGCTTTGTTTTCCCAAACTTATAAAGTATGGAACATGCACAGAGTTTGCAAAAGTAAGATCTGCTTTCACATGAATGAAACAGCAGTCAGAGTTTCAGAGTTTAAAAGAACATTTCAAATGTCAGAAAATTGCTTGTGCTAGCAAATTTCTGGAAAATGTGACAACAAATCTTGGACCAAACAGCAATGGAAAAGATTGGCATGATTTCTGCCAGTTTAATACAAAGAATACTAGTATTTATGAAATGGCGTAGGGCATACTACCATAAAGCATAGAAATATCTTCAGCACACAATAAAAGTTGCCCTTTTCAAGTATTTTTGTTTTGGAGTACACGCACTGGGAGCTTAATTGCCATATGGCATGAATAAATTATACACTTTTCACTATGTGTTTGTTTATTTAGCTGTTGTAGTTTTTAGTGTCATTTTAAGCTTAGTATTTTTTTTTTCTGTTCTAAAAACATGTTTGTTGAGTTTTGTATGCTGAGTATTGATCTGTGCAAATGTATTGATCATGGTTGACAACTCATACTGGAAGTTCTAAACAAATCACCACAAATGCAATGTAAACAGAATTACAAAACATAATTCATTAAAAGTAATTAAGGTCCAAGATCCCAAAATTATTATTATTATCCTGCAGAACAGCAGAATGTCTTTGTTATGTGCAGTACTTTGTTGTGTGATGACCAAAAATTAAAATTATCCTATAATTGAATCACCCTCAAGCTTTCCCAAGCCTTCATCCAAAAATGAAAATTATCCCATAATTGAATCACCCTCAAGCCTTCCTAGGTGTATATGGCTTTCTTCTTTCAGCCAAACACAATCAGAGTTATATTAAAAATATCCTGGCTCTTCCAAGCTTTATAATGCCAGTGAATGGCACCATAGATTTTGAAGCTCCATCCACTTTTATGGAGCTCCACTCCATAAAAGTGCATCCATCCATCATAAAAGTAATCCATACGGCTCCAGGGGGTTAAAAAAGACCTTCTGAAGTGAAGCGATGGGTTTTTGTAAGAAAAACATCCATATTTATAACTTTATAAATTATAATCACTGGCTTCCGGTAACAGCTGTATGCGAGTATAGTTCTGTCCAAAGAGTGACCTTTGACCCGACGAAATGAAAACAGAAAATCTTAAAATAAAAACGAATACAAAATATTAAGGAAAACTATAATAGAATCACAATGATACAAAAATAACTGCTTTGACAAGGAAAATGTTTCTTCTAAAAATATGTTTTAAAAATGTGGTCAAGTTTCAAAACATTGCAATGCCTCTAATCCCCTTAAAACCTTAAATTTAAAAATATAATGAACAGAAAACACATGCTGTACCAAGGTGCTTATAGTGTTTGGATCCTACTCTTATTTGAATATGTAAATGAGCTGGATCAGAATGTTACATAACCACATGAGCATTCACACTCAGCACATCTGTGAACATACATCAACTCATGTGGAATTATGTCAACATAATTTATCCATAATGTAGTTGCTTTGTATCTCCAAGGTTGTTCCCTCTTCATATAAATGATTTTATCAAAACAACTCTCTTACTCAGGAGGGTCTTTAGCTCGGCTTGTGATGTATGTCTGAAACAGCCATGGTGTGAGTGCATTTAGCCTGCTCAACATTCAACTGGAGCCAGTCACTGGGGAACACTTCATTTGGAAGCACCACAGAACACGACTGGGTCCTTGTCCTAAAAAAATACACTCTTTCAGTCTCAGAGCTGAAGTGTCCCAGTGATATTTTATTCTGGTGACTGTGGTTCTGAAGTCCCAAGAGGTGAAATCAGTTACTTCATGGTTTTTTGTCAATGGAACTTCGCAACAGGGCCATTGCTGGCTGGAGGAAAGTTGGTGATGATGTAAGGGCCTTAGGCCTTAGGGGGCCCCAAGATTTCATTTCATCCCCCAAAGACCCCCAAAGTTTTAACCATTATTGTTCTGGAAGCAGACTCAAGAGATGGTTAATGAAGATTTAACAGGAGTTTGACAACACAGAGCGAAGACATGTTGCAGGTAAGTGATATGAACAAATATACTTTGGAGAGCGGTGTGCAGGCGATGAGTGGAATAGTTCTTCTTACAGGTATCGAGATTGATCGTGGGTGAGACGGATGATGGAACGAAGAACACCGGAGACACAAAGGAGAGACAAGACGATGGAGATGCTGGAGACAATGGAGATGGAGAGGCTTGAGACAATGGAGATGGAGACGCTGGACACAATGGAGATGGAGACGCTGGAGACAATGGAGATGGAGACGCTGGAGTCAATGGAGATGCTGGAGACAATGGAGATGGAGATGCTGGAGACAATGGAGATGGAGATACTGGAGACAATGGAGATGGAGATACTGGAGACAATGGAGATGAAGAAGCAGGAGACATTGGAGATGGAGACGCTGGAGACAATGGAGATGGAGATGCTGGAGACAATGGAGATGGAGAAGCAGGAGACAATGGAGATGGAGATGCTGGAGACAATGGAGATGGAGAAGCAGGAGACAATGGAGATGGAGATGCTGGAGACAATGGAGATGGAGACGCTGGAGACAATGGAGATGGAGATGCTGAGACAATGGAGATGGAGAAGCAGGAGACAATGGAGCTGGAGATGCTGGAGACAATGGAGATGGAGACGCTGGAGACAATGGAGATGGAGAAGCAGGAGACAATGGAGATGGAGATGCTGGAGACAATGGAGATGGAGACGCTGGAGACAATGGAGATGGAGAAGCAGGAGACAATGGAGATGGAGAAGCAGGAGACAATGGAGCTGGAGATGCTGGAGACAATGGAGATGGAGAAGCAGGAGACAATGGAGATGGAGACGCTGGAGACAATGGAGCTGGAGATGCTGGAGACAATGGAGATGGAGAAGCAGGAGACAATGGAGATGGAGATGCTGGAGACAATGGCTGGGGGTTGGAATTGCATAACTCCTGACACAAATTAAGACAAATACTGAAACTTGGGTCTTATATCTTTTTAATAATCATAATAATTATCCTCTCTAGGCCAATTCAATTAAGATTATGCGAAATTATTGACATTGCACTCTTTAGCAGTAGCACTTGTGCAATTCTACATATCCCTTTTCCTTAGTTCCGTGGTTCTCCGATTTTTTAGAGTGCCGTACCCCTCTTCCACTTAGACTGCAGTCACACCTTTTCCATTAAGGGACAATATTTGCCCCCTTTAATCAATTTTTCCATTTCATTTTTTTTACCTTTGTAAAACCTTTAAAAAAATAAATAATTCCTTAAATAAAACAATGTTCAATAAATAGGCAATGTTAAAAATCGTTTAATATTAATAAAAATATTATATTAAAATCGCCAGTAGGTGGCGGTAACTCATTGTCTTTATGTGTGAGTCATCGAGTCATTCATTGAATCTCACGATTCGTTCAAAGCCACAGATTTCGTTGCAAAATAGAGCAATAAGCCTGACTATACTGTTTTAAATGTAGTAAATCGCTTAATGTTACCCTTTTGTTTTGTTTTTAACTGTTGTATAAAATCAATGTCACATTTGAAATCGTGTGGATATTCGGGAAACATTGCATCAACATTAAAAACACTGCTGGATATCAGCCTGCATTTTGTTCGCACAAACAGCGCAAGCGGCTCGTGACAGAACATAGGCCGACTGAATGACACTTCAATTTAAGTTGAAAATCTCAAATGAAGATAGCTGAACTCCAGCTTGTCTGTGTTTTCAGATAATCCGCGCTTCTTGAGCAGTGTAGAGAACGCGCGCGCATGGTTGCCAGCTACTATTGAAAAGACCGGGTAGAAAACATTCTGGCATTTGTGGCCACAGGGGATTAAACTGAAACTATAGGAAATGGAAATGTTTAGTTTAGCTACTTACATCTGATCTCAAACTTGACCGACCGTAAACTGAAGCGCGTCGAGTCGCTCCTTTACTGTCTATAAGTCGCTCTGCTAAAATTCGCGCTGAGAACATAAAGCCCGCCTACTTTAATTTGATTGGTCATCTCAAATATTCTGACATTGACGAGACCAATGAGGCTCAGATGAACACACACACACACACACCCTAGCTGTGTCCCAATGTGAAGGCTGCATCCTCCGAAGGACCCAGCCTACCCAGCCTTCGAAGGACGCTCCGCATGTAGCCTTCGTATGATTCCCGAATTGCGCTGCAGGTGTTCCTGATTACCGCTCCTGGCGCCAAGCAACGGTGCGAGAGTAGCCAACGGCTGCCATCCTGATAAATCATTTTATATAATTGAATAAACATTATTTTGTTTATATTTTACTGGAGGACATGGTGAGGATGTTTCAGTCATGTATTTTCGGCTTTAATAGCCGGATCATGGCCAGAGGTTTTCTGCGTCCCAATCCAGAAGCTGCTTCCCTTCCCTAACACCCAAGTATTGGGTGTTAACTTACGTAAATAGTGTAATGAAAAGAAAAGAAAACATACATGGGCATATGGTTCAAATGTTCACTTATATCTTACCTTGATGCGATTTTGTAGGCTAGTGTATTCTTTTTATTATGTAGCATAAATGGACAATATAAATGATGAATATAAATATATTTTTAAACCCCGTATCATGGAGGGAAAAAACCCTCCATCTGTGGGAAAAAACAAAACCGTGGCGACGGTTGTGCAATCCGTCCCTTCAGTTTATAAACTGTACTCACAATATTTTTTATGTGTAAATAAAAATACACAATTTTATTGGTGTAAACTCACAATAACAAGAAAACTTTGTGCTTTTGTAAAATAAAATAAAAAATCAAAATGAACTGAAACAAAATATAGCAAATATACAAGCTTGAAATGTCCACTTTTAAACGAACAAATTCGAATCTAATTTCCAGGTTCTAATTTGGCCTTAGAAAACCAGTAAAATCGACATTTTTTTCCCTATCAATTTGTGAATATTTCAAATATTTAATAAAGGGGAAAAAAGTCAAAAACAAAAATCTGAAAATACGTCAATATTTTTTTATTTATTTTTTTCGCAGCATTTGGTGTGTACAGTTCAAATTCAAATTTTGGTGCTCAACTTGCGTTTTAAAAATAGCCTAACAACCGTTCATTTTTTCGTTTTTCAATTACGGGTTAAAAAAAGAAAACGAATGGACGCAAAAGTACAAGGACCTTATATTATTAATTATTTCAAATAATGTAGGCTATTTGTAGAAAAAGTTAGTGTTGGGTCTGTGTGCTTTTGCGTCCGTTCGTTTTTGCACAAATACAAGTAGTTGCGAATGATGTATTATTATTTCCTGTATGACCAGAAATGATAGAGTAGCCTATTTTAAGTTGTTTCCACTGTTGATAGAAAAATGCAAGTGTCCGCGCCCACGCGCCTCCACACTCCACACAAACACTTGGATATGCTCAAAATCTTGTTTATTTATGATAATCTTAGCCCTGTATTATTATTGTCTAACCTGTATTATGACTGACATTTGCCGAATTGCTTTGTTCCTTTTTTTTGATAAAAGCGGCTTCTAAATAGGCTATGTAGCCTAAATGTAGCCTAGGCCTACTACTAATAATAATGATAATTATTATTATTATTATTTGTGTTTATAATTATAACTATAAATGAGTTCACTGAAGACAGTAGGCTTATATGTTAATCATAAAATAATTTATGAATGTTTTATTTTTATATAATAAAACCTAACCTTGTGTTTGTGTTATATTTCTTTTTTATATGTGAAGTATTTTTTTGCCTATTCTATTATACTGAGCTTTTTTCTCCCAAAAATGGAGTTTTAGAAAATTGAAGAAATTATCCATTTAAAAAAATGAAGTTTAAACACAATGCAAAGCATCCCTCATAAACAGGTGGACTGGTTGAATCATCGTGCGATTTGTTAAACCGAGGGAACAGTTTAAGAATTTGTGAGTACAGTTTATAAACTGAGGGGAAGGATTGCACAACCGTTGCCACGGGTTGTTTTTTTCCCCAACAGGAGACTTTCTGGGCTCCGTACTACGGGAATATAAAACCCAGTTGAATATAAAAAAGTGCAGTTCAAATGTTACTAGCTGTCACAGTTGCTAGGCGACAAGAACAATCATCCGTCATTTTTTTAAATAAAAGTGCTGTCGTCACCGGCGCGCAATGACTTATGGGGTAGGATCGGGGAGGAAAGACCAAGAAGGATCCATTTATGTATCCTTCCTTTCACGGGGAAACGAAGGGTGCATTTGGCGTCGCTTTTGAATCAGGGTAGCCTTCGTCGCGCAGCGATGACGCAACCGGCCTTCGAATACGGCCTTCGAAGGATGCGGAATTGAATTGGGACAGCCTTCATCGCGCCGCGGTGACGCAATCGGCCTTCAAATGCGGCCTTCGAGGATGCAGCCTTTGAATTGGGACGGCCTTCGTCGCGCCGCTGTGACGCAACCGGCCTTCAAATGCGGCCAATCGGCCTTCAAATACGGCCTTCGGAGGACGCAGCCTTCACATTGGGACACAGCTCCTGTCTTCTGCTTGTTCTGACGTGCTTGGCGCCGCTGCGGAAGAACGCGCTGATAACAAGACTGAAGCGAACACGAAGGCTTATCACATATTTAAAGATTGAAAGGGAAAAAACAGGCCAATAGGAGTAACTCGGCGGATATCGCTCATATAATTTTTTTTGACGACGTAGTTAAGGTGGCAGGCGTGTGTTGCTTAGGCGGCCGCCTTAGTTACAAAGTGCTGCGGGAAACCCTGATCTGTAACAATTATGGAGCAAAAGTTTAACATTTACACGTGTTTTACGTCCTGTCTGTTTAAACATTAAAGCGATTTTAAACCATTTGATCGCAAGAGGACGCGGATTTCAATTCAGAACTTGCGTGCGGTTTTCTGTGTGTGAGTATACCAGTAAACACAGTCGCTTATGGCTTACATGAGCGTAAACAATTGGAAAAAAAACAGATGCGTATCATTATATTGGATCTGTGCAATCGTCTTAAAGTGACAGCAGCCTAATATTCCTGTTGCTGCCTGTGTCATTAATGTTAATCAAACAAAAAAATACAAAGAGAATCACTTTTAGCTTTAACAACAATTAATTTCATTTAATTTATGCAGTGAAAATTACACAGTTAGGTTACATTTGATTATTCAATTTCTGTACCTGAATTCTAGAATGATCTTTTTTTTTTCCAAATAGACCTATTCAATCATCTGGTGAAATTGTTGTCATATTGCAATATATATCGCAATGTCATTTTTTCCCGATATCATGCAGCCTTAGCTCAGATCCAATTTTTGTTTGGCTGTTTACAATATTTTTTTAAATGTGGTCAATATCAGATCCTGGTCACGGTCCTGAACTGACCCGCATGCATAAAAAAAAGAATAATAACAAAGACGTCAAGAGGCGTAAACATGGAGGCCACTGAAGTCAGCATTTATATGAGGTAGGAAATAGTGACTGAAATTTATTTTTTAGCAAGATCCCTGATCATTTCAGTCTGAACAGTTTGTGTGAATAATTTTAGGGCATATTGTTTTTAAAACTGTCACAATGTGATGCAAAGAAGCTGTTGTTGAAGGATGGGAGAGCCTCAACAATATTGCATTTGGCAGCTAACCCCGAAGCCAGTAAGTAAGCTTGGTTGAACTTCAGGAAGTGTAATTTTAGAGCTATATGGTGATTTAGGATTGGTTCCACCAAACCTGTTCGAATAAAATGGCTCGTCGGCCTTTTACACCCAACCTGCATTAAATCTGCCGATAGCAATTGGTGAAAACCTCCCTTTCCCCACTAGTTGATGAAAGCTGAGTGGAAATGTGGATGAAACCCAAAGCTTCATTTCTAATGGCCCCTCGAAATTCTTCCAAGTGATATGAAAGTCATCCAATTACTCAGATAATTAAATCTGTGGAGTGGTGACAGCGGAGAGGAGCAGGTGGCCATCATGCCTCAGTGTTATAGAATCCCGCCTGCAGTTAATGAGCAGCGAGCAGAGAAGTGCCTTTATCTGCGGATCTCATCGCTCTATATCCGATGGGATGCATTTCATACTGTCTTACACCCGTATTCTGTCTGAGAAAATAGGATTGAACATTCTGAAGATGCTGAAAGGAACAGGTCAGAAAGAAATCAAAACATTTTAATTCCGTCAGTATTGAGTTATCATTGCTGTTCCAAACCCGCATTCGGTTATTTTTTTCACGAAACATCAAAGTCTCTAACCAGGCACGACTATAGTCTTGTGGTATATTAATACAGGATATGGAATCAAATATAATTTATAAATTTCTTCTTTTTTGCAAGCAATGCTGCAAAAAGCTTAACGTTGAAGCACATTGTTAGCGTTGCCTCCCTCAACCCCACAGTTCCTCCAAGAAATCTCATGAGCTTTTACAAATGTTAACCTTAAATGAACCAGAGAGGAAGAGAAGAGATTTCAGCCTCAGCTGACTAACCCGTGTGGTTTCATGAATATAAAATAGGATTTGCTCAGAGAAATGTCAGACCATAGTCATTAAGATAGTGTCCCTAAACAGTGTATTAACAACCAAGGCTTTTAGCAATTAAAGCATATCGCTTTATTTAAAGGGAATTAATTAAATGAGGGTTGAATATTAACAGACTAATGATATAAATTGGGCAGTGCTGTTAACTCTTAAGGAATTAGGTAATTAATGAACACCTAATTTCTGAACAATTAGGAGCTGGATTATAAATACATGATGAAATTGCTGCTACTAAAGATTCTAATGATCATCACTAATTATTTGCATAATAAGGAACAAGATAAAATCAAGACATATTTGCTTCATTGCACATCTAAACTTTGCCAGCAAGTCCAGCTAATATAACATCCAATTTAAATTGTAATGTATGATATTACTTATTAATCTGTAAAATGTTTATATGTAAATTGTATTTTTCAGCCCGACACCCATGGGTTATTAGTTACTCCAGAATAACGTTAAACTGAGAAAAAAGTAGGTTCTGTTTTTTCCTCAAGACTGGATTACTCGAATGCTTTGATGTTTCTCTGGATCTCCGTATAAATTACAGCTTATTAAAAACAACACCACATTTTTCACTATAGTATGAGAAAATGTATACACATCACGCTCATCTTTATGCATCTTGTCATCATAAACTGACTGACTAGAAAGCTCATTAGACTACAAAATTGTGCTACAATACCTAAAAGATTTCCTAAAACTGCCTCCCACATCTGCTTTGATAACAGATCATGGTTCTGATTTTACACTTATAATCTACATACCGTGTATGAGAACCCAACTGAACAAGTTTTTAATGACAATTAGAAGTAAATCTGAAATGTGTGTCTTTCTTAAGTTCAAGCAATTTACATGACACTTGGATTTATCATTAAGCACAAAATAATTAATTAGGGAATTCCCTTCATTTCAATGCAGTTCTCGCTGAAATGCTTTGCAGTGTGTATGTGGCCTGATTGTCATAAGACAAGCCAGTAACAAATATGCATGCAGACTGACAACACTAGACTCACAGTTATATACTCTTAAGTGGGCAAAAAAATAAAATCACATTATTTTAAACATGGAGGATCTACTTATTTAGGTAGCACAGGCACTATATTCACTCATTAGGCAACACTATTGTCATTTTGTTTTTGAGAAATGGCCAAAAATGAGCTTGACTGCTCCCCACAGCTGGATACTGTGTGTTCTAACATTCTCCTCCATCATTTGATGAAACTGATGTTAGAAAATGTACACGCACATCTATTTGAAATAAAATTATGGTCACATTTTATTTGTGACCTTGTTAGAGTGTAATTACACTGTTAATAAATGAATCAAAATATTTTTTCAATGGTCCACTTTAGACGTTCTACTGACTAAAAGTAAATTTGCAACTTATTCTACAAACCTAACAGTCTAGTAATAATCTGCTGAGAGTTAGTTGATATGTAGCTGCAAAGTTACTTATTATAGTTATAGAAATATAAGTGGACCATCAAAATACAGTGTAACCGTAACAAGGACACATAAAATTCAACAATGTACAGTACATACAATGTACTTATTATAGTAATTGCAATAACTGGTTAATAACTAGGTACTGACCATGAACCTATACCCCTAAACCTAACCCATGTAGTTACCTTATATTACCCAGTCATTTCTTAGGTAAGTGCCTGTAAAAAATAAAGTGCACCGAAGAAGCTGTGTTTATGCTGAAAAGTAAAACTTAACTTAAAGCACTACATTATTTCAGTACATAACCTTGACTGCAGGTGGTGGTTAGTGGATAAGACTAGGATTTTGTAATGAAATACCATCTGTGGCGCAAATGTTTTAGTGGATTTATGTTTTCATTTTAGCGTAACCCATTTTGTGCATATACACAAACACACACGAAGATCCTCCAGCTTTGAGTCAGAGTTTAAGAAAGCTCAGTCTATTTTTATTGGTAAAATGTTTTAGTGGATTTATGTTTTCATTTTAGCGTAACCCATTTTGTGCATATATACAAACACACACGCAGATCCTCCTTTAGCTTTGAGTCAGAGTTTAAGAAAGCTCAGTCTATTTGTATTCCCTCTTCAGGTGAGTAAACCTAGAGCTCAGAGTGGAAATAAAAGAGTGGGCAATTTCTGGTTGGGTTCCATCTTAAAATTTAACAGTACCTGTTGGGTCAGGTCACAGGGTGTTCAGCTTAAAGCGTGTGGAGACCTGCACCCCGTTACACTCGCACCTGTCATAATGGAGTGCCTTGTGCTACTGATCTTGACCCACATCAAATCGAAAGACTTTCTGACTAATAGACTTCAGGTGGTCAAAATCCATGAAAAAAAACTCACACTCTCAATATCGGTGTTCTCCACATGCAAAGTCAATTCAGTTCATTCAAATGTACAGTATTTATTGACAATTCACACTGCATAATGAATGTGTTATTTCATTTGTGCAGCCGAATGAAACCAAGACGCATGTTGAGTGTTGTGTACAACTACTGTTATTCTGCTACCTTGCAAGCACTGGTATGTCCTTTAGGAAATGCAAATATAGTTGTTTAGAAGTTAGAGGTTGAAATATTCAACACGTTCTTCATACATATTCAAGAGGTTCTTGGGGCTTCATATAATTTATGACCCGTCTAACAAATTGAATATCTCCCTTTACGAAGAAGCCACGACCTGCATTTTCTCAAGAGGCTGAAGAACTGTGTGAAGACAGACATGCTTAGAGGGATTGTGGACGGCATCCCCGTTCAGTTTAGAAGCTGCTCCACCTCTGACAGGAAGGACCTACAGCTAGTTAAGACTGTACAGCATAGGATTGGGTCTAGTATTGATTGATGAAAGTCTCCACCTTTGGCCTATCTGCACTTCCTCTTTCTAGGAAACAGCTCCACCATGTTCATTCCAGAATCACTAGTCAAGCATATATTCTGCCCACAGGCTATAAGACTATAGCTTTGCTCCCTAGGTACTGAGAAGACCATTTTTACTGTATTGCTGTGTAATATTGTGCATCTATTACTTTTTACATCACGTGCATTACGGGACCATCAACTGCTAAATTCAAAAATACTTTCGCAGTTGACTGGCGCTGAGCGCTCTCATATATCATTATTCAGTGTTTTCAACCACATAATGATTATTTTAGGTTTCAGACATTTAAATTCACATAAGTACTAAAAAAACAATACATTTAGAGTTTGTAAAATACACACTGTGGAAGCGGTAATAATAATCTTTTCCATTATAATTAGACGACGCGTTTTACATTTTCATAATTTAATCTTTAATTGGGCTTCAGTTTTTATTTCACTTTTAGGTGCTAAACATTTTAATTGAATCATTATTTAAGTTTTTTATTTACCTGTATGTAAGCAGCACAGTGCAGAGTTAATATTCAAACAGTGATTTTACAATGTTTAAAGAGGCTGGCAATAATAAATATTCTTATTAGAAATAAAACTGCCTCATTTTTGAGCTGTGCATAACTGTATCTGAATAGTTAGGCCTACTACGCTACTGTATATTCATATTGGTTGTTATGGTGGTACTTGGAGAACCACATATTTTCTGAGGTGGTCCTTGGTGTAAAAAGTTTGAGAACCACTGTTCTAGGCTATTCACATATTTAATAAATCAAATATGACGTAACTTCTTTAATAGGTAGGCATCAGCTTTTTTCACTAAGTGTAAATAGGGATAGATGATATTTAGGTTAAAAAGCAACAAAAAGTATTTTCTGTACACTAAGTGAAACTAGTTCTTGTGTTTAGGACTACTTTCTTATGCATCTCAAACGCCTACTTTGCTAATTCCAAAACGTCATTTTAGAGCTATAACAGAGGCTTGAACCATTGATAGCATTCTAATTATTAATGCAGTTATTAAAGCAGTTATTAGAGAGAGAGAAAGCTTACGCTTGTACGAATTACCTGAGTCTGTGCGTCTCTCAACAGTGTTCAGCTTTAATAGCAAGTTTATCTGCTTCAAGAACAGCGCCGGTATTACCTTGCTAGCGAGAAATGTCATGTAGCTTTTAAGTTGTTAAACTATTTTACTGATAAAATCGTCAGAGCAGCTGACAACACGTTTCTGTGCGAGTGTGTGTCCATACTGTATTTGAGTGGGAAAGACAGCGGGAGAAAGAGAGTATGTGCATTCCGTACATAATAAAATGTCATTTTGTCGCAAAAAACATGAAAATGATTTGTCGTTTTTATCCTGTAATTTACTATATTTATTTGCTCGGTCAGTGTCGTTGTGGGTTTTGGTTCTTTTGCTGTTGTTGGCTGTAAAAACTTTTTCGATAACTGAAATTATTTTGCAAAGTAAAATGGCTGTAATGCGGTCAAGACCTGCCTGAACTACTTTAGACAAACTACTTTTCCATGAAAATAATTGCAAACCTTTGCACACCTTTTACAACACGGTTGTAAAATGATTACATTTATATATATATGGTTGCAAAAATTATTCTCATTTTAATATATATATATATATATATATATATATATATATATATATATATATATAATGTGCTATATATACACTGTATATATATATATATATAGTAAATAATCTGCTTTTTAAAGTATTTTTCTATTTTTATTCAATATCATGTTTTGTGGCAGAGCATAAATGTATTTACGCAGGAATCATGATTGCAGGATTATTCTACTGCTCAAAAGACGATTGTTCACACACACACAGCCTTGCTCTGATTGTCATGACAACTAGGTTTGTGCCTTTGCAAGAATATCATGGTCTTTGAAGGAAGCCTAAAAACATTCTGTCGGACACCATGACTTTGGAGGAATAAAGGCTTGTTAGCCATTACTCTAGTTTAAATTGAGCACTTACATTTATTAGTATGAGTAACTTTAGGCTATTATCTAGCTAGCGGCTTCCTTTTGTAACTGTTAAAGCATGATGCTCCTGTGGATAGCCTATTTTGCTCAATTTTATAATGTAAACCAATTTTGTTATTGCAATTTTTTTTCACCCTTAGATACTCAAGATATTTTCGGCAAATCCAATGAAGCCAACAAATAAGCCAAGAAAAAAAATGGATTGGATTATATTGGCTATACATTTTTGAGGCATTTCAAAGAAAAAAGAAAAATAAAATCCTCCAGACATTTTCCTTAGTAACACTAATGGAACTCTTTCCTTGAACACACAACAGACACTTTCCTTGAAATCCTGCAACATAATCTATAATCTTTCACAAGAGATCCTTTTAAACAAGTGGCTGAAAATACGTACCTCAAGGACCATACACTGTCAAACAGAACATGATTATTCATCATTCTTTCTTTACAGCGAATGTATCAGAAAAGCTGTTGGCATCTAAACACATAGCCACTACATTAAAATAATAATATTACTCAGTGTGACACTAGACTTTGCTTTACTAACAAAGCAATATGGCATATCTGCCAAATCGGCCTCACATAGGGTGAGCACCCGTCCCGCTTTGCGTTGTCCCGCACACCATATGAGTGCTATATATTGCATAACACGTTGACACTGGTATTTACCTTTTTCCGGCTACAACTGAGTTCCCACGGGACTTCAGCGCGAGACTACAGCTAGCCGTCTAAAACACTATTTAGGTGAATTTAAACAATGGCTAAGTTGCTAAACGCATCTTGTTCACATGTAAGGGCCCTGTTCATGTTGGACAGACATTTTAATTGCATTTTGTGTCTGTTAAGAGGCACAAAGACACTCTTTATGTATATGCCCCCATAACTGCCGTTTTAGCTGAGTGGGAGCTCTGGGCATTTGCGGGAACAGCTCCGTGTTGCAAGCACCAATCCGGTTTGTTTGTTTTTTTCTATAGACATTACTCACAAAGGTATAACGATCAATATTAACTTAAAAATTGCCCGGAGTTCTCCTTTAAGCACATTATAAAAGCCTAACAATGATAAATGTTCAGTTTTCTGATAATATAATTCACATATTAAAGCGTGGCAATAAATTAAATGTAACAATAACATTAATACTTTTATAAAAAATACCAAGTTGCTTGATGCAAGTAAATGGTGGTCTAATTATTTTATGGTTTCTATGCTGTTTATGTGTCAGAATATATGATCATGTAACATAGGCTATAGACTTATTTATAAAAAAAAGTTTTAGAAAACTTAAACTTCCAAAAACCTGTAGAGTAGTGGTCTGGGTTCAAACATTCTGACACGCAAAGTGAAGCATTCACGTGACTGGAAAGAAAGTGAGGCTTCGTTTTCCGTTGATCACGTGTTTCTCTGAAAACAATACGCGCTCCGGCACGGAGCTTCATGAGAAATTGCTCTCCGTACTCGATACGCGCTTTGAAGCTTCAGTGTCATATGTAACATCACTACTGGATTGCCCCAATAAAAGCTGCATCTGGATCCTTAACCCCAAGTCTCAGAGCAGTGTGTAACATGTAAGAATGGATCAATCATTAGAATGTAAAAATGAATATCAAGTGTCATAAATTAAAAATGTACCAAGAGGAAAATGTTATTTCTCAGGCAATTTAACAGAGGTTGCAGATGAACCAACTGAGTAGTTCCTTCTAAAATTCTTCAAGCAAGAACTAAAAATAGAAACAAGACAATAATTAGCATACATAAAATGAACTTGGAAAACATATCATTTTACTAGAAATGTTTAATATTTGAGTGAAATCTATGACTTCTAAGACTATGAATCCTAGACTTTGGTCTCTTGACAAATGTGTGCACAGTTTGTGACATTGTTGAGATGTATATTATTAGGGTATTTTTCTCAGAAGAAACATCTGAGAAGCAGGAGACCCAAACATATTCCATGCAAAGGTCTTTGTAATTGGTAAAGTGCTCCAGTTCAATATATTATACATTGTGACCTCTCCATGAATAGTAAATAGGACAGTAGGCTAATATCTTGGCAGACATTTAAAAATTCCAAGAGATTTATTTGGATTGTATCCATAATTTTCATTGTTCAAAACACACTCTACCTTTCAATGTAGCTGCACAAGCGGTAACCATGGTTACGACTTTCTTCTTCTCCAGCCTACAAAAGCAGGTGAACTGAAAAACGCAGAGAAACGGCCCGGTCCCTATCCTGTCACAATCCACAGGACTCTTCATTTGTCATCCCTAATAAGCAAGCCATCAAATCGTGAGGCTTTTTTTCCCCACTAAGACTTTCTTAAGTGGATAATGAGTTTTCATCTTTTTAGCTGTTACCTAATTATACAGCGTGTCATTAAAACACCCAATGGAAAGCAGGCAATTGTGTTAAAAACTAGAGGGAATCTATAGTTTTTGCCCATTCTTTTTGAATGCTGAAATCTCTCATCTGTAAGCAATTTTAGTCACCATATGTTGTCCACAGGCACTTTTCAGACGAAACTAAGGTACTAAGGTTAATGGCGCAATGCAGGCTTGCTTTATTTCATGTATCAGTTAACGGTGGTGCATTGCTGCCACATACATATTATTTTTACCACTCAAATATGTCGTAATAAGGAGATGTTTTGTATTGTTAAAAATACTATTTTGTACGTGCCGCTGCCGGTGTCGCCACATAAACGAGGATATGCACACTGCAGGAGGTATAACTCCAATACACTCTTCTAATTTTATTTTTAATATTGTTGTTTTTATTGTAGCGTCACTTAAAAATGTATTTATTTTTTACAGTTTGATTTAATTTAAATTACATTAAACTGACTTTTAAAAATGCAATCCGAGTTGAAGCAATGCAAAAACATGTTGTCACAACTTATTGATCATATCATTTTTTTACAAAATGTCTAATCTCCAATCTGTCTACAGTATAATGCTGTCCAATCATTGCACGGTTATATTTTAATATTTGTACCCATTATTTTTGAATAATCGACTCCATCACATGCAAAATATGTTGTTTTAATAATATAAGATCTCGTTATAATAGGAAAGGCTTACTGTTTTTATGACATGTTGTTATTACCAGAAAATATATTTTTTTAACCACATAACATCTGGTTTTCACGAGAAAATATGTAGTTTTAACATAGTTTATGTTGTTATAAATAGTTTATATGACACAGCACCTTGTTATTATGAGAAAATATATGATTTAAACAGCATAACATATTGTTATTACAACATGATTGAGTGGGGAAAAAAATATACGGCAACAATGTGCCACCATACTGTTATATTTACATCTTGGGTTCACACACCTTCCATTGACATCAAATATTTACTATTGCCCTGCCAGTATTCCAGTATCCCACTCTTTCTGACCAATCAATTCCATCACCAGTGAACCTGTGCTCAAAAAATGGCATGATACTCATGGACAAGCCGTAATGTCAGCAACAAAGAAGCTTGAAGAATGAGAAAGGAAAAGAGATGTTCTGTGATCATCTGACCCACAGATATGTGCTCTTTACCTCTCACCCCTCTGCTCTAATGCACTCCTCTTTGTCCTTTCTGATAGACCTCTTGTACACAGAGTCCCTTACAGTCTTTCCTGCTCAAAGGTGACAAATCAAATATCCTCCCCATGCAGGAATACTGGATCCAGTCTCTCTGCCGAAACACTGTATTCTGCCCATTAACTAAAAATCTTCTATCAGCCTGAGATGTTGACAGATGAAGCCTGAAAACAGGAGACAATGATGACAAAAAAGAGAGAACTTTGTCTTGTACTTTGTCTGACTAGATACAAATCCAAAAGGAAAATGGAAAATGACCGCTTCACAAAATCATCCTGTGACGTTAAAAGCCTTGAGCTGGAGACATTCTCTTATCTCTATAACCCGTGAAGACAAATATCCCTTCACACCACACAATCATTGCATTAAACAACAATAAAAAGCACTACAAAAGCTAGGGAAATAAGCAAAATAATAAAAATGGTCAAATAATTATATGATTAAACAATTATAAATGAATACATGCCGTAAGGTTGCCATTAAGAATCAGTAACACTTTAGTTTAGGGTCCAATTCTCACTATTTATTAGCATGTCATGCCTATTACTATATTGGCTGTTTAATAGTACTTATAAAGCACATATTGATGGGTTAGTTGATGACATCGTTTTTTGTATTCAAATAAATGAGAATAGATTAAAATAATTTGTATGTGCATTATGAATGGCAATTTAATGAAATGCTTGCTTTAGCAATTTTACATATTGTGATAAGATAAAATATGCCTTATTTAAAAAAAAATTGTTTGGAGTATTAGAATTTAAAAAATACTTCAAATTAAAACTGTAAACTGAGCTCTTTTGGCTCTTTCTGTTAAAGTATTTTAATCTTTTTTTAGTTTGTCTGCATTAACTTATCGCTCACAAACAAGCAAAGACGAGAAAATAATTCATGCATTATGTATCTTTTCTTTCATTAGAACCAAATAACATCTGACACACTGAATATTTCAATTTTCAGACCCGAGTGTTATTTGCAAGGTAAAATTGCAAGGCGTGCGTTTCAATTATTCATTCTTGCCACAAAATATGAACAGCCAGAGAGATTTCAATGCAACGTACACTAGCGCTGTCTGGCTCTACTAATCACATTCACATAAAGGAAATCTTAAATCACTCAATTTACGCCAATGACTGAGCAAAGCTCAAAATGTCTGCACTTCATGTCAAGCGGCCATTGAAAGGGATGAATTACCCATACTGCAAATGTAGTTTCACTTGAAAGACATTAGAATTCTGTAGCGGTGAGGATTGACATGGAATTTTGAAGATCAGATTCAGGAGCGACTCTAAACACTTAGTTTTAAATGGAGGTAATCTATGGATCAGATAAAGAACGCTGTGCACGTTTCCTCACAGTAGGAGACCGAGTAATGTATTCTACTGAGCTGGAGGGAATCTTTTCATGTGAGAGGGCAAATCATACGGTTGTTATTCAGTGTTTTGCTAATTAAAGTGGTACTGGGGGTTGGGGGTAGAATTTGTACTAGAGCTTTGCGTAAATATGGAATCCTTCCATGTAATGGAGTTTCAGATCTTTAAGTTCATTGGGAAAATGATCCAATCAAAATGATCAAATCAAATCAACTACAACTTCAGTGAGAAAGAAAATTGCCTTTGGACACGGGTCATAATGGCCACATAAAATCAGCCAACTTTGGTGCTGCTAAAATTTCTTGCATACCAGCAACTTACTATTACTACTTTCCTGCAATTTTGATCATCTGTCTAGAAATAACAGCGCTCAAAGTTACGGTGCACAGTTCAATGAGAAGGCAGAATTACTCAATGCAGTATGACCTTTTTCAGCACAAACGAACGTTTCGCATATATTCTTTTAAAGGTTAACGTTTGTGATACTGCCCTTCAAATATAATACAGCTCTACAAAATAAGCCAATGAACATGTAACACAAAATGAGTTTAAAACCTTGGTGCAATTTAATACTAAGAGTGAAACATTTAGTTTGAAGTGTATATAGTGGTGTTGACGCTGAGACTAACATTCTAGTGGCATCAGGTTTTGAAACAATACACAAATACTTCAACTGTTGGCTAAAAGAGACCCAGAAAACAATGTGATTGATACTTAAAGCAATTATAAAAAATAATAGGAACAGTATGTGGCTTTACTTACTGACATTACTAGGTAATTACACTTTTTGAATGTAATAGAAAGTTTTCCTGAAATTGAAGAGGAGAGAGTGTTTTGGTTGAGCCAGTGTTGCCCCGTCGGGCTGGTCGGGATAGCCAAACAAGTGACACAATTTTAACTAGCACTAGATAGCCAGTGTTTACACTCTTTGGAGAAAATCATCTTACAAATGGCTAACCTATATGTTTAGCTAGGATAGGAGAAAGTCAAAGTTAACATCAAAAAATGCACATACAAAACGTTTAAAGGACAAACGAGATGACTATGACCATGTTGACGTATTTCCAATTGAAACAGGAACATATGGGGAGGAACATATCAAAGAGTTAAGGCCCATTCACTCCAAGAACGATAACTATAAAAATAACTAATAGGCCTAATTATACTCTTGCGGACAATGACGTTCCGTTTACAATTGCGCACTGCAGTTATGTCATCTCTCACTTTAAATGATCAGCTATTTAAAACCGGGTGCATTCTGATTGGCTGTCAATGTTTTTATTGTTCATCAGCATGGAAAAAAATCGTTCTGAAAGTTATTCCAATGATCTTGTTTCTCGATGTCATCATTATAGTTGTAGTGTGGACTCTGCTATTCTTTTAAAGGTAGACTGATTCAATTTATCATTAGCGTTATAGTATTATATTATTACCTTGGTATGAATGCTTCTATTCATTTACATTACAGAACTGCAAAACCGACCTAATCTCACAAGTATTTTACGAGGTGGCAATTTTGTATGCATTTGTATGATGTGATTCATACAAAACCATTTTTAGAGAAAAAAGTGAATGAAAAAAGAAAAAAATTATGGTCCATCCCTGCCCGCCATAAGCTGATAATATGAAAATGAACCGATGAGATTATAAGAATTCATGCAAATTAAGCCAGGTGCACACTGTGCGATTTATAATAGTACCTAACTCTGACTGTTGCTTGTCTTAAAGTGCCCCTATTATGCTTTTTCAAATATTCCCTTTCATGCAGTGTGTAATAGCTGTCTGTGTGTGAATGTAAACGTTCTGAAAAGTTGTAAAGTCGAAAGTGCATGATATCTCCCAAAAGGAAGAAACGACTCTGAACTGCTTAAACGAGTCGTCAGGAATTCCAGTCTCACTTCCGTGTCCTGCATACGTAAAGCAATAACTAATTTGCATAATACCCACCTATGGTCTCATTGGCTGCCCGTGAACATCTACTTTGATCCGCCCTCAAACACTGTATCTGGTTCCTGTTGTGAAATATGTTGAGAAGACGCTGTTTTCTGCTCTGCAAAAGCGAAATCTAATTGAAAACGCTTCCAAAGAATGAGGGTGTGAAGAGGTTAAAATTAAGGTCTTCCCACATGTGCAATAAATTAGAAATATACACATGGGTTTGTTGATGAACATACCCTTGTTAATGCTGATGGTGAGGAATTACAGTTGCAACATGTCATAATGTACCTAAAAAAGCGTATCACTGAGAAACGTCCTGCTCAAGTCATCCTTGCGATGGAGGTTCAGGTTGAATAACTAGTTCTTGCAGTGTTTCATCATCGGACTCACGTTCGGATTGATATGGTAAAATCGACGCCATCGTTACTGTCTTTACAGTGTGTACAATCGTGCACTATATATATATATACTGTATATATATGTGACCCTGGATGACAAAACCAGTCTTATGGGTCATTTTTTTTTATTGAGATTTATACATCAAATGAAAGCTGAACAAATAAGCTTTCCATTGATGTATGGTTTGTTAGGATAGGACAATATTTGGCCGAGATACAACTATTGGAAAATCTGGAATCTGAGGGTGCAGAAAAATCGAAACATTGAGAAAATCGCCTTTAAAGTTGTCCATTTAAGTTCGCGATTGTGCTGCATTCCCTCACAAAAATAAATGTTTTATACATTTCCGGTAGGAAATTTACAACATATCTTCATGGAACATGATCTTTACTTAATATCCTAATGATTTTTGTCATAAAAGAAAAATTGAAAATTTTGACCCATACAATGTATTGTTGGCTATTCCCACAAATATACACGTGCTACTTAAGACTGGTTTTGTGATCCAGGGTCACATATATGAATAAAGATGAATCAACAATATTTTCAAGCATTTTTAATTTTTTAAACAGTATAATATGGAGTATTAAAAATATTCTGATAAATAATTGAATGATTTGTCAATTAACAAAAGCTTGTAGATGGGCTCAAAGCTAACCGACATTTTGATACAATGAAGGCCATGTAACTAAAGCAGCTCAAGAAATCACAACGAAAACTAAAGCATATGCTAGTCACGATCTGTAGTATTGTTGCTTTATCTAAATTAATAATAGAACAGATCATAAGAGTCCATAGAGATCTGATGTTTGGGAAACAGCTAACCATATAAAGGAGTTTTAAGCTGCCCTATTTAGCCCAGCTCTCAAATAACCATCCTCAAATTCCCCTTTCTATACAACACTATAATAGCCTACTGGTTGTGAAAAAGTAAGAGAACTTGAAACATTTGTGTAAACCCTTATCATTTGCAACCCTGAACATGTAATATTCCTGACTGGTGTGTTGAAGTTTGCTGACTGCAGGACGTATGATATCTTCCACAATACTGAAATTACCTTTGCTCTCTTTTAAGCCACACTTAACGTTACTCTACACTTCACTCACAAATATATATTTGTAAGCATCTTCAAGCCTCGAGGGTATAATTACCTGCTGGAGTTCTGAACATGTTTCCATTTAGTGAAAGTACTTACTGGAAAGCACAAGTGCCACTGGAGGTGTGTAACACGGAGAACTCACTCAGGCTCAAAGAAAGCAGGACGCTCAATAAAAGCAGACCCAGTCCAGTGGAATATCGAACAGTTGGAATGAGGATGTAGATGTGGCGGTGTGATGCAGCACTGCCCTCTGCTGGTTCTGTCACCAAAACAGATCCTGGTGGCAACAACATCCAATTAAACTGGAGATGAAGCTGGAATAAAGAAAGGTCTTTGGAGACGAACCTAATGAGCACAAAGACGGGAAACATTTCCTTTTTTTAGTTGGTCTGGAGTTTACAAAGAAGATCAGAAGAAAACGCAGAAAAATTACAAATTCTTCACACTAACAGTGTTTTATACATTACAAAACTATGGCCTGGTTTCACAGACAGGGCTTATTTTAAACCAGGATTAGGCCTTAAGTAGCTTTTGTAAACCTGCCTTAGAAAAAAAAACACTGGTATGAATCTTGAGACAAAACAATGGCACTGACATAATTTAAGATCTGCCAGTGCAAGTTGCTTTCAGTCAAAACAGCTCAAACATGCATTCTAGTCTGAGACTAGCTTAAAGGTGCATTGTGTAATATTTCTGAGGATCTATTGACAGAAATGCAATATAAGATCCATAACTATGTTTTCAGTGGTGTATAAAGACCTTGCATAATGAACCGTTATGTTTTTATTACCTTAGAATGAGACATTTATATCTCCATAACCGCAGGCTCCCCCTTCTATGGAGGTCGATATATTGTGTCATCATGTTTCTACCGTACCGACAGCGAACACACAGCGCTACAGAGCGCGTTTCCTCACTACCTTGAAAAAGAAGTTTTCAGTGGTATATAAAGACCTTACTTAATGAACCGTTATATTTGTATTACCTTAGAATGAGCAGTTTCTATCTACATACAACGCGGCTCCCCTTACATTGAAATGCGCCGACATGTTTCTACAGGAGCCCTAAACGGACAAACGCGTTTCGTTACTATGTTGCTCTTCGTGCAAGGAAGCAAGCTTAGTTCAGCGAATAAAACACTGACACAATGATGAACAAGTAACAATAATATTCGCAATAACATATAGTTTTACAGAATAATGAAGTAAACATAATTTCTTAATTTATCCTTGTAAAGAAACCTCATTGCTGAACTGGCTACTCTCTGCTGTCTCAGACGATGACATATTTTCCTGTCGGCCACCGTAACTTTTTTGTTGGTTGCAATTCGTAACCTCACCACTAGATGCCGCTAAAAATCACACACTGCACCTTTAAGCCTTGCCTGTGAAACTGGGGGTGTTTTAAAACTTTTTAAGATCACTTCTTGTTTATTTAGAAGGCTGCACAGGCCAACAAAATACATTTTAGGGTGATAAATTGTGACATTTTGCTCAGAACATCCTCACAAATTTTCATTACAATTATTACCATGATGTTTGTGTTTTCAGTGTGCTTTAGTTCCAAAAAACACTACTTAAAATGTGTCTGCAAGATGATTTCAAAGTCCAGATTAGGGGTGGCTCATATGATCATTATGTGAAAAAATGTACTGCAAATACTGTATTTTATTAAAAATAAAATGTATTGCAATGATGAAAATCTAATGAGAATTAATGAGAAGTACAAATAAACTCAAAATCAAAATGTCCATGCGCATTACAATAACCACAATTTGGGGGTAAAACATGCTTATTTGTCATGAAAATAATGTCACAATGTATCTGCAAATAGAACTCTGTGGCTTTCTTTTAATTTTGGGGTGAAATATTTTTGTGAAAGATACTTCTAAGACCCTTTAAAACTATGTACTGACAGATGTTGCATCTTATGTGTGAACTCAAGATTATTTTTTTGTCTAACTGAAATGAAACGTCCATGAATGAAACATTCCTTTCGATTGAGTCTCAGAATGCATTGTTACCCGGCGAGGGGTGAGAAGCTAAATTTACACTCAACCAGAATGTTTTGGCGCAGGTGGCTAGAAGACAATACCTCCACTGTGTCGCCTGGGAGTGTGCATGTAATGAAATGGCCTGCGTATTTAACATGCAGATGTGTGCATGCTGTAATTAATTTACCATTACTCCTTGATTGATATCCCTGTGTGTTTTGAAGCAGACATCAGGCTATAATTACTCCCCATGTTGTGCTCCCTCCATTGTTACGTTACAATAAACAGATGCTAATTTTACCATGGCAAACAAGTAATTGTCCTGCTCAATAATTGGGTAAAACAGTGACCGTCTGCCATTTGCTGGGGGAGAATTCAAACACGCACATTATTTGTCTCTTTCGTTTAATTTCACTGAAAACTTCCATTCAAAGCCAAAACATGTAATCCCAAAAGAAGGCGATACTATGCATCACAATGACTGTGGAGGCGCTTACAGTCTCTTTATTTAGACGATAAAACCACTAGACCTATACTTTTCTCATCCGTTTCTTTGGCCGCTGGGTGAAAGGTGATGTGCCCATGAGAGAATCTGGTGAATGGGACATGTAACTTCCTTCTGAACCTCCAGGAGATGGAGGGATGCCAGCCTCACTCATGGTGGACATGGGACCCTCTTCAAAGACGTCGGTGCCCAGAACCCCATGACCTGACACCTGGCCCTCCTCACTGTCCTGGGGCTCCATCTTCACCTGGGCTAAATGCCACAAGGGGGAGCTGTTCCCTGCTGCTACTGTTGAAGACACAAAACAAACAAACACTGGATTCATCTGCAGTATTAACAAACCTTGTCTTTAATTCTGACCACTATCCTTGCTGTTTCCATATTATGCTCTTTTACAAAGCCTTCCAATGCGTCCCAAATCGCGTGCTGTTTGAGTAGGTACTACTGTACGTTTGAATTTGAATTTACTTTACGACTGTTAAAGAAATATGCTTTATATAGTATGAATATGGGTAGTATGAATGAAATTCAGACATACTACATCCACAATGTTGTTACTGTCACGTGACCTTCCAGTATCAGTTGAGTCGCTTCACTTCTATTCATGAATCCCCTCCCATGGCCTCATGGGATAGTAAAGTGTCCATCGAATGCGCACTTCAGAATCTCTGTGGGTGTAGTACGTCATCCGGGGACTTTTTGCATACTGTTTTTCGAATACTACATTATAAACCTGAATAAGTTGACAACTCAATAAATTTGAGGTAATCAGTTACATCCAAACCTTTTCTTAAACTTAAAAATCTTAATTTAAAAATTAAGTAAGCAGAACTTGCATATTTTTATTTTGTACTCAGACATTTTAATTGCTCTTAACATGAAATATTTGAGTGAGCTAATTCATTCATTAATTTAACTTAAAATTATCATGTAATCTCAAACTTAAACATTTTTAGCAGAAGAAACTTGGCTAGCTTTAACGAGCTAATTCAGTAAATGCTAAAATCCCAGCCCAGTTTCAGTTAAATTTAAGTTTGACTAAATTAAAAGAAAGTTAAAAGTTCATAAAACTCAAGAAAAATTCATTTCTAAAAACTCATTAAAGTTAATTTGATTGAACTAATTTGTTTAATTTAAGTTTACCCTACTCAAACCAATTCAAACTTTTGATTGATTGAAAGGTTTACAATGTATGAATTTGGACATACTACTCTTTTGACATACTGTTTTTCACATACTATATGTAGTGTAGTATTCGATTTCAGATGTGATTTTGGGGTCTACTAGAATAAGTTTTCATGCTTATTTTCCACATATTTCACAGTTGCAGCATCTCTCTCTCCAGTATGTCAGTAACGCTCTGTTTAGTTGCGGTCTCTATGAAGTCCCTCCTTCTGAAAAGCACACTGTGCTCTGATTGGTCAGAGTGTTGTTATTTGTTGACCACTTTGAGTGTTTCAGGAATGCCACGTCCCTTACCATAACACACTAACTAACTCAACCAGGCCCCGCCCCTTTATTTTTAGATACTTTCTTTTTTTTTTTACAATTTCAATACAATAGCAAAAACTAATACAAGCCTAACTAATGTAAATGAAAAGATTCATTATTGAAGACAAGTAAAGAGTTGGCAGTCAGTCCCTCCAGCCTGCCATCACAGAATTGAATGTAAAATCAAACAAACTCCACATTATTTGCGGTAGCTTGAACTTTTGTCTTATTTCCGCAACTGTTCCACAAAAAAATGTGTCCCTAAACATGACGCTGAACAAAACAAACTGTGATTAGTTGCTTTACACGTCAGTCAAACGGCCTCTTGGGCAATGAAAGCTGCGATGGAGTCCAGTGCCCGGTTGCATAAAGCACCTTAAGTGTAATTTTCCCTTAAGTTCGCCCTTATGTTTCCCTTAAACCTAAGGGTGTTGCAGAAAAAAACCCTTAAGTGTTACTTAAGGGTTTCTTTAAGTGAAACGTCATAAACACTTAGAATTTCCCTTAAATGCTGTTTTTTCACTTAAGTAATCCCTTAAAAAGCGTTAAGTGTTGCATAAAACCCCTTAACGGTCATTTCCCTAAGTATAACTTAAGGTTTGGAAATCGTAACCTTAAAGGTGCAATGTGTAAAAATTTTGAGTATCTATTAACAGAAATGCAATATGACATCCATAACTATGTTTTCAGTGGTGTATAAGAAACGTACTTAATAAACCGTAATGTTTGTATTACCTTAGAATGAGACATTTATATCTACATAACCGCGGGCACCCCCTTCTATGAAGGTCGACATATTGTGATGTCATGTTTCTACCGTAGCCGACAGCGAACAAACAGCGCTAGAGAGCGCGTTTCGTCACTACCTTGAAAGAGAAGCAGCAGAAAGCTAGAAGCTAGCCATAAACACCGTGAGTAGTGACTTTTCCCTTGTCAGTGGTGTAAAATATTTAGTTGGATTGTTTCATGTAACTTAGTTCTTCTCCCTCGCTGTGTTATGGCTTTGCTATGTGGGGATAAATGTGCTGGTTACGTTCGTGAGACAGCTGATTAGTACTCTTGTCATTGACCGTAAAACAGTAACGTTACAGGAATCACCAACCCGTCGATCTTGGAAGCATTTTAAGTCGATCGCGAAGAGTTTTCAAAATCAGAGAAAAAAAGCCTATTGTGTGTAGTAAACGGTGTCTAGGGGATGCGGAGGCGCGCGCGCTGTTACAATCATGCCATTTTTGCCGCGCGCACCTTTGGGCTCATGCGGACGCGTCGAGTTTAAACGAGGCTTTCAATTTAACCAGCTCAGCCACAGTAACAGCTCATATTTAGCCAGCTAAACTTTTACTACCCTGTTAGAAAAAAATATATAGTTGCATATAGTTTCATGTGTTTCTTCTCCCTCGCTGTATTATGGGTTTGCTATGTGGGGGAAATGTGCTGGTTACGTTTGTGAGACAATCAGCTGATTACTATTATTATATTATATATTAAGACCCTTGATCCTCACCTGACTATCGCTTTGTAAACTTTATCCATGATGTGGTTTATAATGGACTGTGGTACAGAAACAGTGACAATGTTACACACTCTTGGCATATCTTACGATATGTTTGTCCAGTTTCAGGCACCGTAGCTTCTTCGAAAGGGAGGGGTGAGCAGTGGGCTGAGCCCTTAGTGCAACTCGCAACCGAACCGCTAGATGTCGCTAAAAATCACACACTGCACCTTTAAGAGTAACGCGGACAAAAATAAGATGACATGGCTGAATTTATGTAATTTTCGTCTGTCAGCAGAGTGGTTCATCGGGTTGCGGGGGCTCTTTCCCGTCATTTAAACGCAACGGTCAAGCTGTTGGTCAGTTTTGTAATCGTTAGGTCTTAACACTGCAACTTAAAGCAATAAAGCGAACTCTTCACCACGGTGCGGTGCATACAATCTTAAAAAAGGGTATCTGCACACTTTTTAAAGTCAAATTTAAGGCTTTTTAAGACCTGAAGCAATCAAAATTAATACCTTACATTAGGGGTGCGCAATATTGACAAAAATATGTCTCAATATTTTCAAAGTTTTGTTGATGATAATTAGATGATATTTTACTGATTGTGTTTGTGTACTGGTACCATGGCTGGTTTAGGCTTGTTGTTGACAGCTGACTCAAGAAGATATTTATATTTTTCATATTCTATGCAGTGGTCAGTTCACAGCAGTGAAAGAAATTAACATTTTTTATTAAAGGGCAATATTTGCAACCTTAAATTGAGTTCCAGGGGCATTTTCACCCATATATGGACTTTTTTTTTTACTTAGAGGTATGCATCACCTTTTATTTCAAATTCTAACATTCAAATTAAATTATATTAGAATAATAACACAATACCACTGTTACCAGTTAAATTAAATCATTAAATCAAAATCCATCTTTGCAGTGCAGAGGAGACACAGAAGCAGCATCAGAACTGGCATTAATATATTTACACTCCATTTACAATTGCATAAATAAAGCTATGAGATATTCAATTCTTTCAATTCTTCAATTCTTAATTCAATATTTAAATATGAACTGATTTATAATTGTAACATTTTAAAGTAACACTAAGTAGTTTTTCAACCCTTATATTATATTTCCAAGACCCTTGTGATGGTACATCGACTAAAAATAAGTTAAATGACACGTCTGCCATAGCCTGACAGTGTCTGTATCGCTTTTACTGGCACTATGTAACTTCGGGTTTCGGGTAGGAACCCGTGCACAAAAAGAACTACAAAATTCGACTGCTTTACGTCAAGCGCTACAATAGTCAATATTTCGTTTTTCTTCGTTTCTGATGTCGCAATACATCATCATTTCATGAAATCATGTAACATACTTTACCTAGTCTGTGGACATCGTTCATTCTAAAGCCGGTGCTGGGTAAACAGCGAGCGTGCGTGCGACGGTAGGCTAAATTATTTACGACAGCGGCAATGGACAATTTCGTTTCCATCCAGTAGGGCGACCGAAGAGGAAAAAATACTTGGTGTTACTTTAATTACAGGGTACTTTAAATGTGAAACTAAACCCGACAGTAGGCGGCGGCAAGTCACTGTCTCAGGGAGTCATTCATTCAACCGATTTGTTCAAACGGCTGATTCATTCAGGAAGTGCAAGTGATTGTTCATTGAATCGTTAAAATGATTCGTTCAAAACGCGGATTTCAGTCAATAAATCATCGCTGTCTTTTGCATTGAGACTCTGCAACGGTTTCATTTTGAAATTCTCGTCAGCGAAATAAAGGGAAAACAAACAATATTGACAATATTGTTTATAAAATGTAACTCACAATGTTCATTTAACTGTTATATAAAATAAATATTATATTTGCTATTGTGCACGGGAAAAAAAATTTAAAATCTAATTTAAGACTTTTTAAGGACCCGCAGACACCCTGTAAAAGAGTAGTCTTGCTTAAGGTGACGCTGTTGACGTAAGACGCTTCCAGATAACTGGTTACCAGACACACGTGAGCAGCGTCTTACGTCAACAGCGTCACCGCGGACTCGTGAAGAGAGAATGACAACAGAACCGGAAGAGAATACAATGATGAATAAAGTCGTAGTTTTTGTTATTTTTGGACCAAAATGTATTTTCGATGCTTCAAAAAATTCTAACTAACCCACTGATGTCACATGGACTACTTTGATGATGTTTTTATTTCCTTTCTGGACAAGGACAGTATACCGTACATACATTTTAAAAGGAGGGACAGAAAGCTCTCGGACAAAATCTCAAATATCTTAAACTGTGTTCTAAAGATGAACGGAGGTCTTACGGGCTTGGAACGACATGAGGGTGAGTCATTAATGACATCATTTTCATTTTTGGGTGAACTAACCCTTTAAATGTTTCCCTTACCTAAGAGAACCATTTAAGAGATTATATGCAACACCCTTAAGTTATTCTCTTAGGTAAGGGGAAATCGCCCCTTAAGTATCATACTTAAGGGGAAAACTTAAGGTGCTTTAGTTTATGGAACTGGGCACAGACCTTCTGCCATCTATAAAGACGAACTATAATGTATTTAATAAATCGCAGCTCAATATAGATATGAATATCATTAATGGTTGAAACACACTGGTAAGAATGAGAAGGTCTGCAGTGACTGAATGCATGCTAGTGGCAAAATCATTATTTATTATTCAGGAACTACATTTGGAAAGGAAAGTATGTTTTCATATGCAGATTTGACCTAATTCAAAATTTGAGATAAATGGCTTTACGCTTGACAGCCCTAAAATAATTCTCTGCTGATGTGCTGAATGCGGTACCGGAAACGCCTGATCCATAATAAGTAGAATTGTGAAGCAGTTGCTTGTTTTGCTTCAACTCATCCTCTTTAAAGTACCACCTTAACAGCCGCTTGTGTAATAAATTCGATGACTTCAACAATAAATTTCAAAGACAACCACGGTCGGCGTCAAATTGTCTGCAGTGAGCAATGTTCCTGTTATTATGCAGAATCCACATGTTGATTTGTGAGGTGTTGTTGACAGATTAAAGGACAGTATTTCTCTAAAGTCTGTTGTTGATTCTTTATACTGTGCTGCTAGCTCCCGAGTGTCTGTCAGAACAGACAGATTAGAAAAAAATTGCAGTAGAAAAAAAGGATAACACACAGCTGGGCTTCAATTAGATGTTTCGCATGGAATTTTTTCTAGTCTAACAATTAAGAATTTATTCATTAATTCATTTATTCATTACCCATATTCATTTCCTATGGAATTTTGACTCAACACAGTACTGTTGGATACATTTTTGTCAATAATATTTCTTTTCTTTAAACTTTATGATTTACTTAAAAATCAGACTTTTTTTGTTCTGAGCCAAGAATTTGCCTCAGAAACCAACCCGTGTCTGAATACGCATATCTGCACTATACAATACTATATAGTAGGTGAGAAGCAGTGTGTGAAATGAGTATTATGTCAAAAATACGTGGATGACCTACTACAGTGTAGACAGCCTCAAGTTGCTGTGGCGCATGTTAAAAAATGCACCGAGTGCAGATATGTTGAATGAGTTTGTTATAAGCGAGACACTCGTATTTTCTCAAGACAAAGTGTTCGCCTATTCAATTGCTTACTCATAGTCTACTCACAGCAACCCAGACCTTTTATTGAAACTAGCCTACTTTTACCTGGTGAGACATGCTTTCATAAGCACCCAAAATTACTGTATTTGCAATGTTTAATGGGGGAGGCGCAAAGTTGTTTGAAAATATGTTTTATGTTTGTAATTCTGCTAGGTGCCACTAGTGTTGCAGAAACTACATTCTTCACCCTTAGGGAATTATGAAGTCAAGTATGAATAAATTGCATGGTGATTTAAATGACCATTTAAACATGTCTTAATTGAGCATTAATAAGGATCCTTCAGGTACCTGACGTGTGAGGGGAATTTCCTTCCTCCAGTCCTCCAGCCAGTCTTTCACTGGATGTTCCCAGCACACCGATGGGCAGGGCCTGGTCACCTGAGGCCAGATCCGCTTCCGGCTCCTCGCTCAAAGGAAACGCAATGTCACTCACCGGCTCCTCTTTAACCTTTAAGGGTTTGGAATCCTCCAGAGCCTTTTCTGGATTCACGAGTCTCTCGTACTCTTCTGAGAGCTCCTTACTGACCTACAGTCAAAGCAATGTCAATAAAAGCTGCATGTACAGTCATGTAGGTACTGAAGCTGAAATAACATTGGAGATATCTCACCTGCAGCATGTAGCTGTGGTAATCTTTGATGCGGACCTGCCAGAAGCGCTGGAGCGCCAGGACGCTGCCAATGCCCACCTCATGAAACACCTGTTCCACCACATCAGGGAAAGGTGTAGAGCCCCGACAGGCCTCTCTATCAACAGCCACGCGCAGCAACTTGGTGAGCCGCAGGTAGTGTTCGTGAACCATATCGGTCAAAGTCTCCAACACGCTCTCATTGGCCGACTCGAATCCAGCGTGAGCGAGCACTGTGGCGACCGACTGGTACAGAAGCTGGCGGCAGGACAGCCAGCTCAACTCAGTGACTGGCTCACCTTTACCTCTAAAAGAAGGCAAATGTGGAGAAGTTTGGAAAACAGGTGAAAGATAGAGAGGACAAGACATCTAATTAGGAATCACGGGACAATAAAGTTTGGACCTTTTCTAAATTAATAGCTGATGATACCTAGAGAATAGTTTCATCAAGATAAATGTAAATGTGGGCTTTGAGGTTGTAGGCCTTACAGACAGACAAGGGTCAAAGTGAAAGTGAAAGTGATGGCCAAGTATGGTAACCCATACTTGGAATTTTGAACTCTGCATTTAACCCATCCAAGTAAGTGCACACACATTAGGAGCAGAGTAGTGAGTAGTGAACACACACACACTGCAAACGTGGATACACACACCCGGAGCAGCGGGCAGCCTTGAGTGGCGCCCGGGGAGCGATTGGGGGTTAGGTGCCTTGCTCAAGGACACCTCAGTCATATTCCTGCCGGTACTGGAATCGAACCAGCAACCTTTGGGTCACCAGTCCAACTCTGTTACCATTAGGCCATGACTGCCCCAAGAATGTATAGCAGTGTTAGTCGAATTCTAAGAAATGTTTGTTGCATTCATGTTGGTTTCATATGCGTTTGGTAAACTATTATTTTTTAAAGACTATATTTTTAGTCTAAAAATATCATTTGGTGTAACCAGGGCCTAAAATGAAGTGCCAAATAAGAGTACAAATCAGCGTTGGCGAGTATGTGAAAAGAGTGAAATGTCACTCTTTTGCGTCTTAAGGTCCTTGCACACTGAGTGCGAAATTCTCGTCTGAAATTTTTGCACGTTAAAAAATAAATATGACCTCACGTTGTGTCAATCACGTTTACACACTGCCTCCTTCAGAGCCACCGAATGACGAATCGAAAAAAACGCATATTAAAATTTCGAACTCCGTGTGCTAGAAATGCGCGGATGGGCTATTATTTCATCTCCAAACGCATCACAAAACTCATCATCTGTGCACCATCCATCCGCACAAACATTTTTTGACCAATTTTCAAAGCCGCACCCGCCCGCCATCCGCTGATTGTTTTAAGGTCTGTGGGCGATGCAAGGCGCTGCTGACGCGAGCCGTAACAATATTTAACAATGTATATATTTTTTCATTTGAGTGGTTCAACCGCCACCCACCCGAATTTAATTAAAATATTATTTTGCGTTTATCCGCGGAGTCTGCGGCTGTAACCGCCAACAGCGCATCTCTACCATGTGCAAGGACCTTTATTGTGCTTAAATTGTCAAATACACATAAGGTTTACATAAACACAGTTATTTCTATCTTAAGTGGATGTAAACGGATGTGTGTCAGTATATTAGATCCGTGCATGAGCTCTTAAAGTGACAGCAGCCTAATGTACCTGCTGTTTTCTGTGTTGTTAATGTTAGTCAAACTATGAAATACAGAGCAAATCACTCACTGCTCTTGACTGAATAACTTCTGTAGCTTTAAGAATCAGTGTATTTTAATTCATACAGTGAGGTCTATGTAATCTTTTATTTTTACATTTGTTTATTTAATTTCTTACTTGAATGCTACTGTTACAGTAAATGTACCTACTGTGGCTGAAAATATTAATGCACTGCTTATTTTAATCCGAAAACTTGGTCCATATATTAAACACGCTTGCATGAATTAGTATGAAACTCGGTACACATATAGATCTCATCGGGCCGAACAACTTTCATACTCTTACTTTTTACGCCAGCCGCCCAACAGGAAGTCATATTTTATGGGTTATATGGGTTTATATATTAGGGATGTGACTGAGGATATTTTCCCACCGTTTAATCGATGTGTGACTTTTAAATCGAGTCTTTAAAAAGAGAGTCATTGATTAATTTGTTCAAACGATTCGTTGAAACGACTGATTCATTCATGAATGAGACAGATGTTTATGAAATGAACGTTGAATCTTTGACTCAACCGATTCGTTCAAAATGCTGAATCATTCAGTAATGAAAACACGGATGAGTGTTGCTGTGAGATCCGCGATGGTTCTGCTGTGATCTTTGTTTGGAACTATTTTCGTTGCTGAAACAGAACAAAAACGGTCAATATTGCATCTAAAATGTAAGTGACTTAATTTTAACTGTTTATTGAACTGTTGTATTATAAATGTCACATTTTCAATTGTGATGGTATTTAGGAAAACATCACTCGTCGTGTGACTGAGGTTGCTTAACTGTATCATATGTTAAAAATATAAAAGCTCTACATTTTGAATTTTTATAGGCAGTCTGTTGTTAAGTGAGTTTCTTTTGTGAATGTTGCGCTCATTTGTTTCGATTTCTCCTCGAGAGGCTGCGAACCTCATTGTTACCGTCAGTAATGTATTTATTATCCACTATTGATTGCAGATTACAATAAATGTCATAAAATCAGAATCATTCTCTCATTTTAGTGATTCCATAGTTTTTTTTTTGTTGTTGTTGTTGTTGTCATTGACGTTCTAATCAGGTCAGGCAAGTAAAATTATCTGTCTTGTCCCTTTAGAAAAATACAATACACACACACACACATATATATATATGGTTTTTTTTTCTTCTTCTTTTGACATTTTCAAAAACAACTTTTTGTCACAAATTAGATTTTTTTTGTCTTTGCAAATTTTAATCTTCTGGCTCAACTACCTAAACAGGCTAAGCATTTGATTTCTCTCTCTATGAAAATCATTTCCTTTTTTAAGCTTTGCTACATAATTTGTTTTCTAAGAAATAATAAAATTCAGCATAATAAGGTTCTCATTTAATTCTTTTAATGAGGCTTTTTACTTCATTATGATAGCAGGACAGTTGCATCACCCTGACATTTCTACTTTATACACCCATTAATTATCATTCAAAATTTATTTTAATGCAGACGTGTTCACCCTACAAGAGGTGCAAGTATGAGTTTCATTTTAATGGATCTTTAACATATTTTTAGAAAAAACAATGACTGATATACATGATGATCTACTGACGTACTTATAGAAGTCGCTCTCTGGGTCACTATGGCGTAGCTGGAATGGATGTCGAGGAGCTTTACTATCCAGTGGAAGCAGATCATCAGGTACACTGGGTGTGACAGGGCGAGGAGGCAGAGGATCCACATCCTCAGGTTTGAAAACACCCTGGGCATCTAGTAATGTGGGCAGAGGCTGCTGGCCCTGCTGGGCAGCAGCAATGAGACCCCGGAGACGACGGGCATGCTGACTCAGCTGCACGGTGTGGATTGTGAGGCTGCAGGGCTCTGAGGGGATGTCCAGCATGGTGGTGGGACGTGGACGCTGGGCAGAAGGTTGGTGCAGGGGAGGGTCCTGCATCTCCACCTGCCGGAACTCGCGCTGCAGAAGGTCAAAAGAACTGCGGCCCGAGGGAGCCGAAGCCACGGGGAGCTCGCCCCAATAACGCATCATCTTCACACAGTGCTGCTTTTGGCAGTGGTGCAATTCTTGAGGACAATCTGAAACGCAAGTGAGCAAGCAATTTTATTTTATAGCACAATTTCAAACAACAGATATTGTCCCAAAGTGCTTTACAACAACGATGACATTAAAACCAACAGTTATTGATTTACAAATATACATCATTGTAGTGTTTGTTGTACTGCCTTTATTTTATGCAAATTGTAAAAAAAGTATATTGAAACCATCAATGGTTCTCATTAGATTGTCAGACAGTCACAAACAAACTCAAAAGTAAAATAACAAAATATGTAAGTTAATGGTCCTAAAAATATGGTTAATTTCCTTTATCATTTTTTCTTTTGGACATGTTCTTCATGAGATTCCCTTTCAGTACTAAAGATTACAGTCATTTCAATACTGATATACTATAATATGCACATAAAATGTTTATTTATTTATTTTACAAACATTCATGCTTTCATGTAACGTTATTTAAAGACTTTTTTAATTAACACTAACGTTACACATCAGACGCCCTGCAGACTCTGTTTAATGTAACAATTATAAAGCCTAATCATCAGAAAACAAACTGCTTGCTTTACCTTTTATGAGCAGATGATCATCATAACGATGAAAAGTAGCAAAATAGTGCAATATATATCATTTATTTTCAGTTTCGACAAAAACAACATATAACCGATTAGAGGCTGCCAGGTACAACACTAAAATATTTCCGTGGAAAATGTAAATAGTTCCTATAGACATTGGAGATAACAGATAAGAATTTAAGATATTAAATTGGACATATGACAGATAATTATTATACATCCACATTAATATATTCTGATACATTTCTTGTAATGAACAAACTAAGAATTTTTAATAAGAATAACATTAATTCAAGAGTACAGGAACGGAATCATTAAAGTGTTACACCAAACACACCATGTCGGTTACTGAACACACGATGGAGTCTGAACGCAGCGGGCAAATAGAAAATAATCAAACTGAAATAGAAACAGAGAAGAGTTTGGACCCTTCCTGTGATAGCAAACAGCACATCACCAGCAATAATGAAAACACAGATGATCCTTTTAAGAAACCGGTTATTTTCGCGGCTCCATCTCTCACGGTGAGGAAACCAGGAGGATTAAACTCAACCAAGAAACTCACTGAAGAATCAAGATCAGAGAATAACGACACACATCTTAATACTCAACACCAGCCGACAGACACTCAAACAGACCCATCCGATCATCCATCATCCGAGAGAGCTGAGACACAGAAGGTGGGTCATTGACAAATAAAAATCATTTACAATGTTTAAACCAATTTCGTTTGTTAAAAAAAATTTCAAAGTGTTTAAATTCATATTTTGACTATTTGTATGTCAGGCGGTACAACCAAACATTTGTATGTATGTATACTGTAGTTTTACCACCTGACATCAAGTGTACCAACCTTCCTATAGGCTACTTGAAATGAGCAGTTTTTACAAGGATTTGAGAGAGATCAACTAACCTTTTCATTCTGCCACAAGGATTATTTGGGCTCCTCTGGATGATGCATTATCATGTTTACTGTTATTACCTTGTCAAATCATAATAAGAGCCATGTTTGCAGTTGTGTCACCCTGACATTTGAGAACATACAAAAAGTTGTTCAATTATCTCAACAGCTTTATTGCTTTAATTGTTTTTATGAAAGGTTTCAAACCTAAAATAATGCTATAGCATTTAGTTTTAAATTTTCTGTTATTAGGACACCATATTAAATGGTTTTCTGAATCTGTTCATTTGTTCGGACAGTTGCACCACCTGACATCTTGGGTGTTTAAAATAACGAAACATAAAAATTAATTCAAACTAAATAGGTTTTATAGAATAAAGTGCTATACACTACAGTACCGGTCAAAAGTTTGAAACATTACCATTTTTAATGTTTTTGAAAGAAGTCTCTTATGCTCATCAAGGATGCATTTATTTGATCAAAAAATACAGAAGAAAAAAAGTAATATTGTGAAATATTCTTACAATTTCAAATAATGGTTTTCTATGTTAATGTACTTTAAAATATAATTTATTTCTGTGATGCAAATCTGAATTTTCATCTGCCATTACTCCAGTCTTCAGTGTCACATGATCCTTCAGAAATCATTCTAATATGCTGATTTATTATCAATGTTGGAAACAGTTTATAAAATTAGTTTAAAAGGAAATAATTCACTTGGACACAAAAAGATGCATGTCATGTCATTGACCCAGGTCCAGCCCAAACCAAAAGACACCAGACCCAAGATCACTGCCAAACTACCGCCGGCGGGCAAGTTTCCTCCTGTCCCGTACACCGAGCCTCCGTGGGGATCTGTTCCTGACATCAGCTACTCGTTCGAGCTGCTGAAAAATGGGGCGATTCTAGACGCGGTCCCGCTGACCCAGAGGAGTTACTTCGTGGTGGGTCGGCTGCCGGTGTGTGACATGTCTCTGGAGCATCCGTCCATCTCCCGCTATCACGCTGTGGTTCAGTACCGGGGCACAGCCGGGCAGGACGGGGGCCTGGGAGAGGGCACGGGCTTCTATGCCTACGATCTGGGCAGCACTCATGGGACTTTTGTGAATAAGAACAAAATACCCCCTAAAACATACATAAGACTCCGAGTGGGACATGTTTTAAAGTTCGGGGGAAGCACGAGACTCTTTATTCTGCAGGTATGTATTTCTTAAAGGGATTGTTCGCCCAAAAAGGAAAATTCTGTCATCATTTACTCACCCTCAAGTTGTTCCAAACCTGTATGAGTTTCTTTCTTCTGCTGATCACAAAAGAAGATATTTTTATGAATGTCAGTAACCAGACAGTTGATGGTAGCCATTAAAAAAAAAAAAAAATATATATATATACAATTGAAATCAATGGGGCATCAACTGTTTGGGATAGCTAAAAAATATTTTAAAAGCTTCTTAGACTGTTTAAAAGAAATCATAGATATTTGTTTTAAGTGTTATTGGTCTACTTTAATATTTACCGTGATACTGAATGAGTATCAGATTAATTCCCCAAGGTATTGACATCTTACTTGTTCATAATACATGGTATTTTTTGTGGCTTTACAATAGTAACATAGCTGTAGTAACTACGGTTCCACCAGAAACTGTAGTTACCAATATTATATTTTTATAACTAAAAGTCCAGCAGTGAACAATGAAGTTCTGAAATGATTTTTTATTTTATTTGAATGTACACCAACTAACTAATAATTGGTTGTCCTGATAATTATTATATTGTTTTATTTTTATTATTTTTAGTGAAGGTAACATATTATTACATGTTACCAATATTCATAATAGATTTATCTCATACTCATATTGCTTGAACGTGAACATCAATTATACCAGATTACGTGTTTCCCCAGGGTCCAGAGTTTGATGAAGAAGCAGAATCTGAACTGACGGTGACAGAGCTCAGAGAACGTGCTAGAAAACAGAAAGAAGCGCTGGAGAAGAGGATGCTGGGTGATGGCTCAGATGAGGAGGAAGAGAAAGAGGAGAGTGAATCCAGTGCTACAACGAGAAGCTCCTCAGAAGATACTGGCTGCTCGTGGGGAATGGGTAACAATTAGAACAGATGATTCTCAATCCATTACTACCTGCCTGTTTGCTGTGAACTTACACTTTGTCTTTGTTATTTTTTTTTTTAGATGAAGAGGCAGTGCCAGAAGAGGATGAGAATGAGGAGAATCCATTTGCCACAGAATTCCAGGAGGATCAGGAAGCAGCTTACTTAAAAGATCCTAAAAAGGCCTTACAGGGCTTCTATGATAGAGAAGGTAAAATATGAACTTAAAGGGATAGTTCACCCAAAAATGAAAATTCTGTCAGTATTTACTCACCCTCATGTTGTTCCAACCCCGTAAGACCTTCGTTCATCTTCGTAACACAAATTAAGATATTTTTTGATTAAATCTGAGAGCTGGATCACTCCTCCATAGGCTTCTAAGGAATTGAAACTTGCCGACCCCAAAAAGTTATTAAAGACATCGTTAAAATTGTCCAAGTGACTACAGTGGCTCAATTTTAAGTTTATCAAACGACGGGAATACTTTTTGTGCGCAAAAATAACGACTTTATTTCAACTATTCATTTCCTTCTCTGTGGGCCTCGAGTGAGTTCACTAGTGTAATAGCGTAGTGCTTCTGTGTTGTACGTCACACGCATCACACACATGACCAGCATCGGCCAATAGTAAGCCTACGTGTGACTACGCAATCACACTACGTTATCTGACTCGAGCCCCACAGAGAAGGAAATGAATAGTTGAAATAAAGTCGTTATTTTTTTTCCTGGCACAAAAAGTATTCTCGTCGCTTGATAAACTTAAGATTGAGCCACTGTAGTCACTTGGACTATTTTAACGATGTCTTTAATAACTTTTCGGGGCCGGCAAGTGTCAATCCCTTAAAAGCCTATTAGACAGGGTCAATTTTCACAAAATCAGAACCCCAAAGGCATTTTGTGATTATTTATATTGTAAAAAAATTCTAAGGGTTTTAAGGGGTGCTGAATCCAAATCTGCTGTATATGAAGCTCAAAAATGTCCCAAAATGCCTCAAAATTGAGAAATTCAAAATGGCCGCCACCGCCAGGCTGAAATCTATTTTTCAGTATATCTTTTTGACTAAACAAGGTACAAACATGAAATAAATGTGCTTTTGTAAGTTTTGCTACATGGGCAATTCAATGCCATATTCAGATTTGAGATGTAATGTGAAGAAACTGCTTAGATATTGTAAAAATAGATGTTTTTAACTACAAACTATTATTAACTCATTATTAATTCAGTTATTATTATTAATATTATCAGGCTTCTTTTACTTAGTTTGTATTTTGTTTTGAGGTCAAATGTACAAACAAATACAAAAAGTTACAAACTTTAATTAAATGTTCACAGGTTTTCACACATGGGGAATTTAACATCCTGTCCTGATTTAGATCAAGTGTCAATAATCAGCTTGATAATCAAACAAGTATAGAGAAAAAGGTGGTCATTAGTGAATAAAGAAGTTGTCAATCAAATAAGATCCAAAAGCAGGAAGATCCATGGGTCATGGTGATATTAATTGAACTATATCCCAGTAGAAGTTACAGTGACAGCCTATTCATAGTCCTCTTCAATGTTCTGGCAAGTGTTGTCAAGTTTCCTGCAGTTGCATGCGTCTATACATTCCATGCGACTCTTTCTGATTAATAGAAGAATTGAATAGAAAGATTACAACAAGTACAAGTACAGGTACATTGGAATACTCTACCAGTCTATCATGTTTGTACATTCTTGTACACAATGATCAACATCAGGTAATTCCCTAAACACAGACCTGCAGCTGCAGCGTTGGCTGAGGCATCCCTTGGTACACCCACATGAAGTGAACTCCCTGCAGGCTTTAGGCATAGGTGGCAGAGACATTAGCCGTGGCACTAACTGACCTTCCTTGTGCATCCATCCAGGGTTCTACGCTAAGGTTTTTCCCAAGGAGCACATGTGCTCCTAAATGAAAAAATCTAGGAGCACACAGACATTTTGGAGCGCAGTGAAAAATGTTCAAGTAACAGAGTTTAACAAACTGTTTATTTTATATATATATATATATATATATATATATATATATATATATTTATATTTATAAACACAACGTGTGTGCTCCTTCTCTTTCTGTTCAACTATGGTGTGAAACCGTCGTTTTGATGCAGAAGTATAAATCAAACTTTACAATCACTTTAGTAAAACAGAACAAGGGGAACGTGTTGCTCTCAGGAGGAGGAGCACATCGGCACACCTGTGAATCTGCATCTTTCACTGCAGAGGCTTTTTCCACAACATGGAGGAGAAACTAGTTTAAATGAGTGTATTAGTATTTACTAGTATTAGTCGACTAAAACTAGACTAAAAATAAAACAATTCAGATGACTAAAATATAATGGGTTTAGTTCAATTGTAATGCATTCAGAATTTCTCTAACATGTCCAAACCCATATACTCCCGGAGAAAACATCTATTAACCTGTTAATATGAATGATTTTAAAGTTTGAACATGCAATACATATACAGATTTAACTACTGTGACTTAAAAAAATATCTTAAAATTAAATAAAACCACTTTTCCTAAAGTGGAATAGTCTTCTTTCAATGAATGATATATGCATTCTTTATAACTGCTTGCATACATCATTATTTCAAGCAGCAGACATATTTATTCGTATGAATCAAATATAATGAATCCTTATTAAAGCTATTAACAAGCAGTGAATGCTTTTCTCTTTTTCTTTTGTTGCTTGATCAATATTAAGGACTCAGACTGCATTAGGTTTATTACTCACTGTCACTTTAAGACATCGGATCATGTCCAATTACATGCGGATCCAATTGCACTGATGCACAGTCCGTGGATTTGTCCGTGGATTTGCCAATATTTGGTGTTGAAAATGGAAACGTCTTTAGACATGGAAAAATCGATTTTACAATCGATTCAATGAACACATATGTCTCAAAAATCGAACAGGATTTTTTCACAAAAGTGACAGCCCTAGTGTCTGACCTGGAGTAAAGATCAACTCCTTCAAGGAGATCACCTTCAGGTGGACCACGTTGCCAGGCAGCCACTTGAGTGGCATGGAATGTCCCTTTTCCGTCCAGAGTGTATTCGTTGATGTCAACATTGTCCGCTGAGAAATGAACAAAGCGACCCTTTACCAGATTTTGTGGAACAATGGCACCATCATCCCCCATGGTCTCCAAGGTTGTCTTAGCCAGTTCAGTGTCAAGTTTGATTACCTCACAGTAACTCATAACATGACCTGCCTGGTGAAACATGTTCACCAACTCCTTCGAACGTGTAGCTTGATGAAGGGTACTGGCCAGTCCTATGTGCTTTGGAGTGAGGAACTTGTCTCCTCTAGCTGTGTACATAAGATCCTGTGCAATGCTGAGGACTCTAAGCTGTCGTTTGGCTGTGTTCTTATCATAATCTTCAACGTCATCCTCCAGCAGGCGCTGACCACCTAGTAACAAATTGAGGAACATGTACAGGCTGTTGGGTATGCTATTGCTCTGTTTTCACTGATGTCTATCCCCTCTTGTTTTGGATTTGAGGTCATATCTCTTCGGATCTGCAATGACACATGGACCATGTTCAGGAACATATCTTGATCCTTATGTTTGAATGTAGGAATAACTCTATGAATATTGGAGGTGTCGTCTTTCAACATTGTTGATACTGGAATATGCCGGTATTTGGATGGAACCAAGACAGTACGAGGTTCATTTCGAGGTTGGTCATGCAGTACAACAAAGTCGTATATGCCCTCAAGACGATCAGCTATTTGTTCCTTGAAGGAGTTTCTTCGGCTTAGAAATCTAGATGGTATATCTAATTGAGCCTCATTAGCTAGTGTAGAGTACCGGTCCCACACATGTACAAGATCCAGAATATCCGCTTGATTTGCTGATTGTTCAAGTTCTTGGCAGATCCACTCTAATGGCATATCTGTGCTCGGAAGTGACTCCATGCGTTTGGTCCTACGTTCAAACCTGGTCTTGCAAGTCATGTGATAACTTCCTTCTGCAGCAATAAGATCATTTACACAAGCTAGTCGCACTCTTAAGAATGAATCACACTTTGCTGCTTGTAGGATTCTGCTGCTGAATTTAATTTCTTGTATGAGATGTAGTTTTTCTTTCTGATCTTGTTGGCAAAAGATACACTGCTTCCAATCTATTGGAGGTATTTTGCTCCGTAGAGTAACATTTTGCGGAGTTAGGGTGGATGCAGATGAACTTGGTTTGGTATCTTTTTTCAATTCTGCCTTCAATTTCCTTTCTATTTCACGTTTATTCATGTATTTTGCTCGGCAGTCCTTATGCCATAAGAATTGCTGAGGCAAGTCTCCTTGAAGTATCTCAGTAAGTCGATTGGTTGCATCTCGGAAATTGTCATGGTGTAATTTCATCCGGAGCTGTCTTATAGTGTCAGCTGACTGGAGGCCATCCATACTAACTGTCATGAGATTTTTCTTATTGTCTTCCTGGCATATGATGCATAACTGTGGCTCAGATGACATTAAGCTTTCTTTGGTATAGTCTATTTTTTCAGCCATGGTTTTTGTCGCCAATTGACTAATTCAGACCTACAAGAAAGAGTTTTCTTAGAATACGAATGCAAAGTCTAAGACAGTAGTTCCCAACCTATGGGCCGCCGTGGGAGGCCTTTCAATTGAAAAAAAAAAAAAAAATCATGAAGGATTACTAAAAGGGATTGAATGGTTCAAGTAGAACAATACCCAAAGAGATTTGCATTCAAATAAATTAAATTAAATAAATGCAATAAATTTAAACAGTCTTTCCCCCAATCAGTCAGTGTAAAAGCAAGTGTGTTAAGTTTGCTGACTTTGATGCTATCTAGTAGGGCTGCACGATTTATCAATATTGAGATCACGATTAATTATCACGATTATTTGTTGATTTTAACCAAAACAAATATTTATTGTCACATACTGTAGGCTAATTATAACTGCTTTCACATCTATATTGTGCTACATTCCTGCTAATGTACAGATATGTGCATCAAAACAGGTCGTCTTATTCACCAAAATTCTGTGCATCTCCTTAAAGAATAAATACAAATAAATAAAACAATAAAGAAAATGTAGCAAAACTTCAACAGGGCCCTTTTTTACATTTTACATTGTGTAAATATATTTTAGGAAGCAAAATATAAACTTGAATTGTACCTGTATAATGGATATGAATAAAACTCAAAATATACAATCAATAAAAAACAAATATTCCATAACAGAATGTAACCAAATAAGAAAATTTCAAGGCAGAACTATGCACTATGGAAGTTCGATTAATGCATAAAATTCAGAGTCATTGTTATTTGATGCTTAAGAAATGTAAAATCTGGTTGTGGTAGTGTCAGTGATCTTACTGCATAAATTTAATCTTATTTAATCCTCCATATGAAAGTTCATGTGCTCGAATTATTTCTATTTATTAAACAATAGTTCAGAACAAGACGTTTGTAGTAGCCTACTGATTATTGGAGTCCATTAATCGAACTTCCATGCCTCTTATATAGTACTTATATATATTACTATGTAGTATGTACCAATTTACTAATGCAATTTACTAATGCTCACACTCGGACTCTCTCTTCTGCACTGTCACTCGATCGGTCTCTTTGATTTGATATCTCGAGCGCGCTTTTGGACACTCGGTCTCTCTCGTGCACTGATCAGACAGTGGTTTACGGAGCACTAGATTGGCTTTGCAAAAAAAAAAAAAAAACCTTGATACGGAGCGTTCTGTTAACGGAATGACGCAAATCATGATATCGGAATGGTTAAATATCTCTAGATCACGCGAATTTGATCGTGGGAAGCCAAAATCGTGATTGAGATTAAAATTAGATTAATCATGCAGCTACTATCTAGCTAATCGCGCTAGTGTGCTAATCGCGCTAATTGCACTGACCCACTTTTGCACAAAAAAGTTTGGTTAGGCTGTGGAAAGATTTTCAGAATTTTATTTGGGCCTCAGCAGTCAAAAGGTTGGGAACCTCTACACATCGATATGTATTCATTTAGCTAGCTCTTTGAGCCAGTAATTAAACGGATGTAATTGAAATCTGAAATCTGAGACTTTGTTTAATATCAATAGTAACAAGCACAAAGATTATTGCGATATATTATAGATAAGATTATTGCTATATATGGGATGTGCGCTACATTCATTCATCAACTGAAAACAGGATGACTAATCGATTCTTGGGATTTAAGAATGGATATCGGTTTGTAAAAATGAAAATCGATTAAAATCAATATTTTTTACCCAGCTTTAATAGATAGATAGATAGATAGAAACGTTATTGATCCCCTTGGGATGTTTATGAAAACATGTCACATTATGAAAATATACACTGGACATGACTTTACCTGTTAGCTGTCTTATGTTTCCGATCAGCCGTTCTGAGAAGTGTGAGAAAGGCTAACCTTGGGGGTGGGGTGATATTGGGGAGTGCATTACAGCACTTTTGACACATTTGACCTCAAAACAAAATACAAACTAAGTAAAAGAAGCCTGATAATATTAATAATAATAACTGAATTAATAATGAGTTAATAATAGTTCGTAGTTAAAAACAACTATTTTTGCAATATCTAAGCAGTTTCTTCACATTACATCTCAAATCTGAATATGGCATTGGAATGCCCATGTAGCAAAACTTACAAAAGCACATTTATTTCATGTTTGTACCTTGTTTAGTCAAAAAGATATACTGAAAAATAGATTTCAGCCTGACGGTGTCGGCCATTTTGAATTTCTCAATTTTGAGGCATTTTGGGACATTTTTGAGCTTCATATACAGCAGATTTTGATTCAGCACCACTTAATACCCCTAGAAATGTTGTACAATATAAATAATCACAAAATGCCTCCAGCACTTTAAATAAGCACATTTTAAGAAATTCTGCCTAGTCTATATGGAGGAGTGATCCAGCTCAGATTTCATCAAAAATATCTTAATTTGTGTTCTGAAGATGAACGAAGGTCTTACGGGGTTGAACAACATGAGGGTGAGAAATTACTAACAGAATTTTCATTTTTGGGTGAACTATCCCTTTAAGTTAGACTAAGGGGGTGTTTACACTACATGACTTTCAATTTAAAACAGAAAACCGTTCTGTTCGCCGTTCGTTTTCACGACAGCCACAGGCCTGGAAGAGTTGCAAGTTTTTGAAAACGATACATTATCGTTTTCGTGTAAACTACAAAATGTATGCATATTGCGTGTTCCGTCTGTAGACACATAGTGTTTCTTTACAAAGTGATATTGCCAACAACTGGCCTGGCAGCAGAATACAGTGTTTTTAGTCGTTTTCGTGGATCCGCGTGAACAGGGATTGTTTTGACAACGTTGTCATCTGTACTCTAAACTTTTAAAAAACATGCAAAGGAAAAGGGTTTCCGTTTTTTGTGCATCGTTGTTGTGTAAATGTACCCTTAAATGTAATACATTTCTTTACCACACACATCCGTGAAGTCACATACATGGATTTAACTGTTTACTTTCATTGCAGGAGAGGAACTAGAGTTTGAATATGAAGAGAAAGGCCATGGCAGTTGGCTCTGCAGAATTAAGTAATCACTTCATCTCTGTTTGTAGCCAAACCACATTTGCACCTTTTTTGGTTTTATCGTTTAGCACCAGCTCAGTGTTCAGTGGCTTTACAATTTCCACTTATTTATTTCTGTGTGTTTTAGGTTGCCGGTGGATGATGCCATGGGCAGGCAGCTGATAGCCGAGGTGACCCACACAGGGAAGAAGAAAGACGCTGCCGTCCAGTGCTGTTTAGAGGCCTGCCGGATCCTGGAGGCTCGAGGTCTTCTGAGACAGGAAGCAGGTAGGCATCGAGAAAGCAGACTTAAGACACATTCATGACTGGGCTCAGACTCATGCAGCTGTCAAATAAACCATTTGTTAAAAAAATGACCATGTTAGTTGGTCATTTTCTGTCATTTTATTATCATCATTTTATTTTATTTATTCTATGATTTTGTATTTTGATTGAAATTTTTGTAACACGTGACTGGATTTTAGAATGTAGTTTTGCGATATGAGATTTTAGATTAGTAATTTGTATATTTGAAATGTTACCCTTTTAAAAGTTTATCGGTTTTGAATTGTCGGACTATTTAATAATAATGTTTTGTTGTAATAATTCAGTGTTTTAATGACAGTTCAATTATGCAAACTAGTTAACTAGTGAATAGTTTTAGCATGTTATTGAGTAATGATAATGTTAATTGTATTTGGTCTAGGACTAGATGTGTAACTGTTCAATCAATCAATCAATCACATTTTATTTGTAGAGCGCCTTACAACAGCCAAAAGGTGCACAAGGCGCTTTCCAGTAAAAACATCAATAGACAACACTATATAAAAAAAACATAAGTGTACATAAAAATAGCAATCGAGTCAAGTCGGAGGCTACGTGTTAAAAGCTTGTCTAAATAGATGTGTTTTCAAATGCGATTTAAAAACACTCAACATGGTGATGCTTCGTAGGTGTGGTTGAAGTGCGTTCCACAGTTTTGGGCCTTGGATGGCAAATGACGGACTGTTGATATATGCTGCTGCTGCAGAGTAAATCTGGGCAAGTGTGGGAATCAATACTGAAATATCTATACGGTTATCATACTCAATTTCTGCTGTATACTCTTCCCCGCTCTTCTCTCTGACAGCGAGTTGACACACCTGCCTCTCTCGTCTCATTCACTCTGGTTGAATAATGCTCGTGGTGTTACTGGGCCTGATTTTTGTCGTGGGATTGTAGAGATTGCACATAATTTTACACACTCTGCGTGTAAGAGCGCACATCAAGCCACCTCTCAAACAGCTCACGAGAACCATATTAAGCTCTTTTTCACGGCTTATTGCGCCTAAATAGTCAATTACACAAAATTATGTCAAAATGCCCATCTTGGCAAGTATTCACGCAAACGCAGTCGGTTATATCTTTAGTAAACGTAAACAGTTGAGAAGGAAAACATGTCTATCAGTTTAGATCTGTGCAGGAGCTCTTAAAGCTGCTGTCTGTGTCAGACATGTTAATCAAACACTCACTGCTCATGACTGAATAACTGTAATTTTAATTGTAAGGATTATTCTGTATTTCATTTTTACATTGAAGACCTATTCAATTGCTGTAGTATTTCTTACCTGAATACTACTGTTAGATCTACCTGAAAAAATAAGCACCGTTTATTTCATTTGTATTCTATTCTATTTATTTGTGCTATCATTTGTAATTTGTTTATTTGTTCTTATTTTATTACTGACTTTACATTTTCAAAGTATGAAATCAAGCTCCTTGCAACAAAATTACCCCATTGTAAAAACACAAATGCATTGAATGAGCAAATATTTAGGAGAGATATTTGTAAGGGTAATTGATCAATGTTTATATGTGAATAAAAGCCTAAATTAAAATCGGTTTATCATATAAAGCGATAATGTCTCTTCATAAGACTTGGATTAAACCTCTCCATTCATATGGATTACTGTTACGATGTGTCTTGTACTTTTTGAAGTGATTACCTAGACTTTCAAAGGATGGACAAAAAAATGATGAGATACTTTGAAAATGGTATCATTGATATTTTTCGAGGTATTGTATCAAAATGAGAAATTCCAGTATTGTGATAACACTATGCTTGCAGATCGCATGTAAAGGTCCTCTCAGCCTGCGCTCTATACAGTTTCATGACTGAACTAGATATTTGTGTTGAAAAACCTGTGATAATGCTGACAGGGCAGTAGACTTTTTTACCTCATGTTACCCACTCACAAACATTCAATTTGTGTCTCTTTCCAGTGTCCCGCAAACGCAAGAAGAAGAACTGGGAAGATGAAGATTTTTATGACAGTGATGATGACACATTCCTTGACCGGACAGGAGTGGTGGAGAAGAAGAGGAAGGAGCGCATGAAGAAGGCCGGGAAGATTCAGGAGCGTCCTGATACGTATGAATCACTGGTAAAGAATATTTCTTTTGTGATTATTATTACCCATGTCCTGTGTGTGCTGTACCTGGCATTGATGTAATATGTATTCTTTCTTAGCTAGCCAAACTGGCCAAGGTTGAAAAAGAGCTGGCTGACACTGAGAAAAGACTCAGTTCTTCTGGGAAAGGTGAGGTGGTGAAAGTCTGTTTTTCCTCCATATTTGGTCATGTGTAAGTTTACACTCCCTGTTTGTTGTCCTTGTTCAGGAGGCTCCAGTTCTTCCACAGAGGATCCTCTGGATGCTTTCATGAGCGCAGTACGGAGTGAGGTGGCTCTGGATGGGGTGGAGAGAAAGAAGCTTCATTTACATGTCGCTGAGCTGAAGAAGGAAGGTCAGAGACTGCGCAAGCTAGCGGATCTGGCTAAACCTACCCAGATGCCCTCATTACAGCCCGGGGGGTGAGCTGTGTTCCCTCCAGATCCACTGGGCATTTCAATGTCTACTATGTATTCGGGCATACTACTCTGTTGGCGTAGCAATAGTGTTCAGTTAATTATTTGTGTGGAAGTTTTATGTGTTTTGTAGGGCCCTTTTATTTCTGCAAAAACAACAATGGAATTGCAGGATCCAGTCATAATTTCATTTTCTGTATAACTCAGAATGTCTCAATTTGGATAAAGAAATCAAAAGTAGTGCTATATGCTTAATCAAATCACAATATGGACTAGTGTCTGAATCAAAAGTCTCTGTTCTCATAGTAAATGAGCGGCACAGTTTCGTCTGTTGCATGTTCTCAACCACACTAGGGCTGGGACAACGCGTCGACGTCATCGATTACGTCGACGCAAAAAATACGTCGACGCAAAATATGTGCGTCGATTCGTCAGACCCAAAACAAAGATGGCGGGGCCGGAGTGTAGTAGCAACACGAGTTGCTCCTCAGACTATCAGAAGTGCAAGGCGGCACGCACTCGTTGCTCAAAAGTACACACACACACACACACACACAACCAAAAGAAAAATGTGCGTCAATATCGAGTTCTCTTTCGGGCTTGAACAAACCATAACACACAAATTATGCCAAACTGTCTGTTTTGTCGAGTGTCCTCATAAGAGCAGTCTTAAATGAGTAAAATAAAGTATTTTATTTTAAAGAGTAAATGACTCACTCAGAGTATTATACCGGCAGCAATAATCATGAATGCACTCCGCTATCTTTTAACGCATCTCCGGCGAACGGCTTCTTCGCGCAAAAGGAAGAAATGTCATGAAGCGCAGTGAAATCCAGCGACCTATGTGGCGTTTCCTGATGGATCGAGGTTGTTCCTTAACTTCATTTTATACGTGCAATTCACACGAGCTCTAAGCGCGTGCGAGACTGCTGAAAGTATGCGCTTATAGCTATTAATGTCATGAAAAATACATAGAGGACACTGACAACACGCTGACAGACAGGACCAAGAAGGTAACATTTAATAAAGTCTCAACTTTCAAATTTGGTCAGTCAAAGACAATTAAACCATAAATAGGCCTACTATTTTGTGGCTCTTTAATGTGTCGTGACAGATTGCACTTTTTTTCAGTAAGCTAGGCCTATGTGTTTTCAAGGTTTTATTGAATGCTACCTCTGACTAAGAATGCATTACTTTGCACTTGTATAGTCTTTTATTTTGGAATTTTAAGAGCAATAAACATATATTGCAATGTTAAGGAATTCATGTTTTTTTTTTCATTCAGATATGTAAATCAACATGTATAAATTGCTATTGCTCAATTAATGGGGAGATAATTGATAATCGCATCAAATCGAATCGGACTGGAAAAATACATCGTTGATTAATTGATGCATCGAAAAAATAATCGATAGATTAATCGTTTTAAAAATAATCGTTTATCCCAGCCCTAAACCACACGTTTAACTGTCTAACTAAATGAGGACAGTCCACAACATGACAACAAGAGCTGCTCGGAGTTCACTTCACAAGCGTTTCATTTGATTAAACTATCGTCAAATACACAGAAAATCAAAGGTCTTCACTTCAACCCATCAAAATAAAAATTTGTTTAAACTTGATGAAAATTCTGAAAGAGATATTACTTTTCACAGCAGAATGTACTTCTCAAAGTGATAATAACAAAAGATTTAAAAGATTAATTAAATTGTTAGTTTATTCGTGTATGGGATTACCACTGTTTTTGATAATACATTTTTATTATATCAAAACAAAAGAATCCAGAAAAACAGAAACACAGAATTTCCGGAGAAAATAGAAGGAAAACGCATTTCAAAGGGCAGTACATCTCACATAACATTTTTAATTGCATAACAAAAAACAAGTAATTTGAGAAAAAAATAAAACTGATTTCATAGGGCCTTAAATGTGTGTTTTTTTTTTTTGTTTTTTTTTTTTTTTAACAGTAGTCAGTCCACGAACTCTGAGAAACCTAAGAAGTTATCTCTACCTATGTTTGGAGCCATGAAAGGAGGGAATAAATTCAAACTGAAGACTGGAACAATAGGAGTGAGTCTTTCCAAATTGAAATAAAAACAATAGATGGGCAATTACCTTCAAATTATTAAAATGAGTTAATGAGAGAGATCTCTCTCTCTCTCTCTCTCTCTCTCTCTCAAATGATCAGATGTTACCCCCAAAGCGAGCCAATCTGCCTCCTGAGCTCTTCAATATGAAGGAACTGCCCCCTGGTGGTGAGAAAGAGGAAGAAGAAGAGGAGGAGGAGGAAAAGAACAACGAGACTGAGGCTGGTATCACAGATCGTGTCATGGAGGTTATTCAGTCTACAGAGACGTCCAGCTCAGACAGCGCACCCCACACTAATGGTTAGACCTTGACCAGCATAACTTCCTCTGCCTTAACACTAGGTACTTAGGAATGTTCGAAGTTTAAAAACGACTAATGCTAGATTCGCAGTGTAGAGTGTAATTCTATGTCTGACCACAAGTTGGCAGTGTTATGCTACTCAAAATGAGTTAAATGTGTGTTATTTGTTGTCTACCTTTGAGATTTGTTCACAGAATTGGAAGCAATCTAAGTTGTAATCCATAGGTTCATAGCTAATATGTATTTACTAGAATATTTCTATTTGTGTGTCTGGAGAAAGAAGACCATGAGGACCAGCCTGCTAAGATAGTTACATCTCATGAAAAAGAGAAACACAAGTCATCCCATCTTCAAAAAAACAAAAGTGACACTGCTCCAAAAGGTAGAAAATCACATATTCTGTGGCATAAATGTGAAGTTTCTTCCATTGGTCCATTGATTGCAGTTGCATTTGGTGCTTTTAACTTCACCTTTAAGTGAATAATAATGGTTGACCGTTATCTGATGCACTTTAAATTCTGATTCATATCCCAGCAGAAGGAGTAGACCATGTCTCAAATGATCAGAGTACAAAGACAAGTACAAAGAAGAAAGTTATTGGCCCCAGCAGGGTAAGTATTTATGCAGATGACTCAACTCAAGACATAAGATATGCATCCAACCATGAAAGGTAGACAGTGGCCCCAAAATATCAAACAAAGTGGCATTTATTAAAAAAAAAAAAAAAAAACAGAAGAACACTTTTCAAGCCAAACATTTTACAAAAAAAATGTTAGATATTAACAAAAAAAGTATTTGGACATTTTCTGTTTGTCAGACGAGATGTTCATGGTTAATATGATTAATTATGTGGTCACTATGCGAGCTAGAATGAGCTAGAAAAGCACTATGCAAGCTTTTGAACATTATATTCATTGAAGAATCCTGAAAAAAGAAATGTATCATGGTTTCAACAAAAACAACTGTTTTGTTAAAAACAAGAAATGTTTCCTGAGCAGCCAAATCCGCACATTAGAAGGATTTCTAAAGGATCATGTGTGACACTGAAGACTAGAGTAATGATGCTGAAAATTCAGCTCTGCGTCACTGGAATAAATTACACTTTAAAATATATATTAATATAGAAAACAGTGTTTTATATATATATATATATATATATATATATATATATATATATATATATATTACTGGTTTAACATGGTCACTGCTAGCTGGAACATCTGTGTGAACATTAGGTGTGCAAATACTTTTTGGATCTACTGAATGGATGAACCTGAACTTGTAAAAACTATTTTTATGCGCATTTTGGGATATCGCAAAAAAAAAAAAAATTTGGTTTGATCATTTTGAAATGCCCGAGAGAAAGTCTGTCATCAGAATGATGTCATCATAATTCATAAACACCAGCATCCGAACGCAAGAGAACATGACAGCGTCTATTGCTTTTCTTCCTTATGATGGAGGGAAAAAAAGAGCCACAGTTTTTTCCCCGATTGCAGCAACTTCCATTTTTATTACAAATATTTTGCGCCAATTACCCAAGAAGTGTCGATTTTGTTCTCTTGAACACATGGGAAGGTAACACTGCTCTAATTTTGTCCATAAGTTGAATTCACAACATTGGATTGAAAGTTGGTTTTCTTGTGCCTTGATATTTCTATATTTCTAGCCTCCTGTGACCATGTCCAAGCAATACCCAGAGGACGACCCTGACTACTGCGTTTGGCTTCCTCCCTCAGGTACAAAGCTTCACTTCTTCATCCCTGTAGCCTGTGATATTATTAAGTCTTATGAAACCATACATAGAAATCAAGAAAATCAAGCATTCTTGGCACTTTAATCTCAATTTACTGGCCCTCGCTGAATACTAAAAATTATTTTCAGCGATTATTAGCTTTTTGATCTTAGGACATTTCAAACGCAGTTCTAACATTTCAGAGGATTAGAGACTTTGCATTGTGGGAAAACGCATTAATACCTGGCCAAAGGGTTTACTTTAAAGTCACTGGGTTATTACAAGATAAGGTTCTCTTTATTTCTTAAAAAGTTTTATTTCCAGTTTCTGCCAGAATCCACTTTTTCAGCAAGGTCACATACAAGGGACAGTACAATATTCTTTGTTATATTCCATAATCCTTTGTGTGTGAATCCTTTCTTGTTGACAGAATATTAGAATAATATTAGATTTTATTTACATTTTCAGAATGTAAATAGGAAAAAATTTCAGATTCATAAAATCAGATTTTTTTCTATTCACATTCTTGATATATGTCCCTAATGGATAGAAATAAGGGTAACACTACAATATAAGGTTCAGCATTTATTCATCTTTGATCATCTTAGTTAATAAAAATACAGCTGTTCATGTTAGATCGGGTCCATTAAATAGTATTATTTATTGTAAATGTTAAAATTACCATAAACTAAGATTCATGAATACTATTTTCATTGTTATATGCAATTTTAACTAATATACAGGTAACAAATGTTAACAAAATAAACTTATTGTAAACCCAATAAAGTCCTGTCCTACATTAGTTTGCTTTTAATTATGAAAGTTAAATGCATTGCAAATGCCGTTTCATTTCTTTGACTAGACATTTAAGCGTGTGAAACTAAGACATGATTGTATCCTGTGTGTCTGTTTTGAACAGGTCAAACTGGTGACGGTCGGACACATCTGAACGAAAAGTACGGATACTAAATAAAGAAAGTGCAGACTCCCTCACTGAAATGGAATCAGCCCAACTGTTCATCTTAGTCTTTGGGAGTGGCAGATAGATCATTTTCTCGGTGTCCTTTTTCCCACCTTTATACTTCATCTGCAAACCAGGAACGTTGTGACTCGAGTAGCTCAGATGACCTGAGATGTTTCTAGCACTTGGTAATGGAAACAGCTTAGTCTTGTGACTGATTTTCACTTCCCTTCGCCCAATTTTCATTAAAATGCATCGTTTTCCACCCGTGGTTCTGGGCCAAGTTGCCAAGTATAGTTTTGAAGTGGAGACTGCTTAAGGTTTGGGGAAGGATCTATTTTCAGGATTGTTTTCATAGGCACTTACTGACGGGTTCTTCTCCACACTAGCATAACAAACTATTTTAGTGGTCTATAAAAAAACAGTTTTTCTGCTTTACCAGTTGGAATATATTGGTTTTGACATTGCATTGGCATGACACTGGCATGATGCATTTGAAGCAAGTCACTTATGTTTAAGCACTGCTGTTGTTGACAAATCTCTCTCCACCGCTTGCTGTTCTGGGATCATTTCACCAGGCTTAAGCGGGCTGGGTAAACACTCGATCCGCTGTTCTGGGTCACTCTCTGAGTAACGGCGGACTCCCTCCTCAGTTTGGCTCCGTATGGCGAGCGAGCGCTCCTGTTGGATGCGCTTCTGTTGAGAGAGCCAGCTTTACCAGCCATCTGGACACTTGCTTGGCATTCTAGGATTGGGAGCAAGCTGTTAATGAATCAGTCTGTGTGTGAGCTCTGCGTACATTATTTGTTTGTGTGTATTCGCTTCTCTTGATATTAATGAAGAGTGACTCAGTGTTGGTGATGTGTTGGCGTGTCCAGGGAAGGATTAGGCGCCCCGCGTTCACTACTACACGCTGGTCTCTCCCTCTGTGTATCCAACGCTTTTAATGCTCTTGAGTTCTCCATTGTTTGGAGAGCACGATTAGTCACATACAATATGTGCATTTTGTTACGTATATTTTGTAAAATAAACAATTTTTCCTGTGTCTCGCCAACGTGGGGGCTTGTGTTGAATGTTTGGGTCATAAAGTTGTAATCAAGTAAATGATCATCATGATCAACTTTTCTGAATGACCTATTGTACACAATCTGCTACATGCCTTCTGTAATCTGATTGATAGCGAGTAAAAGGCCTTTTAGTGTGATTCTAAACACGTGCTATATGTGGTATACAGGGCTTGACATTAACTTTAACTAGTGGTTTTCCAAAGTTTAATAATATCTTATAATTTGGCAGCAGATATATTAGATGTACTATAAAACCTGACACACTGATCCATTACACCGTTCATTTTCAATGGTTTACGTTCACTTAAAACATAACTGACTGCGTTTACGTGAATACTCGCCAAGACTGGCATTTTGACATTATTTTGTGTGTATTTGACTAAGCGCAATAATCAGTGAAAAAGGACTCAATTTAATACTGAGAGCTGGCTTTATGTGCCACACTTTTGGTGTTTGAGCACAAAATCTGTGAGAATGAGTAAAACTGTCCGAGAGATGATAGAGCGAGAAAGCGCTGCTGGCATCGGATATCTATTCTGCAGAAAATGAATGAGTGTTTCAGATATTTCGTCTCAATATCTATGGAATAAATCAATTTTGACAACACTAAATTGGACTTAGTTTATTATTTCAGATGCCTTTTTAAAGAACTACAATTGAGCAATTTATTTAAATTCCAACTCGCCAAAGTGGCCAGTAGGAGTGACTACACGCCACTGCTGAAATCCCTCCGCATTTATTGTCAAGCCCTGATTGTTAGTAATATTTCAAAATGAACACTTACTGGACAGAAACAACTTATGTTTACTTGATTATCCCTACAAATGTTTTTAGAAAAATCATGTTCAAATGTGAGTATCAAAGTTTCTACATCTTTTGTTTATTTGTGCATTTTATCTAAGTAGTCTATAAGATCTCATTGATTTACATCACACGATATCAGTATTTCATCTTACTTTTTGGCCATATAATTTTCAGCATCTACACCAAATTGCATGTTTTTGCTCAGTTTGGGCCTCGAATAAAAAAAAATTTTCTCTCCTCGAATGTGATCTCCATATTCTCATTCTTATATCATATATGAGCCATAAAAGCTTGATGTATCAAATATGATACTATATATATAAAAAAAATGAAGTATAGTAAAATATTTTTTTAGATCATAGAAAGGTTCACTAAACTGTTTCTGTTTATTTTTTCATTTGCCAGACTTTACAGGGTTAATCTGTTCAAGGCATGTTCAGGCATGTCTCTGGTTACACTCACTGGGAAATGATCAAGCATCAAACCCCCCAAAATACTTTGATTAAAAGATTATCAATAATATTGTAAAAATGTGAACAGAAACAGTTCAAGTAATGTTAAAGGTTCAATAAAAGTTATGCTTACCACAATAAAATAAAGTGCAAACGGCGTTAACAAAAACTATGTAAATAGCGATGCATGCTATTTACACTACGTGAAAATGACAGTATTTCAAATAGTAGATGCTATTTATATGTAGTACAAAATTTCTACTGTACTACAAATATTGACAGATACTGTTTGCACCTCTGTGTAGTGTAATATTATAATAAAACAGTATGTAATAATATATTCAGTATGCCTAAATGATCTATTCTGTTACAGACCGTGAATATATATTTATTAAAATCTTAAACAGAGGCTGTTTTATTGGGACATTGCTTGTCCTAACCCTACACTTTAAAGGGGCATTCGGCAACTCTAGCTATTTCTTCGCTGATTTTCACTTTTGTTGTCGCATGTTTTCTCAGCGAGCTCCCCCTACAGCTGTGAGGCGTATATTTCACAACAATGTCATAAAAAAACTCACTTGCGGCCCCTCCTCCCCCTTTCTGCCGCTGCTCATGTGCATTTGTTATTATCCGAGTCGGCCAACTTTATCGTGTGGAGTGTGTCTACCGAGGTGGGTAATACATCAAACACATTGAGGGACGCGTGTGTGTTTATGTCGAATTGGCGTAAAGCAGTTTGTGTTTCTCGCTAGTTCTCGCTTCTCACGAGACTTCCAATTTCCATCTTACCGGGACGTTAGTCCTCATGTTGCAAGGTTGGTTTTCCACCTAGGAACGCTGGGGGGAGCGAGGAAAGTCACCATTCTCACCAGAACAGGTTATTAAACCATCCAAATGATTTCTAAACGGTTTTATTAAGTTGAAATAGTTGCCGAATGCCCCTTTAAACACTTTAGTCCCACTGCAAAATACATGTTAGGCAATGTATTTCCACTTTTTGTATATTTTCTCCTAGCTGATATGCGATGGGAAAAGGGAAAAGAATGAGTTTTGGAAAAAGGTAGATTCAACCTCGGGTCAGTGACATCAAAAGCATTAGCACCACGTTCCTGACTCCACACCGCTGCTGTTATTAACAGAGTTCTTTCATAACTGTATCTGGCTCAATCAGATAATGGTGGGCAGAGTTAATGTAAATAGCCTCTGCCGTTTATTTGCACTTGGTAGAAATAGACACTCCGATAAAATAAATAACTTTCGACTCGACATTCTGGAGGGTGTAGAGCAAAAATGCAATGTTTGTTAAAGCACTTATAATAAATCTTCTGTACAAACGTGTGATACGAGTTAAATTTGAGATATTAAACAAATTTCAACCAGATGAACTTCCAGTTATCACTGTAATTCGTGTAGGTGGAGCTGCACCATGTTAACAGTGCTTTGTGGAGAGTCACGTCACTTAAGCTTGTGCAGATATCATGCAAACTTTACCAGGTTAAACCAGTGTGGTCATGACATGAATTGTAAGTGCACACATATGAAATACAAAACATTTCCTTAGGCCGTGCTGTTTACAACATATATCGCTGTATGGGCAGACAAAGTTATAAACAATTTTATCACTATATTTAAAGAGGTTTAAAGATTGTAGCTGTACTTTTAAAACTGTCTTTTAATGTTTATCCCTGTGCAATTCCTCGCAACATAGACCTTCAAGTCATGACAGTGCCATACACTATTTAATTTTGACTCCTTTTTGCAACACAACTGCTTTAGATCACTTTGCACAAGCTTTCACAAATTGCTAATCAACTGAATGCATTCCAAATTCTAAACTGAGTGTGTACATACTGCTTATCCTACAGGAAACTGGATTTGATAGGCATCAGATTGAGCCGTATTTTTGGAGAGTATCTTCTGATCAGGCCGCACACACCCATCTTGATGTCTGGATTCCTGGCTCACTTCCTTCAGCCCCTCATCATAGCCGAGCACTGACGTCACTCTCTGGTTCCCTGCACAAACACACAGCTTATTGCTCTGTTTGGGATCTGGCACGGATAGGCCTGTGGAATCAGCCCACGCTGAAATGAGAATGCTTCTTTATGGAGGATAAGGAACCTGCAATGTTGACAGACTTGCTTATCGCCCGACACACATGCAAACAGCAAAAAATGACACGAACACCTTGCCGTAGAGAGCTTCGGCTCTGTGTGAATATGTCCCAATTCGCCTACTTATACTACGACCTAAAAGTATGTACTCTTTTTGTGAAGAAAAAGTACATACTTTTGAGTGTGTAGCAAAAGAGTAGGCAAGCTTTGGGACATACTATCACGTCATATTTAACGGACAGATCTGTTGCGTGCATCCTGTCACCGTAAACTGCCCTGTCAATCATCTTGTCGCAGTTAAAATCCTCCATTCATTCTAGTTTGACTTCCCATTGTTTCGGAGAGCACGTTCATCTGCCAGTCGTGGGTCTTTCATGCGGAGACTCTCCTCGTGTGTTTGCAATTTGAATATAATGATGCATTTAAAGGGGCTTTTATTTCAACTTAATAAAACCGTTTAGAAATCATTTGGATGGTTTAATAACCTGTTCTGGTGAGACTTTCCCCGCTCCCCCCAACGTTCCCAGGCGGAAAACCAACCTTGCAACATGAGGACTAACGTCTCGGTAAGTTGGAAATAGGGAGTCTCGCGAGAACGAGCGAGAAACACAAACTGCTTTACGGCAAATCGACATAAACACACACGCGTCCCTCAATGTGTGTGATGTATTACCCACCTCGGTAGACACACTCCACACAATAAAGTTGTCCGGCTCCGATAATAACAAATGCACATGAGCAGCGGCAGAAAGGGGGAGGACGGGCCGCAAGTCAGTTTTTTTACAACGTTGTGAAATATACGCCTCACAGCTGTAGGGGGAGCTCGCTGAGAAAACATGCGACAACAAAAGTCAAAATCAGCGAAGAAATAGCTAGAGTTGCCAAATGCCCTTTTAAAAGGTAATGGCTAAACTTATCTTTACAAAAGTTCACAATGCTGCTGCAGATGCAATATAATGTAGACAATGTTGAATAAATACATTTTCGTCAGGTTAGATACTGATAATTAATCACTCAAACACCTTTATCTAAACTTCTCTACATAACCGCCGGACTCGCGTGTTCTCCATGTCTGTAGTTTTTCAACACTTTTCACTCGTGTTTGTAGTTCTAACCGAATTCTCATCCAGCCCGCGATGGGTTGTGGGCAATATTAGCCGTTAGAGTGCGCATCGATCTGCACTTCGGATTCTGACCGGAAATAGGAGACCATCCGGGTCTCTTTGGAACACTCATTTCAACATACTACGATTTGGGACGTACTAATTCTATTTTCGAAAAATATTTAGGACGGATAGTATGTGAATTGGGACTGGGCTATGGTTTGCAGCACTTGTGAACACGTGAGCTGCTTGAAATTGCCCCCTATAACCTAATTTCGGGCGATTTCGGTCACAGCCATGGAAATCAAAAAATTATGTCATCTGAGCATGCAAGTGCAATATTTTATGCTGTTGTTTTGACGAATTGAAAACACTGATATTTTTTTAATTTATGACGTTAAATCCCTCAGTTCTCGCCATCTCTGAAAAGCCAATCAAATGTTGATTCTTGTTTTATTATGAGCTCGGTCACGTTCTGTTTTCGCCAGCAGACTCTCCTCTGTTCGGCAGCTTGTTTTAAACGCGTGATTCCCGGAGGTTCATGATTTAGCTGATCCATGTCAAACTTTCTACACTCGTTGTGACAACTAACCTTTTAACAAAATTTTCTCGATTTACGGATATGACAAGACACACAAGGTAGAGTGAGGCATGTACGCAATTTCCTGCGAAAACCATCCCGACAGATCTTAAATATAAACACTCATAATAGGCTTAGCATAGTGAATCAGGGTAGGACCTAAACACGATTGATGATGTAATGAATCATTATTTAAATAGTTAATTTTGAGCAAAACATTTAGTGTACCTTTAAATCAAAAGTAACAAAAATAAAAAAAGGCTGCAAAATTAATCAAAATAAAACTGAAATCACGGTATAGATTAGTGCAATTAGCAAATCATAGGCTGCGAAGTCAGTTTAATATAATTTACATTGACATGACTTGTATTTGATTATACTTCATTTAAGGCAGCTGCAACAGATCTTAGTTGAAATAGCTGAATTTTTTTTTTTTACGATGTAAAAGCAGAGGGTACTTCAAGTAAATATTTTACATCATTTGGCTGACAAAAAGGTTTGGGAACCCCTGCCTTGAGGTCTGTGTTATGGTATCCTAGAATCACAAAAAGCTCCTGATATGTCAACAACTGTCTCAACTCCTCTAGGGAACACTGGGGGCACATGTTGGGGTAATTACCCCAAAACGTGACAACATCTGTTCTAGACATGCCTTTAAGAGCTTCACCAAACATACTTTGCAATAAGAAAAAGCATTTGAAGTGAATTAACAAGACACAAACTGGGAAGAAACATTTATTCGCCTCATTTGAGGCATAGAGACAGAAAAGGACAACTTTTCACGTTGCAAGCATGTACTGTACTATATGTCCATATAGCTGTAATTTAAAAAATATTGTATTTGTTTCACATAGATACACATAACACCTAGGTGAAACTTATGCAACAACTATGAATAATTGTCCGTAATGATCACCCTCCGGTTGGCCTAGCTTATTGACCCTTACACAGGTTACAACTGCAGTTTACATTCAGGAAAAAGTATTTAAGTATGCTGCTAAGTACATTACATCCATTGTCAAAATCCTCAGAAGGATTGTTTCTGAAATATACTGCATGGATAGGATTTATGTTGTCCATATTTAAAACGAGTTCTGTAATTTTCTACACATCAGAAGAATAACACAGGTTCGGAATAGCACACTAGCATACTCAAGTTACTATTTCTACAGTATATTGTATTTATGGAGAATACAACTGTATATCCCACAGTACACTGTTTAACTTGACCTTTCATTTTTAAGTTTCATTAATGAACTAGAAGACATTTTTTTTTTTAGAAATGAATTAATGCAAACAAACATTCCAAAATAAAACAAACATACCTTTTGAAACATTTATTGCAAATATAATGTATCCTGTTTCACATTCTATTTTTTTTAAATAGTAAACAGTATACAGTGTGTACTTTACAGTATGCAGTACGCTAGTATTTTATTCTGAACAACAACTGTGTGATAAGGGCTATGATTTAATCCCTGGTGTGTGTTCAAACAGTGTCAAAACATTCATAAACTAGATATTGATGGTACAAGTCATTGTATTTAGGTACATAGTACTGAGTATGCTACATAGTAAGGCGCATGTTTAATATATGATGTTGAAAGACTCTAGTATAGCGTTGCGTTGTCCCCCCCTCCCCCTCTGTTCTTCACTTAAGATTACTTTGGAATACACATCAAATTATCAGTAATGTGATTACTGACACGTTGAAGCTGAACAATGACTTGGAATGTCTAGCCTGTGCTGTCATTATATCTGATTGTTAGTTTTCCGGTTTACCCTGGTTATAGAGCGAAAAGCTTTATTTGATTACAAACCGGTTTTATTAATTAAGGCCCGTTCTGGCATCAAACTGATTGTCTCTCATTACATTTCCCTGTCTAAACAACCAACTGCCTTAAACCTAAATTGTCTTGCATGTTACCTTCAACCCAGTGGTCTCAACACAACCATGTGGCCCAATCGTCAGACGTTATCAACAAACCGCTGACCAATCTCTGCTCACTCCTGTTAAACCCATCACAGAAACCAAACCATTTGGTTGTGGTTTTATAGATAGCGCAGTGGTCATGGCCTTGTCATTAAAATAAGTTCTAAGTGGGTTTCCTGAGAGATAGAGAGGATGAGACGGCTAAAGGCGAAAGGTTGCGTCTCCTCATTCCTCTCATACATTCTGGCCCTGATCACATTTCCTGTTTTGTCCACAGGCCTCATCACGGGGCCTTTGTTCACACTAATATCCTGCAAAATAAAAGGCAATGCAAACATACATTGTCTTTATGTTGGGAATTTTTGGTCCACAAGGGATGTTTGGTCTCTGCAAAGGTCCAGTCGTGTTCCTCACGCACACGGAGGTTCCTCAGCGGGGATCAGGGGACTGCAGGGAGGAGCGCTGCTCAGAGGCCGGAAAGCAAAGATGGATGGATCGTAGGAGTATCGGGGTGCGTGACGGCTGCCACTCAGGTTCTGTGAGGAAAACACGTAAACAAACAAAAAAAAGATGAAGTGGGAAGTAACTGGGTTTGGTTTATTAGTCAAGTCGCCTTTAATTCCATAGCGTTTTATACAACACAGATTATTTCAAAGCAGCTTCATTATTCAGCTCAAGTCAGTTTAGTGTTGGTGCACTTTTTTTCCAATAACTGTAAAATTCAACAATTATGAAACAAGTTCAATTCAGCAACAAGCAGCTCTACAGAAGGCAATAGTGTCATTATTCAGCTTGAGTCAGTTCAGGTCCCCCTCTGTCCGTTCGCGTTCGAAGTTCAGAGTTTATACGACATCGAACTCATGTTTAAAGGTGCAGTAAGCTATTTCTGAGAAACGCTGTTGAAAGTGTATTGGACCTAGCAGCACAACACACTTGTAGCCAATCAGCAGTGGGGGGCATGTCCTCATGATGGGGGAGGAGAGAGAGAGAGATTTGAAGAAAGACTGTAGAAAGAGAGATGGCTGAGAGACATTACAAAAAAGAAATGGTCAGAGGAATAATCACTGGGAAAAGAAGGGTTATGATCAGGCAAAAGCTTTAGGACCCACGTTAATATTAGAAAAGCTTTCCAGTGCTGGAGAGACCTAAGCAGGAAGTCCTGAAAACGGATGCTGAGCTTGCGTCGTTTCTGCTCCATACGCGAGTAACATTGTTTTTAGTCGCCAGCAGCAGCACACCAGCTCCAGACTAACAATGACACTCAAAACCAATAGAGTGCCGAAGTTATGACGTCACTTTGTAGACCAAAACGCGGAAGTGAGTTAGCATTTTAGCACTTCCGGTTCTCTCTCCCTAAAGTCTATGGGTTTTTTGAATGGGTTTTTGCTAAATCGCATGAAATAAGGTCTGTGGTTAACAAAGCCTCTAAATATTTTCACATTTTGATCTATGACATTACACACACCAGTTATAACCTGCTTGTGGTTTTTTAAACTTTATTGTGTCTGCTTGTGGTTTTTAAAACTTTATATAGGCTTCAAAATGTATACATTTTGGATTAACTTGTAAAGATTATCTTGATAGACAAAACGTGTAAGGGTTGAACACATATCTTATTTTTTGCGATTTTCCAAAAGTCTATGGGGAAAATGCATAGCTTTTCGATCGAGGGAACCCATGCGCCGCTAACTTCCAAGTTGTCCTACAAAAGGACGTCATAACTTCGGCGCTCTATATACTCTTATGTACTATATGTTCATTTTTTGTTCTTCCTTGTCATTCGTTCCTCATCTTCACTTTATTTTTTCGCAAAGCATTATCTTGCTTTGCTTTTGCTATGATAAAGAGACATCCACTCTTGCATTGTGTGTTTGTGCATTCTGGGGGCGGAGCAATGAAGGGAGGGGTTGATTTCAAATTTCAAGTATTCAACAACGATTTTGAAAAATTATATACTGCACCTTTAATGTGATAGTTTCATCCTTAATTCCACTATACTAGCCTGGGAAAACCCAGACAACTTCCGGCAAATTTAGATTTGCTCTGAAAGTTAGTCTGGCAAAGAGCCCATTGAAACCCATTTCCAGTCTGCAGAAATCGCGGCACCAATCAGAAACGTTGGGGCGGGCTTTACACGATGACGACAGCGCAGTGACGGTGAAGCAGATTTTAATTTGTACATTACAAAGATGTATGCCGCCGTGGAACATCACTCGTTCAAATCAGCTATCGTGTCTGTTTTAAGCGATTTAAAATTGTCCTTTTCATGTCTAAAAAAGATGTTATCGCTGTCTTACCGACTGGATTCGGCAAACGTCTGATATACCAGTGTGACGAGCAGGAAGAGGCCGAGGGACGTGAAAGCTTGGCGCGAGTGATAATGAATGACACCTGTGAGACGCACCGGTCTCGCATCTCTCACGGAGGAGCAGAAGCATAAAAGGAGGAGCGACAACGGTGAAGATCGAGAAAGGACAGGCCTGAATTTTATTTGATGTTTTGTTTTATCATGTGTGGCGGCAGTCGACCGTGATGGACTGCCGTCTTTACTTTCATTTTTGTATTTGTTTTATTTTGTCATTAAAATGTGTGAATGTTCGCCGGTTTCCGCCTCCTCCTTCCCATAATAACGAACCCCGTTAGAACCCTAGACTGTAAAAAATGATTACAACCAGCTTGACCCGTTGGTGGCTAAACCTTTACTGTATATGGGCTAAATGAATGGGAGGGTCTTAGCGAGAGCCCTCTGCATGCATACGTCATCTCCTTCATCGCTCTGATTGGTTTTAGGTCTATCCAATTGCGCCCAGAGGCATTTGAGCGACGTCCGTTGGTGACGCCCCTTTGGAAATGATTGGTCTATGGAGCTTTGCCAGACCCTAACTCAGTTACAACTGAGAATGGTCTGGTTTTAACCAGGCTACCACTATACTATAATATACTGCTAAACCCAATATCATTCACATCAAAGAATAAACACATGTCCGTATTAATGTTTGTTATGTCCTAATGGTAGAATTTTTGTCCAAATGATTTTATATCAAGAGTGGGACACGTTTGTGTGCATTGTGTTTTGTTATTTCACCGGAACGAGTCTCCACGATGAAATGAAGCAATAGATTGAAGTGCCAGATTGCCTCTTATTTAACAAACAAACAAAATAAATACTCTGCTAGTCAAGTGGATAAAAAAATAGAAAGATGCCAGTGACTTCTGGGGTATTTAATAATTTATTCTATTAATATTTTTTATAAATAGTGGTATGAGATTTTATAAAAAATCTTTAGTATTTATATTTATAAATATGTGCATATTTCCTTATTTTGTTATCAAGGATGCTGAAGTTCTAGATCTTCTGTACTGTTTTTGTTACCATTTTAATATGCTGTATTGGGATTTAAAAGCTATTTAAAATAAAGAGATTAAATTCGCCTAATCATACGCTTGGGATAGAGTAACCAAAGAACGGATTAATATTAAATAAATCAGAAGGTAACTAAGGACACGTTTACACAACAACAATGTACTAAAAATGAAAAAAAAAATTGGTGTTTTTGAAAAGTTATACAGATCAAAAGGATCCCCGTTCACACGGATCTGTGAAAACAACTAAAAATGCTGTATAATTCATGCCAGGCCAGTAGTTGGCGACATCACTTTGTAACACACGATACGTGTGTCACCATTTTGACAAATCCGTGTTTTTGTTGTTTACACGGAGGTCGATAACGGTATCGTTTTCAAAAACTTGCAACTTCCAAAAACAGTTTTTGGTTTTTAGTTGAAAAAGGTGTTGTGTAAACATCCCCTTTTCTTTCAATTTTTGTCTGTCAAAATATATCCAACTTTAACTTGCAAGTGCAAGTTGTTTACACAACGATACGCTACGGAAACATGCTGAACTTTGTCGAAAACCTCGCGTGTGTTATCACTGGCTTACATGACCAAAATTCTATCTTTAAAACAAAATCTGAGTAAAACCAAATGAGCAAAAACCTGACAAACCCCAGAGAAAGGAGGGGTTCCTGTCCTGCAGAATGAAAGAAGTAGTTAATATGTTTCACATATGGTCAGCTAAATCTAGCCTGGCTTAAAAAGCACAACTCAAAAAGATATACATGCGTGTACCACAAGGTTAAGCTCTTTTCCTGTCAAATAGCCACTCTGTTTGAGGTTTTCAAATCCATCAAGGGGCCAGATCAACACTTCATCAAAATAAAAAGAGTATGCCTCAGGGTTTCATTGGATGTTACATGATCCCATTCACTTTCTACAAGCAGCTGTTTCCCATGAATCTCCCTCCAGGAAACAATGTTCTGAGTTTAATCATTTTAAACTGGTTTCATCCAAGCATTTCTAACAGCAAATGACAAACCATCAAATACTATTCTTTATTTTAAGTTTTTAAGAGTTCAACAGGCCTTTAGACTGACAAATACCTGCAACTGTAGGAAGAGTAATTATATTATGACAAACAGGTCAGGCTTTTGTTTCCTGGTGCATTTTACAAGCACAGAAATCTTTTAAAACATTACACCACTATACTGCTTATACATGGGAACGAATTAACCCCACAACCCCTAACATCTGTCTGGTCAACAAGTTTGGACCATCTAGGCGATAAGACCGTTTGTCTTCTCTAGCTTCATCCACCAATGATTTTATTTTTTCCCCTCCCTCCTTCTTTGGTTTCATTTCTTTCTTGTTTCTGAGCCCTCAATTCTCTCTGGTCTTTTCCCAGACCTCAAACCCCCATGATCATTTTCCCTGTTCCCCAACTGGCCCCCTGATAGCAGCTTCCCACTCCATCTCTAGCTTTACCTGGAGCGTGGCCAGCAGAGACGGGGCCCGGAGATAAAACCAGGGGCCCAACCACTCAGACATGAGCAGAAGACCAGAGGGAATGGGAGAAGCAGGGAAAACCAAAAGAAAAATGATTTTTTTTTTTTTAAGTAAAAAATAAAATAAAATCACATACTGAAATACATGAGAAACTCTAAACTAAAAATGTGTGCATATGGCTTAAGGGTTTAACAGAAAAGGAATATTCAGTAATCGTATCGATTTAACTGCACCTGTCGGATCGGAACAAAACTGGATAATGTAACCATCTTTGCAAAATCAACACTGTTATTGAACTGAATTGAATCTACATTGAGATGAATAATGACACCATTGTCTTCTTAAGAGCTGCTTTGAAACAATCGGTATTGTATAAGATTTTCTGGTCTATTTGTCTGTTTTGGAGAATACTGATGGTGATATAGAGAGTAACACATGTAAGGTTGCCGATACCAGAGCTGCGTCCCAAATTGTCTTAGTAGGGCTGCGCTTAAATCCATTTTTATGCCCTAACTTCCCTCCGTCTCGTTCACTCGGATGTATGTCATTGCCATTGGAGGAACCCTTGCAATGTGTTCAAATGGAAGCTTTTGATCTCTGGAATCTGCTATGGAGCGGATTCATTATTTACAGTTATTTTCCTTATGAAATTGTTTTATGCACCATTCTAAAGGCCTGTGTGTGTGCTTGGGATATTAGAGAAAATATGTTAAAAAAAAAATACACAAGCAAAAATAGCAATACAGTTAACTATATCTGTGTTAAAAAAACAGTCAGCTTAGGGTAGCTACAAGTGCGGTTAAATGTCAAAATAACTCCAATATCATACACTAGATTTGTGCGGGCTGTAATAAAATATGAATATATTTTATCAAATATGTTAAAAATAGAAAATAAAATATGAGTCAACAATCAAGGACAAAAGGTAAAGGAAAGTGGGAAAGCAAAGAGAGAGTGGGAAGAGCAAAAGGAAGTTGAAAACGACAAAAAGGCGGAGGAGTGAAACGAAGAACATCTTTCTCTCTGACTGTAGATCCTGCAACAGCCGGCACTCTATAAATGGAAAATGACTTCATCCTAACACACACACACTTCCTTCTCCCTCTCCCTTTTCATCCCTTGCTCCTCTCCTCACCTCTTTCCATTAATCTAATAAAATGGTCATCCAATCTCCTGCAGATGAAATGGAGGTTTCTGGATGTTCATTGAAGAGAAAGACCATTACGCATCAATTCTTTTGCAGTCTACAAGAGTAAACCTGCATTTCTGGAAGCGAAAAGAAGGTTTTTTTTGTCCGCTTTTTTTTTTTTTTTTTATCGTAACATTTCAGCACTGCAAAATTTGGAGACTCAATATAAATGGACATTTTGGTCACTTTAGATTAGGATCCAATTCTCACTATTAACTATGATTTTTTTTTTTCTCAAACTCCTAATTACTGCTTATTAATAGTTATTAAGGTAGTTAAATTTAGGTTTTGGGTAGGATTAAGAGGATGAAGATTATGGTCATGCAGAATAAGGCATTAATATGTGCTTTATAAATATACTAATAAAAAGCCAATATCCTATTAATATGCATGCTAATAAGCAACTAGTTAATAGTGAGAATTGGACTCTTAACTAAAGTGTTACCTACATTTTATATTTTCATGCGTTAGGCCAATTAACGTCCACTTGCATCACTGGTAGTTAATAATAATAATACGTTTATTTTATATAGCGCCTTTCAGAAAACTTAAGGTCGCTTTACAATAAAGTACAAATAAACATGACATAGAAACGATACGGATAACATAATATATAGATGTACATATACATAAAAATCTGATCATAGAGTCAGGGAAACAAGTAGCAAAAAGGTATGTTTTAAGGTGGGTTTTGAAATTGTGTAATGAAGAAAGGTTGCGGATGGGGAATAGAATTCCAGAGAGTTGGGCCATCGGTACAAAAAGCCTTTCCACCAAATGATGATAGTTCTATAGACTATTACTAATAATAAAAACTAATCATTTATTATTATTATTCTGACCTTTACAGGGTTAAATGTTACCGAAAGGTTCTCTAAAGAATCCACTGCTAGTGTTTCTGGTAAGGGGCCCCTGCGTGATGAGCCAGATTGTGTTTGTAATTCCTCTCTCTGACTGGCTGGTCTGCAGCCAGTGTTTCCCATGAGTGTTCCAGTTCCTGTGCCATGCAAGCGGGAGTCACTGTTCTGCAGTCCAAAAGGTGGCGAGCGCATGATGACGTCACACACTGGCATCGTTCAGCTCGGGCCTTCTGGACCAGTATGAGGAGTGCCAAAAACACAGCCGGGAGCCGGGGTCCAGGGCCATGGCTACGAGGGTCAGCGGGTGCGCTTCGGCCCGGCTCCAGAGCACCGTGCTCACGGGTCAGGCTTTTAAACCAATCCAACCACTCGCATTCAAAAGCATTCATGCTACTGTATTGACCTGATCCAAGACCAGAATTACAAAAACATTTCCAAATAATTTACTATTTGGAGAAAATTAACTATGTGAAAAATGCAAGCAAAGAAACAATTCTTCAGCTTACTAACAAATTGTGTAAACAGTGACCCCAAAAAGTATTTCGATACTTAAGGTTGGATGTCATTGGATTAGATAAAAATATCAAGACAATTTATTTTCTAGATGTACGAGTTCAACACATTAACTATATTAACGCTTTCCCTGCCAGTGCTTTAAAAAAAAAAAAAAGCCAGCCAGCACTTTTTGAATTTTTTCACAAAATGTTCAAGGCTCCCAGAATATTTTGTTCTTGATATTTTGAATATATGAACATACAATATATCAAAAGAAATAACTTTTATTCTATACTAAAAACATTTTATTCTAGCTTCATGCATTATTTTTTTTAATCATTTAAACTTGAATGTGGGTAAGATTCATAAACAAAAGCAAAAATTTTAGCAAAAAGCTGAGAAAATTGTGTTTTTGTCAAAGACTACGTCTGGATCAGATTCAGAATGATGATTAAATCATAGATGGAGTAGATCAAGTCCATCAACAAAGCTTCACAGTCTTCTAGCTCGTCCTGGGTCGACATTTCACTCAGTAACATTAGACGGTTTTGATTTATATGCAGTATATAGTTTGATGATCGTGTTATTTTACATAAGCAATGCTTCTATCGCTTGTTTCTGCTTCTCTTTCACCTGTGTTTTGATCAGGAGATTCTGTACTCTTTCAGAAGATGTGTAATAGTGCCCCCTACTGTATAACAGTGAAAACATGGATCGCCGGAAACTTCCGTCAATGGCAAGGCAAGAGTAAACATGTTCTGTAAGTGTGGTTTAAGTGTCTGAATTGTTTTGTTTTTATGAGTCACTGTATGAAAAAAAACAGTTTGTTTGTTTTCTTTTGAAACACTCACCCGAATCTTGATAGTCCTCGTTTTCCCTCCACAGTTCTTTTTTAGAAGCATTTTCTGAAGCAAAGAGCAGAAAGGAGAAAAATATGGTTAAAAGTAATGACATAAAACTTAAGCCTCACATGTTGCCAAACTCCACACACCAGCTGCAACACACACTGAGGAACGAGTTTCCATAATGTCAGTGTAAACATTTACTGCTTTTTCTGCCCTTGAGCTGTTCTGGAAGATCCCTGGAAGCTCTGGGCCACTGTGGCTACCAAAACTAATGAGTCTTTTATGTAACAGAGCAAAACATCCTGTGGGCCGCCCTTTCAGGACAAACGTGGAACTCTGTTTGCTTTCCTTACCCAGAACTCTACTGTTAGTGCTAAACTGAGGCAGCGTGAGGTTAACTCGGATTCTTTTCAGGACAAAGTTTAAGCAATTCATTACAGTACACAATCAGTTCTCCTTGAAGATTACAATACATTTATGATTTAAAAAAACTACAGGCAATGATAAAGGAATAATTTGGCCAAAATTCTAATTCAGCATTATTTGCCCTCATTTCAAACCATGTGACTTTCTTTTTTGTGTGGAATAAAAAAGGAGATGTTTAGAAGAATGTCCAGACTGCACAGAGACTGAGACTGTGAAGCACGAAAACTGACAAACACGCAGTTCATTTAAGTAATCCAAATGACTCATGCGCCATACTCCAAGTCTTTAACTAGAGATGGCCATCGATCGGAACCGGACGGTTTTTGCTCCACATTTTTTTATTCTTTATTTTGAGCGATCTCTGTTCCGGACTTGCACATAAACTGCACTGCGAATTGCAATCATTTCCCAAAAATGTCATTTGTGTGGATTTTTATTATGAATGTCCTGTATTCTCTGACTGTCTTCATAAAAGTTTTGATAACATTTTCTTTTCCTCTTACCTCCGTATAGTGTTTTATAAGCGCAGAGCTGCTAACCATTTCATAAGCGCCACCTACTGTCACAGACTGAGTTTGCATTTTCATTCAGTCTGTCTGCTTTTTTTGTTTTGTGTAGGTATGTTTTATGTAGCAATTTCACAAAGCTAAAATCAGACCGTTCTGCCTGTGCTTCAAATATTGCAATTATGTAATATAATTTAAAAACAAAAAAACTTTAATTGTGACAGTGGTTGCCTCAAATTTCAAATGACTACATACATTTTTTGTTTGTTTGTTTGTTTGTTTGTTTGCTTGTTTAAGGCCAGTTTGGCCTGTAGTAGAGCAAATAAACAACAAATAAATGTGCTTATATTTGCCCATTTTCCACAAGTTGGTATGATTCTTTAGGATCTTCATGTAAAGTTGGTAACATACTTTGGTTAAAATTCCTCAATGGTTGTGTAAAATAACACCCTTTTTACCTCCTCAAAAACAGCTCTGTTCACAGCGACCCGTTTCGGTGCATGTCTCTTTAAATGATAATGAGCAACTGTTAACCCCCCCACCCCAAATTATGATTGGTGCAACCCTATCTTTAAGTCATTAATCACTGAACAGGTTGAACTTTGAATTTAATTCACTTTCTATCATATGCATCAAAAAGAAAAGCATAAACATGATGCAAAACATCTTTCTTTTCTCAAAAATAAATAAATAGCATACATACATGTCATGCTTCTATGACAACACACCATAAATCACAACAGAAATAACCCTTTGACTTAGAGAGCATTAAAAAAAACATTAAGGACAGGGTTTTCTGTTACAGTAAAAACAACCAGCTTCAATGTTTATATATTATAATAAATTGATGGCGAAATCCTATGGGCAATCCTATCAAGCAGTCTCTTTGTTCTACAAGGGAAACTCCCAGTAAAAAAAAAAAAAAAAAAACCCCAGGAATTGTCAAATTTGTCCAGATCTGCGTGACTGGAAGGCAGCCATGGCTAAAGCCCGGGTGAAGTCTGAAATGAGCTCGGCCTCATTTCAAAGTTCCCAAAAAAGGAGATAATGTTTGTCAAGCTCACTCAACCATGGAGGGCAGCATTTAGACATCTGTCAGACAGACCATTCATTTCGCTTGAACAATAGCTGGACCCCTGCGTTTGAGATTTAAGCAACTGCATATGTGCAGGAATGGATTAGTTGGAAAGGATTAATAGTGAAAAACTAACACGACTGTCGCCCAAATGTGGCTCAACATATTAACATAACAGCTGCCGTATATAATTAACTGTGTGATGCATAGTAGAGTGAGGCTGGACATGGATTATTTCATGTTTAGTACTAAAGGAAATAATGATGACTTATTAATTTGTGTACGTTTGATTTAATGTGCTTTTTCGCATGCAGTGTGTAATATAGCTGTTTGTGAATGTAAAATGTCTGGCAAAGTTTTAAAGATCAAAGTGCAAGACAAATAACGTTATTGTCTCCTATAAGAAAGAATTGAATCTGAACTGCCGTAACGAGTCGTCAGCAATTCCAGTCTGGCTTCCTGTTACAACCCTACGTAACAATGTAATGCATTTGCATAATGCCAGCCTGTGGCCTCAAACACTGTACTTGTAGCTAAGACTGGAAGAGTTTGGTTCGTGTTGTCAACATGTTGAGAAGATGCTGTTTAAACTGCTGTGAATCTACTTTGCAAGTGCTTCAAAAACAGGAGGACTCTGGAATTAATACAGAAAAAAACAACGTCATCGTTACGGTTCATTTCGCTGTGAAACAGACTGGACGTTTGACCAATCAGAGCAGAGTAGGCTCATGGAAAGGAGAGGTTTAGAGAGACTGAATCTTCAAACTAACCGTTTTCAGACTCTTTGAGAAATTAGGTAGTGTGCAATGTATATTAGGATAAAATTAAAGTGTTTTTTGACCTTGGGTGAATGTAAAACTATTGTAGGAGACCTCCCAAATTAAATAGGAACCTTTAAAGGGGTCATATAATGGTACATGCACTTTTACAAGTTGATTGTACTGAAATGTGTGTTGACAGTGCCTGTACACAACCATCATATAATGATAAAAATCCATCCAGTGTTTTTGTTTTAATCTCCTTATATGTTTTCCCCTGCCTCAAATTGAGCCGTTCGTTTTTGTGACGTAGATAAAACGGACGCCCCTCCCACGATTGTTGATTGACAGCAGCGTTTCAACACAGCCCCGCCCTGAGCGAACTGTCCTCATAGTCCGTCATTGTTTACACTGGAGCAGAATGGCGTCTTGCGATTGTGGTGTTCTATTCTTGGATGTAATAACGAACACAACAGTCATTTTGATGTTCCTAAATCCGAACCGCTGAAGACGCAGTGGCTGAGTTTGTTTACGATGGGAATATTCCCCACGATCAACGTCAATGCGTTCATGTTTGCGCGAATCATTTCACATCAGACTGCTTTATAAACGAGGAGGGTCAGTATGGTTTTGCTAAGAAGCTGCTCCTGAAAAAGGAATCGGTACCAACTATACGTGTTCCTGCTGCACCTCCAGAAGAAGTGAGTGTAACGTTTCATTAACCTTTAAATATTAATCTTTGCAAACCGCTTGCACGCTTCACGATGAATGTGGCTAATGTTTACACTCAGGGTGCATTACGGCATGTATTCTATGTAATGTTACGACGTTCTCAATATAATTAATAATCCCACGTTTATAATGAACAACGCGTTATGGTTATTGTGTTATTAAAAACTGTACGCACAGAACAGAGGGGGCGGAGTGAGCAAAGCTCATTATCATTTAAAGGCATATGCACTGAAACGGCGTGCTGAAAACAGAGCTGTTTTTGAGCAGGTAAAATTTGTGTTTTCTTAAAATACTAATGAGAATTTTTAATAAAAGTATATTACAAAGTTTTTATTTTGACCCTAAAGATTCATATTAACTTGTACAAAAATGGCATTATATGACCCCTTTAAAATAGCATATGGGGGCACTTTAAAAGAGTTGAAGCAAAATGAGCTTTTAGCCGTTAACTTGAGTAGTCTCCCACATTTTGTTTTTCCATCACCACCTTCCATTCCACTTGACCAAGCACACACACAGTGGACTCCAAGAGTCATATGGTCCTCACAGCCCTCTTTTTCTCTCTGTACTCGTCTTTTTGCTCTTTACTTCTCCACATGTCCTTTGTTTCAACCTGGCACAATCTGGCCTGTATATTTGAACACATGAAGACAAAACTACTAGGTTAACACTACTAGGTTTTTCCCCACTTTGCCGTTTCATTCACTCACAGATTCAGGCTTTTGTTCAGAGTGAGGGAGGGGGGGTGACATCTGTCATCCTCTCTTTCTCTCTTTCTCTCTGGAGGTGGCGGGCACACAGCCCTGGAGCACATGGACTTGTCTGAGTAAGTGTAGTTTTGTACATTTGTCTTGCATCGTTTTAAAATTCAGCCATTGAGTTGACAAGGAGTGTTGGTCTGGAACGAAGAGATTTTACACCAGAAAGTATTCTAAGAGGTTCCTTGTGGGGGAAATATAGTAACTTTCCTTTTCAGAGGCTAAGGTTTTTTGCTTCAGTTCCCCTCAAGTTTACACGGGTGTCCAAGCATAGTAACCACAGTTTCCCGTACGTTTTGAGAACCAGAAAGTTTCAAAATACCTTTGTCCTAATTGAACAATATCCATTGTTTTGCCATTTAAAACCTAACCTTTTGTGAATGTTTTGCTTGATAATTGAGCTCGCACATTTTTTTTCTTTGAAGTAAATTACACTTGATCTAGTATTTTGTTTCTAGTGCAATGATATTAAGAAGTTTTTAAGTGTTTTTTAAGTTTCTAAATATTTTTTGGGCCACTGTATAAATTGCCGTGAGTAATAAAAAGACTGCATTGATACAGCGATACAATGGTGCATCTGATTATGGACACAATGGCTTTTTAAAAAAGCAGAAAACCGAAAAATTCAAAGAAGAAAGACCAAAAAAAGGCTAGTTCCTTAAGGGGTGCTGACACTGATAAATAGGGCTGTACGATTTTAGTGTAAAAATCAAATTGCGATGTTTCTGAGAAAAATTCCGTTCTTGTTGACTGTGATTTTGCTAATAATGCTTTCCTGGATGTATATACTAGTTGGTCCTGAAACAACAGCCCTGTATCAATCAATTAGATCATAGGGTGGGTTAGGGGTTTCTTCTACATTCTTATCAATCCATCATATGTCCCTCTGATTTTAAGGGAATGTTAAGCATTGGGTTAAGACTACAGTTGTTGGATCTCCTCCCTTGCAAAACCACCCAAGTTCGTTCTAAGCCAGATGTTGAGTCAAAATGAGTGTCTCTTACCTGCTGCATTTTCTCCAGGTCTAGGCTGGGGCGACCAGGTTCTCCTGTGTAATTGGGCCGGTGGCGCCAGTAAGGCATGGAAGGTTGTTCAAAGTGGCTGAGAATGATGGGCCGGACAGGGAGGCGGGCCGGCGTGTGTGAGGGCTTGAGCGCTCCAGGAGGAGAGGAGCTGAAGAGGACAGGACTGGGAGAGGTGGCGCTCAAGCGGGCCCCGGTCGACGGTTCATTTGGTCCACACAGGTCCTTAACCTCCTCGTCACTAGAGGCGCTGCTCATGTCTCCATGCCTTTGCCACTTCCGGCCCCCCTCGGCTCCCGGGGCTCCTGCGATGCGCTCCAGCTCCTCTTCTGAACTGTGGCGGTCCAGGGTCGGGTCCAGGAGTAAACGGAGGCGGCGTAAGTGAGTCGGAGAGAGAATGCCCTGGTTGTGCTGTTGACTGGTGGCTAGAGGAGTCAAGGCACAATTCCGCCGGCGCTCTGTAAAGGGGCGAAATATAGCAGAAGGTTATCATTCAGCAGAATATTTTTTTATTTTAAGAAGCTTAAAACGCACTTAATACAGGGACAATCTAACACAGGCTCATTTGAAAAACTTTCCTGTGGCAAAACTTAGCAAAACAGGTACCAGTACGTACATATCACTGCAGTTTCTAAAAGAAATGAACACTAGAGGCAGTAAAACAGTTAACACTTTTAATCGTTTTCACACACAATTATGATTACAGAGGCAGATTATGGATTAATAAAGACATATTTTCACATGGCTCCTTGCACAATTATGTTATCAAAACACACTTGTTACCATAGTACATGACGTGTAAACTAATATTTTTTTTTTATATGGTTTGCATCAGCTCGAGTACGAACCCCGTAAAAGACGAGTCACGATATAAGAGCTCAAAGTTCAAAAACAAGCTAAAATGTCATGGTTTCGATTACATTTTTATGTCACATTTGCTTTTGTTAACACTATCTGGTAGGTTTAGGGTAGGTGTACGTTATTTTAAAACGTGATGGAGCATTAATCTTTTAGTGCTACTCACCGGACATTTCAATTCAGAACTGCAGTGAAACTCAGACGTAATAAAACGTTGCCATATTCACGTTCATCTGTTCAGGAAAGAAACTAAACACGCTTTTAGCGCCACTCACTGGACATTTCACTTTGAAACTGTCGCGAAATGTACACGACACAACATATTTAGCATTTTGCCACAGGAACGTTTTTCGAATGAGCCTGGGCTGGGACAATCCCATTAAGCATTCCAGGTTTGCTGTGCTTGTTTGTAAGTGCAATCAATATGGCTATAAAATATTATTAGTATTATTGCTAAATAAAAATACTAAAAAATAAAATAAGAAATATAACTATTGTAATATTTCACTGTTTGCGTCTCACTGAAAATGATTTGACGGCCCTTTATGGGAAACTACCTCACACCACACCAAACCATTTCTCATCGCTCTTAGCTTCTGTTATGACAGGAAGTACAGAAAGTACTGGTGTGATTAAAATGCATATGTAGTTTAGATTTTAGACTCCAGATAAAGTTTATGGTTTGGATTTTCTAACCTAGAACCAAGTGCATGTATGTGACAGACTATTAAGGATCCAATTAATAACTAGTTTTATAATAGGTTTATCTGTCATTTTTTTCTGATTATTCTATTTATCAGATATTTTCAGATACTTTCCTTCAATGTGCAAAATGAAATGTTATGCATTTCAGAAAATTTCAATAAAGTAATTTTCACAGTTTGAAATCAGCCAAACCAAATGTATGAAAGTGTAGATAGAATGTTCTGGAGACACACATTCCCTACTGTGAACATAGTAATGATCTACTGCGATTATTATACTTTTCCTATAATGCCTAATGTCACGTGTACACTTCATTTTTCAGTAATCCCATTACTGTAGATATCAAAATAGCATAGTTACATTGAATATAGGGTTTTAATTTGTTTAATTTAAAATTTTATGTTTAACAACAAATACTGTTCTCTGTTAAATGAACACTTCAACTTGCTTTCAAGACACAATTTTGCAAAACTTGATTTATAAGAACATAAAAGTAACTTAAGTAAATGTATTTTTCTATGTATCATATTTGATTTCATCAATTAGTTGTTGAAGCCCTCTATGCAATAGGCATATGCATGTGTCAAAAAATTAAATTCAATGAAAATACACACCTCTGTCGATCTGTGCCAACTCTTGGTTTTCGCCCTCTGAGTCTTCACTCTCCCCCCCTTCCTCACTGCCATGGTAGGAAATCTGTTTCAAAAGCAAAGCAAAGGTCAGATAAACCTGAATCGCCATGATACAAACAAGTAAACTCAGGCAGTCACGTCCCACAGCTCACACAAAAAAAATGGAAAGGATTATTCATGCATCTGTATTGGCATAAAAGTATTGCTTATCATTTGCTATCACAACAAGACCAGTGACTAACACTTGGGCAACTTCTTAGGAAACCTTCTATACCAAAGGGAGAGATAAACTTATGCTGTAAGTGCTGAATGTTTCTTGCAAACAAATCAACCTAAACAAAGGGATTATCCATTTACTAAGAAACTCCTAATGAAAATGTGCATGGCGATCACCCATGCAAAAGCTGCCTTCATTATGCAGGGTGTTATGGGTGGATGCCAGACGTTGCTATGTGGTTCCTAAGGTATTCAGAGTTGTTTTAGCAAGTTGTGCTGTGGTTGCTTGCATGTTGCAAGTGGCCCCAGTGATAAAAGCCCAAATTTCCATGAGAATCTGTTTGGTAGATGTGCAAGTCTATGGGACTTTTAGCACATTTTGTCATCTGCCTGCTGACAATCTTAAGACTGATTGTTTAAAAAGTAATAGTCAATTATCTGCATGATACGTTTCACACGTCACAGATAATGTGTGATGCGTTTAATACCCAGTTCAAATCTCTAACCCAAAGTATGAGCAATATTTACAATATTTACACTAACGATTCACAGATTTACACCTTAACTGAGATAAGAGAAGGTGTGATTAGATTATAATATGTGGTAAAGCATAAAAGATGTGCTCACTTGCCAAATGAAACCTATTTCAATTTAACTTCAGTGTATGCATTTCCTTGTTTCAGTAAAGATCCGAAAGTGTGAAAAGAAGAAACAGAGCGTTAGTTAAGAGAAGTAAAAACAAGAGGCACACCCAATATACCACAACTGCTGTGAAATTTTAGCTATGTCCCAAGTGTATAGGTTCATTTATACAAGATTTTTTATAGAGCAAACCGGTTTCAAAGTCTATCAGAGAACGAAAGTATGGAACAGGGATAAAACCCAACAGATTGCACCAGTAAGGAGTTAAGTAACACTGTGCATGGTAATTACCTTGTCCAAGCCCAGCTAACCAGCTGCCATCTGTTCTCAAGTACAAACACACACACAGCCCACTTCTCTTCTCATCTCTTTCGCCTTTCACTAAGCAAACAGTGAGAGAAACTGAATGACTCAAACGTGTCACTCTTTCTCACAGGCACTAGGATCTCACGGCAGCTCAGGGCCCCCAGAAGAGCCATTTCCACTTGCAGAAATCCAGTCTCTCTCCAATCTCAAAGCCACCACAAATTACCATTCCTCTCCACCAGAACCCCTGCCAGACAGTGTCTCCGGCTGGACAAAGACAGGAAATTTTCTTTTAATATTCGAATGTATTTGGAAACTTCTGCCTATTACATGTTTCATTCTGCGGTGTTACACAAGATTCATGGGTAATAATCATACTTAAAGGTGCAGTAAGCAATTAACGAGAAACACTGTTTAAAGTGGATCGGACAGAGCACCATAACACACTTGTAGCCAATCAGCAGTGGGGGGCGTGTCCTCTCATGATGGGAGAGGAGAGAGAGTGAGATTTGAAAAATGACTGTAGAAAGAGAGATGGCTGAGAGACATTACAAAAGAGAAAAGATCAGAGGAACCAAGATTTGCTGTTGTAATGTTAGCTCTAGTAACAGCACAGTTTTCAGTGTAATTGTTTGTCAGGAGCTGCTGTGCTGCTGGTGACTAACAACCAACTCTTGCTTGGAAATACTCTTGTGCACTGTATGGTCATTTGTTGTTCTTCTTTGTCATCTGTTCGTCATCACTTTATTTTTAACATTTGCATTATTTTTCTTCACTTCTGCTAAAAAAGACATCCACTCCTCTTGCATTGTGTCTTCATGCACGTTGAGGGCGGAGCAATGAAGGGAGGGGCGTGTTTGTTTGGGATGAGTTTAAATATCAACAATATTTCTCAGAAATCTCTTACTGCACCTTTAAAGGGTTAATTCATTGATGGCAAGATGGGCTTTTATAATAACGTTGTTATGCTGACAAATAAACAGGAAAATATGGAGCAGGTAAAACAGAGAAAGAGTACATATTGTAAATGTACCGCCATTGTAACAATACAAACAAAGCTGGTTGAAAATTTGGCAAACCTATCCTTTACACACAGGTGCTCAATGTGCACTAATATTTATATTCAACATATAAACTGAGAACTAGCTGAGACTGAGAATATAAAACTGTCATAACTAGGAAACAAGTTTCCAGCAAAACACAAATTGAATCCCCTTCAAGTTTTTAAATCAACTTGGCTGTTCCAAAAAGGTTAGGACTACAACTTCAAGGGCCTATAATAAAAGAGATGGAAACAAGGTATGCCATTCCCTCAAACAATTAAACTAACACTGAGGTGCGTATTGTCAACACTATTTCTATATGGCTCTACAATGATAGCAGGAAACTGCCCAAATCCCAAAGCCAAATGACGAATGAGAAACAATTAAGTGAAGGATCATAATATTTCTGTATTGTGACAACAAAAGAGGAATCACTGGAAAGAAAATGCCAACCGGATATGCTTATAAACATTGCGTATAGCATTAGCAAACCTGTTTTTTAATTTTGAATGTAATTAAGTACAAATGTATACATTTATATTAGGTATGATGTACATTCATCATACCTAATATTAAAAAACCTGTAAATATTAAAAAATAAACCTTGACATTGTGCTCTTGAGTCACTCAGACAGCGTTTACTTTGTGATATTGATCGACTGATGGTACAGTAAAAGTGTTAATTTATGGCTTGGTTATGTAAAGCTATTTTACCTTTCCAATAAAGCAAATATGACTCGGAACTAAAAGTTATAGCTAACGTTTGCCTTTAGCTCTCTCAAGTAGGCAGAGGGTGAAACAATGCCAGCGCAACAAGCCCTGAACAACATGCTGGCAAGTGACCTTGACTTAATGGTGACAGTCAATCAATAGACCCTCAGTGTCATTATACATCCAGCATCGTTCAAACTCACTTCAGTGTTGAGAGAAAACACCACTGATACTAAGTTGACTTCTGCATGGTTCTTTGCCTGCACTGAAAAGCTCTGCAGACACAAAAGCTGCTGAAAAAGGAAACAGTAGTTCCAGTAGTACACAACAGGAAAAACAGGCTCTGTGTACACTGATGGGCCAAAACATTATGACTGGTCACAGGTGAAGTGAATATCATTGAAAATCTCCTAACAAGGACACATGTTAAGCTCTGGGTAGATTAGTCAATCAGTTCTCATAATCAACATGTTGGGTGCAGGAGAAATGGGCAGGAATAAAGATCTGAGTGACTTTGACAAGGGCCAAATTGTTATGACAAGGCGACGGAATCAGAGTGTCTCTGAAACGGGTGTTGAGCGCCCAAGGGTCATTGACGCACAAGGACAACAGAGGCTGTCTGGTCTGAGCCAACAGAAGGTCTACTGTGGCACAAGTCACACAAAATGTTAATGATGGTTATGGAAGGAATGTCCACTCTGCTGCGTATGGAGCTGCAGACCAATCAGAGTGCCTAATGACCCCTGTCCACTGTCGAAACCACCTACAATGGGCACACAAGCGTCAGAACTGGACCTTGGAGCAGTCAAAGGTCGCCTGATCAGACGAGTCCCATTTTCTTTTTCATCACGTGGACAGCTGTGAATGTGTGCACCGTTTTCCTGGGGAAATGATGCACTGTGGAAAGACAACAAGCCTGTGGAGGGAGCGTGAAGCTCTGGACAATCTTCTTCTGGGAAACCCTGGGTCCGGCCATTCATGTGGACACAAATTTGACACGTGCCACCTACTACCTAAACACTGTTGCAGACCAGGTACAGCCTTTCATGACAATGGTGTTCACTAGGGGTGGAACGGTACACAAAAATCACGGTTCGGTACGTACCTCGGTTTTAAAGTCACGGTTCGGTACGTTTTCGATACAGCAAAAAAAGAAATGCCAGAGAAATTTCCTATTTGTTAAAAGAAAAAATATTTTTATATATAAGTGTGAGTTTTCCTACATACTTTCAGGTTTATAAATGGGGGTCATCTTTGAAGGATGAACAAATATTGTTTTGGTCATCACATTAAAAATTACATTTAAATATATATTTATTTATATAATATTTGAGTTTTGAAGTGCTGAAAAAAGACGTGTGAAGTACTTGAAAGCATTTCACTATTCCAGCCAAACTGGTTACAGTTAGTGTTACTATATTAAATCCATGGTGAATGTTGCTGGACTGTGGACGTAAAGTATTACTAGTTCATTCACGGCACAATGTTTCTCCTGGTTTCCACGTCAGCGCTGTTTGATCTAATAGAGATCTACAGTTAATAACGGAGAAATGTGAAAATGCTTCTCACTAGATCTCGCAGCGATGTTATTACTTCAGTGGCGAATTCAAATGTTTTCTTTACTGGATCTCTTAGCGCTGTGTAGTAACAGTGTCGCTTGATCGAGATCGGCTCGCGCTGCAAAGATGTTGCTGGTCCGAACTAATAAACGATCCGTGAAGCACATGAGTAGGGCAGTTTCGTTCCGCTTTCATTACGCTTGCCATCTGATGTTGCGCAACATTGTGGTGGTCGCGCCAGCGCGAATTTTGTCGGCAGGAAAAATGGTCCAAGGAATCGTTCGGTTTGTATGCGTACCGAACCGGAAGCCTCGAACCGAAACGGTTCAATACGAATACATGTACCGTTACACCCCTAGTGTTCACAGGTCGAAGTGTCCTCTTTCAGCAGGATAATCACCCTGTCACAATGCACACATTATTCAAGAATGGTTTAAGGAAAATAATGCAGAGTTCAAGGCGTTGCTCTGGCCTCCAAACTCCCCAGATCTCAATCTAATTGAGCATCTGTGGGATGTGCTGGACCAACAAGTCCGGTCCACAGCGGCTCAAAATCACAACCAACAGGACTTTGGTGCCAGATCCCACAGGAAACCTTCAGGAGTCGTGTAGAGTCCGTGCCTTGGTGGGTCGGCGCCGTTTTGGCAGCAAGCAAAGGACCAACAGCATAATAGGGAGGTGGTCATAATGTTTTGGCCAATTGGATTATATGTTACTGCCGGTCTGTTCAACTCTTATGTTCATTGATGGCATAGAGATAATGTATTGTATGGTAAAAGACGATTGACTTATTATGTTGGCTAGTATTGGAACCCTACGCACAAACACACATACTGCTGAGTGACTGGACTAAATTCAGCAGCACAGCATGAGGCCTGTTACCCAGGAAACCATCCCCAGATGGGATGACAACATCTTCACATGAGATTATTCCATGCATGTGTTTAAGTGAAGATATGTTGACAGAGCTATTGTCAAAATCATCAGCATCAGGGTCAAATTACCCATCAAGCTATTCACTGTGGTTTTGGACCGAAATGAAAGCACAGCCTGTTTTTCCTCAAATAATTGTTTAGGCAGTATCTTCCCTTACGCTTAGTAAAAAAAAAAAAAAAGTGGTTCAAAGCAGTGCTCACATACCACTGTCTTTGAAGATAGCCATCAACATTTTTCTCATACTATGAAAATATGTTTTTGAAAACCTTTAAATGCTATTCACGGTATGCTTTTCAATTTCAGTTACAAAAGGTAAGTAAGTTTCAATGAAACGCTCTCAAATTAAAGCATTACAGAACTTTAATATAAAAACAAGAGAAACGGTGTCTCTTAAAATAAAAGCGCCATGGGCAATACCATGGCACAGTGATAGTATTACACGGTAATATGACATTGTTAGTGACTTTCACCGTGCTAAGCAAGAAAGATGCACCAACAAACCAACAAACATGTACTTGCAGTACTTAACCCAAGAAAGTACTGGTAATATGAGGTAACTACATAGGTTAAGGTTAGGTTAAGAGGTAGGTTCAGGGTTAGTACTAGGACTGCACGATTTGAGGAAAATGTCATATTGCGATTATTGAGGTCAAAATTGCGATTGCAATATGCGATATAATAAACAAATGGTTTCATGAGTCAACTTGCTTGGTTCTCAAGGAAAATGCACACGCAGATTAATGATAATGCTGAAATGTGTATTTCCCAACTCAAACTAGCAACAACAACCAAATGCACAGTGTTTTCAAATTAATATAATATTTTTTACAAAATTAAATAATGACATCTTTGCATTACTGCAAACTTGTTATTGTCTCAATAGTACAATAGTATAAAATAAATAGAACAATAAATAAGACCATTTGTATGCTCATAAAAATAAGATATTTTGAACATTCTGTCCAGACAAACGGGGATATTTAAGCAGGATGTAATATGCTTTGTATAAACTCAGGCTGTGGATCCTTTTCTGAAATCCCCCTTTGCTAACGGTGTATATGGGCATCATGTCTCCAGCCAAGCAGTGTGTTATAGAGTCGCTGATTTCTTTATATCTCTGTGAAGACTTCATATGACTTTTCACTTCCATTTGTATAGGTTTATATTAGTTTATATATTTTATGAATGAAGGTCAGTATCACTGATACTAATACAGCCATTGATGTCTGGATAGAACATTTAAACATCTATAAATTTGAATAGGAAAGAATACAACCATTTTCTATCATAGTTACTATTTAACTTTGTCAAAGCATGACTGAATTGCAGAACTTTAATTCAACAGGCAGCACATTCATTCAGAAACGGATTATTCATCTAAATAACTGACATACAAATTTAGTCGGGCAGGAATGTGGAAGTGCTTCAATGTTTCTCTTTGTAACTGTACATGATAAGAGTGCCACAGCGCAGGGCCGCAGTTTTGCTTGAGGTCAATTAGCATGCATTTGTAGCAGTTCTTTCTAATGTACATGTTGAAACATAATCATACGGTTAAATCAAACCAATACAGACGGCACTGACTGCATGACTTTCTGCAGGGGGGCTGTACTCATGTAGGTGTGAATCACACGGTTGGTGGTTTATCGCCCAGCCCATTCCCTCTGTATTTGCATGTCTTAGGCAGTGAACCTGAACGGATTTGCTTACACATGGATTACATTTTTCTTTCATCTTCGGTAATACACCATTTTCACCAATATGAAGTGCAATTTGGGATTCTCGGGAAAGAAGTGTTACAAATAAGCATCATGGCAGTGATGGTATCAGATGGTCATACCATGGTGCTTAATTAATGGTACTTCGTGTACCATGGTATTTACATGATATACTTCAAAGAATACCATAATAAAATAAAATAAGTCATTAAATTAAATGAAAATGACAATAACAACCCTTTGAAGGAATATTAGCATCATTTATTGTAATGAATTTAGGATGGAAACTTCCCATAAGAAATATTTTTCTTGGCTTCAGGCCAGTTCGCACCAAGGACTATACCTATAATGATATAGTTTTAAAAATTGTTCTGAATATAAAAGAATAGAAGAGTCCACAACATAGCTTTAACCATAACAAAACAGAGAAACAATATCGCTGGAATCACTTTCAGAATTATTTTGTTCCAGTTTATGAACGATAAAAACATTGACAGCCAATCAGAATTCATCCTGTGTTCAGAGCTCGAGCATTTAAAACGTCAGGTAACAGAACCGCTTGTGTTCTGGTGTGGATGCTAATATAGTTCTCCTTTACAGTTATCATTCTTGGTGTGAACAGGCCTTTTGAATTCAGTAATCTCTTAATGTAAAGATGTCTAGAATTTAAAATGGTAAGTATAATATAAAAGTGTTCTTGGTAACCCTGACAGTTAATGCTTTATCCGGTTTAAAACCAATCCCAGACATTTTCTACAACATAAACTAGCACAACCCATTTGCATTAACATACGCAACATAACAGGATTTGCATGCGGGTTTCATGCTGACTACAATGCACTGCTCTTGCAGGTAGAGCTGTTTGCATAGCTTATGGTTCACTCTCTGTGTCCTCCAGCCTTGTTTGAGCTCGTAAATTGTAGGCCTGTCAATGTGTTTGTATATGTAACATAATCAGCTGCCCTGTAGCCTCAGGTCTACAGTGCCATCCTGCAAAGCACTGTGGGAATGAGAGAGACAGGGAGGTGTCACTGCTGTCACGGCTGCTGGATAAGCATTGGCTGAATGTGTGAGGGAGATTAGGGTCAGTGATGACGACCGTGGACCACAGGCTTTGGAGAGGGTGTGTGTGAATATGATATCAGCTCAGAAAGCTGTTGGCACACAAGTGAGTTGTTAGTGTGATAATGCTCAAAGTTTAATCATGTGACAGTCTTAACGTCTTTATGAGGGCAGCATATGTCCTAAAACAAACGCACATATTAGAGCAGTATTATAACAGTAATATCCATCATGTGTCCTGTAACTCGTCAATAGGTCTGGATTTTACAGTGGCCTGTAATGAGTGGTAATCGGTTACGGTTGACCTTTATTGCAGTTGCTAAAGGTGAAATGTGTAATTTTTAATAAAATACTTTGGTAACACCTTATTTCGATCGTCCAATTTAGATATTCTTCTAAATAGGGATGCACCAAAAGTTCATCTACCGGTTTCGGGCCGAAATGGTTTTAGAGGACCGAAATCAGTGACCGAAACAGACGTTTAATTAGCGCTTCTCCAATGGCACATCTTGATTGTATTTAGCGTCTATCTCGTGTGCACAACGTGGATAAGCTACAACAGTTAAACATGTCAGCTGTACAATATAAGTTTCTTGATTTTATCTAAAATATTTTGGTGTGCTGTTTTCTGTTGATGCAACGCGTGAACAAAACTTCACTTAACATTTGTAGCACATCCAATTACTTTTAATATGAAGCAAAGTCTCAACTTTAAAAAATTCTGTCGATTTTATTACAAAATTCAAACAATAAATGGTTGTTTTGGCACTCTTTAATACGGCGTGACAGATCATTAAAGCAGCAGCACGGATCTCATCGCATCTTTATTACTAGTTACAGCACGAAATAAACACCAGAAGGTATGTTGAAAAATACATTACAACTTACCGAAATGAATCCTGCCTCATGTAATTGCTCAAATCAGTGTTTCAAATAAAACAGCTTATAGGCTATATTTAACGTTACATTTAACTCAAAGTTATAATGTCCATAAACTAGAAACTCCTTTTTTAGCTAAAAAAAAAAAAAAAACGTTTTACTTATTTTGCTAAATATATACACTGTATTACACTGTATCATTATATTTTTACTCAACCTGTTAGCGATGTCTTCATTATTTAACGAATGTTTTAATAAATCTGTCATTACAGTTTATTTTCATTCAAGCTGAAGTAGAAACAATTATGTTATTAAAAAGTTGATAAAAAGATAAGTCGTAAAAAGTAAACGTTTTGTAGATTGTCAGTAACCAAACATTTGATGAGCTCCATTGACCCATAGTATATATATTTTTTTCCCAGTATGGAAGTTAAAGGGGTCCATTAACTGTTTGGTTGCCCACATTCTTCAAGATATCTTATTTTGTGTTCAGCAGAAGAAAGAAATGCATACAGGTTTGGAACAACTTGAGGCTGAGTAAATCATTTTAAAATCTTCATTTTTGGGTGAACTTAGTAATTTAAGTAATCCCTTTAAGTCACTGGGGCATCAAAGTTGGTCCCCTTCTGAATAAGACAAATTGACAAACTAGAAACCCTAGAGAGATGTAAAAGTGTTCTATCAAGTGCGTCATTTGGGACATGGCCGTGATCTCTCATTATGCGGCAAAAGAGTAAAAACCATGAAAATCTCGTAATGTTGATGGCCTAATCAATGGATTAAAAAAGTTCTCAGAGATTCTCTCAGAGAGAATCCCTCTCGGAGTTGAATGGTGTCGGTAGGTGAGAGTTGCATGCTGGGCGTCAACACATGTGTCACAGCCGTGAGTTCTAGCTACGCCATCTGCTCAACAGTTTAGGATGGTGGTTGGTCCTGTAATCATGGCCAGTCTCGATGTCTGTCTGCATGTGTGCAGATCATGTGTCTTCCACAGATAGCAAAGGACTAAGTGTGGCCACTGTAACATGCTACCCTGCTCCTTCCATACCCTTTACAATTAAACACTTATATGCATGCAAACACAACAGTCTCGTGAATCAATTGAAACATTAGATGGAAATATCCCAAATCACATACTTTTTATAAATCACACTAAAAATGTACTTCTATGATTCCACATACTACACCAGAGACCAGATTACATTTGTTTTTAAATTAAAAAAAGTTTCAAAACTTTACTTCATACATAAATTAATACAACGTCATGACCTTAAAAAGATGAAAGGAAATTGTAAAAAGACAAACAAACAAAAAAAACACCTCTTTAACTTTCACCTATGGGTTGTGGGAAATAAGCAAACATGCGGATGTTTAAAAATCTACTGAACATAATATAGCTTACTATCTATGCACCTTTGACCTTTTTTAAATGTATTAAGCCTTGAAATCCACTATTTATAATCTTGTATATTATTTAATATTAATATTACATAAAAGAGAATCAGCTACTGAATATTTTTGAGTAAATGTTTTTAAGAGCAGAAAAATGCCTCCATTGTGTTCAATGCCATATACAGTCCTTCCAGAAAAATGGGGAATTTTTTTGTGATTGTTGCAGGCAAAAATCCTTGATTATGCAGCACGTTTTCTTAAAAAAATGCAATGGAATATGCGGGACATTTGTGCAATTTTATGCGATGAAATAGCGGGAACTTCCAAAAATTGCGGGAACTTGCAAAAACTGCGGTTTGATTAAAAGAGAAAAAAAAGTGATTCCCCACCACCCTTTTCTCACTAGGCTACTACCTTAATGTGAAGAGTCATTTCTTATTCCTTCCTATGATAAGCAAGCATACTACATCACAGAAAGTGCTGGGAATATTTAAGTTCTCATCTTGTTTTATTTCAGACCCTAATAAACACATGGCTCAAACAAGTTCTGTAGCTTTACAAAAGGGATATGCTACAACTTCTGTAAAAATGAATAATTAAAATATAAAATAATAAAATGTGTGATTCCTGTTTTACAGCTTTTCGATGATGTTCAAGTCGCGTAATTACGTCACTTCATAACGTTCCCATGGCAACAGGGGGAAATGGCTGCTCTTGTGTGAAGTAAATGCAACATTTTTCAACTTTCTGCTAAGACATATGTGACATTTTTGCAACGAAAATGCAGGGATTATGAAATCATGCAAGGCCCGCATATTTTGCATGGAAATCGGCAATTTATGCGGCGAAAGTGCGGCGTATTTGAAAAAATGCGCCCCCCGTATAAATATGCGGACTTTGGCTGATTATGCATTGAATTATGCGATCACATAATCACGTTTTTCTGGAGGGACTGCCATATGAAACATTTCTGCTCGTCCTCAATTGATTCACAAGCTATTAAAGAGATAGTCATTTACATAATCATTTACCCACCCTCATGTAATTCCAAACCTATAACTTTAGTAGATATTTTGAAGAATTCTGGGTACCACTGACTTCCAAAGTGTGGACAAAAAAAACACTGTGACATTTCTCAAAAAAATCTTCAATAGAAGAACACCTTTTTTAACAGCAAGTAAATGACAGAATTTTTTTTTTTTTTCATCTTTAAAAGATATTTTCTGGTTAGATTCTCAAACATAACCCTTCTCAAACAGCAGCTTTTTATGTGCTTTGTGTGCTTTCAACTCTTAACACTTTCACAGGTCTCAGCATTCGCTGATGATATTTATGACCAAACACAGCTGAATATAGACCAACTTGCTAACAATGTCCAGCAGAAAGTGCCTAATCACTACCAGCCACAACCCTGCGTGTTTCACATTTACAAAATAACAGATCTGTCAGTGTTAAAAAAAGAAGTTGTTGCAATTCGAAAAATAACAGAAGTAAACAATGAGACGATTGTACTAATCACTTGACAAATACATCTGATAATGCTTTTCTAATTACAATGACACGTGTGCTTAATAGCAGACCTACAGTGAGCTGCCAATTATGTCAAAGGCCTATAAAATCTACTGCAGCCCAAAAAGCCAAAGTACATTTGCATTTCTGTCTTTAGCTAACCTCTTGGCTTATTCTTGATATTGCCAAATACTTTTTTTTCTCTCATGCTGACTAAAACCATTACGAGTATCCAACTTTCTGTAGACTGGCTGCGCCTGCTAGATTAAGTGCTTGGCCAACAGCATGTAAATGACATTGGGCTAGAATTTCCAGTATTTTCCCTTCTGGCTTATAGAAACACAAACATTTCACAAACTGTTCATGGTTTGGCAGTAGGATTTAGGTGAGTGTGTGAATCCAGCCGACTGCCCTTACATAAGTTTCATGACATTTTACATTAAACCTGCACAACTGACACTAACGTGTAAACATAAAACAAAGTTGTAAATGAACCTGACTAGCAAAGGCAGGTTTGTAACATGGAGCAGTCTGCTAACCATGGGAGTGTTTAGGCTAAGTCCTCTGCGGTCAATTTAAGATCACACAAAGAAAAAAAAACAGCCACACACTCGCAGCTTCGTTTTTAAATTTCTACACCAGTGCACAAGAAAAAACCCATCAAAAGTGGGATCAAGTAAAAGACAACGACACACTAATAAACTCAAACACAGGAAAGACACACAATACACAGTGTTTCAAGACTCAAACAAACATACCGTGTGTGTGTTTGTGTGTGTTCGTTCACGCATGAAGGAGACTTCTGGATGACTATGTTCAGGGTTAGCAGGTTCATTGTTGATGTATCCACTCTTACATTGAAATACTAGTATTTCTGTATTCTTCATCTAATAAGGCCCTTCCACGTGACTTGTGTAAAAATTCCCCAATGCGCTAAATCTATCGCTCTATGGAGTGGAGAGCAAGTTGTGTGCGGGTCAAAAGTTGCATTTAGTGGATAGTTACATTGAATGTCCTATGCAGATGAATACATAGTAAAATCCTGCCTTTGTGGCTCTATCTGCAATGCTTTTCATGTGGAGGTCGAAGCTGTGCATGATACTGATAAAGAGGTGCATTTAAGCCCTGAATGTGATTAAAATCTGAATGCTCATCGTGTGAAAGGGCATCATGTGTCATTTTTCTTCTGGCTTTTGTCTGCAGAAAAACTCCCACGAGGAACTTCTTCCAAAGCTTCCCAGTGGTCTACTAAATCTACTCAAACACGACACACACGGACACTTATACACACACAGCTTCTGTCAGCAACCCAGCAGTCTCAAAGACGTTTCTGGCAGAAGGCCGCACTCCAACCACCGTAATTGTATTTATTAGTGTAAGCCATAGGGTCAAGCTGAGATCAGGACATGTGTCCACTGGTACAGGAATAACAGTCTTTGGCAATGAGTAGTTACCGACGTGACTACCGTACTTTGAACATCTCTAGATCTTGTAAAAAAAAAATGTTTTTTGGTGTTAATTTGTAATTTTGTAGTCAAGTCATTTATTTCAACCCTTGGTCTCGACGTAGATCTTAGAGAGGTAAGGCAATCAAAATGTAGCTTTACTATACCGTCGTCAAGCTACGAATCCCAGTTTAGCACATACAAATACCATATAAACTTAAAATCAACATGAAACAGAAGTCACAAGCCATATTACTTTCATAATTTTAAGAGTAAAACAAGATATCCGTTAAAAAAGGATGTCGGGAGTAGGGATGTGCCCAAAGCTGAATTTCTTATTCGGAAAGGTAACGGAAAATGCATAACGCATTCTACGGTGCCCAAAAAGGGACATGGTTAGCTTGCTGTGGTTTTCGATTACATCAGATATCACTTCTCACGTGACGAGAGAAAGGAGCGATAACTGACAGGACGATGGCGGAGGATTTGGTGCGCAACAGATCCTGACTGTCATTGACAAATATCTTATCTATAATGTGCAGTCAGTACCCAGTATACCACCGCTCCCTAAACACAGTGTTCACGAATTCGAAAGTGAAAAGCGAGCGTGCATTCAAAAGCAATTTTAATACCACGCATATTAACAGCTGCTCCCTAATTTGCCCTCAAATTATATACAATATAATTACCCAACTATATAATTTCAAGAGAACACAAAAGCATTGAAATATATTTTTTCCTCCCATCTCATGTACATCTCATTTCCATCACTATGTCCCTTTTAGGGCACCCTAGAATGTGTAATTTCCTTTCCGAATAAGGTATTAGGCTTCGGGCACAACCCTAGTTGGAAGGGACTTTGTTTTATCCATTAGGAACGGATTGGATCATAAAATATGGCAATTAAATACCAGAATACTGTCAATTAAGACTACATACATATTAATCTGAATAAACTTAAAAATGCATCTTTTAATCTGAGTTTTGGCCTTCTGTCAACAACACTGAGATGCCATTTTTGTCCATTGAAAATGTTTTTTGAAGATGCTCTCACAAGTGGATAAATTTGAAAACGCTGTGAGAATTGAGGTACTTGAAAACGATGATGCATGTTTAGTCGTGTGTTATATATTGTACCTACCTATATATATCTGTACTGGAATTGTTGTGTCTGCTATTCACGCTCATAGACTTATTAAAGATAAAATTTCCTTGGTACAATCTTCATATAACAGTCATAAAATATGGACAATTGCATTTTAGACCCTGAATGGTGATTTTAAATGTGACCTGGACAGTGGTGGAATATTTTGCTAATAAATTTATCGTGCCAGAAGCATGGTGTGAGTAATTTATTATGTCTGATCTCTCAATATTATCTCAGTGAGCTTTTAGTCTGTTTTAAACATGCACAGTATGGTGACTTTCGCACTAGAGGAAAGTTTTCATAGTTCCTATAACTATTGGCAGAAGTTCCCGCTTTTTGGTGTGTTCACACCTCAGGAACTGGAAACGATTTTAGTAACAGGAACATTTTTTGAGGGGACAAAATAAGCTCCAACTTCAGAGTAGTCTAACCCAACACAACAGGAACTACCAGTGATGCAAGTGTACATTAATTGGCTGAACGCCGGCCATATGAAACACAGACACTCAGTTATTAACACACAGTTTACAAGAACTAACTCCACGAACATGGAAAACAGCGATATGGACTGACTCCGAAGTCCAAGCGCTTCTCAACTTCTACGCTACTGAATTGTTGACATTGTTGAATGCAGCTATCGGACGGCTTACGCCACTTCAGAGTTCCTAATGATGGTATGAATGCCACCAGTAATACGGACCCGGGGGATCATTTAGTTCTCGGGGGACCGCCCTGGTGACTAGTTCCTATAACTGAGTTCCTGCAACTACCTGGTGTGAAAGCCCCTAATGTGAACAAGCAACTTCTGGAAAGGCTAGAAAATGCTAGTGTGGACAGAGACCGTTGTTTTGAAATGAAAACGCCAGTTTCAGATATATCCGGATTAATGTGGACGTAACCTAATGAGCATTAGTCCCCTTCTAAAACACTGACACACACTTTTAAGGAGGTTTTTGACTGGGATGTGAAAGTTGAAGTCAAGTTCACCATGGTCATCTCATCCTACCCCAATGGTAACTCTTCTTTTTCTAATCTGTCCTTATTATTGCCTTATTACATTAACATTACTAAGCATTAAATGAGCATGTCAACTATTGGCAAGGCTGCATTACCTACTACACTAAACTACAACTATGCCTAAACAGTTATGGCAACTGGTTAGCAGCATAAAACAAACAGAACAAAACCACGTGGCCTAGTTGACAGCCAAAAAGAGAATCCTTTCAGGGGCACAGCAAATTACTTTTTCTTTGGAATCTTGATAATGAATCTTGCACAATAAGACCAGAATCATGTATTAAAAAGGGATGGTCCGCGTAAAAAAATGTTTACTCAAATGAAATCTGACAGGTTAGGAACGACATACAGTGTATGCTAGGCTGTGTGTACTACTTTATAGCCTACATATATTTCCCCCATCTTCTTCTTTCTTCCTCATAACCATGACAAGCTGATCATAGTGGCCTCTCCAATTTCATTCATTCATTACTCATTAGTTTTAAAGTAACTTTCCATTCTGCTATTGCCACAGACAGTGTCTCCTTTGAGGAGATAACAACTCCTCACCAGGAAGGAGCTCAAACATGTGGCTGAAGGGCACACCTCTCATGACAAATAATGAAACTGGAACAAGCAGTTGGTCAGATTAACTATGGCCCTGTTTACACCTGGTATTAAGATTTGTTATGGTCAATCAGATCACAAGTTGATGACGCTAAATGCGGGTGTAAATGGAACCTAACAATTTTTGAGCTTGTCGACTTTCGATCACTTCCAGAGTTAGTCAAAAACGCTTTAGAACGGATTGCTTCATAGTGTAATCGCTCATGTGGTTAAATGAGTTCAAACAGCCACAAAAGACCGTCTACTCTCAGTCTACTGACCTAATGCATGAACATTATGGTTTTTAAGACGAAAAACGTATCAAGCTCGATGTTCCCTCACCATTCCTGATTTATAACAAGCATTCATAGCGTTCGCAGTGGTCTTGTGACTATCAGAGCAGAAACAAAAGCTGCTGCTCTCTGTGTTTATTTCATCCATTATATTGAAAGATCTGAAAAACCCCATACATTTAACTGCCCATAGACCCTCCCCTCAAAGAAATCAGGACAGAAGTGTTTGAAAGTGGACAAAAGAGACGGATTAAAACACCAGCTGTAAATGGGAATGTGTCTCCCTCGTCTACTTGTGATCCGATCGACCAAAACGCATCTTAATACCAGGTGTAAATCAGGCCAAAAAATCTAATAATGAAAATGTGAAAACTGCCATGAGGTATGGACTCATACAGTTCAGGCTACATCTTTGTGGAACATCAAACAAGAAGCATTCATGCCAATGCCTTCAAGAAAAGTAGGTGTGGTGCATTTATGAACAATTTATAACTTTATAACAATGCAGCATCAGCAGAGAGCCAGCATTGGGTTCAGTATGTCAAGCATTTATGGATTCCAGAAAGGTGTTGCATTACTTTAAGACTGTTCTTCAAGATGGCGCAAGCCAGATGCCATCATGATTTCTTCTGCTAAAACTTTTAACTCATAACTTTATCTGGTTCTTTGGTTTATTTCTTTGAATAATGGGTTTTCCATAGCCTCTGAGGGCATCTTTTCATTGTGTTTGTGAAGTTTCAGTTTCAAGTGTGTGTGTGTGTGTGTGTGTGTGTGTGTGTGTGTGTGTGTGTGTGTGTGTGTGTGTGTTCGCTTGAGTAAATATGCACAGGAGTCTGAACGAGTGGGTAAATTATAAAACTAGTCTTAGTAACAAATCCACATTGAGCTTAAACATTTTGTACTGGGACATGCACATGATCAATAGGAAGCTTCCGTATTTAAGTGGAATAAAGCAGCAGTAATAAGACAAAGTGCTTTACTGTAAGACTTTGCATTACATTGTTTATTATTCAGAGCTTATTTATGTAGCAGCTACAGTAACACTGTATTGTAAAGTGTGCTCAGTTATTTGAAACCTACTATGTTGGCATAATAATGTAGGCTAACATAGCTTCGTGCATCTTGGTCTAAAAGGGTAGCCTACTTTGTATTATTGGTTACAGACAACCTACATAGGCTACATATTTGTATTTAATATAGTTATTTACTGACTGACTTACCTTTAGTTGAAACGGATGGATCTCATTTAGAGAGTGTCTTCTGAGTTTTTTAGTGAGGGTCTTCAGCATTCTGCCCTTCTTTGATTGTTCTCAGCTTTAAGATCACTCCTTCAAATTACAGATTCCTATCGGATTCATAACTGGTTCGATCAGCTCTTTCTAAGAACAGTCAATGCGTGTATTCAGAGATGTTCAGCTCCATGCAAACAAAGTCATGCTGAAACACAAATAAACAACGATCATGAGTTCCCAAAGGCAGAACAACAGAAGATCTCCGTGCAGGAGGGACCCGGTCTGGTTTTAAAATTAAGTCTCATAACTTGGTCTAAACATCCATCATTCTGATGAAGGTAAATTCTTTAAATCGAACTATTTAAGTCCTGTATGGTGTTGAACTGATCAGCGACAGTGACACTCGTCATCAATAACGTTTTTAAAATCCAGATGGGTAAAAACAATGTTATTCTTACTCCAAACGGCAGATGGACGATGAAGCTAATGTGTGAGTAATTTACAAAAAAAGTCTCTATAGAATCTCAATCGCATTCATACACGCACGCACGCACTCACTCACTCACACATACATACACACACACACACATACACACGTATGCGCACTACACATGCAACTCGCGCTATCTCATGCTCGTCGCGCTCTCTCATTGGTTGCTTAAACCGATGATGTCATTGCGTTCTAAAAGGAGGCTGGACAGTAACATCCCTATCTATCTATCTATCTATCTATCTATCTATCTATCTATCTATCTATCTATCTATCTAGCTATCTAGCTATCTATCTATCTATCTATCTATCTATCTATCTATCTATCTATACACACACACACACACACGTTGGGTTTCCATGTTGTATCGGGACCCATAGACGAATCTACAAACTGTAGGCTATATTCTGTCCGCTACACCATCGGTTCCCAACAGGGGGGTCGCGGCCCACAAGGGGGCCTCAGCGAGCTCTGTGGGGGGTCGCGTCATATTTTGAAAAGTTTTGAGCAATGAGCATTTAAATAAAAGTCCTAAACTTTTTTCTGTTCAAAATTTATATGAGCGAGTTCATAATGAATCCATCAATCCGTGTTTTTGTCTTATCCTGAACCACTATGGAACACCTATAATAAGTGTTTACATTGGGACTATTTTACACTGGTTCGGATCGCTGCCGCTGCGGAGTAGCCCAGTACCTGCGTGACTCGTCATAGACGTACACAGAGAGAAGTAGTTCCGGCTACAATGTTCTTCCGAAAGACGCATTATTCTGTTAATAAACGCAAGTTTATTATCGCTCCCTAAAGCCTAAGGCCTGGGACACACTGGCTGCGTGGCGTAAGCGTGGCGTTTCTGTTGCGTGTCAGCTGCGTAGCGGCTGCGTCGCGTTTTCTGTGTCTTTGCACATCAGAAGCGTGTCTGACGCGGCGCTGCTGACACACATCACCCTTGTTCGACATATGGGAGAGAGTTGTGCAAGATCTATACTTCGTGTTAAGCATACATATAAAGCCTACTGATAAAGACACTGTCAGCACAGCAGTATTGACAGCAAAATAGACTACAGAATATGTCGTTCTGTATTGACAGGTGCAATATTTGAAAATTGATAATTAGGCCTATTTATTTATTTATTTTTAAATTAGGCCTATATTTATATCTAAATTTGTCAAAAATGTAATTTATTAAAATGTATTCGTGTACAAAATAACATATAAACATCTTTTCCTATTCTATTTTGCCTGGAAACGCTTCCAACACGCTTGCGTGTCGCGTGAAAAATAGGCGTCGGTTCTATTTCTAGCATGCACGCGTTTTCCGCGCGGCTCATGCCGCGCCTGAGACGCGCGTGTCACGCAGGCAGTGTGCAAGCTCATAACCTGTTAACATGGGAGCCGAAATAAAAACGGACACGCCACGCAGCTGAGACGCTTACGCCACGCAGCCAGTGTGTCCCAGGGGCATGAGCCGCGCGGAAAACGCGTGCATGCTAGAAATAGAACCGACGCCTATATTAATAAATTACATTTTTGACAAATTTAGATATAAATATAGCCCTAATTTAAAAATAAATAAATAAATAGGCCTAATTATCAATTTTCAAATATTGCACCTGTCAATACAGAATGACATATTCTGTAGTCTATTTTGCTGTCAATACTGCTGTGCTGACAGTGTCTTTATCAGTAGGCTTTATATTTATGCTTAACACGAAGTATAGGGCTTGCACAACTATTTCCCATATGTCGAACAAGGGTGATGTGTGTCAGCAGCGCCGCGTCAGACACGCTTCTCATGTGCAAAGACACAGAAAACGCGACGCAGCTGACACGCAACAGAAACGCCACGCTTACGCCACGCAGCCAGTGTGTCCCAGGCCTAAAGCTAAAGCCTCACAAATAACTTGAAAGTATTGAGGCCCCAGACAGCAGTCATTTAGTAATAGCCTATATTCTTTCTTTTTGTTTACCTACACACCAGTGTGAATATTTTTGTTTTTGCATTTCAAAAAGGGCCAATATAGGCTTCTCCTAGGCTTACGTTTTTAAATTACAAAGGGCCTACTGATGTTTTTGTTATTGTATTTTCAATATTATAGGCTATTATTTGTGCATAAACATATCTGGTTATAGTAAACATACCGTTTGTTTGAAAACAACATATTTTGTCATCCTTGCTGCAAGCTTACAAGAGCGATAATATCATTAAATGTGAAGGGGGGCCCTAAAATATTTTCTTGGGAAAAAGGGGGTCTCAGACAAAAAAAGGTTGGGAACCACTGCGCTACACTATAACCCCTAACCCTACCCATCACACAAAACTTTCTGCATTTTTACATTTTCAAAAAACACCACTTATAAACCGTTTTCCCACAAGGACAAGGATATTTTCATTTGTTTTTATGTTTTTTATGTATTTATTTCCCCAAAAAGCTTTGTAACTAAAATAAATAATTAAACAATGTAAATGACTGCTTGTTATAGCCTATTTCTTGCATTTTTCTTTTACATTTGTCCTTATTTCCCTCTTCTCTATGTGGACACATAATGAGAATTGAAGCCTTATAACATCACATGGCTAAATAAATAAATACCGAACCAATGGGGGAAAAGTACATAAGATGCAATAAAAATTACTATTAAAAACATTATGTCTTAACACTATTTTAACACAATGTGATTTCTTGCCATGTGGTTTTCATGAAGATATAGCACACCATAACATCTCATTACAGCAGACCTGCACTTCTTACAGTTTTTCGAAGTCGCTTTGGTGCATTTCTCAAATCATCCTTAATATTTGCAAAGAATTATGTGCATTCTCAAAACAATTCGTACAAACAGCACCACATATTGGATTACCTGCAAAAGCCTGTAACTGTAAATCTTTAGTTCATCTCTCAAAAGTAAGTATTTATGTCAATGAACATATCAGTGCCATCAGAATGAAAATTCCTTGTGTCATTGTTCACAAACAAGATATTCAAAATGCTTAGTCATGTTGTCAATAAAACACTGCACTCTGTCAGTCAGTATTACCTGATGTAATCTATGGCAACAGTTTGGATGACAGTTTCTGTATTGATATGTACAAAGCTGCGCTTCTTCTGTATGCCATCCATTTCAAAAGTACAAATTTACACACTATTGTACGTGAGTTATTGATTGAAAGAGACTATAGGGTTCGGTTACACTTTTACTAGTGGTCTGACAAAAACAAAAAACAAACAAAAAAAACATTACAATATTATTTTGATATAGAAAAGAAAAAGAAATAGGGACACAAAGGCGACAACACAACATTAGAAAGGCAAAGGAAAGAGTCGTTAGGCAGAACTGTGCTTTGCATGCAGCGCTGTATATATGCTTGACAATTGAATGTTCATGAGATGCAACTGAGCTATTTCAGAGAACTGGGTTCTCATTGTTTGATCTACATTCTCTTCATTAGTGAAATCAAGATTCACCTGCACAATTCATCAATTCATGGCACATTTACAAAAAGTCTAATAGAAATGTGTTGAAAATATGCTTGACAGTTTATGGCAACTCAACCATTTTGCATTTAATGACTTATATGATGAACTAATGACTAGATGTTTTGAGGGGTAAGACTATTGCACAAAGAACTATTTAATACATTTTGAGCAACATGGCATTAGCAACTGATAATGTTGGAAACTGCAGACGGTTGTAGCCTAAGCTACATGATCAATTGCATGAATGTACTAAAGCAATCGCAACTTGTTCAAAAGAATGAGAAACTGCTTTTCTGATGTGCACAAGTGACTAGATGATGTGGCGGTTGAACAAGTAGTTTTGAGAATTTCATTTCTGATCTGAGAAATGCACCAAAGCAACTGAGAAAAACTGTAATAAATATACATGGAGAAGAAGGAATGTAGGAACAAAAAATGACCACTAGAGGACACTGTCTTTTTATAAATGAATGTGTTGCCCGTGGCTTTTTGTCATGTAAGTCAATAAGACTGTTCATGAATCCTAGGCTTAATAGAGAACAGATGAAGCTGATTGAGGCAGGTGAATTATCTTTGTTTGACAGCAGATGTGTATTGAAATGCATGTTTTGAGTTAGGATAGCCATGCCATGTTTTGCATTTGACTTGTTCAGACTTGGAATTTGGAAATTGGAATTTGTCCCATAGGCTACTAATATTAGAAACATTTTCACAGGAGAATGATGGAAGATTTGACAGTGAGAACAGGACACCTGGCACGAACTGCACTCTTTCTATTTACAGTAACATGGTGTTTCTCCAACCGTAAACAAATGTAAACACACTTTCAATGTAATTAAAATATCATTAAAGAAAGAATTTGATTAAGATGATCTGAATTCCGCAGTTGGTCAATAGGAGGTGATGTATGACCGACCACTGATGAAGAGCTCAAGCTAGAATAACAGGAAGTGTGTGTGTATGTGTGTGTGCGCGCGCGCGCGTGCGCGTTTAACCTACATGGTGAGGAAAAAAATGTCCCCACAAATATAGTCAAATGTGTAAATGTTGACATTGTGGCCCCATTTTGTCAGCTTATAATTCATGCAAGTAGTCTAGTCTAATGTTTTTTGAAAATGTAAAAATGCAGAAAGTTTTCTGTGATGGTGGGTAGGTTTAGTGTAGGGGAAGAGAATACACATTTGTACAGTATAAAAATCATTACGTCTATGAAAAGTCCCCATAAAACATGAAAAATAACAACAAGCCTTATGTGTGCATGTTCTTTATAGGTATGTATATGAGAGACAGACATTGTGTGTGTTTGTGTGTGTGTGTGTGTGTGTGTGTGTGTGTGTGTGTGTGTGTGTGAGAGAGAGAGAGAGAGAGAGAGAGAGAGAGAGAGAGAGAGAGAGAGAGAGAGAGAGAGAGAGAGATCAGCAGGGAAATAATGATCAATAATGGAAACATAATTCAAATTGCTCTAAAAAGACAATTATGTCATTATACAGCAGAAGTCAGTTCAGTGTTGATTCAGTTCAGTTCAATGTGTAAAGTTCATCAGTTATGAAATGAATTCAATTGAGTTATAAAGCAGTTCTGCAGAAAACAGTGATGTCCTCATCCAGCTTAGTTCAGTTCTTATCCAATAGTCAGTGCAGTCAAATCAATAATATTGCTGAATATTAAGTGTTCATATATGGCAACAAAGGGTTCAGTTGATGTAAGTTAATGTTTTAGGTATAATGAATAAAACAGCATGTCAATGCTAATCTGTACTACACATTACTAACATTTCAAGTACATTTGAGTTATAAATGAACATGAATTAAGAAATGTACACACATACAGTATGTGATTGTAGATTGAAGGAGAAAAAATAAATAAATCCAACATGTGACAAGAACATTTCACTTTTAGCCTGCTTATTAGTCATCATGCATGCCCAATAAATGGCAACAACATCAAACAAATCTGTTGCATCCACGTCAGTGCTTTTTTTCTTCGGGCTCCCTTTGTGCCAAACAGAACTAAAAACAAACTGATGACATGTGGAGCGTTGTGACCTTCACACCCGTGTTGCTGTACACAAACGCTCTCAGCCCACTTGTCCTGAACGACTCTGACTTTCCAGGTGCGCTCAGCCCACACCACCCACCGCTCTCTGGACCAGTTCAACCAGTTCCTCCCCGAAGACTCTCACCCACTGACCCACTGGCGGAAAGCGTGGGCGCCGTGCGTCCCAGAGTCCGCTTTTAGAACGCCAGATGGCTATTTTCTTCCCCAAGCACTCTAAAAAAGAACAGAGTTACATAAAACTAGCACTGAATGCTGGTCCTGGAGAGATCTGTAGAGAACAAAGGTATCAGACAAGACCTTCAATCTGTGTTTCTTTTCTAAATAACACAAGCGAATGTGTGAATATAAAGCAGAGATGAGTCACTTTAAAAAAGATATTGTGGGCCATTGTTCTTGATGATGTGCGAATAAAAAAAAATAAAAATCGAATGAAGAACAACGCTGTCATTTGGACCTAATGGCATGTGATTCAAATACTGCAAAACATTGGGTCACTTTTTCCATTTTAACACCAAAGTCAAATGTCATTCTTATTTATCGCACAAATCATGACTTGCACATGCAGTTGTGATATAAGTAGTTCCATGACTTTTGTGACATTGCTCGTAAGAGGAAATGACCATATCATCTTGGAGAACGTGTGGGTGTGCATATCAGCATATCTGCTTGTTTGAAGGATAAAAAATAAAGCCATGTCAGCTTTAGTGGTTAAAAATGACGTGCAAGTTTGGTGCATATCACAAAAATAGAGTCCTGTTTCGGAAACTCATGGAAAAATGGAGATATGACATTAAATTGACCTTCTGCTAAAATGATTCAGATCCAAACTGTCAATTTCAACATGTTCCAATGATCTCAGAGCAAAAAAACAGGTTTGTAAATTTATATATATAAATCTAAATATAATGCACTCTGTTATTTAACCAATGTCAAGAATAGATTGTTTATCTAGATTGGTGAACCTGATTTCATCATGTTCTTGGAACAACATTTAAATCAACCAATCAGATTTGAGGGACAAGTTTACAGTTTAGGCTTACAATCAGGGTTAGGTGCTTCTACTTCAGTGTTACACCTATCATTTCCCTCTGATTTTAGGGATAACTTATGGTTAGATTTAAGGATAGGGATAGTGGTTCTGGTTGCTTTCATTCTTAAAAGGAATAGTTTACCCAAAAATAAGATTGAAATGAAATGTCTACAAATTTATAAAATTGATCCGAGATCAGGTAAAAATCATATAGCAGGGTGACCGACCGTCGGTCGGTCTAAGCTGTTGTCCCGAATCCCGAATCCGGCCCTAATTGTCCCGAAAATTATTTTCAGGCGCAAATTTAGATATGCATTGATAAGCTAATTTTCATTCATTCGTTTCGTTGACTTGGCTGATGTACCGGAACCCCAACACGCCACTAAAAAGTCTCTGCACAGGTACCGGGGGGAGTGAGTGGGGAAGTATCATGTATCCATAACATTTGAGCATATCATTTGTTAGCGTAGGCCTAGTACTTGAAGCAATAGAGTTCAACAGTGCCGTCCACTTTTTCAGCGCCATTAGTTCCGGAAGTATTTTTTTCCATTCATTTCTCCCATTGGAATTTAAAAAAAGTCTTTGTTAAAGCATTATAAGCCATGAACCAGACCAACCAGCTTCAAGGAGAATCACAACACTACAATATTTGAATTGAAGCAAAAAGTATTTGAAAATCAGACAAAAATACAAAGGTACAACAACTACAAGACTGTGAACTTGAAGTCATCATGAAACAGAAGTTGAGATTGGCCTTTTTTCCTTATTGTGACATAATCTGAGTGAAACGGCTTCTCAAAATTAGAAAAAATATGTAGGGCGGGGCTTGATTTCGTCCTCCAGGAATTGATTGGATCGTTGGAGGTTGGGCATTGCTAACAAAATGGAGGCAGATTTGAATGGCAGTTTACAGTCAGTTGTGGAGGATTTGGATTTCTCGTAGGCGTAGATAGCCACGCCCTCTAGTAATAGATTTTGACCGGAAGAGAAGAGAAGTCGTGTCGAGGGGGGAGGGAAGGGTAACATATTTTATTAAATTTTATAAGGGTACATGAATTTAAAAAAAAATAATGAAGTACACAGATAAATCATTTATAATAAACACTACAATATTACATATAAAAATACGAATGGTAAAATTTTATTTCATGACGATTTTAATGGCTTTAGTGAGGGAAAGAACTACAATCCCATGAAGCATTGCGAACAACATAATCAAATTAAAAATTGTTGATCTTATATATATATATATATATATATATATATATATATATATATATATATATATATAGGCTATATATATTGCAAAATATGCATATATGTGACCCTGGATCACAAAACCAGTCTTAAGTAGCACGGGTATATTTGTGGGAATAGCCAACAATACATTGTATGGGTCAAAATTATCAATTTTTCTTTTATGCGAAATATCATTAGGATATTAAGTAAAGATCATGTTCCATGAAGATATTTTGTAAATTTCCTACCGTAAATGTATAAAACATTTATTTTTGTGAGTGAATGCAGCACAATCGCGAACATAAATGGACAACTTTAAAGGCGATTTTCTCAATGTTTCGATTTTTTGCACCCTCAGATTCCAGATTTTCAAATAGTTGTATCTCGGCCAAATATTGTCCTATCCTAACAAACCATACATCAATGGAAAGCTTATTTAGTCAGATTTCATGTGATATAGAAATCTCAATTTAAAAAAAATGACCCATATGTCTGGTTTTGTCATCCAGGGTCACATATATTGAAATATTTTGAGAGTGTAGGCCAGGGAGACCGAGACTTCATGGGAGTGGGCGGAGCTAAAGAGATCTTTTGGTGTTTAGCATATTTCGACTCTGATTGGTGGAATTTTCTGTACAGTATCATGGGTAATGTATAGTTGCCACCACAAGTTCTGCTGTTAAACAATTATTTATTTATAAACTAAGTTGAATTAATGGGGGCTGACGTCTTTTAATAGAAGCAAATACTATCTATTAAAAACCGTGTATATATACCTCACAGTAAGGCTGTCTTTAAAGGGTTAACAGTTATTGTTAAAAAGCAACTTCCCATGGGAGAAAATGAATGGATTTTTACTTCTGGAACCTGACTTTGGCACTCTATTGTTTTGTACCATCAGTCTTAACTCTTCAGTTCACTGCATTCGAACATCTTCAAATCATTCTCTGTGGGAGGTGATGCCTTCACAAAGTCAGACCCTACGAGACCTGGAGAGCGGAAGCAATACAATCAGAAGTGTTCCAGTGACTAATCCACGGCTGGGTTTATAAACGCTCGCATGTGTTTGGGGTGCTACTTCCTGCGTAACCTTGGTATCAGTTGCTAGGTGATGGATGGAGTGGTGACAGAAGGTGTCAAATTTGACCTCAGAACAGGATTTAGCAAATGGTTTCTATTTTTTTTTAAATGTTCTATTTTTGTCCTAGATGACAATTTTGTTCTTCTTAAAACATTTAGTTTACTTGTAGACATACTATATAGGCAATACTGAGTTTCCCATTACCTATAAATAACAAAAAGATAAAAAAAAGGATATGCAGTGATTAGAATCTGACTCAACTTTTAGTTTATTGAGTCACTTTATTATCAGCATTCGCTGTTTTCCACCAAGCAAGCAGCTTTTCCAGAAGAATCTCAGTTTCCAGCAGTAAGTGTCCTGATCTTGTTTTGCCCTCCCTGTTTCTTTCATTCATTCATCTTTTCTCTCTTCCTCCTCATTCTCCTCATGGCAGATGTCAGCGGCCTCAGTGGGAACAGGAGGCAGTCCATCCCACTCTCGCTTGCGTCACGGAAAGGAGAGAGGCTTCCGAATGTGGAAGACAGATGGGAGAGGGATCCATTGATGAGAAGTAGATCCACAGACTGCGAGTGAGGCGTTTGACACTCTTTTACTAATGCATTAGTGAGCGGTAATGTGAGAGTTGTGGGCATAAGATGCAGATGAGTAATGCAAGAAGAACATTTATTTATCTATTTTGTGGGTATTTCTTATTGAGTATAATTTAATTGTTACTTAATACAATTAAAGGTAGGGTAGGCAATTTCAGAGAGGCTAGCAATAGCGAGCTAGCTTTGAAAGCATGAGATGCTACCCTCCCTTCAGAGCGTCTCCAAAGTCAAACACATGGCCACTCGAAGCAGAGTCTGCAAAGAGACAGGAGAGACACTGTTAAATTGCCTCCTGTCTCAAACCACAAAACTTTACAATAATAATGAACATAAACAATTTAAAGCGCTCTTACTTGTACCACCTGACTGCTGCAGATTTATTTCGGCGTTGATTGTGTTGACATAGAAACGCATAAAGTCTGAGGACGTGAACAGCTTCGGGTAGAACCAGAGCCGGACAGTAACGGAGTATATTTACTTGAGTACAGTACTTGAGTACAATTTTGAGGGATCTGTACTTTACTCGAGTATCATTTTTGGGGATTACTCATGACTTTACTCAAGTACATTTGAGAGGCAAATATTGTACTCTTTACTCCACTACATTTCTATCCATAACCGTGAGTACCCGTTACTTCTAAAAAAAAAAAGGGGAAAAAAAAATTCTCGGAAACCCTCAATTTGTTGTTTCCCTCTCAAACGTGATTGGATTGTGCAGGCGCCACTGATTGGGACAGCCTATCAGCAAATCACCTTCCCCTTCAGCTCTGAACTGACGCCAAAGTAAACTCCATGGTCAGATTCATCTGGGTTCAAATGTGGGTGCAAAAAATCCATTAAAACTCTAGCAGAGGTTTGTCAGAGCGTTGCCATTGTGCATTGCCTTGTGGGCAAGTGAGAAATGTTAAATAAAGCAACATGGTAAAAAGATGAAAATGACTTGAATTAACTTTCAATTCCTTTTAGATTATCAAAGGTATTAACATTTTTCATAACTCCATGTAGGACGTTTCTGTACATAAATGTAAGCACAGTTCGCCTACCTACCCCGAAGTGATAAAATAAAATTCTGTATCAAATTTATAGGCAAAGACAAGTGGTTTGTTTAGGCATGGTCTGTAGGGAATTTTAAACCTGCGCACATATATTCGAACACACATAACTATAGAATCAATTCTTAATGCGCATGTGAACGCCATCAGCGTTTATCACAGGTTCAGTTTAAAGTCTGTTTAGAAAGAACGGTGTCATCTTAGCGGCCCCTAATTTAATAACAAATTATCATTTCGACGGAAGTGAATCAATCAAAACTAACTTTAGCTGGAAAATAACATTATTCAAGAACCGCTATAAAACCAAACCAATCTCTGTTACCTTAAATTATATGTTTATCTCTGAAAAGCCGCTTTGAAACAATCTACATTGTTAAAAGCGCTATATAAATGAAGATGACTTGACTTGACACTGTGGCAGTAGTAATGCAATATTTAGAAAATTTACTCTTGTACTCTTGATACTCAAGTACTTGTAAAAACAAGTACTTCAGTACTTTTACTTAAGTAGACATCTGACTGTAGTACTTTTACTTGTACTTGAGTAAAATTTAGCAAGGGGTATCTGTACTTTTACTCAAGTAACGAAGCTGTGTACTCTGTCCGCCTCTGGGTAGAACGTCACGGGTTTCCATCTCATAATTATGGTTATGACATGGCATGAACGCAGCATAAGCTCGTTGTTTTGGTTCAGGAGGAACTGTAAAAGTGGCTGCTGTTTGTTTGTGGCTCTCGGTGACTGACGTCTGTCTACAACTCTGCATAGCCTTACGCACTGATGACGTGTGATGTCTGCGCGAGCAGGTGTGTGGAGGTATAGAAATACATGTTGAAGGAACATCGTATCATTGCATTCTAACCTTTTTTTGGTCCTGAGACTTCCACATTAGATATATGTGCATTTTTTAATATTTAGTCCACTCCTATAATTGATTGCTATCAGGATGTGAAGAGACTTTCAACCAGTATAACAAAAAGTCTTTATAAAACAAATTCCCTACTTTAATCTTAGTCGCCAAGGTCTGTCCAGGGTCTAAAGAACGAATTTCAGTTTATTTCTTTTTTCTAACCTGCAGCCTGGGAAAATGCATTATTATCAGTGCTTAACCAGTCATGGGCTGAAGGCAGTGCTTTCTGCGATAAAATCTAGTGATATCTTTCTTTGCAGTAGTATTCTAAAAAATTATTTCCTGAAATGCTTTTGTTCTAATTCTCTAAGAAACCTGTTCCATATGGAAGACCAAATAAGAGGGTACAACATCATCTGGTTTCCTGAATTGCTGTCACCATGGCAACCTGATGCACATCCGTATGACATCACAGCCCACTCAGTCAATCTAGCAGGGACAGAATGTGATTTGAGAGAACACTGTGTGTCTGAGCACCTGCAGTCTACAAGAGTCTTTGACCCATTATATATTTATATATACATATATATATATATATATATATATATATATATATATATATATATATATATATATATATATATATATATATATATATATATATATGTATATATATATATATATATGTATATATATATATATATATATATATATATACATACATACATATATATATATATATATATATATATATATATATATATATATATATATATATATATATATATATATATGTATATATGTATATATAAATAGCATATATATATATAGCATATCATATATATATATATATATAGGCCTAATAGATAATATACAAAATTATAGTCAGAAAAATCTTTTTTTTTTTTTTTTTTTTTATGAGACATATTTAAAATTCCTCAAAAAGTTTGTTTATTTTTGTTTGTTGAGTGTCATATTTGATCTATCAGGCTTTTATGGCTCATATGATATAAGAGAATATGGAGCTTGCAGAACCTGATTTCACCAAGTACAACATGTTCCTGATCAACATCTTAAAAAAAGTCAAATTAGCCACCTCGTAAAATTTGAATGAATTGCCTTGAGATCGGGTTGGTATAACAGATGTGTGAAGCAAAACATATAATACAATGATGATTACACATGCAATTTTACCTGTTTGAATTGTCTTTATTCATTAAAACTGCAGCAAAAGATCTCCTTACTGCACCATGACACTTATATTTACTTTTTGAAAAACATAGGCTTTATTTAAATCAAGCTTAAAGGAAAATCAAGCTTTTAATGTTGTTTATATGTCTATGTGGTGTTTATAATGTGCTTTAAGACAAACCATGTGTCAGTTCATTAGTCAACACCACGTATTTTCTCCTTAAAACTGCCGATCTGAAGACAGTCTCAAAAACACGGTTTGAGATCGATGGTGTTTCTGACGTCACAAACTACCTTGTAACCAATCAGGTCAACGCGCCGGCGGGCTTTAGCATATCATTAACAGCGAACTGGCAGGAGAGTCTCGAGAGATGCCAGGTTATCCCGGTATATACTTGATATGAAAATTGGGTAGATTTAGCAATATAGCGGGTGTATGATGTATATTACAAGGTTATGATGAACTGCCTTTCTCCACTGATGTTCTGAGTTGTTCAAAGCGTCTCTGAGGATACCGATTTTTAGAAGGCAGACTGAGATGGTGAACATTAGCAACACATTATTAGCCGTCAAGCAAAAGGCCATATTAATTACCGTTATGTGTCCGACGTTGTAAAGAGCGATGCCATTGTGCAGCGTTTACCTCAGTAAATTGACCGACCGAGTGGATTTCTGAGCTGGTGTGAGTGAGTGGAGGTGGGGCAAATTTGCATATTCATGGTTCTGCATATACTAAATGAAGCAAGGGTGTAGAGTTACACTGATGCTTTTCTAAGGCATTAAGATTTTTTTTTCAAAGAAAATGTCATTTTGGTGAACAAAGACGAGTTTTAAGGGATACAATTACTGACTACAGGGGGACTATAAAACATTATCAATATGCATAACTAAATTTGAACTTTGTCAGGTTCTCTCTGTCTATTTCGTAATTTTGGAATATTTGACATGTATAGGCAGACCAAACTTGGCACCTTCTCTCTTGCACATGTGTCTATTGCAGCATGTAGTGATGGCATGCTTGTTGTGTCAGTGTCCGTAAGCAGGGTGGATCCGTAAATAAAATCTGGGAAGATGTGAGCTAATTGAGCAGCCTGAATGAAATGCTTCTTCTGCCTCTGTCAGGTCTCTCCACAGAACCATCAACTCGTGACGCAGGCAGTTTCACACACATCCTGCCAGCTGGTAACAGTGCAGCCCATCCAACAATTCATTTCCTGAACCCTGTGACGGTCTTCCTCTTGGCAGTATCGTTTCCCCTCTTCAAGTCATCTCTATTCCTAGAGAATCTGTCACCCACATTGATCAATCTTGAATATGTGCTGCTGGTCAGCAAGTCGAGCACGCCGTCAAGACTGCGTACACACTGTGTTGTTGTTGGAATGACAACCGCATTTAAATGCAAGACTGAATCCCCTAAATGACCATTCAGAGGTTGTGCAGAACAGTCACTAAAGTTCAACTACATTCTTATGAGATTAAAACTCAGAATACAGAATACAGGTCATTTTCATTGTGACCCCTCTTTTTGAGCATAGATGTGAAACACTATCCAAACTCAAATGTAATTCCTGAATGCTTTGGAATGCAGACCTAAGGTTGGTCTCTTTTAAAAGAAGACACTCAAAAATCACTTCAAAAAATGAAAGTGTAAAAAAGTTTATTAGACGATTACCTTCCCTGTATAACAAATGTACTTTATATAAGATATAGTTTTTCTCTAAAAGTGCTATAAAATCGAAGTCATATGTCTAACCAAGTTGTGTACCAAATTTGAAGTTGATATCACAAAAATGTAGGTTCCTATAATAGTTTGTTTAAGCGCTATACCAAAAATAGCCACCGGGTGTCATCCACATTCCATTTTTTTTAAATGTATTCTCCTGTATCAAATTAATACATTTCTATCACAATATCACTTCTATCACAAAACAGTCACCAAATATGGAACCTTGAGTCTCAGACCTTTATCACGATATGTGTTTTGTCAAAAAAAAAAAAAAAAAAAAAAGTATTTTAAAATATTTCGTAATACGAAACATGACACCGGCCACTAGGGGGAGGAGCATGCTAAAAAGGATTACATTTTACATATTAGGATTTTTAGTACATTAAACAAAATGAAAATGAGAAATTTTGCTTTTTCTATCCATCCATCCATCCATCCATCCAACTCAACTTTTGTAAATAACAGTTATATGAACTAAAAATAAGTTGCCTGTGACACACAGACACACACAAACAAAACGTTTAGTTGAGTCAACTTGACATTATTTGTTTTCTGGAGAAGTGCAACTATTCTGTGACAAATCTTTTGTAGTTGAGCCAATTCAACATTTTTTGTCTATTGGAATCAGAAGTTCTTAAGAATTAACAGCTTTAGATGTGGATTTTTTATTGAAAATCATTTGGTCACCATTTTGGTGATGAGCGTTTCCTTTGGTTGGTCAGTTTGACTCTTGGCTTTTTGTGTGAGTTAGTGGTCTTTGTAACAGTGTTTGGAAAAAAAAAATTGCTAAGAAACCAAGATGATCAAGTTTCAGCCTCTTAAACTAGAAATAATTCCTAATCTTATTTCTGACCAAAAGTGACTATTTTCTTTAATTTTACCAGCAAAACTTTCTTGCAGCAGATCAGACATTCTGATTTTAAAATACATCATGGGGACACATTTTGACACACACACAGACATCAAGAATCAGCATATGATTCTCAACAATGGTAACATGCGTCAAGCTGGAATGCATGCTGGGAGCAACCATAGTATTAATATTATGGCTCCCAGCATGCATTGTGGCACGAAATATGTCAGATTCATATGCTGATTCTTGGTGTGTGTGTGTGTGTGAGTGAGAGAGAGTGTGAGTGAGTGTGTGAGAGAGTGTGCGTGTGCGTGCGTGCGCTTGCAAAAAAATGTCCACAATGTATTTAAAAATCTAAATTCAGAATGTTTGATCTGTTGCATAAAAGTTTTCTTGGTAACTCCTAATATATTATTCACAAATAAAATCTTTTGACCAGAAATAAGAGTAGTGATTTATTCCCTTTATGATGCTGTTATCTAGATCACCTGATCACTATTTATTATGGCTTTCTTGGCAACAAATGATGTGTTTTTCTAAACACTGTTACAAAGACCACATACTCACATAAAATGCCAAGAGTCAAACTGACCAACTCAAGGAAACGCTCATCACCAAAATGGTGATCAAACATTTTCAATAAAAAACCTACATCTCAACCTGTTTATTCTTAATAAGAACTTCTGATTCCAATAGACAAATTTTTTTGAATTGGCTCAACTACAAAAGGTTTGTCACAGAATAGTTGCACCTCTCCAGAAAACAAATAATGTCAAGTTGACTCAACTAAAAGTTTTTTTTTTGTGTGTGTGTGTCACAACTTATTTTCAGTTCGTATAACTGTTATTTACAAAAGTAGAGTCAAAAAGCAAGGGGAAATTAGTACTAAGGTTTTTTTGTTGTTGTTGTTGTACGAGATTTTTACAGTGTGGATTTTTGCTGAACCAACACAACAAAATCAGTCATTTCAACTTTTTTCAAGTTGTGTTTTTTATAGTGTGTGTATCTATCTATCTATCTATCTATCTATCTATCTATCTATCTATCTATCTATCTATCTATCTATCTATCTATCTATCTATCTATCTATCTATCTATCTATCTATCTATCTATCTATCTATGTAATTCTTTAAAACAAACAAACAAACAAACAACAAATAATACATTTTTATTAAATGCTTGAAGAATAAAAAATAAAAAAAATAACAACAATGTCCATCATTGTCATAACATAATACAATAATTAAATTTTAAAAGCATAAAACATGCAAAGGATCACTGATCAGTGCAAAGGATCCATTCCGACGATGACGTAGAATCGCACATGACACCGGAAGCACTGGAGATTGAGCCGGAAACTTTAAGTGACAGGAGCTCAGTTTAATGCTCAATGTGACATTTCGAAGCGGTTATTTCATAACTGTTATAGAGGAATAAGAATGTTTCTCACTACTGTGAACCGTGAGTACATCTATACTCATAGAATATCTGCAAGACCTCATTGTCTGCATAATAGTGGTTGTAGACTGCAGAACAGACGCGTCGTGTAGCGGCTAATGCTGTAACTAGCCAGCAGTTTCACCTATAAATGTGTAATGTGAGAATTTGTTTGTCCCAGTTCAAATATATGCCATCAATATTTGTTTTTAGATGTTATTTAGTGATTATCTGTTTATAAACGCACGCATACCATATAATGCGTTACATTTGATCATACTGTTAGTTGCTAATGCTAATTACGTGTGGTTTCTTTTTATTTCTTTCTCTCTCTAGTTGCCAAGAGCAAATCGAAGTGAGTATTCCTCGTCCTCATTGCACTCTGATTACACACTGAAACTGTGAGCACTTGTGCTTTAGCATACTCTTATGCAGGATATACTGCTGCCATGCTGCAATATGTGTGACAAAACTATTTTATGTCCTCCTATCTCCATAAATTTGAGGTAAAAATATAATATATTAATCAGACTTTAAACAGCGATTATACAGTGTAATACATTTCATTGTCAAGTAGTGTTATATGTTCTGTTGTTGAACGAACAAAATTCATTTGTGAATTTTAGTCTGGTTACATGCTTGATTTAAAATGAGTTTTGAGATGTTGCATGGTTTAAAGTCAGTGCTTTTTTGTTCCTGTGGCCTTGAATGTTCTTGTGTTTCAGGACGCTGCTGGTTCAGATGATGAGTGCGGCTGGCACGGGTTACTGTTTCAACACAAAGAGGGGTCGATTGAGGGACAAGCTGGTTTTGCGAAAGCATGACCCCATAGGTGAGGCGAACCATCAATTTTACTTCATATAGATCCTGTTTCCATTTGAGGAACACAAACTAAGTGGCTCAAAATGATATATTGTGCTTTGTGTCAATGTTATTATAATGGTAGAACCTGATCTGATTTTCAAGGAACCCCCAAAAATGATGATAATTTCGAAAAGGACCCTATTTCAAAGTATAAAGGCAGCTATATATATTCATGTAAAAACATCCATACTGTGTAAGGAAATATTATGTACTGTATTTTATAAACTAAAATATATATATATACATGATTGGCTTTTTATATTGTCATGTGCTAAAGCCAAATAATTTCACATATTCTAGAAAATTCAGTTTGTATTAAAATATTCACTTAGTTTTACACAGTACTGTGCAAAAGTCTTAGGCACGTTAGAAGTTACACACAAAAAAAAACAGAGATAAAAAAGGTTTTAAGGCAGTGATTTATATATTTTACTGTAGAAATATCAGTTTACATTCCTTTTGCCATTAATTGTAATAATCCAGTGAGATTTTTACATGCACAAGGAGTCTGACAACAGCCGGTATGATCTGATATGTATGAAATAAATAGACATTATTTTTGAAAGCATCCCCACTTTACAGCATTTTTACCTAAGTGCCTAAACCTTTTCACAGTATTGTAGATTTGCAGGTCGGTTTCTTCATGTGTCTTGAGACGTTTCCACAGTTCTTCTGGATTTGGTCTTTTCTTCATGTTATCACAGACATACTCCATGATCAGATCAGATCAGATCACACCGGCTGTTGTCAGACTCCTTGTGCATATCAAAATCTCACTGGATTATTACAATTAATAGCACAATGAATGTTTGGAAATGTGAACTGATATTTCCTACTGACACACTGCAGAAAAAATATATAAATAATTGGCTTAAAAGAAGTTTTTGGTGGAAATGCTAAGACTTTTGCACAGTTTTGTTTTGAATTGAATTCAAATGTATTTATATACCACTTTTTTATATATAATGAATTTCCCCCCATAGCCATTTTATTATTGCCCTAAACCTCCAGTGAACGAGATAAACTCACTACTGAAAGATACAACAGATATGCAAAATGTTCCTGAGCATATGTATGTCCCAAGGAAGAAGAGAATAAACACTTAGAAATAAGTATTAGTAACACTTTACATTAAGGTTTCATTAGTTGTTAACATTAGGCATCTATATTAGTTAAACTAAATTGAACAATACATTTACAGGATTAATCTTGGCATATTCATGAAAATGTCAATGTTGATTTTTATTTATTTTTTTTGGTCTTGGACTAGACTATTGGATTATTTATGGACTTGTTACTGCTACTAGATACTCAGACACACTGCTGTGAGCATGTAAGTTATGATGCTGCTGCTGCATCAATAGACCTACATAAATAGAGTACATAACATAAGAAGCAGATCTAGACAGGTGGAGCTGGGGAGGTGGAGGGTTTCCGAGGAACTCTGATGTCGCGCTGGAGGACTAAACTACACCGAACACTGATCCAAACTATCTAAATGTTGAGCAAGCAATCTCATTGGCTGCTGAAATGCATGCAAGTACCTGAGCATCGTGAACAGTGAGCTTTGCAGTGTCTGGTACAGTATTTGCTCTGCTGTGCTCTCCTCTCTGCGTCTGTATTCAGCGTGTCCCGCCTCTGTACTGTGTTTTCGTCCTGTTTACAGACTTAGAAATATTTCCACACAAATTATATTTTGGGAAATAATTACAATGCGGACTGGAACAGAGATCGGGCAAAAAAAACAAACAAACAAAAATGTCCGGTTGCTGGTGCATCTCTATTTAAAGTCGCATGAAACAGACGTTGCGATCGTTTTTTCTTGCCTATTTTGACATATCAGAGTGAAAACTTCTCGAACAAGAACAAATGTAGGACGAGACTTAATATTGTCTGTGGGGAATTGATTGGATGGTTGTGGTTTGCTATTGGTCGATCTCATGTGAGTGACAGGTTGCCCCGCCCTCACGCCACTGAACACGTCATCAGAGAAGAGAGATGCCGCTGCAAGAGGGAGGGGGAGTTAGTTTGATCCTAAATTAATGGGCACATTAAAAAAAAAAAAATGTGCATGGATAAATCATTTGTAATAAATACTGCAATATTACATTTAAAAAATAAGGATCATCAACTTGATTTCATGATGCATCTGATGTTTAGCATTTACTAAGGCATTTTTAAAAGCAAAAGTTGTATCTGTTAACATTAGTTCTGCACTGTGAACTAAAATGAACAATTGTATTTCTATTAACGTTGGTAACATGAACATAAACAAGTGAATAAAACTCAAATATATATATATATATTAAATTATATATATATATATATATATTCATTGTTAGTTCATGTTAGCTAATGTATTAACTAAATGTTAACAAATGAGACCTTATTGTAAAGTGTTACCTAAATATCTTTCAATACACTTGTTTGTCATCGCCTATTTTTTTTCTAGGATTATCTATAGAATAATTGTGATCCCATAATGTGATAGCATGATTTCTGTCTTTTTCAGCGCTTGTTACATATTTCAGTTAATGTTTTTTTTCTTTTCTCTTCATTGCTCTCCACAGTGAACAAACATGTTCTGTTCTTTGAGAAGAGGAAGATACGCTCTCTTTAAAAATGGGAGAAACTTGTGATACAGACACTGAGAAAAAGGACTTTTAAAGTGTTATTGGCCACAGTGTGGTGATCAACTATGACAGAAGATTTACATCAAATCAAAGAGCCGGCATCACTGCAGCTGTGGATAACTGGTGTAATGAGACCAGAAACGAGTGGCACATCCTGTCAGGATAATGTGTTGTTAAGACCATTACAATAAGTCTATTATGTTGGATTCGTTCATTTCTTTTGTTTCCTGTTTTCTACCAAGGCAAAATGTTGACCTACTGCAAACAATGAACCACCTACTCAATGACAGATTGCTTTAGGCTGAATTTGTTGGAATAATTAGCCAGCGAGATTTATTTTGTAGAAGAAAAAAAAAACGAGATCTGTGTACATAATTGTTACCACAAAAATAACAGCAATTCAAACATACAAAACCACCTGTGCTGCTTGTACTTTCTTACGTATATAGACGTTTTCACTATGACAACTGTTCTTATCTTCATTGATGCTTTCTGAGAATTGTTTACTCTCGATTACAACAAACAGACCATTACTTAAATTCCTGAACTTTCTCCCAGTACTGCCTTTTGAGATTAACTTACTCTTGCTCTCAACAAAACTGACCAATATATAAATCTCTTAATAGTGAATTGTGAAAAATATGGAAGCTTGTTTCCACCACTGAATAAAAAGATGAAAAAGGTATTTGCAACTTTTTAATCTCACAATTCTGACTTTTTTTTCCCTCAGAATTGCATGAAATAAACTCGCAATTCTAAGAAACAAAAAAGTCAGAATTGTCAGATGATATAATCATTAACAAATGAATAATTGCTAGGAAATGACATCATCAAGACCTCTCCAGTACTTGGTATTGTTTATTATACATACAGTAATTCTGTGGACACCGTGCACAGATTAATGCTGGTGCTGTTGTTTTTTTTGTTGTGTCACCTTCAGAATAGTTCAGTTGGCAGATCTTTCTGAAATGGAAAAGATGTTTGAGTGCCGACCGTTTGTACAGACACTGCTGCGACGAGGTTGGCTCTCCTGGCCATCTCTTCCAGCGGCATTGTGGGATATTGGGCCATGTAGAAAGCCAAAGCACCAATGAAGCTGTCGCCTGCTCCCTGTTAAAAGAGTTGTTTTTTCAGTTCAGTTAGTGCCATTACTGCTCATAATGCAGTTGAACAGAAGAACACTGAATTTTTGAAAAACAAATATGACAGCAGGGGGTGCCGTCATACTTTTCAATGCTAGTACGTTAGTCCAAAGGTTGTAACTTTGTACACAAATCTGGGTAACAAATGACATCAGAGTGTGCAAATCCTTAAATAAATATTAAACCATCAATTGATCCTGACAATATTTAATGATGATGACATGACTTTAATTCCGCACTATTTGCGCGCGGCTGAGTCATTTGTGTTTGCCGTTGTGTAAGGCACGGTGAGTAAGTCTGTAGATGCTGACTTGGGCACAGGTCACAGAGGTCAGTGTGAAACAACACGCATGCTTGAAGCTTTTCCTGACCGCTGTCATGCCTCAAAGTCTTGTGAAGCTCTTCTGTTAGGAGTTGTCTGCTAGCTGAGACATGCAGCATGACATTTTGTGTTCTGCAACTTTTGTTTTCTCTCCCTCTTAGTAATTTCACTATAATCCGTATTTTTGGGTGAATCTGTCAACAACATGTCAAATCATATCTAACCTCAAATTTAAAAAAGTACAACATTTTGAGGGATTAATGCTAATAAAAAAAGCATACTGTTCATATAATGTTTGTTGGATTCAGTATATATCTATACCTTCAGCTGAAAACTTGGCTACACTACCAGTTTTTAATTTATTTTTATAAATGTTGAAAGAAGTCACTTAAGTTCGCCAAAGCTGCATTTGTTTAAAAAAAAATGTTTAAAATAGCGGTTTCCCCGCCAGCGTTTAAAAAGAAAAGTTGCCCATTAGCGTCAGCATTTTTTGATATTTTCTTTTAAACAAAATGTTCATGTCTCCGAATATGTTGTTGTATTAATATCTGAACATGCAATATATCGAAAGAACAGGTCATTTTCTTTCCAAAACATTTTATTCCTGCTTAATGCATTCTTGAATGTGGGTAATTTATTCCTGTGATGGCTTAATTTTCAGCAAGCATTAGTCCAGTCTTTAGTGTCAAATGATCCATCAGAATGATCCATCACTATATGTTGACACTAATATACCTTGGTGAGCATAAGAGACTTCTTTCAAAAACATAAAAAAAAAATAAAAAAAAATTATCCTAAACTTTTGAACACACACACACATTTTCCAAAGATCATTCTTTTTCCGAGTTATCGTTATTGCACACTAAGACCCACTTTTCCATCTCCACTTGTATATATGTATTATATATATAAATTTGATAAGGACACGGGCACGTTTCACCATGCCTGCAGGGGGTAGACAGGGATCTAGGGGAGGGGTAATGGCTGGTGTAGAGTTTATGATGGGAAAGCACAGAGGAATGCAGTGATGTGCTCAGATTTAACCGCAGATCGCCCTGTCACTGGTTCTCACAAGTCTACCCGATTACTCATCTCAACGGCCTGCCTCTAAACCATCGATCGCTATTACACACCTCTGACTGTCCCTTCAGTCTCCTCCATATAGCCACAGTTGTCTAAACTCCCCTACTGATTGATGACTGAATAAAGTGATTTGTGCAGACAAGAATTCATTACAAAATGATCACAGTCCACCGTTGCACAGTTAAGCACTAGGCATGCATGTCGTCTGTTTGGGTCGATGGAAGACCATCTGTCGTAAATTCTTTTATTGACAAAGAATTTTGCATTTCTTAAATGTATCTCTAATTTGTATCACCACCTGCTAATGAAAATGTAATGCTTTCAGTCGCTACAAGATATAATTGGTGTGAATACACCATATGTTTGTAAAAAAAAAAAAAAAAAAAAAAAAACTACGATACTATGATGTGTTTATTACCATGTTGAATTGGGCAAAAATATATCTCCCAATTCTGCATTAAAATGATCATCCTTCACTTTTAAAAAGTCCGCTTTTGTCTTCACAGGCTGCATGGTTAGCCTTCAAAAGTGAGAATGACTTCTGACAACAGTTGACTGAAGCGTGATGTATCTGTAGTGACAACCAGTAGCGTCCAAACAGTCCCAGATAGACCTGTCTGTCAATCATATGACAAAAATATTAGATGTGGTCAGTCAAAGACCGAAGTTTATTTTACATTACGCCTCTGAAAACTTTGAAGATGCAGGACAAATTGCGTTCTCCAAAAAAGTACAGTTTCTCCAGAATTTCTGTACCACAGTGTTATGTATGCCGCGAAATAAACATGAAATGCATAGAAAACATGACATAGTGTTTACAACCAATTTGACTTCTGACGTATTTCCAAGTGAAAAGATATTGAGAACAAAATGTAGTCTTGATTTTATCCAATGGGAATTAAGTCAATTCCTATCAGAAAGGAACCATGTGGTTAAAGGGGAGGAAGAGGTAAAAGAAGAGGAATTGGTGACTTCATCCGAAAAGTAAAGTTGTTCCAGTGAGGATACCAAAGACAAACAATTTTTTATTGAAATAATGTGCACAGATGAATTGTGGACAATTAATACAGGAACATGTGTCAAGGAAATGAATATGATTCATTTTGAATGCATGTTGAAGTCTGACAATGTGATACTAAACTAATATCTACTGTGCTAGTTTGAGATTATGGCCAGTGGAGTAAAAGCTTGGGAAAACATGATGGTCATCACAGTTGGAACAACATTTGTATCACAACACTTTACACCTGCAGTGTTGTGGTATAATAATTTAAAAGGCTATAAAAGCAATGAATGGAGTGGATGACTCACGGGTGACGTGAGCAAGATGCATTCAAACATCCAATGCCAAAGAGCATACAGAGTGAATGACCAAAGATCCACAACTTAAAGAGAGCCCAACAACAACGGTTATTCTGTTGCTGTTGAAAAACCATAAGGATTTCCCAAAGGTTGGTGTATCATAACGTGTTCCTACGGATGGTACAGTACAAGCTTTAGAGTTTGTTGACGGTCAAATCTCTAATCTTTAAGAAAGACAGTTGGTGGTCTGAGTGGTCATCTTGTGTCACCAAAGCACATGTTGCTAGGACATGGTTTCTCTCAAAAGAATAGCTGCTGTCCAATGCGGCTCAGTGTGGGTTCTTCTTTGTGGGTTTCATTTACAGTCTCTTGGTGTGACGACACCAATGTCGGTTGGAGGCATTCAGTGCTTTCCGGTAAATACTCACCACCGTCTCCTGTAAAGATCCCTGTGGTGGGTCCTCTATGTCTCTTTTCATGGAGGTGAAGTTTGGCTGATTGTGATTGTCTGAAACAACTACAAGCCTTTATTGTCTGGCTTGAAGGCAGGGTTTTGGAATTGGGTCGACATCCAAATGTAAGAGCACAGGCCACCCACAGTCCATGCTGTAGGGTCTCTGAGAACACACACACGAAGGCTGCAGATAGGATCACTTTCTCATGAAAGGGTCGGTCAGTGTTGGATTTATGAAGGCTTGTGTAAGATATATGGAAGAAAGGGAATGATCTTAGAACCGGTGTGTAGCCACACAGAGGGAAACTGCTTACTTGCCCTTCCAGTAGTGTTTAACCGTGCTTTTCATGTAGTGCCATACCACATGGCTTTTGATGTGATGTGAAGCTGTAAAACTGCCAAAAGATCCTTTTAACTTGAGACTGCTTAGTGTCCAAGAGAAAGGATTCCTTGATCAAGAGTACACAACGGTACGGTCCATTTGAGATGTGCGTAATGTCCTCTTAAGGGTGACAGATGAGACCCACTGATTTTCTTTCAGTGCTCAAAAAACCAACCGCACCAGCAACTCAACTGCTGAGTTAAGAGTCCAACCAACTCTCTTCGCAACCTCTGGGAACAACATAAAGATGTGAATTCTCAGTCGTTGTTGATGGGCGGTCTTTCATTGCTTTGGCGTGTCCAATGCGCTAGCATAACTCCTCCCCACCTCCACTTCATGCTGAAGAACTGACACGCCATACTCTCTGCAACCTAACAACTATTTGATCAAAACTGTTTTGTGGCATCTCTCTTTTCCTCAGCGAAGGAGCTCATCGCAATTACACCAGTTGTTGTCCATGATGTTCACGTTCACGTGGTGCTTCTATTCTTATTTCTGCAAACTTAATGACAATTGGCTGAAGATAGGCTGCAGTAAGTGACTGAATCTGTGAGCATGCTTACACGATTACACATCTTTCATTTCTGAGTCAATGCGACAGACCCAACAGTGAGGAGTGATTTAATCAATGACATATAAATGTGACATTCTGTTATCAAGTGTTTCAAGTTTATCAGCGGGCAGATGGCTTAAAATGTTACAAATAGGCTATATCCTTGGAATCAAGCGGAAATATTCCCATTTCTGTCCATAACCAATGGTTTCTAAGTAGTTCTGTATTACTGCAGTGCAAACTAGGGCAGCGCGATATATCGAAATATCGCAAATATACATATCGCGTTACGATAACTGAATGAATTTAATAGTTCAAAAGTGTTAGGTCGACGCAGAGAGTAGACTGGACACATGACCGTTGGATACGTGTGACATGCTTAATGGATAATTCTGGTATTTAGCACTTTGAGTCTGTTTTCTAGTTTGTTTTGGATGAACTAGAGTGGTGGACACAGAAATTTTGACGATGGGTCCTGTCTCGACTTTTTGACTCTTTTAGAACCGCTTCAGAGTGGCTGTCTACCGGCATGCACAAACATGTCCTTAAACAAACCCTTAACGTTTGTTTTCAAAACTGTGCAACTCACCGAGTGGTGAGTGGTGTTCGTTGATGATTAAAAACAAATATTTCGGCGCAATGTATGATTTCAATCCGTGTTATTTGCTACAGTGGAACTATTTTTTCAGATACCTCACAACCGCGTATAAACTTCCGCTCGATATTTGAGTCTGAAGCGTTAGCACACTCCCGACCACTTGATAGCGGTAGCGCAGTAATATCAACGAGCAATGAGTCCTCCAACAGAAATCAATGCGATTTTACAAAATGCCAAATAAAACACGACAGAAAATGTATTTCGCTACGCTACTTGTTTTGGAACAAGTGAGTTGCACAGTTTTGAAAACAAACGTTAAAGGTTGTTTTAAGGACATGTTTGTGCATGCCGGTAGACAGCCACTCTGAAGCGGTCAGAGGCGATTCTAAAAGAGTCAATAAGACGAGACAGGACCCATCGTCAAAATTTCTGTGTCCACCACTCTAGTTCATCCAAAACAAACTAGAAAACAGACTCAAAGTGCTAAATACCGGAATTATCCATTAATGTTATTAGGTGCAATAAGCGAAGTACTCACGCATACAGAAAACCGCCTCATGAAGCATGTAATCCTGATTCCAGTTCACAGTTTATATGGCCAAATACACACAAAATGATGTCAAAATGCCCGTCTTGTTGAGCATTCACGTAGTCAGTTACGTCTTAAGTGGAGTAAACAGTTGAGAAAGAAGGTGCGCGTGTATCAATGTATTGGATCCGTGCAGCTCTTAAAGTGACAGCATCCTAATAATCATCCGTGTGCTTAATGTTAATGTTAATCAAACAACAATAGACAAAGACAAAATCACTCACTGCTCTTGACTGAATAACTTTTATATAGCCTACTGAATAATCAGTATTTAGTTCATACAGTGAAGACTTAGCAGTGTTTTATTTTTACATTTGATTATTTAATTTCTGCTGTTAAATAAACCTAATGTAGGCCTACCTGAAACCACAAACCCCCTGGTTTAAACTGATGTTAAAATGACTTACTTTTTATGTAATGCTACAGTAAAACACTGCTTTTTACTTTCAGAAGTTGTAAGGATAATTTCTTCTCGAATGTAATTTTTTTTTATAAATGTATGTATGTTGCTTGGTTTTTTTATAAAACAAAATGTATGTTGGTTATACCATTTTTATATATATTTAAATATAATTTAATTTATCTTACACACTTAAAGCATTATCGTATCACATATTGAATTTCGCATTATTTAACAACTTATAGTTAAATTCTATATACAGTTAAGCTATATATAGCAGCCCTAGTGCAAACTGAGCCACATAAACAAAAAGACAGCATTTAAATCATGCAATACCAGAGCATCCATGCCTATTCTCTGAATAACAGGGGTTGTTTAGTATGAAATACTGAGATTTGGTGACACTGCAGAAAACCCTGGATTCAGTCCAAGGAGCACAGAGCAACGCTGAGCTTCGTGACTCACACCACTACGCTCGGAGAGAAGCCCGGTAAACACTTTAACCTCCAATTGAATGTTCTTTAATGACTAAAGATAGACCTCACAAATAAACACAGTCGCCACATACTGTTAAAAAATGACGACAGTTCTCTTTTTGGTCTTAATCGGTAGTGATACTCCATCATTCTAAGAGAATAAGCTGATGGAAACATGCCTTGCTTTTGTCTAGCCGACCGTTGAGATAAAATCTGGCACTTGGCCTCATTCCCTCCTCCTCCTGGTTTTTAACAAGTGGGGGAAAAACAGAGTTACTGGAAGAGGGATCAGGGCATCCAAAAGAGTTAAACAACTCAAGGATTTATGGGTCATCAAAGTGCGCGGGAACAGGCCGACCGCCACGTGGAGACCACAGCCAGGCGGACTCCCGCTGAGAGGATCTCTGCTGAGCACTGAGTCACCCAGAGAGAGCAGGGGCAGCCCTGGACAATACATGTGAGCTCTATATATCTGAGTGTGTGCGTTTATGAGGCGTTACAAGTAGTGTTGTCAGAAATATTGATATTTCGATACTTATTGATACTGAAATATCTGAAATGGTTCCGATACTCCTTTTCAGCAGTATCAATCAATTGACAGTTGAACACACACCCGCCTCCACTCACTCACTCCGGTTGAATAGTGCTTGTAATGCAGATCATTTTACTAATTCCCACAGGTTTCGCGCGAGCACCACTGATCTATATATATATGGCGATCTCATAAAGTCGCATCTCAAACATGGCTTATTGCGATTAAACAGTGAAATACATACAAATTTATGTCAAAATGCCGGTTTTCAGTATTCAGGTAAACAGTCAGTTTTGAAACATAATATTTGAGAGAAAACGCATGCTGTGTCAGTATATCAGTATATTGGATCCGTGCGTAAGCTTGTAAAGTGACTGCAGCCTAATATTCCTGCTGCTCTCTGTAACTAATTTTGTATTCAAAATGTAAAAAAAATAATAATTTACAAAATTGATATAATAAGCAAGTTCATCATGAATCCATTTTCCAAACCGTGTTTTTGTCTTATCTTAATACAACCGTGATTTTGTCAATATACTGATATAATTCCTTTAGAATTAAAATATCCCCACATCATCACACACCCTTCACCATACCTAGAAATTGGCATGGGGTACTTTCCATAAGATCATCTCTCAATGCAAATCAAACCAGCTATTAGGAAATAACACCATGCCAATCTCTAGGTATGGTGAAGGGAAAGTTATGATGTGGGATATTTTAATTCTGAAGGCCAAGGGAACTTTATCAGGATGCATAGTATCCTGGATCCATGAAATAACTGGCCTTTAAAAATAAAAATCTGCTGCCTCTATGGGAATTTAACATAGGGGTGTCCTAACTTATGCACCCTGTATTTCAAGGAAGAACATTTATTTATTTACGATACATTATTCATTCACAAAGAAAATTGGTGTCCTTAAAGGTTGGATTTTTCCTCATTTTTTAAATTAAGGCATTAAGATCAATTTCCAAAAGATGATTTTCTATTCCTCTTTTTAGTCAACTTTAGCATGGGTGTGTTCACTAATGCTATAGGCACTGTATATAAACAATTAATGATTAAAATGATTTAATGTCCATTTTAAGTGTTTGGACAACACTGATAGGGCTAATAAATGATCGACTAGTTAAACATTTTTGATTGAGTCAGTGATAGAGGAGGTAGTAAAAGATGAATGGGGAACGGGCAAGTCATGATGCAAGCCATACTTTCATCTGCATGTTTCACACTAATCGCTAGGCCACATTTCTGGCATAATAATCTATGTTTTATGAAAGAAAAAAACTTTTTCACATGGGTTTGAACATTTTTGATTTTCAAAAAAGATTAAGTTTAACGAGTCAAAAACTTTAACACGTCATGAAGAGAACAGATGTCGTTTCGAAGCTCACGTTTTTGATTGAAGATTACGAGGGCATATGAATTTTGACAAAATAATGATGTGCATTGATAAACCATTTATATTAAGCACCGCAACATTCTGTAATAAAAAAACAAGAATAGTCCATTTTGAAGTTTTATTATTTTTGTTGTTGAGTCACAGCATAGTGTATGACATATTACAATCTGAACTTAATCTTTCTTAGTCAAAATGATTTAAAATTTTTGGGAACTTATTGACACATACTCATGAGGGTCTGCAGGGCTCCTTCTTTGAGATCATTTCTGTTTAGTTTAGTTTTTTAGCATGTTTGTTGCACCACATGACTTTGATTTAAAAAAAAATGAATTATATATATATTTGTCTAAGTAATAAGCTTTAATGAGACTTTTTATGATATTAGGACAGTTGATTGAAGAAGCCGGCATTCATCACCAGAGACAAGTCTTTTCACCTGAAGTCATCTTTTCGTATGACTGTGCAGTGATTATCAGGAGAACCCTTGACTAAAAGAGATAACAATGACTAAAAGCAGGTAAAATGGATGTGAAGAATCCAGTCCTCATTCTGGTGGAAACTAAAGGGATTATGTAAACCCATTTATCTAGTTCTCAGAATTTCTCCAAATAAATCGTTTTTCTTAGAACTTCATGTGGTCTTACGGTGGGTGTGGGACGAAGTTCTGAAATTGCTTGTAAACCAAGTAAGATGTGGTTAAAAAATGAGAACTGAATTGCAAGACAGAATAATAAAAATAAAAAACAGAAGGAGTGCAACCTGTTTTGAGCCATTTCTGGTCACTGACGGGACATTTTTATTGCATCACACTATGATGTATCGCATTCTAATAGGTGACTAATAAATGATCTTGTTGTTCTTCACAAGATTCCCTATTGGTGTTTAAAAAATAAACAGGAAATATGAGTTACTGTGACGCCAGAACTACAGAATCCATGCATAGATGAGTATGAGTCTCTTTAGAGATTACAATCAGAAGAGAAACCAGAAGAACCACATCCACAATTAACATGAGATTGATGTCGAAATTGTGAAAGTGTGAGGCAAACAAGTAGCTATATTCAATCAACATATACGCAGAACGCCAGACTGAACTCATGACAACAATCAGCAAAACAATCTGTTTTAGTAAGAAATGACGTGAAACAAAAAGAAATGCCCTCTCATAACTCTGATCTTACTTTTTATTCTTCTCATGTCAAGATTAAAGCGCACACCACAGCAGAATCCAAATATTTCAAATGATGAAAAAACTGTTTACTACTCATTCACAACATACTACTTCAAATATGAATCATCCTTGTGGATCATGGGCATATTATGACTGATGACTCAATATCATTCACACAGATGACTAGTAGCATGGCAAACTTGTAGGGGTATAAAAACATCTGGTTTTCTCAGACACTATGTCATATAGTTTAGCTGCACGTGGACCACCAACGAACCGTTCACAGACTATCTGATGTATATTACATACAAAAAAAAGTAAAATTGATCTATCCAGTCTGATTGGTGATACAATTTACGCTATCAATTTGTTTTTGTGGCATTTAACCCACAATTTAGTGCGAACACATTAGGAGCAGTGAGTAGCGAACACACAAAAAAACTGCAAACCGTGACACACACACACTCACACACACACGGCACAGTGGGCAGCCATTGGGGGTTAGCGACCTTGCTTAAGTCGTGGGTACTGAGGGTGGAAGAGAGTAAAACCTGCCGCTACTGAGAACTGAATCCGCAACCTTTGGGTTTCAAGTCTGACTCTATAACCATTAGGACACGACTGGTTCTTGGCCAGTTGCAAAGTTCAATGTCACATTTATTTATATAGTGCTTTTCACAATACACATCGTTTCAAAGCAGCTTTACAGAAAATGCATGAAACCTGCAAAATGAACCAGATATCTATAGTCAAAAGGTTTCTTCTTTGTGAGACTAACTCAATGAATGCTGTTATAAAAAAAGAATAAATTGTTAGAGAACCTACCGCTAGTGTGTGATGAGTCACAGACTTTGAGCACCAGATATATCTGCTGCAGATAACTAACTCAATATGCCACATAATACATTTATTCTACTTCAACACACATCTAGAGCACTGTTAGAAAAAAAAGAGGATTAGGTGTACAATGTTCAGATTTCCTCGAGCTGTTACCAGTTATAAACCTGCCAGACAACAATTTTGATGAAAAACAACAATTTTAGGGACTCAACAAAACAATACTGTCTATAGTCTGGTTTCCATTACAGATTTGCGCAAAACATTTGCGATATTTTCTAAATGTTGATAACAAACTATTGTGAAATGACGGCATTTCCATTAACCGATGTTATGCAACTAAAACATAATTTTTCCTCTCACCAAAAATAATGGCGACGGATGTTGGCAGGTTCCTTATACTGGGGAGCGGCCACGTATGAGGTGTTTTTGGGAGGTTTTCACTAGGGGCGTCACTAGGATTTTCATTTTTTGGGGGGCTAAGCCCCCAATGAGGGTATGATTTGTTTTTTAATTATAAAAAAAGGTAACACTTTAGTTTAGGATCTAATGCTCACTATTAACCAGTTTCAATACCATGCAAAGGCAGGGTTTTATAATCACTGTGGTCCCAAATGTGAGGTTGGGCAAATAGGGGGGTTCTGGGTTTCCCCGAGAAAATTTAGATTTCTCTGATCTACATATTTTAAGATGTTTTGAAGGCCAAAAAAATTGGATAACAGCTTTAAAACCATGTCAGTGGGCAGCTGATTATTTTTCTCTCCTCATCAGCATCACACTCTTTTTCTCTTTGTTTTTATCTTGCCCTATATCTTCCCCTCCTAAAGCTGAGCTTTGACTGATATAGGCTTTTCATTTTTGTCTGTCAGTGAAGAAAGTAAACAGAGTCAACTGATAGGTTGATTTTGCCTATGAATCATTTTCTCAGACGCGTTTATTTACTGAAAGCTACTAAAGCTAGGTAATTAAGTAATTAAATGCATTCATACATTCAAAATGGCGAAATTTGACAAAACTATATTAGTTTGCCTGATTATTTTTTGTCATTCGTTTAACATTTATGACCTAAAAAAATGTAAAATATGAAATGTTAAATTTAGCTACTTCTCGCACTTGACCGTATGAGTCGAGTCGCACTGTTAAAATTCGCGCTCAGCAGCGTCTGTGAACATCGCCTACTTTGATTTGATTGGTCATCTCAAATATTCTGACATTGACGAGCAGTGACAGACCAATGAGGCTCAGATGAACAGACACACACACACACACACACCCTGTCCTCTGTTTCTGACGTGCTCTCTGCTCGGCGCCGCTGCGGATTGAAGATGAAGAACGCGCTGAATCTGATTATAACAAGACTGAAGCGAACTCGAATTTGTGTAGCCCCCTGAAGCCCCCCTAAAAAGGGCCTAGCGACGCCCCTGGTTTTCACAGAGGAACTCCAGTAATTATTTAGTATTTTATGAGTTTATAAAAGTCTCATCTTCTGTCCAAACATTCCGCGCCATCTTTAAAGAATGATCATGTGACTTTTACGTACGCCAGGTGACCTGTAAATGCGAAAAATTTCATTTTCATTGGGCCATATTTTAAATTTTAAATGTCAATTTGAGCAATTTGACAGCTACTATGTACGACCTAGCCAACACTTCATGGTGTGGCCGATGTAAGCATGATATGAGCGTGAGGTATGGGGCCCAAACTGATTGATCCATGGGCTCTATGTTGGCCCTATCTGAATTAACCCATGTGAATCTCATAGATTCTGATTGGGGCTAATTCAGACGGTTGACATGGGGAACATACCTCGAGCCCAAAACCAGCCTACATTGGCCCCACCAAGAAATGTCAAAAGTCAACCGCAGTCTTACCGTGGTATCGGCAGCAGTGGCCACGCTGGTGGGAATGTGTTTAGGGGCCGTGTTTGTGGACTGACACACCACACAGCCCTGTGGCCCCAAGGTGACAATAACCGAACCACAACCTCTGCGCAGCAGCTCCAGGCCCACTCGACTGGCATCCTCCACTGAGGTAACGGACAGACCCGTCAACAGTTCGGACTGAGAGGAACACCACAAGATAAAGAGGAAACAGTCACACTTATGCTCATGACGGTTATGCTAAGAGCTAATATGCAGCTTTGCTAATTGTATTCTAAACCTAGGTTACAGTTGCCAGAAACATACTCTATGTTCATGAACTCAAACACTTCTAGCTATCAGCATATTTTTTTACCTAAAGTTGTATACATTGACATTAGTTAATTAGCATACCATGTTCTGCCTGAATACTCAATTCTGATTGGCTAGAAGGTCATAAAACCCAGAGCCATTGAAAAACATCCCATAGAAGAACATGACAGCCAGCGTATGTTTTGGAACTATTGGGGCTTACACGAACCACGTGACAGCCATAGCGGCGACATCAAAGCGTGTCGCAACTCTTTCTCTCTATGGCTCTATGGCTCTGATAAAACCGTTTAATGCACAGATAGTTCCACGTCAGTTTAATCACCGTTCTATATTAATGCGCTGTTTTCACTGAAGTGCTCACACACAGCTGAGATCGCGCTGGGCACACATAAACATTCAGGAATCAGGAGTAAAGAAACTTATCAACGTTGCCCGCAATTAAAAAAATAATAATAATTTCGCTCATGAATCACTACATTACACTTTTCAGCAACGAGGGAGTTACATCGCTATTATGAAGTAATTAAACTCACAGCTTCATGTGAGACGCTGCACACAGACGGCCCATCTCTCTGGCACTCTCCATAATTAATTCAAATATCTCATTCATTCATTCGTAAATGTACTTTATCTCTGTGTCTGATTTATAGTGGACCGAATGCTCGATCTAACAAGTCGTAACTGACCCTTCCAGTAAAATATAGCGCTGCAAACATCAATAACAGCTTTAAGTTGTCTATGTTGGCAAATGGCCATGGTATAAGTGCGTTAATCACTTACGATAATAAGTTTAAAGTCAAGATAAAAACAACATCTGAAACCCATTTTACTGGTTATTAAGTAATCTGATATATTTTATATTGAAATCGGACATTCAACGAGGAAAAGAAGTGTAGGGCAGGACTTTTATCCATCAGGAACTGTTTGTATCATGAAATGTAGGTGTTACATAATTCGGACTGCTGAGGTCAGATGAAAAGAAAAGTGTCTTCAGAGGTGATGAAAATTATTAGATTTGATAAACTGAGTCAAGTTGTGCACAATGTGTGTTATGCGCGACACACTTATCTGTAAAACAGGTCGCATCGCTTCCGGTTCAGGTCTTTTGTATGTGCTTCATTAAATGTAGAGCTGTTTTACTCTTCATAGGACTGAGCAAAAAGGTCCATCGCATATTTGCAGTTTGATGTCTGTTTTTTTCCTTCTTACTAACATTTCGATATTTAAATCGAATAAAACACCAACAATAAAAATAACTAGCTAGGTTACCTTAAAAGTCCATAGATATCGTCATCAGTTTGTACTGCAGTTAACACTTTCTCCGACGAGTGGATGCAATGAGACCTGTTTTCCTGTTTGTTCATGTGATGTGCGTGTGAGATAAAGTCTATTAGACCAGGAATCATACCACCATCGCCATTTGAGTACTGAGGTTTGCTACAACCACAGTAACACAGAGTGTGCATTAAATATACACAACAGGACTGTGTGCTTAAATAATACATTGACCAGGCATTTGTGCCAACTGGACATTTATATCACTTTTTCCCTCGGTTACACAGACAATGCTTAAGTTAGTCCCAGACTTAAATGCATGTTTTAACTGAAAGCAACTTGTACTGACAGATCTTAAAATATCTCAGTGCCATTGTTTTGTCTCAAGATGCACACCAGTAATGTTTTTTAACGCCATGTTTATAAAAGCTACCTAACTGTCTTTGAAACCAGGGGTATATTGTTTAACTCTGTGATACAGTGGGTGAAATCCAGACATTGCAATAGGAGTCTGTGTGATGAGGAGTTTCGTGTGATGTGAAGCAGATTTTGCCCGTTTTGAAGTTGGTCACTTGAATTCACTGCGCTGTCCAACAGCTGCTTGGTTTGAAAGTGACTTCTGTGTGTATTGACCTTTATACATTGCTGCACTATATACAAAATACAATGGACCTTTTTCCCCACAAAATCTTGTTTCACCAACCTTTATGTCATTCATGAATAGCAGAGAGTATGAATAAGTGTGTAGAGCCTGAGATCAAACTGTGTCTTCAAAGTGTCTTCAGCCTGGAAATATGTAGTGTTGGCACTATCAGTTCTTTTAGGTTCTCTAGTGCAGGTGCGAAGAATAACCCCCACTCTGGCCCACCAAACGACTGAAAGATCAGGGCAACAAGTATCCCCGTTTTATTTGTGTACTTTAAGCTTTGCCATCAATCTTTCCTAGCTGGCTGCCAAAACAGAAAAGCGCACAGATTACTCATCAATGTGTGGTTATCTGCTTCTGTAAACTGCCGATGATTCATCCTTCACTCTCGCAACTGAAGTCGTCGGGTGAGAGCCAAGCATGTACGCGGATGCGTGCGCTGGGACGAAGGCTGGATCTAAGGGGTTGATTTGTACTGAGGGCTCTCACTTTTAAGTCCCACCTGTACATTTTTCCCACTCCAACCTCCCAGCCACATCAAAGCTGCCCTGACGGAGAACTCCGGTTCAAACTCTCAGTCACGCTGGAGCTTTCGCCCCAGGCCGGACTGACACACCATCTGTGCATCTGCCTGCCTGGTCGTGGATGCTTTAACTTTACTGTTTCCCATCAATCCAAGCCCATGTCTGTCATCTTGCCCTGCCACGATGTGAAAGAGGGCGGCCTCAAACATAACAGTTACTGTAAGACATAGCAGCCAACCCCGTAATTTCTTGCAGTTGGCAGGTAGGTGACTTTTTGAGCTTTAGTATTTTGTTTTTAGTATGCAGGTCATGACCAGGCAAGATAAGCGAGCTGTTGTTTTACTCTAGTAACCAGCTTTAACAAACCTGACAACCTACAGGCAAAATAGGCTCTACAGGTTAATGCAATCAAAAGCTATTTTGGTTCAAAGTTCATGTCAACTTTCTTTTTGGAATTTGTATTTTAAAGTTAATTTATGATGACTTTTTTAATTTCTAAAAATGCAGTATAGCGACACACTAAAAATGATTCTGAACATCTTCTGATAGCAATGTGGAGCGAACTGAAAAAAAGTACATTTGTTTAAATGATATTTTTTGTTATGTGAAATGATTGATATTGTCTTTCACCTCAGACTCATTGCAGCAGAAAACATCAGATGCTTTGTAGAAATCAGAATGCAGGTCTGCAATAGCGGGAGCTGGATTAAAAATGGTCTTCACTGTAAGAAATATAGAAAATATTATTCACATATTGGGTCAGAGAAATGCAAAAACCACAAGTAAAAATGCAAAGACCAAGGTAAAGAATTTCTATAGTGTCAGATTATTGTTATGAGTTATAATAATTGTTGTGTACGCAGACACAGCTCAGTCACAGATACTGACACACCGCAGTTCACGTCAGACAGCGTCAGTGTGAAACTCGCCTTTTGAGCTACTTGCATTCATCAGATTTGATATAAGCAAACTTTGCTCCTTTCTGAACACAACCATATGTTCATAACTACGTCAATACTTGGCCAACAGTTCCCTTTCTCTCTTTCTTTCAGTCCAAAAGTTAAAATGTTCTGTAAAACCCAACCACATAGGAAGTGACTGTAACCGAGGCACTATCTCCTTACTTCCTGCCGCTGAGGGGATTTCTCACTACTGAGCTTAGTAAACATCACAATTTAAGAGGTGGGAACGTTAAATGCAACATAACATGCATTACTGCTGAATCATTTGTTCCAAGTTTGAACATGGTCCTTACTATAAAGAAAAAGACTGGCTCTAAGAATGTATCTGAAGAAAGAATCATGTCTGTAGCTGCTTATGAATTTATGCTAATCTAATATGCACAAAGACATTTTGGAATCCTTAGAGCAGTTTCTACTTCTAAGCCTTAATATTAATACCAGTAATTGCAGCAGAAATACCAGAGGAAACATTTTAGCCAATAATGGGGAGCTTCAAATATTATTAAACAATGGAAAGCCTTGAGAGCCACTGCGTTTTAGTAGATCCAAAAAGTACTCGGACACTCAAGCCAGACTTAAAAAATTATGTTTTTTTTGTAATTACCTTTAACCGACTGGTGCCAAAGGACAATTTTAGTGATTTGTATTGACACTCCAGGGGCAATTACACACAATACATACAATTTTACTTAAAATGAATATGGTCAGTTTATCATGTTCCACTGTGAATTAACACATTTCCTTCCCCCATACAACATCTAAAATAAATTTCACACCTAAAACTTTGTTTTTAATGCCCTGTAGCTGGTATTTTCTATACAACGAATAGTGTTTCAGACTGTCAAACTCAAGAAAAAAAGGAACCATGAAAGCACAATAAAAGTACTTCATATGACTTGTGTGCAATATTCAGAAATTCCGAGAAGCATTCAGAGAAACAGATTTGAAATTACAGTGTTATTCACTGTAAATCTTTTTTTTCTTCTTCTATGTTTCCTCGTTGGAGCTTTGCTGTCTGAATTTTCCTTTTTCTGGGTGAACTGTCTCTTTAATCAAAGTGAGAGTGTTTTAGAAATAAGCAGTGAGCCTCTAGTTTCCTCGAGTGATCTAAAGAGAAATCAATATGCACTTGTGAAGTGAATAACGTAATATGGAAGAGGAGTGAAATAATGAGGGAAAATAAATGGCAATACTAACGAGTACATGAGATGAATGAATGAGTCGTGCGAAACCTCACTTGCTCAGAGATGCTTTAAAAAGCTCCAAATAAAAAACAACAGAAACACTATTTATATGTGAGCTAAATTCACACTAGAGTGATCAAACATCCCTTTAGTAGCTGATCTAAAGTACAAAATTACATGTTAGCCATATATCAGCTTTGAAGTTAACCGAAATTAACTACACTTGAGGAGAGAATCAAAGCTAGATGGCCTTTATAATAATTTATTTAAAAATGTGGTTAGGAAAGCGGTTCTCGGATTCTTCTCCACTGAGCCTGTGGGGGTGGCATGTGCGTAATCCAAGCCTTGAGCTCCGGCTAAGTGCTATTTGCGCACGTCATTGTCTGATGAATTCATCCCAAGTGATAGGCGCATAATCTGGGCTAATGGCCTGTCTCTTAACACTTAATATGGGCCGCTAACGGGCTAAACAGCATGTATCTGGGGTGTTGTGAGGTGGTGAATGTGAATATCGGGGTGCGTTGGTGTGGTGTGGGGGGGGGGGTATCCATCTGTGTCATCCATCTGTGGAATAAGCTTGTTACATCATTGTACATCTCCATGACAAGGATACACGGTGTCTCTGATCAGCAGGGACCTGAAGATACAAGGTGCTAATGATATCTGAGACACAGCAGGTTGTGTTATTTTCCACAGGAGGGAAAAGTCATGCTTTATTCTCACCAATCATTCGGTATAAGGAGCTAAAAATAGTTTTTAGAAAATGGGAGTGAAAAGGAAATAAACTACTGTTGTCAAATGATTATGCTATTCTTCACGCAAACCATTTGGCGATTATACAAGTATAGGACCCCAACGGTGTGGCATTTTAAGAAAGGACTGTAAGGAAAGGGCCAGACCTGAATTGTGATACTTTATCCACATACATACAGTATGCTCATGTAAAGCGATATATACAATATAGCAACTATAAACTTCATCACTGCTTCTTGTAATGTCGCAAAATGTAAACTATATTTTCAACCAGCTCTAATCTGGTAAATGCGATAATAAAGCATAAAAATTAGGGATGCACCGATGTGAAAATTTGGACTGATACTGATAACCGACAATTCTTTATATTTGAAAGCCGATAACCGATATATTGGCTGATAAATCTAAATCAAAATTTTTATATCATTTTTGAGAGCCTGAAAAACAAAAATCTCACCATGTCCCAAGCACACAATTATAATGTTCTCATTATAATTTTATGTAGCCTATATGACAGACTTGCGCTGCACGTTGCACTTTTCCAAGTGATTCCAATCATATTTCAAGCAATTCAAAAACATCATGGTGAACATTGTGCATCTGAAGTGTCTCAGCTGAAGGAAATAATCCATTATTTTTCGGCTTTAATATATTGGCCAAATTTTCTTATCGGGCCGATAACGAAAACATCAAAAATTAACATATATCGGCCGATGCCGATATTGTGACCGATATATCGTGCATCCCTAAGAAAAATATTAACATATTATAAACATTACCATCACAATTTTGTTTAGTAAAGATCCTTTGAAACAATGTGCATTAAGAAATTTGATTTAACAGGAAGTGGGATGAGACAATCAAGTACATTGAGATATGAAGCAAAGATGCGTGTCTGACCTTGGTTCTCTTTGGCCATTCTCAAGGCCTGCAGTGATGCATCTGGGTTGATCTCAAGCTGGCAAACAAGCACCTTGGCATTTACTATGGCAGATTGTGCCCGCTGTAGCTCCTCTTGCCCCAGAAGCATATTAGCACCAGCCACAATCACTATGGCATTCTCCCCTGTCAATACAATATATGAAACATGATGACAAGATGCTTATTAAACCGTTAAGGAGACATTACTGTTAATTAGACTGAAATTTTATTACAAATCCACATTTACAAAGAATGCATTCATGTACAAAATTACAGGTCACATCATAGGAATATACAGTGACTCTAAAAACTATTTAGACATACAAGACACACCTTAAATATATATGAATGCCATTGCATATCAAAATTAGAATCTTTATTTAAAACAATGTGTTAGTTTTTAAGTAATAAAACAATATATTTAATATACTGTTAAGACAAAATATGTAATATGGAACATGATGAACTAAAATGACCTTGGAACCTTTTTTTTCTGTCTGAACATGTTTTTATCTAATGGAATGACATTCATACATTTTTTTAAAAATGTGGTCAAAGTGTACACATATATTTTGGAGCCATGGATATAGGAGACACTTTACACACCCAGACATGTAAGAAATGCTCTCGCTATTGCACCACGAACAGACAGACACAAATAAAGAGCTGGCATAAGCGTTCAAAAAACCACACTGCAGAGTCAGGAGATATTATCAGTCTTTTCCTCATTTCAGCTTCCTTGTTAGCTTGCGAGATAATTGTTCAAATTCACATCACTGTGATATTCACACAGGAAGCTGGGACACTGAAAGTGGGTTGTTATGGTGATCATGACGCCAATCAGAACTCTTCCTGGAGAGCTCACTGTGGTGCTAGTGGACTGCCACAAGGCTTAGCACTTATGCTGGATCATGACATTTACAATACAGCAGGCCTTACTTTCAAAGGCAGGCTGGTTATGTCACCTTTCTTTAAGTCCAAGTAGTGCTACATTAAACTGGGTCTAAAATTACCCTGTGTAGGCGAGGTGGACACATGTAGAGAGCTTCTCACTCATCTATGTCTCATTCAGAAGAGTACTTAGTGGTGTTTATGTTATTTTAGGGGCTTTTAAAACTCAGGGATGCAGCAAGGCTCGGTACTTGGACCAATTTAATTTTACCTGTGTCATTTATGATGATAGAGGCAGCTCCAGTCGCAGCATTTTCAGTCTGTTCCACATAGGCTAAGAGAGAGAGAGAGAAAGATATGTGGATAACCTAAATTGCTTACAGTATAAAAAACTGAACTGAACAAATCAGAATGTCCATTTAAAATATTTTACAGTGTTTATAAATTATGACAATAGAGGCAGCACATATGCAGATTTACAAACTGTGTTGGTGAAGCTATTTTAAAATTGTAACTTGCCAAATTACAGGTTACTGATAATAAATAAAAAAATCTAATAACTGATTCAACAACAGTTAAAAAAAAAAAAGATAAATTCAGCACAAAACATAACAAGCTAAACTGGATTGCAAATACAGGGTGTTTCAGGAACACAAATAAACTGCAAAAAAATCATGTTCATACTTTGTATTTTTTCTTGCTTTCAAGTAAAATGTCTAAACATCTTTAAAGCAAGATTAGTTTTTTCCTGTTTGTCACGGTTCATCATTGTGCAAGTGATGAAATCAGATCTGTTTGTTCTAACACCATAATCAATATATGATATATCTACATCAGCTGCTATAGCAATAATGACTTAGAGACTTCAGCATGGTAAGAGTAGTTGTCATCATGGAAATCAGAGGACGTAAAACTGGAAATTTTGCTTCTACTTTACGAACATCCTGGCATCTCACCATACTGCTGAACTCTCATCAAGGTTCATGACAACATAAATATGGGAGTCATTACTATATTTTATACAATCATATTTACGAATGTCGTATTAATTCACTTATTCGCTGTTCACATATTCCAGTGAAAAATAAAAAAGTCACAAAAAATGTAAGACAGGGCAAGAGGCACTATTACACACTGTATTACGTTACACACAAATTTCAACTCAAATAATGGGGAAAAACACTACTTTAAATACAATGTTATTCATAATTACTTTAAACTGAAACATAATTTTAATCAGATTTCAAATCACGGGTGTCGGGATTGTAAAAAAAAATCACACTTTTGTTTTACTTTTCTAAATAGATTCTAAAAAACTAAATAATATTTAGGTTGCATACACCAAAAATATTTGATATTAAAAGATTTTTGGCTGCCAGAGATGTGAAACAATATGAAAGCACCGTTTGGCCATTACCAGTCGATATGCCATTATTTTTGAAGTTTTGAATGTAGTCGTTCCCAAAAACGTCTCTGCCGACCTGAAGAGAAAAGGCAACCAAAGATGAAAAGCGGAACTTGAGATAATATTTTCTAGCAACTGGCTGACCGGCCAAAGTTCTGCATTGCTATATCAGGCCAAGCCTTCCAGATATAGCATCCCCAAACAAACGCCTCCACTCTACAAATACAACTTTAATCTCCCCCTCTCTCTCTTTCTCTTCCTCTCTATGAGACATTCAATGTTGAGGTAGAGGGCAAAGGGGTTCCTTTTTTCCCAGCTGGGTCTGCTTTTATCCCACACTGGTAAAGACATGCCAAGGATGGGGTCCTAAGCCCCAGCAGCGGAGACCCTTCACTACCTGGCCTTCTGTCTTTGAAGTGTGATCTCTCTCTGAATGTTTCTGAAAGCATAGGAGTCTATTTTTACACACTGCATACGCTTCCGTATTGATTGGGGTCTTTGCACTGACAAAATCAAGAGCTTTATTACTTGGTTAGGTTCTCTTGTGCGGTTAAATGCTGAAATACATGAATTGCTCTGGTATCAACCTAAACGTTTTTGTGTCTGTGTACTTCAGGCTATATTCAGTTATTTAGGATGTTCAGAAAAGCAGACCGTGTTGGGTACCTTGCACACCATGGCCGTCTTGGCCCCCATTCGTGCAGCTTGGACACACTGATTGGCCCCTTTACCACCGAAACCAATGAAGAACTTGTGTCCATGTATCGTCTCTCCAGCCTTGGGAAGTCGCGGCGCCTGACTAACAGAGAGACATAGGGGACTAGGCTATAAAAAAGTACGGAAAAAATTAAAGCATTCATCAAACAGTTAGTCAAAAGGTATCTAACCAAGAAATGACTTGAAGGAAGGCAAAAAAGTGTCCATATTTAATTGTATTTAAAGGGTAGTTCATCCCATTTACTTTGAAACTCATTATGTATTTCATTATTTACTTACACAAGTCACATGTAACACAAAAGTACATAATTTGAAAAATGTCTGTTTACACCACGTATCAAGATGAGTTTTGGTCGATAGGATCACAAGTAGACGAGGGAGACACATACCGATTACACCTGGTGTTTTAATGCGTCTCTTTTGACCACTTTCAACCACTTCTGTCCTGATTCCTTCGAGGGGAGGGTCTATGGGCTTTAAATGTATGTTTTTTTTTTTCAGATCTTTCAATCTAATGGACGAAATAAGCTTGTGCAAATCACATATGAATGCACTGGAGACTATGGAAAAACATACGGAGAGCATCAGATTTCGTTCTGACACCAGCCGAACGCTGTGAATGCATGTTAGAAATCAGGAATGGTGAGAGAACATCGTGCTTGGTACGTTTTTCGCCTTTTAACTAAACTTGGGTCTTCAGCCGACAAAGTTTAAATCCCGTCTAGCTAGCGCACTTCCCATAATGTTTACAATTTAAGTCGGTAGTCGTCTTTTGTGGCAGTTCGAACTCATTCGACCACATGAGCGTTTACACTACGAAAGCAATGCAGTCGAATGTGTTTTCGACTAGGCTACCTCGGGAAGTGGTCAAAAGTGGACAAGCTCAAAATGTTTTACACCCCATTTACACCTGTATTTAGTGTCGTCCACTTGTGATCCCATTGACTAAAACGCATTTAATACCAGGTGGAAACAGGGCCTCAGTGTTTTTGTCTATATAATGAAAGTCAATGGGGTCCAATTATAACTGTTGAAAAGAAAGTCAACCCCATCCACCCAAAAGAAGAAGTACATACAAGTAAAAAGGGAATTAATTAAATTAATAGAAATTCAATGTAGATTTTCCCTCATTTTGATACACAAAGGTTAAAGCAACCTGTTCAGTTCTCTTAATTTTAAAGTAATTGTTAAATGAATGCATTGTGAGTGTTCAGTCTTTGTATCGCTATATGCACTTTGTTTTCAGAGGAATGACAGATGGTCCATTCAGTCAGTTCGAAAATGTCCATATTGTTTGAATGAAAGGGATTTTTACTGGAAACATGCTTGTGAGCTGTAAATGAAAATAATATGACATGACATCCTGAGCCCTTCTAAATCTAAGGCAGGTGCCCCGAACTCCATAAAAAGCTAATTGCTGTGCTGTTTAGTGCGTGCCATTTTAGAGCGGGGTCCATCAGCCTTTCACCCGAGCAGAACTAGCAGCTATTACTCATTCAATTGAACAACAGAAGAAGAAAAAAAAACTCAATCCCAGACATCTAGTTACGGTCTGGCCCCAATCCAAGTCTCCGGGAGCCCATGTTTATGTGATGGCAGAATGAGCCGATAAAGTTGTTTTTCACATGTGTGTTGTGTGGTTAAGAGAGGGAATATTACAGGAAGTCAATGCGGATAAACAAAGATCCTGCCGCGATTTCAGTAAAGCGAGCGGTAAGTAAAGAGATTTCAGCTTGTTGTTTTTGATGAACTGTGGTAAATTATGTTGATAAAGAAAAAAATACTTAAGATAAAGAACTAATGGAGGAAAATAAGGCATATTTCCCCACATTTTCAAATCTTAACTGAATTTGAAATTTGAAAATAATTTAATAAAAGAGTATTAATGATAAATAATGAAAGGATGTATAATAAATAAATGAATTGTTGCTGGTCAGAAACTTGAAGACAATGAAGAAGGTTAAGCAAAACTACTATTGCATTAATAACTTCACATCTGTGACACTTTTACCACAAACAATGCTCTTGGGTCAGCAAAGAAGATGGAAATTGTAATTATGACCGCACATCTGCACTGAAATGTCTATTTGCATAGATTCAACTGTACAACCAATAGGATTGTGGATAAAAGTCCAGTTCATATCTTAGGGGAAAATCGAATTCTTCAAAGCTGTTCACCAAGCTTATTATTAAATTTCGTATTCAAAATCAACAATGAAATCTGACAACTGTCTCATAAATTCTGTTTCCAAATTCTCAAATCATGACAAAAAAAATGCAATTTGGGAAACAATTGGCGATTGGCTTTTATTTAGAAAGCGGGACTTGTTCCGCCATATTGCACGTTGCACTTTCTCCCATTCATAGTAATACGAGTGCAGCGTCTTTCTAAATCTAAAGTCTTTAGTGTGGATGTACTATAACTTGCATTCTAAGTCATTGTCTGTCACAGGTTACAGTCAGACTGGCCTCACCTTAACACCTCGCTTACAGTTCCTCTATTGTTTTATGAGCAATAGTCATTCTCCCACAAACCCACTTCTGATACAAACGCTGTGACTTTCCCGAGCCTAGAGGAAACAACAGGTGTTCTGTGACATAGGCTGTGGTCCAAGCAGATGTTCACTACTTTATACAGACAGGACCTCAAACAGACTGCATGAGTAACAGTATATGTGCTATTGTACATTGTGGCAATAAAAGAGCAAGTATTTGCTTTTAACAATTCATTGATTCATTATTAAAAATAACTAGCACTTTTATTTTTCTTGTATTATTTTCATCTACAACATGGTTTATTTTAAAACCATTTCATTAATGTCCGTGCAGAGTCTATTCCATTTTATTTATCCATGCCAAATGCATTTTGATTCTTTATATGCAAGTAGTAATGTTGTCCACTTACTTTTTTTTTTTGCATTTTATTTATTTGTAAGGCAATAGATTTTTTTCTTTTGACCTGGTAATTTCATAACATTGTTCAAGTACTTTGGAATATCATGCCAGTGCCATGTAATATGAAAACAGTGATTATTAAGGACCATAATAACCATACTTTAAATCAAGACATTACAGGCAAAACCAAATTTTTTTTTTTCAGGCACTGGTCAATTTTGAAGTTCTGGGCTATTTTGCTTTTATAACTTCAGACTAATGGAAAGAAGACATCCAAAAAAATGCACATTTAAGTGTTTGTTTTATCAAATTATATATATATATATATATATATATATATATATATATATATATATATATATATATATATATATATATATATCCAGAATCTCCTCTGTAAATACGTTTAACTCTGTCAACAAAATGAAATAAATTTTGAACCTGGCTTCAGTGTTTAGATTTCTGTGCTGGATGTTTATGCAAATTATTAGTGTATATTTAATTAGTAAATGGCTCGTTTGCATATTTAAACACAACATTTCAGAAAACTTGTATTGATGTACTGTGATGGTATGGTGATATCTATTAGTTAAAATGTTTACCCTTTTCACCTGTAAATATACTTTATACATGCAAAAAGAGAGAGATAAAAATGTAAGCGAAGGAGAAACATAAAATACTAAACAGCACTATCAACAAAAAAAAAGTACTTTTTGTGTAAGTACCATGTAATTACCATGGTGCATCAATATGTTCATCATTTAGTGCTATGATATGTGTCAAAGTAGTACTATCAGTAATGTCTCTATTACAAAAAAGGCCCAGTTTGAAACTTTGAACCAAAGATAAATTTCCTGAAGTTAATTGTTTCATGAATATATGAGACCCAAGGCAACAGTATGCAAGACTTGTGTGTGCCACAAGCACACTCTGGAGTAACATCACACACTGGCGTGAAGGCACACGGTAGGTCTACAGTAATCAGCAGGTGGCACTGTCTGGCTTCAGCACAAACACACACATGTTCCGCACGAGACACCGACTGTGTTTGACTGTCACAAACACAAGCCACATCGAAAACTGGATTTTACACTTCAAAGCCATGCATAGCACTTTGATGGGTAAAATGTGTCAGCCACCCTCCAAAAAAAAAAAAACACACACTTCCCATCAGAACTATTGCCTAATTGATGCAATCTCTTCTGTTCAAAGGCCAACATTGATGACTGGATGTTTTTAATGGTGACGTATATGAGCAATTGGGACTTTTTTTTTTCCCCCATAAGGGGTAGTTTGTTTTGATAACTTAGGGTATGACAAAGAAAGAAATGAATATGATTTAGTTTTGCATGGAAAGGAAAATGCTGTCTCTGGATATAGCTCTTTGAGAAACATTCCCTCTTCTGAACAAACACCTAACCTGAATTATTCAAATTTGGCATACCTTGGGCTGCACCAATTGTGGAATGATACCTCAAATAATAAAAAGTAAAAAAAGGTTTAACAAGGTTTGTCTATGTTTGTTTTATAAACAATTGGACCTTTGTTTAAAAGACAAACCCCATAAACATTAAAAGAAGGCCCCAAGAACTAGAGACTTGGGGCATATTTATATATACACTATACTGTTCAAATATTTGGGGTCAGTAATGATTTTTAATTATTATTTAAAGAAATCATTATGTTAATGCAGAAAGAATACATCAAAACATTTGCTACCAAAAATATTTCAATTAAAATATGTTCATTTGAACTCTTTTAAATCCTGAAAACACATGTATCATGGTTTCCTCAAAATATTAACTGCTTTCATCATTGATAATAATCAGAAATGTTACCTGAACCCCAAATCAGCATATTGAAATGACTTCTGAAGGATTAGGCTATGTGACACTGAAGACTGGAGTAATGATGCTTAAAATTCAGCTTTGACATCAAAGCAATAAATTACACTGTAAAAATAAAAACTCGGGGTTTATGCAAGGTGAAAGATTACTAGTTTGCACAGCTGCAAGTTTACGCCGTGTTCTAGTCAAAAGGTGCACCTGTGGTGAAAACACTGCAGCCAGTATGACTAGGACAAAAAAAATGATATCTGACCAGTGAGCAGTGAATCAGTTCCCTGTGGAAATATTAATAATAGCCAGAGCTGGCAGAACAGAAGGCAGTTCCCCAAATCTGCCTTTGTTGGACCTTATTTGGTTCCTGCTGGAAGGACTAATTCCTTTCAGAGTTATTTTAAAATCTTAAAGTCTGCCTTCTGCAAGAGGAATATGTTCCACAAGCACAGCGACGATGAGTGTGAGAGTTTGTCACATGAGCGTGAAATCATTGTTTAGTATAATATGTGAGGTCTCAGCATAAAGTTCATAACAGAGGGTAGAGTTGTTGAATGTGAATTACAAGTTAAGCATGAAATTGAACATGAGGACAGTGGATGGGCACATGAAATTATTTTTATTTTATGAAGGCATGTTTTTTTCTAACTATACAGTAAAAAAAAAGAAGTGAATTATTTGAAAAAAATGGTTGTTGCATATAATGTCTACTCAAATGTATTTGTATATAATGCAAAATTTCATATTGTAACAAATGCTCTTCTAGAATGATTACATGGATCTCTATTGTTCATTGTCACTGTAGATTTTGCTGCAATCACTTTTTTTTTCTTTTTTGTTCATCAGAACAGAGGAATGCCATAAAAAGGCATTTTTGCCCGCGTATTTTAAACATGTGACACATATTTGCCCCGGGCCTGGTTCACTATGACACTGAAGCCTTTGATGACTTACCTTACTAAGTCAGTCATACAAGATCCCACCACTACAACACTCACGTCTGCAGGCATGACCTGATGACATTAATAATAACAGAAACAAAAACATTTAGACTGAATATTAAAAAATACGACATCAGATTGTTTGACATTATTTGCATACATTTCTAATGAAATCTTGATATTACATTTCAGAGAACAACAATGAAATGCTTAAACATTGGTAGTTATGATCCACATTAAACATGCCAACTCTAATGTGGATGATTATTTCAGGACTGGATCATGTGATTGACAACAACCATGGAAATCCTTCATTAATTCAATCCCTCGCGTGTAGGCAACGTATGTGAATAGTGGAGTGTTAATCTGCTCAAATCTCCCAGCAGGCCTCAGGGGACTGTAAAAGCCTGCCGCTGGCTAAGGAACAGCCTACATTTTCTCAAAATAACTGAAGTCCAGGCTGCATTTTCTGCATCTTTTGATTCAAATCAGTCTTAATGATTTGAATAGCTTCAAGTGTTTTGCTGTTTGGGCCTGAGACTTAGATATGATCCTCTCTGCACGATAAAATGAACAAAGAGAGTCGCATGAGATAATAAATTATTTAATCATGTATTACTTCATGAATGTCTAAGGAGAAAATATTGTCATGAAAATAAGATGCAACAAATTATTGAGTCAGAATAATTTGACAATCTGACAAAATAAAGTCATTCGTTCCTGCAGAAATAAAATATGGAGTGTTGGGAATAACAATATCTAGTTAGGTTGATAAAATCTTGTTAAAGGAATTAAGAAGTGTATTTTATTTACAATCAGAGACATTGCGTTTGAGGATTTTTACTAAACTGTTTATCTAGGCTGGTTTAGCTGGGCAGTGGTTGAGTCTACTAATTATTTTTCAATTAATTCTACAAAGTCTACTAAATTTTTTGCACCATCTAATATCTACACTGAAAAAAATATGTCTAAAGCTGTAAAAAAAAACTATTATAATAAAATCTAAATATTTCAGTTTTCTACTTCAAAATTTCTCGATTAATTTTTGAGTGCATGTTATTCAGTGTATATGACATAGCTGTACATTTATTAAAACAATTAAATATATTTCCTCTATATTTCTAATACTGTATTACATTGCATTATTCAAATTTTTGTTTCTTATATTATTGTTATATTTCTTTTATGTACTTCTGCACTGGAAGCTCCTGTCACCAAGACAAATTCCTTGTGTGTGTAAACATACTTGTCGACTTGATTAATCATCTCATTCACAAGAATTCATGCAATATCACAATAAATCAACTGTATAAATAATTAGCATTTAAAATAATTTGGTAGGCCTACATAATAATATTTGACATTTTTACCTATTTGTCCACTGAATAAAGCGATATCTAACCTTCCTAAGCAGCACTTTGTACTCACGTCTATCTGACAGCACAGAAACACACGTGACGAGACATAAGCCCATTTTGAGCTATCGCAGTATTCGCCTGTCTTTAAAATTAAGGATTTATGCTTTCAAACGAAACTAAACATTGTTAGCATGTAGAAAATGTATATATGTTTAATAAAGTATACTATTGAACACATGCACGTATTATTCGCGTAAGTCGTTCAGTAAAGCTGTGGTAAAACTATCAGGCATATTGATAAACATCCATAAACAAGTCTCAATAACAACAGCGGAAGTGAGGAATGAGTTCATACTCAAAAGTTGTTCTACATTACATATAAAAGGTACTGAAAAGGCATTTGTTACTTACGAAAATTTACTTGATCGAAACGTCTTATTTGATAAAGAAAGAAACATGATTAGCATAAAGAAACTCGTTCATAATGCAGGATTAGCATGCTAGCCAGTCTGTTAGCATATATTTGCTAAAACTAACTGAATAAACAAAATCAAATCAAACTACACAACAAACACAAATTCTTTGATTCACTCATGCACACGTGTTGTGGTTGTGTTGTTGTTTTGTGTGTCATTGCAGCTGCTCGACAGTATCATCAGTGTTGTTAATGTGTTCCAAGATAATAATGTGTTTTATACAGCTGAATATCACGCTGATTATTTTTTTTTTACGTTTCCTGTCTAAATAATATTTATTTATTCTATACTGTGGGAATCCACTCATTAATTAGTGTCAACAAGGACAATACAGCCTATGCTGTTTTTATATCTCTTATTTAAAGGGATAGTTCACCCAAAAATGAAAATTCTGTCTTTATTTACTCACCCTCAATTTGTTCCAAACCTGAATTTCTTCTGCTGAACACACTCACAAAAAAAGATATTTTGAAGAATGTTGTTAACCGAACAGGGGATGGTAACCACTGACATCTATAGCATTTTTTCCTACTATGGAAGTCAATGGCTACTGTCAATTGTCTTGTATCTGGACTTTAAAGTTGACTCAAACCTCTTTTAGTTGTAATAGTCTCAGTCTACATTGCATTCACACTGGTGTTTTTAGAAAGCCAATCAATTCAAATATAAAAACACAAATAATAGTAATATTAATATCCCTAAAGGCATGTTCACACAAAGAACGATAACTATAAAGAAAACTATATTAATGTCCACGCCAACTCACAGTATTGTTCTGTTTATTTGAAGTGCGTGCTTTAGTTTTGTCGTCTGCCGCTTTAAATGCTCAAGCTCTTTAAAGCAGAATTAATTCTGAAAAAAAAAGTTTTGAAAGTGATTCCAACTAAATCGTTTCTCAGTGCCATTATTGCTATAGTTGTGGTATGAGTGAACTCTTCTATTCTTTTATATTTAGAACGATTTTTAGAATTATATCTTTATTGTTATCATTATAGTTATTGTCCTTGTTCTGAACCAAAACAGTAATATATATAGTAATATGATTTCGATGTAAGTTTGATTGACACATGCTTTTCCAAAGCAATGGCGCAGAACGCAACATTAGAGGTCTTTTATGTTATAATGAGCAGAGAAGAAATGATTTTTGTCTTATAAAGCTGTGACGGGACAGAATAGACCAGGGCTGGGCAACTCTGGGCCTCAAGATCCCTCTCAATCCCTGATCAAACTCAACTATCTGTAGCTCTCTAGTAATCCCGAACACCTCGATGATCTTGTTCAGGTGAGTTTGATCAGAGTTGGAGCTAAACTCTGCAGGACAGTGGATCTCGAGGGCCAGAGGTTCACACTGCTGGTTTAGACTATGGCGCTATTTACCTTACATTGGCGCATTTACCTCTGTATTGTCTATGACTATGGCGCATTTACCTCTGTATTGTCATGGTGTCTGATCTTTTGTGTGGAAGATGAACAGTCTGTCTCCAGAAGTGGCACTGAGCCGGATCTCTCCTGAGCTCCGGCCTTTACTCTGCACTGTGGTGCGCAACGGACGGGTCGGTTTAGACTCATCTGGCTGTCTCCGGATCACTGACCTCAAGACTGGGTGAGTGTTCTGGGAACTATGCAAAAAGTGATAACTTTTAGGGAACAATGTATTCGTTGATGAATATGACTAATAGCTAATACAACTAAAATAGCCTACTTTTGAATTAAAATCTTATCACAATTGCTCAATCAGAATTCCAGAAAGCTGAGGGGACTTTTCAGAATTGATCAATCAGGAGCTTCAGCTTACCAGAACATTACTTATCTAGATTAAAAATAATATCAAGACTTTATGTAAAAAGAACTAAAGTGCAATATGTTTGGTGAAAAAGTAATTGGCTGTAATTTTTCTATCCCTCGCTGAGCTTTACAGTTCAGGGCCTTTACGATTATTGCAGACCCTTTTCATATAGAGTTAATTCAAATACATTAAATTATTAACTATATTCACAAATATGTTAACTATACAGTATATCATAACTTGTTTTAATTGGTTACGTAGTTTCTTGTGTCATGATGAGGTGAGTTTGACTTAACCCGACGGGGCGCAGGCCGATCAGTGCCTGACAAACGCAATGCATTCTGGATAGAAAGTTTGTCCGGCTTTGTTCGGTGCAACTGGCGCGTTACGATCGCGTGTGCCATTAAAGTTAATGAGAACAGTTGCCTGGGTCAGGTGCTTCAGTTGCCCCAAATCGACTGTACGAGCTCGGATGATGACACCGCTGTTTCACCATTGGCCGAGTTTCACCAAATCAGGATATTAGAATGATTTCTGAAGGATCATAGAATAGAATAGAATAGAACAGATTGAGGCATTTATATAGCGACCCTAATGTAAGTAATGATGCCAAAAATTCAGCTTTGATCGCAGGAATAAATTACATTTTAAAATATATTAAAGTAGAAAACCTTTTAAAACATTTTAACTTGCAGTAATATTTCACAATATTACTGTTTGTATTGAATTTTTAATCAAATAAACGCAGACTTTAAAAAAAAAAGGTTTGAATGAATAAAATGAATAAAGATAGACATCTTCAAGGGCATATTGAACACTCTGAAGTGCCTCAAAAGTTATCGATGTGTCATTGACAGTTTTTTTTTCTTCTCTTTCTCTCTTTTCCCTTTAGCTGCACATCACTAATGCCTGGTCCTTGCTGTGACAGATTTAAACTTCATATTCCATATGCTGGAGAGACTCTTAAATGTAAGTAGTAGTTCTCTTCTAGAGTGTGAACAGATCAGAGATCATTTATGAAATAGTGGTTTGCAATAGTTGTTCCTGCAGCCTACAAAGTTCTTGCCTGACATGCCAAAATAGTGTTTATTTAATGTGTGGCCCTCAGTAATGTGTAGTGACGCATTATTGATTTATTGCATTTTCAAACCACTGTGATAAATCATGTTGTTGTTTTATACTCATTATTACCTACAGAAAACTGTAGAACGGATTGGAATGTGAAAAACAGTAAAGTGCAAAACGCTGTGGTAGCTCTGTTTTTAATTTCTGACATGTTCTTATAAACTTCAGCTCTGGAATTTGTCATCAAAGTGCTATGAAGTGATTGATTAAAACCTTATTAAAGCTGAGGTGATATTTTGTGTTTAATGAGCAGAGTGTATTCGAGTTCATGAGAATCATGTTAGAAATTTAGTATCTCATTCTTGCTAAGGCAAACACCACTAACATTTATACTTAAACGAATAGTATGATATTTCTGTCATCATTTACTCACCCGTATACTGTTTCACATATTCGTAACACTTCTGTGGAACACAAAAGAAGATATGTTGAAGAATGTTTCTACCATTTTGGTTCAGTGGGGTCCAAAAAGTCCCAAAAAGGAAATCAAATTAACCCATAAACACAGGGTTATTATTGTTAACAAAAAAAAAATATTTTCAAGTAGTTCCCAAAGCAACATTTCTCATATTTGTTTAGTTTAAGGGTTGGAGTACTAAAATAACAAATAGTTTATAGTTCGGATACAAACATTGACGCATACGGAAATCACCTCTTGAAAGTAACATGATGCTTCAAATAAATAAAGTATCAAATACAGCGTTACACCAGTAGGTGGCGACAAGTGACTGTAAAAAAATTGATTTTTCATTGAATCATTCATTCAAGAGATTCGTTCAAAAACGCTGATTCATCCAGTAATAAAACAAGTAGTCTCAGCCTCAGACGTCACTGACCGTTGGCTGAACGTCTGATGCATGTGGCACACTTTTCTGGAAACGCTTCAGGAGTTTCGAAGTCGCGATCTGATTGGTTGAATTCTACAGGATGTCCAGGAGACGCATGTGTCGCGTTCTATATCAGTCTGCCTGGAAACAAATGCCTTGACTAGAAACAATAAAGTTAGATCCTTTTTCTTGAAGATATAATTTATGTTTCTCCTGCGATCTCTTACTGGAATAAGTTTGAAAATTTAGATTGGAAAAAGATTTGGTCCCTACAAAAAATATATAAATAATAACTAATAAAGTAAAAGAAGTATCTTTCAAAATAATACATACATTTTATCCTGTTAAATATTTTATGATTAAATATAAAAGTAACATTGACACAAGATGCTCATTTTGCCAAGTTCACACAGAAACGGTGTATCATTTATTTTGGTCATGTTTCTATACTGAACAACTATGGAAAGATATTGACATACTTATTAAAAATAATATCCAGCAAGATATATCAGTAACCTTTAAAGACATTATTTTTGGATACTTTAATTCTGACCCCACTAAAAAAAAAAAGCCTGCTTTGTTACTAACTTAATTTATTTCATGTGCAAATTTCATATCCATAAATGTAAATTCACCAACAACAAACCAATTTTTATTGTTTTTTTTTTTTAAAGAATTTAAAATGTACCTTAACACTATTTCATCCTCAGTAAATAAGAAAGCAATTGAAACAATTTTAAATTGTAAGGTCTTAAATTTGTGTAGCCCTACTCTGTATAAAATAATATCTTACCCTCCTATTTCTCGGTTTTTCTTTTCTTTTTCTTTTTTCCTTTTTTTCTTTTTTATTTCTTTTTTGTTTTAGTTAGTCATGAATTGCTAACTTCTTCCTTTATTCTGTGTTCAGATGACATTGTACATATTGTTGCTATATTTTGTACAGACAAGTTGTATGCCATGATTGTCATCTCTGTATTGTTTGCAAGCATAAAAATAATAATAATAATTAAAAAAAAATGCCTTGACGCCAAAACCCCTCGTGAAATAAGAAAGCCATTGTGTTTACAAACTGTGATCAACTAAACGCTGGAATTTCAAAAGTATGTGAAGTTCGCTGCTCCATTATTGCCATAAACTTGCACAACGTTTTTGAATTAATAATTTATTCGACGCACACCGGTCTGTTATTGTAGGAACATCGACATTATATAGTCATGCCCCCTAAACATGACGCAGAACAAAACGAACTGTGATCGGTGGGGTTACATGTCAGTCAAATGTTCTTTTGTGCGGCCCTTGACCAAGAAAAGCTGCGATAGAGACCAGGGGCCGTATTCACAAAGAATTTTATTTTACCACTAGGAGTACTCCTAAATCACACTAAAATATTTTAGCTAGGAGTTTTCTCTTAAAAGTTATTCACAACGCCTTTCAGACCTACTCTTAGTAAGGAAAAATGACAACTCCTAAACTAAGAGTGAGTCTTCGTTGCTATGGATGACGTCAATTCTCATGCACGAGCTTCCTCGCAATGATCACGGTGATTGGTTGTTAGATGACAGGGCCATCATGCGGATCATAACACAGACGCAACAAATCATGGAATTACGACATCTAAATATGTCTGTGTCCTACACAAAATAATAATAGTAATGTCATCGAAATGCATATATAATGACATGTTTGTGCAGGCCCAAGTGAAGTGTAATTCTAAAAAGGCAGAGAGAGAAAAGTGGTGAAATCAATTAAATTAAATCAAGGTAGCCTAATACCCTAATGAAACCGCCACTTGCCTAATAATGAAAAACGACACTTGCATTAACACTTGCTTGGTTAATTGACATCCTATTAGTATGGAAGCTTGTTTCCGCCACTGAATAAAAAAAAAAAAAAAAAACATAATAATTGCGACTTTTTATCTCACAATTGCGAGATATGAAGTCAGAATTGTGAGATAAAAAGTCGCAATTACCTTTTTTATTTTTCATTCTGTGGCGGAAACAAGCTTCCATAGCATAAATAGACTAGGCTACTTAAAGCAAGGAAATGTTGCTCCTATTGAAGTAATGTAGTTGAATGACGGTGCGGATTATGAACTCGCCAAAACGGAAAAGAAAGCCCAACATGGACGCAGGATCAGTTACTGCTGCTGGCCCAGTTGGTGCTAAAAAAAAAAAAAAAAACCATAATAAAAGGGAAATTCGACACTGGGATATCAAGCAAAACTAAGCGTGAGACATGGGAGAGGATTTGTTTGCAGATCAATTTAGCATTCCCACTTGTGTCGCGGACCCCGGACGACTGCGAGAGGCGGTGGTATGCGCTACAATCCTTTGTGAATAAGTCTTAGTGAGTTAGGAGTCCTCTCGACTTCTTTTAAGCTGTCCCAGACTTAGGTGCTACTTTTAGGGCTAAAATGCTTCGTGAATTACTCTTAGTGAAAAAAATGAGGAGTCCTAAAGTTAGGAGTGACACGCCCATTATTTTTAGGAGTTGCTCCTAAATTCGCCAGTTAGGAGCTACTTTTAGCCTTAAAATTCTTTGTGAATACGACCCCAGACCTTCTACCGCCAGTCTGAAGGTCTGGCTTCTTGAGACTATGAAATAAGTGAAGTATTTATCATTTAGTCATTGAATAATTAATTCAACCCGATTAAAAAATATATATTTTTGAATTAAACTGCAGTAACTAACATTTTGTCAGGACCTCTAGTAAATTACATATTATTTTGTTAAGTTGTCTATTCAGATTCATGATCTCTATTTTAAACAATAAAATCTTGATTCTCAGTTTATCCCGAATCATGCTGCTCTACTTGCTGACATGAGCATAACAGCATGTGGGAGCCCAGGCCTAAAAATTCTTACCTTCTGTTTATTAGCTTTATTTTGTAATTGATTGTATTGTACTCTATAAAAACATGTTGGGATGTTTCAACCCATGTTTGGGTCAAATATGGACAAAACCAACTGTTGAGTTTAAAATTTTATTTAAAAATGTAAACCAATGGTTGGGTTTGTCCATATTTGATCCAACATGGGTTGAAACAACTCAACATTTTTCAGAGTGTACAATACAATCAATTACAAAATAAAGGAGGCAAATTGGGGTCTTCATTTCCCCATAAACTGTCAGAACTACTTTCTTTAAAGGGTCGTGCAATGCAGCCTGTTACACTATGTATGAACATTTTGCAAATGTTAGGCCAATAAAATGTTTTACACAGATTCTTCAAGATTTGTAATGGCGGTGCACTGAAAGCACAATTCTTTTGATTTGGAAACAAGCTTCTGAGAAGCTTTTAGAGTTTTTTTCTGAAATGCTTTCAAGTACCACAGCTCAGTGATGTTTAATGAGGTTGGATAGTAATTATAACTTGGCAATGATATTAATTGGGAGTTCCTGTTATAGCTCTGAGTCATGAGATACTCAAACACCCAAGCAGTTTTTTACGGAGGCCACATATGAATAAATTTCTCAGAGCTGGAGTTGATCATGTAGTCTGGCAATGAGCAATTGAGGTTACTCTGTGAAGCTCTCTTCCTTTTGGAGCTTTATGGCTATCTACTTATTCGTTATATTGTGATTTAATGTGTGTCTGATCCGAAGAATTATAAGAAAAACCATGAGTTGGTTAATGAAGAAGTTTGGTTGTTGGTCATTTTTGGTACATGTGTGAGGCAGTGCTTTTAGTTGTGCACTATCAGAGTGCAATGTAACATTTTTGCATTAGTGGCCTTTACTGAAGGTCAGAGCTCAAGTGCAAATTAAAATGGAAAATCAAATTTAGTACAAAAATGGAGGCACAACTGAACGACACACACACGTTCTTAACACTATGAAAGTGTTAACCACAATAAATCATAGTAATCAGTATTTGAATTACACATTCTTATGTTAAGTAATAACATGCTCCTCTGTTCAAGAAGCAGTCCATTAAACATTTAGATCCCCCCCCCCCCCCCAATAAATAAAAATAGTCTTTTTTGGTATTGTTTAGATAGAAACAGGTCTGAATGATTTTCTTGGAAAACTGATTCGTCCACATACCCATTATTCATAATATCTATTATGAATAGATATTAGAAACACATTAGACTTTGTTCTGCCTCTAAATAATCAAGAAAGATTGCAGAGTTAAGTGTTGGAATTGCTTCCTGGGTTTGATTTTGCAACTGACTGTGGCTGACAGATGAAAATTGACTCAATACCTTTTCATAACTCTTGCCGTTGTTTTGCCTAAGAATTCCAGATCTGTGCGAATCATCAGACTCCATATCGTATGATTTTGATGCATGAGTGTTTTTTAAACTTTGTAGTACACCAGCCATGTCCCACCATCAGAGGAATTCATTTTCTCCAGTCCAGATAAAATAGAAATAGAAAAGAAAGGGTTATTATCAATGGGTCAAGTGTTCACGAAAAAGATAGTTTCTTGAAAATGGCTAAAGACTCAGCAGCTCGGGTTGAGTTAGCAGGTCATTCCACCAGCAGGGAACAGTGGAGGTAAAGGTCCATAAAATGATTTTGTGCCTCTGTGATGATGAATCTTTGCGTTGACGTCATCACCATTTCAGTATGTCTCAAATGTGTGTTAAATGTTGCTATGTTTAGTTTGCCAAGTACATTGTTTAAGCGCTTTATTCACATTTCATTTCTGCATCCCGTGTACAATTAGTTATGGACGTTTGCAACCCCGCAATTCTTATGTTCAGTAACATTCAAGTTCAAATTCTTTGATTACCATTAGCACTCGCTGAAGTATAAGAAATCACAAGGAGTCTAATGTTTTTTACAGACTGTTTATTAGTAATTTTACATGATATAGCTCTGTGGTATTGTATGTGCTTACCTGTCGATTTCTGCTTTGCTCGTTCCGGTAGCGCGCGTAACCGGAACGCGCTTATCATAGCATGGGTCATACCATTTCCCACAACTGGGGGGAGGCAGTATAGGTGTGGAGGGAAATGTTTGTTCTGTTTAAGGTATGTTTCTTATGGTAACATTACTTGGTTTAAGCTGAACTAATGATATTTATTCGTCTTTGTAAAAGATGTTTGTTTTAATGTCATTGTTATCATGTACATTATTAAGCCAAAGGATACCCTGTACAAAAGGTACTTCCTAATTTCGTTTGGCGGGAAGTGTGTGTATTTAACCGGAGTGTTCCGGCTATTAGAGAGGGTTGGTGGTTTGCTCTGTTACAAGAGTATAACATTATGTGAGTTCTATTGTTGATAGAGAGCTGTATCAGCAATTTGCCTTTCTGTTTAATGGGCAGAGGTTATAGTGCTGCTTCGTTAGCATTCACCATGTATTTTTTTTCTTTTTTTTATTATTAATTTGTACTTTGCACAGATTGTTTTTGGATTATTAATAAATTATCTATTTTTGCACCGCCAATCATCTTGTCATGCCATACCTTCCTAACTCCTCCCTAACCCTCGGGCTACAGCACCTGACTTAGGACAGTCTCAAGGGCCTTCCTTTGTGACACATGGTGGCAGCGGTGCTTCCAGGCCATTAGGAGGTTGGTCAACAAGGAATGGTGGTGGAATTTTTTTTTTGGTGGCAGGAAGAAGCAGTTTTTTTTTCTCACAATGCCACCGAAGAAAGGTGAGGTGCTAAAGGATACAACAAGGATGGTAAAACCAAGTGTGGATGTTTTGGATCCTGACCAATCCGGAAGAGTGGAGGTCAGTGATCAGGAAGCGGAAATAGCGGACAGGAGGACAGATCCAGTCAGAGATGTTCTGCAGACATTCTTGCAAAGACAACAACAAAGAGATGAGCACTGGGAGAAAGAGTCACAACGTCAAGAGCATAGATGGCGGACACTCCAACATCAGTTTTCGCAAATACAGTCTGAAGTACATCAGCAAAGGCAAGAGAGACAGTCAAAGGGAGGAGTGACAGTCCCACATACCCCGCCATCAGCTGAAAGATTGTATTGGCCACCAAGCATTTATCCGCATTGGCAGACTCTGCAGGTTGACCGTGAAAATGCTTCGACATCAGCTCAGGTACAGGACAGTACAGAACACCGACAGAGATCTTCTTTGTCAAGTTATGAAAGTCCAAGAATGCTACCATAGAAGGATGAAGAGGATATAGAGCATTACTTGACGACATTTGAACGCATCGCTAATGCATGCAGATGGCCAAGACAGGATTGGGCGTTACATCTTTTACCTCTCCTTACAGGCAAAGCGAGGGCAGCCTATGTGGCCATGGAACCGGAGGAATCCTTGGAGTACAATCACGTCAGGCAAGCCATTCTAGATAAATTTGAGATTAACTCTGAAACTTACCGTCAAAGATTCAGGTCTCATGGCCTGCGAGAAGACGAAACTGCAAAAGAACTTCAAGTAAGGCTGAAGGATTTGTATGAGAAGTGGATGAAGCCTAGACACAGAACAAAGGAAGAGGTTGGTGACCAGATCATTTTGGAACAGTTTCTCAAACTTCTGAACCCTGAAACAAGAACGTGGGTAAAACAAAACAACCCCACATCATCAAAACAGGCGGCGGAGATGGCAGAAACTTTCATGGCTGCAAGACGTTCAGTGTATCCGCCAGGACGGTGGAGATGTAACAATAACAGCTCAACTGGTAAGGTTGCGGACGGCTTTAGCAGTGGTCTTAGTAACTCTACCGCATACACACATACTTCACAAACTAGAGCTGGTGGTAATGCAGGTAGTCAGCAAATGCCATGTAAACAATATAAAACCAGGCCTATGTTAGTATGTCATAGATGTGGGCAGGAAGGACACAAAAAAAATAGATTGCCCATTGCAAAATGTTACTAACACTCGACTATGTTATGTACCCAGACCGCCCCATAGTTTAGAGGAAGCAAGACTGAACAGGGATACGGTGACGATGGTGAAGATAGGTAGTAAATGGTTTAAGGCTCTGGTGGATTCCGGGTCAAGCCAAACTCTGGTCAGAGAGGAATGTTTGGAGGAACAGAGTAGTTCAGGGCGGGGCAAAGTAAGTGTTCGTTGCATCCATGGGGATGTAAAAGAATACCCCAAAATTGATCTGACGGTCGAAATTGACAACCAGTCTTATGTGCTGTCAGTAGGTATTGTGGAACAAGCTCCCTATCCGGTCATCTTGGGCAGAGATGTTCCGGTATTGGTAGATCTTCTACAGGATGACAAGGAGCTAGCTGAGGCTAGAGTAGTCACAAGGGCGCAGGTTAAACAGGAAGAGTGTACCAGACAGGCTTTACAGGGCTTACCTTTTGCAGAGGTTCCCAGGGCTAAGAAGTCGAGACAGGAGAAACGCCAAAAGAAAGTTGAGGGCACCAAAATTTCGGAGCACTTGCCTAAACCAGTTGTGGTTGACCTGGAGCAGATTCCACATAATATAGTGCAATTACAGAGGAATGATAAGACATTACAACCATTGTTTGAGAAAGCAAGCAGGCTGGATACACAGACAATGTTTTCCCAGAAAGAACACTATCAGGTAAAAGACGATAGGCTGTATTGGCAAGGTGAAGAGGGACAAAGGTTGGTAGTTCCTGTTCCTATGAGGAAGCGAGTGTTACAATTAGGTCATTCAGTGCCTTGGTCGGGACATTTGGGGCAACAAAAGACACTAGCCAGAATTGCTAGCAGGTTTCATTGGCCTAGACTGTATATGGATGTAGTAGATTTTTGTAAATCTTGTCCAGAATGTCAGTTGACAAGTCCATCGAAAAGAGGTGATCGAGCACCTTTGGTGAGTCTGCCCATCATTGACGTTCCTTTTACTCGCATTGCCATGGATATCGTGGGACCTTTGGAAAGGAGTGGGGCAGGGAATCGTTATATTCTTGTGGTTGCAGATTACGCTACTAGATATCCGGAGGCATTCCCCCTCAGAAATATTAAAACCAGACAGATTGTTAATGCCCTTATTCAGCTGTTTTCAAGGGTAGGCATTCCCAGAGAAATAATCACTGACCAAGGAACCAATTTTACATCAAAACAAATCAAACAGGTCTACTCCATGTTAGGCATACGTTCCATAAAGACCACACCTTATCACCCGCAGACCGATGGTATGGTCGAAAGGTTTAATCAAACACTGAAAGCCATGCTTCACAAGTTCGTCTCTGAAACTGGGTCAGATTGGGACCATTGGTTACCTTAACTGCTCTTCGCCTACAGAGAGGTACCACAGTCATCCACGGGTTATTCACCTTTTGAGTTACTTTATGGACGACAGGTACGAGGGCCGTTGGATGTCTTAAAGTAGACCTGGGAAGGAGACAATCCTGCAGAGCAAGCAAACATCTTGTCCTATGTCATTAGGATTAGGGAAAAGATGGACATACTGGCAGAAATGGTACAGCTTAACATGTCGGAGGCACAGCAACGACAAAAAGCCTGGTACGACCAGTCTTCAAGGAAGAGGACTTTAATCCCGGGCCAGAAGGTTTTGTTGCTTCTCCCAACATCTGACAACGGTTTGCTGGCCAAGTGGCAAGGGCCATACGAGGTACTACGGAAGATGGGTCCTACCAACTATGAGATTTCTGTACCTGACCGTCGTAAAAAGTCTCAGATCTTCCATATCAACCTTTTAAGGCCATGGCAAGAGAGAAAGGGGCCTTTGTCTGAACAGTTATGGGCAAGAACAGTAGAAGAAGAAGAGGAACTTGAGGAACAGTACTTTCCCACAGATCTAAATTCACCTACTTATCCAGCCGTGGACCATCTCACACTCAAGCAACAGAAAGAACTAGGGGAATGTATACCAAAAGGGCTTTTCAGAGACAAGCCAGGAAGGACGAACCTGGTACAACATAATATCCGCCTACAGGCATCAGACCCAATTAGGCAAACTCATAGTCGAGTACCAGCTCGACTGATTCCGGCATTGAAGGATGAGGTAAAGATGATGCTGGAGCTGGGAGTCATCGAGCCTTCTTCCAGTGAATGGTGCAGTCCAGTGGTGCTGGTACCAAAGAAAGATGGCACATTAAGATTTTGCGTGGACTTCTCAAAACTCAACTCAGTGTCTGCATTTGATCCATACCCCGTGCCAAGGGTGGACGAGTTAATTGAGCGGTTGGGCAAGGCCAAGTACCTGACAACTCTGGACTTGTGCAAAGGTTAATGGCAAGTCCCCTTGGCCGAGACAGCTAAAGAATTAACAGCTTTTCGTGTTCCTAGTGGGCTTTACCATTTTAACGTTATGCCTTTCGGATTGCACGGGGCTGCAGCAACCTTCCAACGGCTAGTGGACCAAGTCCTTAGAGGTATGGATGATGTGGCTGCAGCTTATGTAGACGACATTGTGGTCTTTAGTGCAACATGGAAAGACCATTTGGAACATTTGGCAGAAGTGTTTGACATACTTCAAGGTGTTGGTTTGGTAGCCAATGCTAAAAAATGTCACATTGCTAAGTCTGAAGTCTCTTACCTGGGCTACGTGCTAGGAGGAGGTTCCATCAGACCGCAGGTAGACAAGCTTCAAGCCATCTTGTCTTGTCCGTTACCGTCAACCAAGAAAAGGGTTCGCTCATTCCTGGGCATGGCTGGATGGTACAGAAGGTTTATTCCCAACTTCTCCAGTAGGGCCGCGATACTTACCAACCTGACAAAGAAAAATCGCCCCCAAAAAGTGGCCTGGACACCAGAGTGTGAACTAGCTTTTCGAGACTTGAAGGACTGTTTGTGTAGTGCGCCAGTATTACAGAGTCCAGATTTCAGCATGCCATTTACAGTCCAAACGGACGCTTCGGAAGTTGGTTTGGGTGCTGTGCTGTTACAGGGAGAGGGAGAAACTCGACATCCGGTGCTGTATATAAGTAGAAAATTGCTTCCAAGAGAAACCAAGTACTCTACGATCGAGAAAGAGGCTCTGGCCATTAAGTGGGCATTGGACACTCTCAAGTTCTACTTAATCGGCAAAGACTTTGTTGTAGAATCGGACCATAGAGCTTTACAATGGATTGGTAAAATGAGAGACAGTAATGCCAGGATTACCCGTTGGTATTTGTCCCTTCAACCCTTTAAGTTTAAAGTCCAATATAGGGCTGGGGCTACGAACATTATTGCTGACTTGTTGTCACGTCACTCTTGAAGAGTGACTGTCTTGAAGAGGGGTGTGTGTGATGATGAACCTTTGCGTTGACGTCATCACCATTTCAGTATGTCTCAAATGTGTGTTAAATGTTGCTATGTTTAGTTTGCCAAGTACATTGTTTAAGCGCTTTATTCACATTTCATTTCTGCATCCCGTGTACAATTAGCTATGGACGTTTGCAACCCCGCAATTCTTACGTTCAGTAACATTCAAGTTCAAATTCTTTGATTACCATTAGCACTCGCTGAAGTATAAGAAATCACAAGGAGTCTAATGTTTTTTACAGACTGTTTATTAGTAATTTTACATGATATAGCTCTGTGGTATTGTATGTGCTTACCTGTTGATTTCTGCTTTGCTCGTTCCGGTAGCGCGCGTAACCGGAACGCGCTTATCATAGCATGGGTCATACCATTTCCCACAACTGGGGGGAGGCAGTATAGGTGTGGAGGGAAATGTTTGTTCTGTTTAAGGTATGTTTCTTATGGTAACATTACTTGGTTTAAGCTGAACTAATGATATTTATTCGTCTTTGTAAAAGATGTTTGTTTTAATGTCATTGTTATCATGTACATTATTAAGCCAAAGGATACCCTGTACAAAAGGTACTTCCTAATTTCGTTTGGCGGGAAGTGTGTGTATTTAACCGGAGTGTTCCGGCTATTAGAGAGGGTTGGTGGTTTGCTCTTTTACAAGTGTATAACATTATGTGAGTTCTATTGTTGATAGAGAGCTGTATCAGCAATTTGCCCTTGTGTTTAATGGGCAGAGGTTATAGTGCTGCTTCGTTAGCATTCATCATGTATTTTTTTTTTCTTTTTTTTTATTATTAATTTGTACTTTGCACAGATTGTTTTTGGATTATTAATAAATGATCTATTTTTGCACCGCCAATCATCTTGTCATGCCATACCTTCCTAACTCCTCCCTAACCCTCGGGCTACAGCACCTGACTTAGGACAGTCTCAAGGGCCTTCCTTTGTGACAGCTTCTTTGAGGATGGCACCACAAGACGACGTTCACTTGCAGAACACAAGCTTCTCAGGGCACACAAGTCTGAGGTAGTGAGTTTAGGTATAGGGGTGCAGAGCCAGTGGTTGTTCTGTAGGCAAGCATCAGTGCCTGGAATTTGATGCAAGCGGCTATTGGCAACCAGTGCAGATTGATGTGACGAAGAGAGGAGTGACGTGTGTCTCTTCAGCTCGATAAACACCACTCTCGCTTCAGTTTTCTGGAGTAGTTGCGGAGGTTTGACAGAGCAAGCTGGAAGGTCTACCAAGAGAGCATTTCAATTGTCAAGTCTGAATAGAACAAGCGCTTGGACAAGGAGTTGTGTAGCATGCTCTGATAGGAAGGACCTGATCCTCCTAATGTTGTATAAGGCAAATCTGTAGGACCGGGCAGTTCTAGCAATGTGGCCTCTTATCATCAATCACAACTCCAAGGTTCTTGGTTGTCCTGAATGAAGTTATTGTTGATGAGCCTAGCTGAATGGAGAAGTTGTGCTGAAGTGTTGGGCTGGCCGAAACCACAAGCAGTTTTGTAGGCAAGGAAGAGTTGAAGATGATGGTCCTTCATCACAGACATTTGATATGTGAGCAGCTACCGTCGGATCATCCGGCTGAAACGAGACGTACAGTTGTGTGCAGTGATGGGAAAAGCCCTGTTTCTGAATGGCAGATCCTAGTGATGTTATGTAGATGGAGGAGAGAAGTGGTCCAATTATAGAAATAGATTTGTACTGCTTTGCTTTACTTATTTACCGATAGTAAAATTGATTTCAGGACTGCTGTTGTCATGAAACTTAACGTGTCTTCTTTTCTATTTGTTCTGCACAAGAATCAACACAAGGTTACAGTGAAACAGATCAACATAGAAAACTCCAATTACAGCAACGCAATCAAGAAGACCAATTGCAATAGTTTCTTTGCTCTTGGTTCGATTTTGAATGGTACACATTCAATCAAGTGAACCAGCTTTTTTAATGTATGCTAATGGGTGATATAAATCATAACAATATATAATAAAATAAAATCCCTGACTGTTTCTAAATAAGAACTAGGTAGTGGAAAGAAGTGTTTTGTTTAAACTTCTTTGCCTTTATTGCATGGCAAAGTGAAGAGAGTTGCACAGGTTGTGCAGTCTGCATTTTAGCTGTTGCCTGCTCTCGTTTTTCTTTCTTTGTGTTGCCATACTTCCAGGAAGAATGCTGATTGTTTACTTGTGATTGCTCTGGCGTGAGTGCTGACTGTCTGTTGTGTGCATGCAAAAGAAAGTGCGCCCAGTCCTCCGGCTTTCTCCACACAAGAGTTTGCCAATGCTGGTACGATGTTTCTCGAGTAGTACCCACCTCAACTGTCCTCAGGGTGTACATTTGGGAAGTGCTGCATATTTGCCCAACATTTACACTGCTATCTCTTTTCATATATTTGGCAACAGCTTTTCCAAGATGTGACAGATGTATGACAAACATCATCCAGGCTTTTTTCCCCTATGCTCCATCTGTGGAAAATTACTGCCTTGTGTTTGTTTTGCTCTGTTTTTTTTTTTTTTATCCATGGAAAAGAAAAAAAGAAAGAAAAAGAGAAACAGAATGGCTACAGTGTATAAATAGAAATGTGTAGCCTATTATTTGAATATGGTGAAATCTTCAGTTATTGAGAGGAACTAAGCTACAAAAAACAATGCTTGGAACAAAGTCACATGAAACATGGATGATATTTGAGTTATTTGGTTATTCAGTACATCGAAAGGGAATTTCAACCAATTGTTAAGCTCTAAAAAGCCAAAGAAGTACCAGAAATAGAAAAGACTTGTGCACTACCACATCTTCTGCAGCCATACAATACTCATGTGAAACAGACTGAACTTTACATCATTAGAAGTTTTCATTAATAGTATCATGAATAGTTTTAATAATTCATTTTTCCTTTTCACCTGAGGTATTCATAAGACAAGAACTTTAGCATAGTTTTTGCATATAACTAAATGAGAGCAAGTAGATGATGACAGAAGTAATGTTTGAAAAAAGTATTAAAATTACATATTTTAGCAGATATTCTTTTTTTTATTATCATTGCAGAAATTCATACAGAAACTCTACAAAATACACACATCGACAAAATAACTAAAAACACAGATAAGAACAGACGAGAGAGAGAGAGGGGGAAAAAATAAGGATAAAAAAAGAAGAAAAAAATGAAAGACCTTATAATTTTAAATATCCTTTGGGGGTGTTGAGTGTTTTATGGTATTCAGTAATTTAACATCTTTTACCCTTTGTAACGGTCACCAGCTGGAGTGCCCTTGAGAGCAACCAGAGGGCACTCCACAACAGACTATTGTCATTCCCTCACAAACTACATCTCCCATAATTCTCTGCCTGGACTCATTAGCACTCATTGTTTTCACCTGTGTCTCATCTTGTTTGCTCCCCCTATATAAGCCTGGTTCTTACTGTCATTCCCTGCGAAGTCTTGTTTAGTGTTACACTGCAATTCCGAGCATTCTCCCTGGTTTCATGTCTCTTGGTTTTGGATTTCTTGCCTGTTCCGTGGATTACTCTTTTGCCCGTCTTCCCTGCCTTGTTGTGTTTGTTTGTATGGACTGCCTGCCTGTGTTTGACCCTGCCTGTACTTTGGATTACGTCTTTGGATTACCCTGTTCAATAAATACTCCATTTGGATCCTCAACCTTCGTGTCTCAGAGCAGTTCGTGACACCCTTTCTCTCGTCCCCCCGCTCTCCTCTCCTTCCAATCCTTCAAACAATAACAATAATAATCAAGTAATACGACTTTATAATTAATATGGCTATCTGTGCTCATCCCCGGGTGAAGGACGGTGCGCTCCACAGAAGCCCACACCCACCCAAACCCTGGACAGCATACCCGCAATAACTTATAATTCCTTTCCTCCCCCATTGTAAGACATGTAATGTATGCAGCGCACACAACGAAAGTTTTTTTTTTCTCTCTCATCATCCTCCAGCTATCCCTACACATCCCACCGTCGTCCGTTGGTGGCGATGAGATGTGATGATGCTTTGGACTTTGTGGGGTATACAATATAGGGATTGTGTGTCCTCTCATGCAGGACTTGGCACTCACTATGACTTAGGGCGGTTCACACATTTCCCAAATAGAGGAGGAAAGGAACCCACATGGAAAAAATAGAAGGTTTTTAGCAGATATTCAATCCTTTACAATGCTGCAAACCTTTATCACTGTGGTTGTAACTTTTGACATATAAGTGATGCTGGTTACACTTTATTTTAAGGTGTCCTTGCAATTATACAGTTACAAGTGCTTGAGTAATATTAATCAACAATATGTACTACTTACTATAGGGTTTGGGTTAGGATCAGGGTTTGGTATAGGATTAGTTGAATGTGATTATGCATAAATTGCTGTTATTACTATAATAATACATGTAACGTGCATCAAGGACACTGTAAAATAAAGTGTTACCATGGTGCTTAATAATGATAAAGAAAAAAATAGACTATGTACTTTGACATGCTCTGGAGAGGTAATTTATTTTTACCTATCTTTGTTCCCTGAAAGGTATCGCATACGAAAGCTTGTTCATGTGCATTGTATGGTATTAAAGGAAAGGGACTCATTTTTCTTGGAAGTATAGAGTTTGTACCTCATGTACCTTCTTTTGAGATTGTTCTTTTCCATCCCATGTGTTCAAGAGAACAAAATCATCGCTTCCTGGAAACATATTAAGTTGCTGCAATCGGGGAAGAAACTGTGGCTCTTTTTTCATCCATCATAAATGACTTGCGTCTCATGGCGGCAGAAGAAACTCAATAAACGCTGTCATGTTCTCTTGCGTTCGGATGCTTCTGTAGGAACTAAAGCAAATCATTCCGATGACAGACTTTGACTCAGGCATTTCAGAATTAACTCACCAACATTTGAGATGCTGTGATGCGATTGGTCCGCTGGTTAGTCCAGTTATCCAATCACATCCACCGAAATCATCTGAGGTTTTTGTTGCGGATCGAGGGATTTATTTGGTTAATGTTATTCCATCGTAGTTTATGCGCATGTCTTCTTATCGGATAAAAGATGTATCCTCCTCAGTTGATCGCATACGTTTTTTTATACGCATTTATACTGCATTTTTTTATGCGATATCCCAAAATACGCATAAAAACAGGTGGATTGAAACATAGCTATTGAAAGATCCCGATCAATCCCAGCATTCATAATGTTTACCTGTAGCAAACAGATTAAGCTCATCATAATAGAAACACCTGTCCAAAAATATTTATATCTGAAGAACATTATTCCCAAAACTGAAAATGTTGCTTGTTTAATGGCTTTCTAAGGTCCATTAGTACTACATTGCTCTTTGAGAGTTTAGAGTTCCAGGGTCTCAATACAAGTGCCATTAGGCCATGTACACAAAATAGTCTTTGATGCTGACATTGATTGTTCGCTCTAATAGGATCTTACATTGGTAAACATCCATGCAACCTTTTACATAAAAAGGATACATGGAACTGTGAATATTAAATATAGACAAAGTGCAGATCTCTTTAATAATGGGTGTGTTAACACTTGGCATGTTTGGTTGGATTAAAATGAACTCTGATTATTTCTGAAGTGTTTTGTTTCATAAGGTTTATGAAGTTATAATCTGTGTGATTAGCTCTTTTCTTCTTACAGGGGACATCATCTTTAATGCCAGTGACCCAGAACTGCCCCCTGACTTTATCTTCGGAGAAGATGCTGACTTCCTTCCAGAACCATCTGAACTCCCGGTGTGTATTAAGATGATAATTATATGATGCCATTATCCTGTATTCTAAATATAGACCTTTTATATCAATATTGTGTTACAGAACAGTAGTTAAGTAGATGGACTATACACGTATTGTGGTTATAAATAGTAGTAAGAGGACAGAAATGTGGAGAAAAGAGGAAAAGAGAAAAGAGGTTGTTTTTTCCAACATCACTGCAATATCATGCATTCGATGTAGATGTTCTATGTTCAGAGAGACCACACTTAACAAAGCCTGACACATAAAAATAGTCGTGTTTTAGTGAAGTGTTTATGCTTGCATTAGGGTCATTCTTACTAGGGTTGGGCGATGTCTACCAATTTGGTATCAGACGATGTCTACAGTGAAACATCGCGATGGACGATGATATTGGGAGCGAGGGAGGGGGGGGGGGGGGTGTAACATTCTCATTTTCCACTAGATATTTTCCTCTATATCTCATCAGCAATTTCGATTTCAGCAAAATCTGCAGCAGCTGACCACTAAGGAGCGAATGTACAGTGACGTGACAACTGCCAGATTCAAACTGTGCTTTCGCGCTATGGCTGGCGCTGAGCCAAAGACGGACGCGCTCAGTGCTTGTCATAGGCTATCACAACTGTTCAGTGTTTTTAACCACATAATGTTTATTTTAGGTTTCAGACATTTAAATACATATAATTTATAGCAAAACAATACATTTATAGTTTGTAAAATACACAATGGTGTCTATGGAAGCAGCAATAACAAACCATTCGAAAATATTTGCCGACTGTTTTTATTCATATCAGACACACAGTGTAAATAACTATAAAGTCAACTCTATTTTTCTCCCAGTTCACCAGCCACTTTCATGTATTTCGGGAGAAACTGATGAATTCACGCGCTGTAATAAATCCAACAGACAGGAATCTCTGAACTGCGCACAAACAAACATGACGGCGCCCATCTCACGGTACAGATCAAGATCATTTATAAAAGATTTTTTAAACAACAAAACAAACTCACTTACACATATTTGAGAATCGGAATAGAAGATAGTTGATGATGGTAAGCAAGTTTGTTAATATTTATAAATAAAAGCGCTTCATCTTTCATACAGCGCTATTTTGGCTGGTGAATCACGTACGAAGCATGAAGCGGGGGGGATCGCGATGCCGGTGTTCTGACGATTTGTGCTGCCTTGTCGAAAAATGCTACCGTAGCGCGAATCGATAGCAGAGTCTGTCGATTTGTGCTGCCTTCTCAAAAAATGCTACCCAAGTGTGAATCGATCACAGAGAACGTTGATTCATTCTCTATTGTTTCCATAATGGTGTAAATCTCACAATATTATGACATCGTTATTTTATTTAAATCAGGGTAAGTGTATGGGGAGCATATTTTTATATTTTAAATGAACTAGCAATTATCACATTTGATATAACAAGTAAAAATGACATTATTATATGAAATACAATTATAATAAAATTTATGAGTAAAGTTATGAGTACAGTATACGGTACTGTTTTTATTTTTAAAACGGTGTGAAAAGTAAAAATTATCATCAAATATTCATTTTTGACCTGTCAAAGTTTCCTACAAGTCTCCACAGCAAGGATGCATAGATTTATGGGCGTGGTAAGCAGAAGAAAAATTAGTCTGCACATGCGCATAACCAGTAAGTAGCACATCTCAATGGGTAGCATGAATCGTCAGAACACCGGCTAAACATTGTGATGTCTGTCAGCCATCACGATGGACGACAACCCTAATTCTCACCCCCCCCCCACCCCCCACCCCACACACACACACATAAAAAAAATCTCAAATCTCCAGTGAACCAAAAATTTGCTAGCTGCAGGCTAAACCTCGGTTGTACAGAAATACACGCAGGAAGACAGAACAATGGCTCTGTTAGGATTGAATATCTTTGAAGTAGCAGAGCTTTCAGCTGTTTTAACTTCTTTTAGTGCAGTTAGTTAAATCTGATGGCTGGTATCGATGTGCGTGGTCGACTCAGCAGCCAGATTTGACCCGCGGGGCTTCCAGCGTTCTGAAGAGAGAGTGTTGGTGAATTACATAAGCGTTGCGTCTGCACTTAACACTACCGTTCTTCTGGTGCCGCTTTTAGGATTGCACAATTAGCACCAGAGGCTTTACTGCTCTCACAACACACTCAGAAAGAAGCATCCAGGTACAGGGTTTGAAACAGTCATTTGTTCTTTATTAAGGCATGTTGTTGATTTATTTTTTTGTTGTGTTCACTGGACATCATTTTTGGCATAAAGAGCCACTGTGTATCTCTACACAAACAGTGTACCGCATGCTTGGCGATTGTGTTATCCTTGGGGTTCGAATTTTAAATGTTTCCTAAAAATACACTGTAAAATCTATTTTTCGAAGTTGTAAATAAAATAAATAAATAAAAAGATTATTGGACTATGAATTAAATTCACAAATAAATACAATGAGATTTACAAATATAGTTATCTGATTGACTTGAGATTTGTGTGCATGCCAGAAATGTTTTAAAATCAGTAAATGCATACAGTGAGTCATAAATGCATAAGATGTGATTCATAAATGTGTGCTGCGATCAGGGTTATTATAGTTAATTAAAACTAAAACCACAAAAACATTTTCTTACTTGAAATAAATAATTGTTAATTGAAATAAAATGTAAAATAAAATTATTATTTCAGCTATTTGCCAAAGCAACATTTCATTTTCATTTAGAAAACTTTATAAATAACAATATAGAGACACATTTAAAAACAATAACTAATAAAATGACAAAAACACACAACAAAATTACTATAACTAAAACGGAAACGGAAAACACAGAGATAATAATAAATTCAATATTTTAAACAATCTCGATAATTTTAAAAGAACATGTTTTGTGAGATAAAAATATATTTTGTAAATGTATTTTATTTCCAAATCTAACTTTATTTATTTGTGAATTAATTGTCCTAACATATATTTGTTATTTGTGGACTTCGTTATTTTATCTGTAAATTTGTTACACTTATTTGTGGATTTTAATCTATTTATTTGGAAATATGCAACAAATCTAATCCCATAGTTATGTGTTAAACCTCTATTAATTTATGAAGAGTTGGTGGTCGGAGATGTAGTCCAACACACTCGAGACATTTCACAGATCCACAGCATTCAGGTCTGTTGTTCTTCCTCTCGAATCACAGGATGTGTTGTTAAACACTCTTCTTCATAGTGGGTGACTTATCAAATGTATTATTACAAACAATTCATAGGTTTCTGATTCAAACCCCATAAGAAACAAGTCATAATAATGGGTTTGTTCCTCAGATATGATGTTTGCAAAAGTGAGACACAGAGTTTGTGCAAGATGTGGTCTAGATTTGTCTGGACTGTTGATTGCTTAAAGCTGTCCTCCAGGCTATTTTTAAGAGGGAACGGAATGAAAAAAAAAATCCCCTGCTTATGTCAGAGTCTGTGAGACGGTGACTATTGCTCACCGTCTCTTAAAAGCAGCTGAAAACACGAGGGGGGAAGCACCTCTGTGCTGCCAGTGTGTTTGCTTTGCGTCTTTTAGCTTCTCCGTTGTGGCGCGAGTGTGTGTGTGGCTGTGTGCAGCCGTTCGGTTTCTTCTCCAAGGATATTTTTCTTTCACTGGTTTGCAGCCAGTATCCCTCTGTCTTGTTCTTCATCCTGTTTATTCTGCACTAAGCTGGATTTTTGTGTAACCAAACATGAATGATCCAAAAGGCCTGGGGATATTAGTATGCCACATCATTGGCAAACATAATGTCCAAAAACGGCATTAATTTGTGTAATATGTTCTTATTCTGGCTTGTTCATCTTATTTGCTTTCATCCTTCCCAGACGGTTCTGCTGGTTCAGTCTGTCTGTCAGTGCCTCTCCTGCAACCTGATCTTTTTCACATTACCGTGTGAGAGACTCAAGATCAACAAAGCCCTCTTGCGTCCTGGTCTTTCACACCTTGCTGTCTACTGCCGGTATAGGACAGCTTCCTATGTGTTATAAAACCTCATAAGTAAATGATTTGGAACGCTGTACACAGTCAGTAATTTGAAGCACACAGGAGACGCAACTCATTCTGCAATTTACACATTCCAAGAGATGCTTCTTTTTGCTCTTAGCTTTGTAATGTGATTTTCTCAAGTTTGAGCACTTATAACATTATGACCAGATTGTGTTGCTACCACAAAGACCACAAGTTTGAGAGTCCTTGCGAAAAGTAGAGAATTTGAGTTATGTAAGTAGAATACTGAAAGTTTTTAGTTGTGATGTATTATACATGTTCATCAACATCACATGATATGCACTTTATACATGAACAGCAACAAACACTATGGTAACATTCCATGTGAAGATAAAGAGAACGTGATTATCTTTCATTACTCCAAACAGCTCTTCCAAACAGCCACGTTATAAGGCACAATTGACGTTTTGATATTAGCATGTTGCTAAGCTGACAACAAATATATCCACACTTTTTCTCACTGTTATACACTTGGTGATTCTAATTTTTACATGACCAGCATTCAGATGCTGGACGCAGGCTTGTTTTCCAGCTACATGTAATATCGCCCACTTTTCACACTGCTGTGAGGAATTCCTGATGTCTCAGCAAAAGTTGGGCTTGTTTACAGTCTGTCACAACTTAGTATTATTAGCTGCTAACCACCATTATGTTTCCATGTCCCGAATGGTGAGTTTACGTGAAACGCTGACATCAGAAGATTTACTACGGTGTGAAACGTAGTGTTACCAGAGTCTTCTCATCATTTCTATTTTTTGAGTAAAGTCAAATAATGTAGTTTCTTTTTTACAGTTTTTTTAAGTTTTGATTTAGTAAATATCTGTCTTATTACAGACACATTAATAACAGTCTTATCAGAGATCGCTCTTAAAGTTCCCCCAAAAGTGAAATTTCTGTTATCATTTATTAACATTTTACAACAAATTTTGTAGAATAAAGCTCTAAAAATGTTGAAAACACACAATAAAGCAGCAACTGTACTTTATATTACTTGTGCGCTTCTGATGAAGCCAAACGCTTGCTTTGTGCGAGGCACAGACCAAAGTTTAATTTGTATGCGTTTGTGTACATTAAAATATGGGTTATGAAGACATGTAATCAGTGATCTGTTACAAGATCAGACCACGCACTTATAACATTATGACCATACAGAGATTGTTTTGCTACCACAGAGATCACAAGTTTGATTTGGCTAGCTGAGATTTCACTGCTTGAAACACAATATGACTCAGCAAACTCCAAAGAGCAGCGGCTGTAGCAATTTCATTCAGATACTTTTCATTCAAACAGCACCTGAGAGCCTCAAGCCTTGCCACTTTCTTTGATGAAGGTCAGAGAGTGCACTACTGAGCAGGCAAACAGATATCTGTACCAAACACCAGTTTAGAAAAGCATGAAGGGTCAGAATAGTTTGTGTTAACACTTAAAATGAGACGGGCAACCCATTGAGAAATTCAATGCTGTATTTTTTTTTTTTAGTTAATGCATTCCCTGGGAATCAAACCCATGATTGTCTTTCATTGCTAGTTCCAAGCGCTCAGTCCTTACTTTAGAACATTTATGCACATTAGCTTGAACCTGAAAATGAAGATTTTTTGGAGGTAAAGAAGAACAAGAGGTAAAACTTTAGTTTAGAGTCCAATTCTCATTATTAACTAGTTGCTTATTAGCATGCATATTACTAGGGTATTGGCTGTTTATTAGTATTTATAAAGGACATATTAATGCCTTGTTCTGCATGACCATAATCTACAGCCCTTAATCCAGCCAATACCTAAATTTAACAACTACCTTACTAACTATTAATAAGCAGAAATAAGGAGTTTATTGAGACAAAAGTCGTAGTTAATAGTGAGAATTGGACCCTAATCTAAACTGTGATCTAAATATATTAATTGTAATTGAATATTTATGACATTATTGAGAAGTAAGCTTGGTTTTAGAAATGTTCTTCTTAACCCGTTTAAATAGACAGGAGGACATGAAGTAGCTCCCCAGCTTTGAACACTGAACAGGCTGACAACTGTGTGAAAACTGTGTGAAAACTGCTAGATCGGATCTCCATGTCAAAAAAAAAAAAAAAATTCAGATCCGACACTCGATCCTGTCAAAAGATATCTGTTTTGTCTGTAATCCAAAACCAGTAAAACCTGTCAACAGCAAGTCTTGTGTGGTGCCCAAACCTCTTGTCAACTGTCTTCTGTCAGCCTGAGAGTTTGACCGAGAAAGCCAGGGAAGAGCAGAAACAACAGACGATGTGATCAAAAGAGCAGTTTCATGAATAATCTGGTCACACTTTAGTTTAGGGTGCAAATCTCACTATTATCTATGACTTTTTCCTCAATAAACACCTAATTACTGCTTATTAATAGTTAGTAAGGTAGTTGTTAAGTTTAGGTATTGGCTAGGATTAAGAGATGTAGATTATGTTCATGCAGAATATGGCATTAATATGTGCTTTATAAATACTAATAAACAGCCAACATCCTAGTAATTTGCATGCTAATAGGCAACTAGTTAATAGTGAGAATTGGACCATACGCGTTACCAGTAATCTTAATTGCATACTTCGTCTGACCAGTAAAAATCCAACAAGTATTATTATCCCAATGGAAAAGCAATGGGAAATTACTGCTTCACAACCTTGTCCTGCATGTGATGTTAAAAACCTTGAAATGGAGACTTCTCTCTTATCTCTTACTTATGTAGACAAACATCCCTTTGGAATGTCACAATCGGATTAAACAACAATAGAAAGGTAATATAGACATAAATGAATAATGATAATAAAATGGTGAATAAATGATTAAATGAGAAATCAAATGACAACTACATAAATGACTAATAATTATAAGTTAGATCATAAAAAAACAAAGAAAATAAAACACAGATGTATGGTTGCTGTCTTAAAGTAACACACAGGTTGCAATTGAGAATCCTTAGATCCTTCAAAACTAAAAAAAAGACTGTTCATTACAATAAGGTTTTGTTCTACAAAGTTTTTTTTTTTTTTTTTTTTACATTTTACATTTTTTTATTAGTTGGGCAACCTTAACAATGCTTCATTTTCGGACTGAGCCAATCACACAGCCAATCCTGTAGTCTAATGTAACAGTGACCCAAAGTGATTCAGCATGTTGTGAACAGGGCCAAACACCATACTTTATTCCAGTCTTACATAATTCCTCTAACCAGACCATTCACTTGCACAATTTGGTGGAAAAATGTATGATTAAGTGATGGCACTTCCCCCACTACATTTGGGTTTAGGAAGCCAGACATCAATTAGAAATTAAAGCACTGATATGTTCAGGCGAAATCAAAGAATGATCCGGTGTGACATCTTTTAGAACAAAATCAGGTCAAAAGGAAGTTGATTTGGAGTTGGTTGTAAGGAGTTTGAAACAGCTTGCCAAAGTGAACTTTACTAAAAAAGTGGGGGTTATGTAATAGATTGGTGTGGCTCTGGGCCTCCGCCTTCTTTGATGAGGAAATCTTCTCCAGTTCATTTTTTCTGAACACAAAAGAAGATATTTTGAAGAATGTTGGTAACCAAACAAGTGATGGGCCCCATTGACTTCCATAGTAATTTCTTTTCCATACTATGGAAGTCAATGGGGTCAACTGTTTAGTTTACCCAACATGTGTGGTTACCCATATTCTTCTTTTGTGTTCAGCAGAATAAAGAAATGTATACAGGTTTGAAACAATCTGAGGGTGAGTAAATGAGACAGAATTAAAAAATTTGGGTGAAGTGTCCCTTTTAAAATCCACTCATTTATGTTAATTCATCACATTGATACCCTCTTTACAAACCTCTTTTTCTATAACCGAAACAAAAATATTATGTCTCCTAAAAATCAGAATGAGAGTGAAAGTTTATTTATTTTTGCATTTATTTAAAGTGAGTAAGAGATGTCTGTCTGCTATACATGCCTGTATTTTAGTGTCTCTAATTAACCTCCGCCAAACACTAACACTGCCACAACAGCACTCTACAGCCTTACTGCTTTTCACTTTAATTAGTGGCTTTTCTGGCCATTGAGGAAAGAGCAGCTAATGGTGGTGAGGCGTCTGAGACAGCGGTCGAGGCTCAGGGGTGGAACATCTGACGTTAGCCATGGGAAAACCGGAGAGATCAAAGCACGCTCGGTTTAAGTTTCACCGGGCTTCGGAGAATCGAGGCTGCAGTCTAGACAGCAAACATCTCAGCCTGTGGTGATGTCTTGTTTAGGCTTAGATAAATGATTCATGCAACGCATAATCCTGCTATATTCCACGTTTTTGTGTGACCTTGTTTCGACCGCAGTGCAGCCCACACTTTATTAAAAAGCTTCAGGTTTAAAAGGCATTGTAACCTAATATCATAGTGGGACTATTGAACTGTTTGAATTGTGTAAAGTAAAAAGAATAACTCTAAATGAATGAACAAGTGAAACCATAGACAGTAGAGTCAAGATACAGCCCCCCCCCCCCCCCCAACTGTTACAAGTACATTTAAACTGTAATCTGCAGATTTGCATTGGTGGTGTGTCATTCACTTCTTTACTCTGGGATATACACTTGACTGTTAACATTGTTTGATTCATTTAGAATTAGATCTATATGTTCACACCACAGCTGTGCCCCAAATTATTATTATTATTGTCACGCTTTCTGAATGACACTGAACAGTTAAAATCACTCTGAATGTCAGATTTTCTGTTCCGATCTTAACCACTGTCATTAGCTGTGTTTCCATCCAAAGTTGTGAATTTAACTTGTGCTCAAAATTGGAAAATTGCATAAAACATTTGTGAATAAAGCAGCGTTTCTTTCCCATGTGTTCAAAAGAACAAAATCATCACTTCCTGGGAAATTGCCACAAAATATTTGTATTAAAAATGGAATTTGCTGCAATCGGGGAAGAAACTGTGGGTCTTTTTTTCCCCTCCATCATAAATACTCAATAAACGCGTTCGGATGCTTCTGGGAGGAATTAAACCAATTCATTCCGCTGACAGACTTTGACTCAGGCATTTCAGAATGATCTCACCAACATTTGAGATGCTGTGATGCGATTGGTCCGCTGGTTAGTCATCCAATCACATCCACTTTTGAGGCAAAGTCATTTGAGGTTTTTGTTGCGGATCGAGATATTTATTCGACAGTGTACAATGTATTTCCATTGTAGTTTACGCGCATGTTCTATCGGATAAAAGATGCATCCACCTCAGTTGAGCGCATACATTTTTTTTATGCACGTTTTCAAAATGTATGCACACCTTGGGGTTTCCATCCAGCGTTTTTTAATGCGATATCCTAAAATGTGCATAAAAATAGGTTGATGGAAACATAGCTGTTGTGGAAATAAATTACTTATTATTTTTTTCTTTTAGGTCAGAATTCAGAATTCAACTTTATTTTTTATTATTTATATCTATGTAATTTAACATTTATGATGGATCTTTTTTAGACGTACAAATCATATGCTTCTTTAAAATTTTACACTTGCTAGTTGCGATGTATGTTTTATTTAAATGGAAAATATATCTATGTAAATGTTGTACTTGTTTTGCCATTCTAAACTTAAATTCCTCTAATGATGCAGTAGCTTTATAAATTTAGGGAGAGTTAGTATCACAGGGTTACAATAAATGCCTTTTTTGTCATCCCTGTAGGGTTAATTCTTATGTTATGGATTAATATGCCAGTCATTTGCCCCTCCTCGTCCCTCTGGATACATAATTTCCCATCAATCCCCATAGAGGGGCATTTCATTGGTGTCCCGTAATTGCCCTAAAGTTTTTTTAGACCTGCTTCTGGCAATCACACCGGCAGTTCTGTTTTTACAAGCCGTTTGGCATAATGGGAAGAATGAAGCATTGACAATAGAGAGGTAGGAGGGGGTTTGTTTTGGCATTGCTGACCAGGAAACTGCCGGGAAGTGTATCGGCCAGAGAGATTTTGGGAACAGCAGGAGGACACCAATGCCTGGGTAAAGAAGTGTTAAAGGGATAGTCCACACACAAATGAAAATTCTGTCACCATTTACTCAAGTTGTTCCAAACCTGTATGAATTTCTTTCTTCTGCTGAACACAAAAGAAGATATTTTGAAAACTGTTGGGTGAACAGACAGTTAACGGTAGTCATTGGCCCAGTCCCAATTCGCATACTATCCGTCCTAAATAGTATTTGAATACTAAATAGTATTCTAGTATTAGAACTCATTGAAATGAGTGTTCTAAAGAGACCCGGATGGTCTCCTATTTCCGGTCAGAATCCGAAGTGCAGATCGATGCGCACTCTAACGGCTAATATTGCCCACAACCCATCGCGCGCTGGATGAGGATTCGGTTAGAACTACAAACATGAGTGAAAAGTGTTGAAAAACTACAGACATGGAGAACACGCGAGTCCGGCGGTTATGTAGAGAAGTTTAGATAAAGGTGTTTGAGTGATTAATTATCAGTATCTAAACTGACGAAAATGTATTTATTCAACGTTGTCTACATTTATATTGCATCTGCAGCAGCATTGTGAACTTTTGTAAAGATAAGTTTAGCCATTACCTTTTAAATGCATCATTATATTCAAATTGCAAACACACGAGGAGAGTCTCCGCATGAAAGACCCACGACTGGCAGATGAACGTGCTCTCCGAAATGGTAGAAAATCAAATTAGAATGAATTGAGGATTTTAACTGTGACAAGATGATTGACAGGGCAGTTTACAGTGACAGGATGCACGCGACAGATCTGTCCGTTAAAGATGACCTGATAGTATGTCCCAAAGCTTGCCTTCACAAAAAGAGTACATACTTTTAGGTCGTAGTATAAGTAGGCGAATTGGGACTGGGCCATTGACTTCCATAGGATTTTTTTGTTGTTGCATACTATGGAAGTCAATGTTAGCAGTCAACTGTCTGGTTACCCACATTCTCTACAGGTTTGGAACAACTTGAGGGTGGGACAATGATGACAGAAATTAAATTTTTGGGTAACTATCCTTTTAATGTACAGCCCATCTGTTTCTTTTTTTCTTTTTACTGCGGTGACAGTTGCTTCTGGTATAATTATGAGAATTGCATTGTTTTATTGCTTTATCTGTACAGCCTTGTTTTGATTTGCCCAAGTTGCAGAGAACTAACTAAACCTATTGCTGGAACAAGGCCTGAACCCTGGAGACATCTGATTTACAACCAAGATTAGGTTGTAAAGAGCAAATTATCTGAAATACCTACCAGACAAGAAAACTAAAGAAAAAAAAAAAAACTGAATGAATTCCAAGTGGTAAAAAAGCAGAGTTCACACAAGACGTACTTTGTATTATACTTAGTCACGCCGCCTGTAGTCTTAAGACACTGCTATATCAACTGGCCTGGCAAAATCTTTCACTGACAGATTTATATTTGTATAATTTAAACTCTTTTTTTTATGGTAGCTTCTCCAGCCTCTTAAATTTGCCCATCTGGAATTTCCTAAACATTTTGTAAGACTCTGTCCTGAGTGACCTGTGTAATTTCAGCCCTTTCAATCCTCCAGCCCTGTTTGCTTCCAGGCCTCCGACACACCAGGAATTCTGCTTTGAACTGCAGTTTGAAGTGTTCAAACAAAGTAATGATTGTAAATATCAGCATTTAGCCCGCACCTGAACCATGAGTGCATGCTGGGAAATACCCTCAACTGCTATTAATCCAGACATATGCGGGAGTGCGAAGGCATCTCGGCACCATTTGCTGACTTTAAGTGCAATAATCCTCTGCAGCTCTCACAGA